>BCKH01000002.1:4069042-4704548 GCA_001600555.1 Albophoma yamanashiensis
TTATACCCGGAGAACCCGCCATGCCTGGGGAACATGTTATACCCGGAGAACCCGCCATGCCTGGGGAACCAGAGATACGTACGCATGTCACGCCAGAAGAGTCCCGACGGCCTGGAGAATACGCCAATATTGACGAGAGCGAGAAAACAAACAAGCTAGAGCTACCAACCGAGCAGACAGAACAGCTTCCCGAAGTTCCTCTCATTGTACCGCCAGAGCGGCCAGAGGCATTAGATGAGACGCTTGCGGCATCGAATTCTATACAACAAGGAAACTCGGAGGCAAACCAGGCACCATCAGTACGGCTCAAGCAGCAGACGAATAACAAGCCGTCAGAAAGCCAACAGGAAGCCCAGCCACCCCTTGTTGCCCCTACAGAGGAAAACGCGCAAAGTCAAGGTCGGCTACCACAGGAAGTAGAATCGGCAATGCAGAGAATCGCGGAATCAAAGAACTATATAACTATTGAAGATTTCAAACGCGAGAATCCGAAAGAATATAAAGCGGAATTATCTAGGATCCAGTCAAACCGGAATGCGCAATCAGTACGGCCTAAGGATCGGGCGAATAACGAGCCAGCGTCTAAAGGCCAACAGGAAGCTCTTGCAGTATCGAATTCTATACAACAAGGAGCCTCGGGAGCAAACCGGAATGCGCAAAGTCGAGGCCCGCAACTACCAGAATGGGAATTAGAAATGCAAGAAGCCGCTAGAAGCCGCGGCCACGAAGATATACCACCGGAATGGGTAGACGTAATGTTAGAAGCCGCTAAAAGCAACGGCTTTACAACTATCAAAGGTTTCAGACGCAAGAATTGGTTTTCATATGAGTCAGCGCTATCGGCTTTCCGTCGAGGTGAGTTGCCAGCGGCATGGGACCCTAACGGACGTTTTTTTGGTCTTAGAGGCCGCAATCGTCTGCAAGGTCCGCAACAACCGATATGGCACAAAGAAATGCTAGAAGCCGCTAGACACCTCGGATATATAGCTATACCACCGTCATGGGAAGCAGAAATGCATTCAGTGGCTGGAAACGTTGGCTTAACTATTGAACAATTCAGGCGTGCGCATCCAGGGGTATACGATATGGTACTATCAGGTCTCCGGGAAGGCAGCTGGTTCCAGACTAACCCTAGGGCTCAGGGCTAAGAGTTTTGCTATCTAGTAGTGTGTCGGTTTGGGTTCTTTGTCGGGGTATCCTACCGGACCCATGGTTGTGGGTCCAGACGGGGGACTCTATGGGAGGATTCAGGTAGTCACAACGGTCAACAACATACACACAAGGGTTACGTAGTACAATACAAGTGTAACGGTTTAGGTTCCCAAGGAAACCGGAAACGTTTATGTTGGCAGAAAGGTCAGGGCGTAGTGTTACGGTAGGTGATAGATCCGTAGGATGGTAACCAAGTAATCAATAGAATCGCGATTCCAAGAAGAAGGTATTGATCTATGTTGCAAGCTGACTAGGTATCTATGCTATAGAGTGGAAATTGGGGGGCGCCAATATTCCCTATGCTCACCTAGATCGCCTTGCGACCCAGCGATCATATCCCTGGTATTGCTCACCACGATCGCAAGACGATCGTGGTGACCATACACCACCTATTCGTTGCGACCATTGTTCCGTGCGGTCCGCATTAGCGCTTTGCACAGTCGGATTATCCCGTGGCTGTCTGCCTAGGGTCGTAACAGCAAGAATTTGTCGTTAGGGTTTACATGCGGACTGGGCGTTGACAGTCCCAACCGTCCATGCAGTATGCTTCCCGAGAGGCTTCCTGCAAGTAGGGCAGCCATTGGCTGCGGCGTCATATTGTTCGATGCATACCTGGTGAAACACGTAGCCTAGATACGTTAGCAACCGCGGCGAACGACATAGACAAACAACTGACCACAGGACAGGCATACGGTGCGTCTTTTAGAAAGTGCTACGTAGTAGATACTGCAGTCATCGTCTAGTCCGAATATCTCCCTCCCGTTATAGTTCCCCTAACGCCAGTGCTAGCGGATGTTATAGGTAAAGTCCCGCCTATTCTAACGGCGCGTAGCGTTGGTAGTGTATGTCTAATAGTATAGCTACGTTTGTTAGTATAATTAACTCGACAAACAAGTAAAGACTTACGCAGTAGTAGATCCGCACAACCGGTTGGGGACCAACTAAGCCGTTATACGCTGCGTAGTAGAAACCGGAGAGCTCCTGCTCCTCGGTACCCTAGTAGGTAGTAAGGACGCCTACGCCCGAGTCTTATCTCATGTCGCCGGCCCGTCTGGCTCCGTCTCGAACTCCCTTATTAATTGTAGGGTTAATAATCTCTAGGGGGCTATCGGGATCAGGGCTTGTCAAGTTAATGAATACTCGGCGACTATATCTTACGTACCGGTATTGGAGGGACGCCCTACGATAGCCACTAACCCGACCGAAGCACTCTATATCGGGACGTCTAAGAAGTTAGCGCGAAGAAGTCAGCGCGGTAAGAAACTAAGATTAGGACGAAGCATAGACGTGTAAGGAGGGGAAAATGTCGTACTAGGAGAATAAACGGATGCAGGTACGGAGAGATACAATGCTAGATAGTAAGGTCCTGAGCTAAACAGGAGGAGGGCGCCTGAATACTGTAACAAATGCTGCAGAATCTAGAACCAAAACGGGCTACACGCATAGCCCGACTACCCCCAAGTGTATGAGGCTACTAGGGAGGGAGCAATTGTGTTCGTAAGGAGTCACAATGGACAGCATTAAGAGCAGGCTATCGCTTGAAGAAGAACTTATATGCAACTATCCCTGAGGAACGCCTGCAAAACAAGCGAATGGAATCTCGGGCTTGGTATTGATTTAACACATCGTTCATGTTAGCGGCGTTATATATACCCACGGTAAGATCAGTTTCGTTTCTTCTATCGGCACTTCGGTCGTGACACCTCGTTCCTTACAATGCCCTCCACTAACCACAGTCCACACCTAGCGGCATTCACTCCCCATCTACATTTGCAAAGACGTTAGCATCACGCTGATTAGCCGAGTGAATCTCGGCAGTCAGGGTCTGTCAATAACCACTCGAGGGCCGCGGCGCAATCGCTGCGTGACCCTACCGGGAGCGAAGAGTCAAGTGCGGTATGCTCAACCCGATCAACATATTATTTTCTCATCTTATTCCACTTACCTAATTTCGGGTCAAGATTAGAGGCAACCTACGTATAAATTCTGTGAGAAAGCAGGTCTGTAATGTGGCAGATGTATCCCTCGTGCTGAATACATTATAACTTGGTGCCTTCAAGGGCATGAGGATGGAGTCGGGCTCCCTCGATTTTGCCCGCCCCCTTCCTAGGCCACGCAATTCAACTCCAATTTTACGATCAATATAACGCATCGTGACCTCATGTTCTCGCGCCAATTGACTTATTTTCCTCAAATAAGCCATTTAATCTGTTCAAAATACCCAGGGCTTCCTCTATGTAGCGCGGCCACGGGTCTGCACTCGAGCGCTAGCTCACGTACTACCCAACGTGACATGGGCATACGCCACCATTTAGGGGGCGACGCCGCCCAGAACTACCGCTCTGGCTTCTTCCTAGTATATTTTTCATATAAATTATACTGCCTAGGTCTGCTGTAGCGCGACGAAGTTCCTTTGTTTTCCAGTCCAGCAGCTGAGGTAGGTATGTCTCGGGTAGGAAAAGGAGTGCCGTAAGATGACATGAGCGTTGCCCAGTCTGGCCAGCGCCAACTCAGCCTGGAGCTGGACACCATCCATCCGCTGGCCACAGGAGCAAGGACAGGGCCTAACTCAAGCCTCATATGTCAATTTCTGCCGTCAGTGCTGGATCTATGGCATATCTATCTCGCTGTTGTTTACCTGTCACGTTGACCCATGCTATCATCGGAAACACCGATGTCGTCTTGACGGAACGGAACTGATCGCGAACGGCAGAGCCGTTGATGGCCAAGGTAGCACACTTTAGAAGAGACCAACAAAATACCTGCGGACGATGCGCCCGGCAAAGGTAGAGGACAAGGCTGAGCCCAGCTCGAAAAAGATGCAGCAAACGTCGACACGAGGTATTGATGTCGGGTTTCGGCCGACGGTTTCAGAGAACTGGTCCAGCAAAGGGGCCTCCTATTCCCACACCAAATAGATACATGGCGATGGCCAGTTTTGCAACCGTTTTACATTTGATGTACTGACTTGAAAAGTTCCGCTGGCTCTGGAACTTTACACTGATTCAGACGCGCCGGCCCAGCCCTGGACAAATATTAGAAACGACAGATAGCTAAATTCCTTTGGATCGGGGCCAGAGGGCCAGTACTGTGGGTTCAGAGGATCCTGCGGCCCAGAGGTATCAATAATTTGGCTCGCTTCATTATGACGCGATGGACCGCTATCAGCGAGATCACGCGTATCGAATCGTGGGGCAGGTGTAAGACGGCGTTCGGTTGCCGAGGGACTAGAGAGACACACTTCTCTCGCTATTTACCGACGCTGTATCCGTAGTATCGCCCACATTCTGACCGTTGGGGTCTGCCGAAGTCCGTGTCTGGAGTGAGGCATCCCCGGTGCATATTGCTATCTGTGCACGAAGTATTTAGACTCATAGTCTGGCATCGGTAGACTTATGTGGCGCATAATAATGGTCACACTGTCATCAAACTGTCTTCAGACGGGCAAAGACCTTGTGCCCTCCCCAACGCGACACTGCGCACGGACATGGACGTTGGTTGACGTGGATAAGCCCGGCCACGAGCAAGCCGTCGGCGTCGACGACGCCCAGCACCCGCCCACGTACTTCGCCCACCGATTAAATCATGTCGCGCTCATGTATGTCCACATCGCCCCTATAGTGATTGCATAGCTCTTTGACCTTCCAGTCGGTATGTACCACCTAGCCCGAGGCGCAGGCGCAGTCTTTCTTGTGACTGGCTGATGTTTCAAGTTGGAAGCCGTCATGCTCCCTCTGGCCAAGTCGCGGCATGCCATCACCTCTCAGCCCTTGCTCTCAGCTACCACGCAATCGGCATTTTCTCAAGTCATCTACAATCATCTACAGCGCCAACACTCCAGGACTTGTACCCAAACAATGGCTCATCACAAGATTGGCTGGATCACCACCTCAGTAGTCTCAGCGCAAGTCTTTGCCAGTCTGGCGGGGCTGGCTGACCGGAGCGCTGTGAGGTCGCCAGAGAATCTGGCATTCATTCCAGTCGCAACCGAGTTGCCTGGCGATGACTATCGCAAGTCCGGTCATACTGCGTGCCCTGCGGAGTGCGCAGCACGTACGGAGTACTGGTACTGCACAGTAGTACACGTACGTAGGTAGTTGACACTTGAGTAACGCGTCTGGTGGGGGAGGCCATGGTGTCGCCCCGGGGCGCCGATTACGAGGTTCAGTACCTATGTTAGGTATGTCGGCCCCGGCGGCCACCACTGAAGCGGCCACTGGAGCCGCAACCTGACGCGCCATAACTGCACTGTAGCTTCATGGCCCTGGCTACCTCGTCGACCCCCGGCGTAGGCTTGCAATATTGAAGTGCACGCATTGCCGCAGCACAGCTTCGCTATATCGAATGCGAACGCATTGCTTTAACACCTTAGTTAACTTGCGATATTGAGCGTGTATAACGCTAGCGAGCTTGCTGCCTTGCTCGCCTTGTTGGGTTCAGTGCTCGAAAGAGCTCAACTGCACTTGTTCAGTTGCGGCGCGCAGTGGCTGCTTCAGTGATGGCCGCCGGGCTTGGCATAATCGGCGCGCCCGTATGGGATCCTAGAGAATTATCACGTCAGCTGTGAATATGGGGGATCCAATGGGGATCCAATGGGGGGGATCCAATGGCCGCACGGAGCCCCGTGTGCCTCGTATTTGGTCCCGTTAGTAGCATCGCGCCCTCATCCCTGCGCGTGCCTTCCGATCGGACCCATCAACAAGGCGGCCAACGAGCGCCAGCCATTGTACGAAAACGTAAACTGGGAAGTTTTGATCTGCAGAGGCTGTCGACGGCAGCTGCCATTTATTATCTTAGCCTATGCTGACTCGTGCCCCCATATACGTTCATCTTATTATGTATTTCCCGGGTTGACCATGCCGGAGGATGCAGGCCACCGCTTTCGCCGTCGTAACATCTCCCCCAGTATCTTTCTGTCAAATCAATTCCGTCGGTTCGGACCCCGTGCCTTTGGACGTGTTGGAGGGATTGACCAGGAGGGACCTCGTTAAGCCGAGGCAGGGAACAAAGACATGGATACATGTATTGACCAGGGTACGAATTAATAAAGCAGAGTACTCGTACACTGCCTCTTTCACGTCATAGGCTGAAGATGAATGAAACCGGTGCACAACGTAATCTACGTAGTAGGATATAAGAAGAGGCTTGAGGAGGTTCCGAACGAGATTTCAAGATATCCCCCCACTCATCATCTTCCTCTCATTTTACTTTCATACTCATTTCGCACGAGAACCGACTCTCTGTAGAACAAATCGGTTTACGCTCATTTCACTCCCGCTCGAATTTATCGGGACGAACACCTCTATCCCTTTCCCAGTCAAGCACTCCCCTCGCATTTATCACTTAGGTCTTTAAACCATGACTCTCATATCTGCTATGCTTCGATCCATCGTGGTCTTGGGCACCCTAAGCAGCCTAGGAATTGCGATTCCGACAGCTGCTGATCCTACGCAAACCTCACAGCCCGCCTGTGTTCAAACTGAGTTTCCTGGGATGCCCGGCTGCTACAATGACACCACTCCAGCCCAGGGCCCAAGCGCATACAAAGATGGCGAAGGTGTCTATATCGGGAGCGATTGCTATGGCTTCTCAATCTTGGCGCAGACCCAATGCTGGACAGACTACTTCGTGGTCGGTACATCTACAACATACAAGGACCCCTACCAAATCGAGGGCGACATTGAATGCCCAGCAACTGGTAGTGGCAGTTGCTCACAAGCAATTCAACAAGTTAAACAGTCGTGTACTAGTTTCCAATGGGGTCTCAGCGAATCCCTTTCGCAGTCGTTTAAGGTAGCCTTCGAGGCCTTTGGAATTGGCGTTGAGTCCACTACTCAATTTACTTTTGGCTCTACACAGAGCTGGACCCAGCAGACCTGCAACTCTAACACAACCGCTCAGACCTGCGATTGGACAGTTGGCGGATGTCACTCGATCTGGGGAGCGGAGCGTATCGATACTGTGCATGGATATATGCGCCGTTCGTGCAATTACCAAACCGACGGTCAAAACTACAACTCCACTATTGGAATGCTCGACTTCGCCATTCCCTTGGCAGGTGTTACTGATGTCGTTTGCAGTGACATCTGTGATAACGTCTCTATTGATCACTTTCCGCCTCTTCCTAATAAGGGATCTCTGACGCCATGGCCTTCAACGACGGCTGGAAACACTGCAACGCCGACGTATCTTCCAGCGCCATATGAATACTTTGTTATAGCCCCATCGGGGACGACCTTCACGGAAACTGCCCTTTTTGCAAAGACTATTACGCCTAATGGCACGCCGACGACGAGCACGTTAACGGAAACGATAACGTGGCCGCCAGGCAGCATTACACGTGTAGCGTGTGCTACGGCGTGAATGGAGAGACAGATAGTCAACACGGTATGGGGCAAATCAGATATGGAATCCAAATGACATTGGGCTGGCTTATCCAATTCCAAGTGCTCAATTCACCTTCGTGAACCACACCATCATCGGATCGTCATCATCACTGCTCATTCCAAGGTTCATCCCCAGCCGCTTCACCCTACCATCGCTGTCTATGGTAAACCGCGCTCGCAACCCCATCTTCATTATCATGCTCGTCTTCTCCGCGTCGGTCCAGGCGATGAAGTAATCGCCAGACACATGCTCCAGGTCGAGTGTGAAATTCACCAGCCGTCGCATGCTGGTGTGCAAAACCTCTGTTGTGCCATCGGCGACAGGGCTCTCCTCCAGTGGTTTGGCCACAGCTAATTCAAGCGTTCGGTACCCAGGGTTGTAATATGTGCCCGCGTATTCGGAGAGCGGTAGCGTCAGCGGCAAAGGAGGCTCGGGGATATCGGGATACAGCCGCTTGCGCGTGGTGAGAAGCCATTCGACCTTCTCCCTTGCCTCTCTGTCCAGCCCTGGGACGATATCTTGGCGGGCGTCGAGGGGGATTCCCAGATAGTCGTCCATGAGACGCAAGGCCACCGCGTCAATGATGCCGCTTGTATCTTCGTTCGCGAGCAGGGCAACGCCCCACTTCTGATCGGGCAGAAACAGTAGCCGAGAAGCAAAGCCAGTGATGCCGCCACTATGCGAGATGAATCGCCGCCCACGGTAGCTCGCAACTCCCCACCCGAGCCCGTACAGGGTTGGTGAGGTGTGGTGGTTATAGAGCGTAGTTCCTTGAATGGACCGCGGCTTGAACAACTCTTCCATTCGAGAATCTTGAAGGGGAAAATCCTTGTGGATGACGGCATGCAGGTACTTGGTGAAGTCCTTGATAGAGGAAATAATGCCGCCGCCCCCAACCAGCGGATAGTCGCTAGCGTATTGGGCGTCCTGCAGCTTTCCGTTCAGCTCATGCCAGGTGTAACCGCTGGCAAGGAGATTCTGAGCTTCTCGGGCGTCGCTGAGCTTAATAAAGGTCGAAGACATGCCCAGAGGTCCCCAGATGTACCTCCGGTGAGATTCTTCGATTGGCTTCCCCGTCAAGGTTTCAATGACGTGCTGAATGACCATGTATCCCATGTTGAGATATTGGAACTTCTCACGCAATTCTGTGGTCATGGAGAGGTGGCGGAGGGATCGAACGGCGTCCCGAAGGGTATATCCATCGCCGCCGTAGCTGAAGTTCTGGCAGCCGACACCGAGCATGTGAGACATTGAATCCTCGAGCGTTGCATGGCTAGTAGCATAATCATCTGGGAGAACAAAGTCATCCGGAATTATGGACGAGATCTTGGTCTTGAGAGTGAATGCCTTTGGCGTGTCTGCCAACTCTTCCATGAGGCAGAGTAGCGTCGTTGCAGTAAATGATTTAGTTACGGAGGCAATGAAATAAAGGGTATCTTCTGTAGCCGGCTCAGTTGAGACTTTGGCGTCTCCGAAAGCCTGGGACTCGGTCAGCCCGCCTGGTAAGGACTTGGAGTAGGAGGGTGCAGAGTGGACTTGCCCGTAGCGTAGTCTGGTCTCCATTCACAACTCCTATCGAAAGGCCTGGAACATGGAAATGAGACATCAAATGCTCAATGTACGAATTGCATTCAGCTGTGAATGGCGTGTCGTCGCTGGGCATCTTGTCGTTGTTTATCCTGATAAGCATATTGGTGTTGCCTCGAACGAACCAGGCGGGTCCAGGAGAGTTCTTGTGAAACAGTTCAGAGCAAAAATGAGTGAATGAATATAGGATAATGCAAAGAGAAAGATGGCTAGCTCTCAACGCAGGATTGCAGACATTTTATCAGTTCCAAGTTGGTGCGGGGGCTTACGCGGCAGGGTTAGGGTACCCGACTCTCCGATGATATGTTACAAATGGTTGTGTGGGCTTGCGAACTTGGTGTTCTACCGCACTGCATTGCGACGACAAAGCTCCTCGATTGGCAACATTTTGAACTGCACCATGGCTGTCTAGAATTTAAATGTTTTGGATCCGCCAGATTTCGTCATCATGGTTTGATACTACACTGTATGATGGCAGGGGCTAATTCTTAGGAATATACTTGATCATTGGTATCAAAACATTTTACATCAAATCGGTAGAGTAATGTAATGGAAGTGGAGTAGCAGACCGAAGCCTCGTACTATCATAAAGGTCCTACCAACCACCACCTCGAACAAAAAAAAATAAAAATTCAGCGCCATCAAACTTGGCACATGGGTTGATAAGGAACCCGTCCAATGACAACATGTTATAGCGTCCCTGCTCATCGTTGCCGATAGGTACTGGCTTGTGGACAGGTTCTAGATGACCTGAGAAGCCCACAGACAGTAACCGTGCGAAGACCTCGACAGACTTATCGCCCGGAGCTGATCATCCTCTAACCCACCAACCTCCCGATTTGAAATTTCCCAGAAGATACGTTGAAGAGCATCATAGTCTTTGAATCGCATCCAGCCGTATCGTAAATTAAGCCTCCCCTGTGCGGCTTTGAAGATAATGCAGGTTGAGTTCAAATGGGCAAATTTCTGCTTCAGCCCATTCAATCACGGCGACAAGATGTCATGTCTCCTCATAAACTAAAACATTACAGGAGTTGAAGTCTCGATGGAGAAACTATGGCCAGTGACAGGATATCATCCACAGAGTTTGTGCAGGTTTGAATGATGGAATGAAATCGAGAGGGAAGAGCGGAATGCTACAGCTGTAACTCATCAATATACACCTTTCATAAGTCGTCTCAATACCCTGCGCTAACTGGCACAAGGGCCTTCCAGACAATGCGAGGAAGCTGTGTAAAGATTAGTGTCGCCAAGACTCAACAGCTATCTGCGCTAGGAAGTGGCGGAGTGGAGTTTGCGGATTCTGATTTAGATCCGGTGGGGTCGCGCAAGCGGAGCAGCTTGGGTAGCGATGGCCAGGGGTATGCTGGATGAATGCCTAGTGTGGGCGAGGTTAATGAAATCTTGTCTATAAAGCCGATCTTCTTAAGAAGAATAAAGAAGAGCTATGCCGGTGGTGTGTTAGAATGGAAGCAGTTGATGGTTTGATGAGAGGCTCATTCGGGCTTACGGTTTCGCCGTTGTCCCATAGAATCCTTGTTGGACGTGTCAATGAACAAAACACAACATGTCTCTTGCACATGTATCTTCTTGCGCGTTGCCGAACATCCGCGCTACTACATCGTTCTTCTCTAGCTTAGGCAGCAGCATTCAATGAACGGTATGGAGCGCCCTTCGGATAGCGATTCCGATGAGAACGAGCCCTCACTTCGCAGCCCCCAACTCAGCGCCATCACAGAAGCCTTGCTCGCTCGCGCAGGACTCGCTACCCCGCCGCGACCGGCCGCGAGGCCACATGGTGATGAGAGCGACAAGGGCGAGAGAAATGCAGTGCAGGTTAGACGGTCGCATGGGATCGCAAATTTGCCTCGATCCCCATCAGCTCAACACTGCAACTCAACTTTGCTACGAACTGACGATCGATCAAACGGTGAACGGCGCTGTGATACCCCGACGGGCGGAATCGCCTCCCTTCAACAGCCTCCGAGGAGACGACCGAAACGAGTCATTCCAGCCCCTTCTTCCCCGGAGTTCCCCAGCCCTGACAGACACAACGCCTATGACAACGCTCCTGCCCACGATTACCAGGTTGACGTGGCCCCAAACGGCAGCCTTGGGGATGTCCTACCAGGCCCAGAGCCCGCCGTGGAAACTACTCCCCCTGGTGACCTGGACTCGGCACCGTCCTCCACTACTCGAGACACCGGGCATGTGAGGATAGGTGGAGGAACGAGCCCTTTAACGACAAGTGCCGCCCGCAAGTGCTTGCCAACACATTGCAGCGAAGAATCTCGAGACATGTCAGCAGGGAAAACGAGCACCCCGATTGCGACACAACCTCCAGTGCATCAATGTAAGAACGCCAAACAGAGCCCCTTGCCCGATCGAGGTAATTTCGCGCCGAGAAATGATGCTGCACGAGGGGTCGTAGGCAAGCCACAGTCTCCTGCCTTGAGGGAAGCGCCTGCCGCCTTGAACGGTCATCGGGCTCATGCCTTCCCCACTCCCAAAGCCTCTGCGGATATTTCATCTATGGCCACTGCTTCGACGGCTGCTTCTGTTAAAAGAACCGTGACCGTGCCTGAAAAGCGCAGAGTTGCCCGGGGCTTCGTTGTGAATGGTCAGCCATACACTGTCATGCGGAGACTGGGCAAGGGTGGGAGTGGACGCGTTTATGAGGTTGTTTCGGTAACCAATACAGTATGGGCGTTCAAGACAATTCCTCTAAAGAATCTAGATGAGCGCGGAAAGACTCAGATCAGGAATGAGGTCAGTCTTCTTGAAAGTCTGACTGAAGCTGACCGAGTGGTCTATCTGATAGATTGGGCTATTGACGAGGCAAAGAACTCTCTATACATGGTGAGCCTAAGGGTGTCATACCCCCTGCTCGCAACTTGATCACTAACTCCAAAAAGGTTATGGAACTGGGACAAATCGACCTCGACAATATCATCGGGGATCATTATCAAGGCAACGCGAATCTGGATGTTGTTTTTGTCGGTTACTATTGGCTCGAGATGCTCAAATGCGTCGCTCTCATCCACAGCTTGGGTATCGTTCACTCGGATCTGAAGCCCGCCAATTTCGTCCTCATCAGGGGCACACTCAAGCTCGTTGACTTTGGTGTTGCTAATGCCATTCCGGACGACACGGTCAACGTATATAAGGATCACCAGGCAGGCACCCCAAATTACATGGCTCCCGAGACGCTGAAAGCCTTGAGCATGCCTCCGTCCACTCAGCAAGGCTTGAGCAGATTATTCAGGTTCGGTAAACCCAGCGATATGTGGAGTCTTGGATGCATCTTACACCTCATGGTATATGGTCGGCAGCCATTCGGCCATATCCAAGGCCTCGCACCGAAGTTCATGGCCACCAGTGACCCCGAGTATGTCATCGAGTGTGGCGCGGAGGGTCTTGGCGGCGTGCATGTGCCATCGTCGTATATTCGGACCATGAAGGCGTGTCTCTCACGGGACCCATCCCAACGGCCCACCGCAAGCAACCTCCTGGAGAGGGAGGATGGTCTTTTGGGACAAGTGGGCCGTACGGGCGACCTTGTATATGCAACATCCCAGACGATGGAAGCTCTCGTCAGTAACGCACTCAACCAGGCAGGGGCGTGGGCGTCCCCAGCAGAAGTTAAGAGTTTGGCTGGCAAAGTGATGGAGAATTTGGAGAAGGCGAGAGCTGATGTCGGGTAACTGTTTTCGGTTATGTAGCGTATTTCATGCATGTTCTTGAGGTTACCTGCTGCGAAGAAAATGCAAACATGTGAGTGACTCGGATGACGAGATTTGGCGCAGCTAACGTCCCTCGGGTATGACCTGGTGGGGTAGCCAGACAGACCTATGATAGTGCCTTGTTATAGGCACAAGCTCTTTTAGTTTATCTATGATTAGATTCTTGCTCGTATCTTCTAGGCCCTACGAACTTTACGTCGTCGAGAGTGATGGTTTCTGCGTTCGGCTTATGATGTGGTTCTTTGCCCTCGACAAAGTAATTAGCTTCATTAAATTATGGGTCTGGTAGGTTGCCCCGATAAACTAAAGAACTATTAAAACCTAAGCAGTAGGCACTATAGTATTACTAAATCTTACTATAGTAATATATTTTAGTGTCGTATTATTCTATCCAATATAATAACTATAACTATAATTAAGGTAGTAATAGTCCCCCCTTACATACTAAGGGATTATTCCTCGCCTCCCTATTATAATTATTCTAGGAGACTTATATCTGTCGAACATATATTAAAGAGTATAGTAAAAATCTCTATAAATATAGGATGCCACTCTGCTATTAAACTTATCTTATAGCCCCTTCTATATATCGGATTTAATAAGTCAACCGCTTAGATATCTATTAGTTATAGAGCACATAGCCCTTGTTTTAATATTTCGATTTCCTAAAAATGAAATCAGCTATTATTTTTTTAATCTCCTTTGCCGGAGTCGCTATCGCGGATATTTCTTCTTGCAAGGGAGGTAAACCCTGCCCGTATGGCTCGACATGTTGCAAGTTTCCGAAATCACCAAGCGATAAAGATACATGCATCAAAGATCACTTATTTCCCGTGCTTGTAAGCGCGCCGAATCGAGACACATTATTAAATTCATATGCTAACGGGCCCTGTAATTAGTGCTACAAATCGAACATTACACCCTAGTTTGTTGAGGGCAAAGAACCACACCAAGAGCCGAACGCAGAGACCGTCTGTGAGAAGTGCGGCCAGGAGGTACGGGCTGGCAGAGAACCCCTAGTGCGGGGTACTAGTAGGTTGGGAGCGTATTATTACCTAATCAAGGGAGAGTCGAGGGGTAGTCGTAAGGGACTCCCCCTTAATTAAAATAGAAGAATCTTACTCCCGTAAGATTTAGTCTTTAAGTCTAAGATAGGATAGATAACGCTAAATACCAAGACCTTATATACTCTATCTTTAATACCTAACTAGAGGTATTCTATATTAATACCCTTATAATTCTAAATCTTCTCTTTTTTAGTTACCTACTTAAAGATACCTATAATAAGATATACTTAAAGAAATACTATTGCTATAGCGAATCCTAGGCAAAACCCTAGCCTAATACTAAAGATTATAAAGCTACTAGATAACAAGGAAGGCTTTATACTTACTAACCTTCTTAGCTCTCTAATAGTACTAATAAATATATCCCTACCTAAGGGTATATAGTTACCCTCTTAGTAGTTAAAGCTCTAAGTAATAGAGGAATATATTACTAAATTAGAAGAGACTAAATATCTATAAAACTAGTTCCTTTAGTTAGAAAAGGAAATCGAGGAATATATAGGGCTACTTACTAGGGGTTAAGAAAGTATTATTATTCTTATTCCTTTAAGTTAGATAAGTACTAGGGTAGTAAGATTAAAATAAGAAATATTCCTTAGCTTACCTAACTTATTAATATAAGAAAGTAATTAGACTAGCTTATAGACTTAGAGGATATATTCTATATAGCTTTATATTATTTTAAAAGGGATAGTATAAAAATCCTATATACTATAGACTATATATATAGCGATTATAAGGTAAGATAGAGGCAATACCTTAATAAAAAGCTATTAGAAAACTAAGAATATAATAGTATAGACTAGACCTATTTCTAAGACTAGACTTTAGTTCTTATTAAGAATACTATTAATTAAGAAATACTATTAGTTACTTAAATTAAAGTAACTTAATAAAGGGAAAGTTAATTACTACTAGAGTTTAGTCTCTATTTAGACTCTTTAGAGAGGTATTTTAAGTAACTAATAGAGAAGACCTATATACTTACCTTTTTCGCAAAGCTATTACCTAAGTTATATAACTAAATTAACCTTTATTTAATACCTATTTATACCTACTAATAAGAAGAGCTTATATAGGTTATATAGCATTACTAGGATACCCTTAGTAGTAAGAAGTAATATATTAGTAGGGGAACCTTAAAAGAATCTAGTATTAATATATCCTAGGTATTATCTTATAAGTAGGGTTAAGGTAGTAAGAATTTATAGGGGTCTTACTAATAAAGTATTAGTAAGTTAGTACTAAGTATAGGTCTAGAGAACTTACTAAATACTCCTAGAGGTAAGGGATAGGGATAAGGCTATAGTAAAGGGAATTACTTAACTATAGATATTACCTACTACTATTATAATAAGAAGGGTTATTATATAAGTACTTATATAACTTTACTAAAGACTAAGCTAACTAAGAAGACTTTATATATTAAGGTAAGTAAGGAGGGAAAAGGTAAGGTATAAGAATAGACGCCCCTCCTCTTACTTAGTCTATACCTATTAGTAAGTTAGTATAGACTACTACTATATTACTAGGGCAAAACCCTATAGAGATATTAATATACTTAGATAGCTATAGGGCAGTTAACTTAGTTAATATCTATATAGCTAGGAAGTAAGGGTTACTTTAAGTACTATTATTATACCCTAAGCTACTAAGACTAGGGGATAGTTAAGTAAAAGAATATAGAGTCTAATTAGTATTACTCTCTATAAAGGATAGTAAAGGTATAGAAAAGATAGTAAATTACTATTATATTAGTATTAATAAGATTACGCTATATAATTAGGCCCTAGTATTACTCTTAGTTACTTTCTTAATAGAGGAAAGGATTTATTTAATACTATAAAAGTAGTAATAGTAGTTTAAGCTAAAGAAAAGTAATAGGATTTTAAGGTAGTCCTTAGTCTTCCTCTAGGATTATAAGTGTTATGAACTAACCGAGGAGGCCTACTCTGAGGCCCGGGGTAAGACAGGGTAACGTAGGACTACGGAAGAATAGTCAGGACGGTGCCTAGACAGTGCCTAGATATACCGCTATAGGGAAACCAGAACCGACTAATTAGAGGTCTACTTACCTTAATTAGTACAATCTATCTACTTAGTACTAAGTAGATAGATTATACTAAGTAATACTAATTAATAAAGAGCTAGATAGATATATATACTATAGTTATTACCTAAGAGTAGATAGCTAGATCTTTAGTAATTAATCTAAGTTATTTAATACTTATTAATTAAAAAAGTATAAACCTTTTTAATAGACTACCTTATAAAAGATATACTATTTATTAAGTTAAGCCTAACTTACTTTATTAAAGTAATAGTAAACTTACTAATACCTTAGGGTATCTATTATATTTTAATTACTCCTATTTAGTAAGTTACCCTTATACTAACGAATAGTATATTTACCGCTAGTAGCATTACCTAGAACCTAAGGTAAGTAATAGCCTAGATATAGCAACGTATTATTTAACTAGAAACCCAACTTAATTAATAAGGTAACTTAGGTATTCCTAAGTTCCCTAAACCTAAGCTATATAATAGCTAGAAGGGTAGCGTTTAATCCTTCTTAACCTAAGCTAAGGCTTATTTATAAGTTAATACCTCTATTTAAGGAGCTACTATATATATCCTCTATATTAGTAACCTTTTGATTAGTAAGGTATTTAAATAGTAGGAACCTACCCTTCGAGACTACCTTAACAATAAAAACAACGCATAGAGAGATAAGGAGATAAATAATATCTTTATAAGCTATAAGGCCTTCGAACGAAAACTTAGGATTACCTTTAGAGATCCTAACGAAGTTAGAATAATACTTAAATAGCTTAAGATACTATAATAAACTAGATTTACTATATATTATAACCGGGAGTTCTATTATATCTTATCTAAACTCGACCTCGAAGATAATACTTTTATAGAGTACTTTTATAATAGACTTCGAGAAGACATTAAAGATAACCTTAGTAAACTTAACTAACCTAAGGAACTTAGTAAATTTATAGAAATAGTAATTAAGATTAATAATTATAATTACTATTAACGCCTAGAACGTAGAAATAAGGGTAGCCGTAGACCTAAGACTTATACCTTACGCACTAATTAAGGGAAGCCCTATTAATACTATTCTATAGCTTATAGATATTATAGTAGACCTATAGATCTTAATATAACTTAATAAGATAAGTCTACTAAGACTTACTATATATACAAGAAACCTAGATACTTTGCTAATAAATACTCTTAGAAGAAGAAGTCTTCTTAGAAGCTAGTCCTAGAGTAAAGAGCCTAAGTTATAACAAAGACTAAAGTACCCTATAATAGCTTATACTTCTTAGTATACTATAATAATAGTTACTACGTATACCTCTTAAAGAAATAAGGTAGTAAATAGTTCCCTTAAAGACCTAAGGGAACTAAGTAATAGATAGCCTAGGATATAGAGAAGATAATATAATACCTAGAGGAAAACCTAAAGAAAGGATATATCTAACCCTTAACAATACTAGCTATTACTATACTAATAAAAGATAGTAGGATAAACTACCGATAACTTAGTAAGACTATAATAGCTATAAACGAACTAGTAAGCTAGGAAACTATAGTATAAAACTTATCTAAGAACTAGGGATATAAAGCTAAGATACGAACTCTAGCTATAACTAGACGCGATAATAGTACTAAGATACTTTAAGACTTAGTAGTAGAATAGTAATTTAGAACCTAGCTAGAATCTAATAAGCAATACTTTAATAGCCTTAAGAACTATATAAGTACGCTAGCGTTATATACTACTTAAGACTAGGAGTATAGGACTTAACCTAGGTATAGGCCTAAACGCTATAAAAATACTCCTTAAGAGGAAAGAAGTAATACCTTATTAGACTATAACCAATATAAAGAATTCTAGAATATACTAATACCTTATTTCGAGTAAATAGGCAAGGATATCTTAGATATAGAATAACTTATTGTACTTTTAAGTAAGGAATACCGATTCTCCTCCTAGACTAAAGTAATCTATAGAGACTTGCGATTCCTATATCTAGATATAGAAAACTATAAGAGTATCTCTTAGTTTTGTTATATCTATCCCCTATACCCCTACTATCTATAGGATAAACTAGAATATAAATAGATACCTATTAGGGCAATACCTAATTAACTAGTTATATAAATCCTTTATAAATAATAAACTAAAGAATATAATATACTAGTTAAAGGAATAGGGCGTTAGGCTAGGTTATATTATATACTTAATAATTAGTCTACCTTACTCTTACTAGTATAAACTAAAGATATATTTACCTAACTATATAGAGAAAGCTTAAATAAGGGAAAGGATCTATATATCTTCCCTATACTATAACTAGTAGGAGGAAGTATAACACTAGATAAATTAAATTAATTAACTATTAAGTTAATATAAGTATTTTAAGCACTTATAGTACTAAAATCTAGAGTAACTCCGTAGGTAAATAACTTACTATTAAAAAACTATTAGGATAGATAGTAAGGGGACTATTACCTAGACCTAATAATAAGATCCTTATAAATATAAAATAGAATTATAAATACTTACTTATACCTATAAGTATAAGAGGATATACTATCTAGGTAATACTTGATAGTGGAATATAAGGAAACTATATCTCGCCGAATCTTATTAATAGATTTAAATTGCCTTAGAAGACTAAAAATAAGCCTTACTAACTTAAAACTATAAAAGGAAAGTTAGTTAACTATAGCTATAGGATAGTTAATATAGAGACTATGCCCCTCTTAACTATTATTAGTAGAAAATATTATAACTTAAAACTTAATATTATAGATATCTCGATATATAATATTATATTAGGGATACCCTAGCTATAGGTAAGCAATCCTAGAGTTAACTAGATAATAGGCTATCTCTAGTAAGATAGACTAGGAAGAGAATTAGTTAATAAGGAGTAGTATAAAGTAATACCCTTATATAATACTATATAACAAAAGGTTCTTAGGATTTATATAATTACTAAGGAGCCTAAGCTAGGATATAACGAATATATTCCTAATAAATACCGCTAGTATAGCAAACTATTTAGTAATAAGCTAGAAATAGGCCTTCTAGAGTATAATAGATAGGACTATAAGATCCCTTTAAAGGAAGGAATAGAACCTAAGTTCTATAAGATCTACCTACTTAATAAAGAAAAGATAAAAGCCCTTGATATCTATCTTAAGGAGAACTTAAGGAAAGGATATATTTAACTATTAATATTACTAGTAGGATTTCCTATCCTATTTATACTAAAGAAAAATAGCAAGTTAAGGATATATATAGACTATTAGTAACTTAATAAGATTATAATTAAAAACTAATACCTATTACCCTTAATTATAGAACTATAAGATAAGCTCTACGGTACTAAATAGTTTATAATATTAGACCTAAAAGGAGCCTATAATCTTATTTAAATTAAGGATAGTAAAGAATAGAAAATAACCTTCTAAACTAAACAAGGACTCTACGAATACTTAGTTATACTATTTAGGCTAACTAATATACCTATAAGTTTCTAAACTATAATTAATAACATATTATAAGAATACTTAGATACCTTTATAGTTATCTACCTAGATAATATTCTTATCTTCTCTAATAATCTTAAATAATATAAAGGATATATTTACTAAGTCCTAAGGAAACTATAAAAGGTAAACCTCCTTATAGAAGCTAATAAATATAAATTCTATAAATAAAAAGTTAAATTCCTAAGATATAAGATATTCCTAGGGTTTATTAGAATAGACCTTAATAAGGTTATAGTAATTAGGGACTAGCTAGCCCTAAGTAACCTTAAGGAAGTATAAGCCTTTCTAGGCTTTATTAACTTCTACCGAAAATATATTAAAAACTTTAGAGGTATTAGTATTCCCTTAATAGACCTTACTAAGAAGGATAAACCCTTTATATAAGGACTAATAGAATAAATAGTATTTAAAGATATTTAAGATAGGATTCTTAGAGAACCTATCTATACCTTACCTAACCTAATAAAACTATTTAAAGTCGAAACTAATACCTTAGATTAGGTACTTAGCGGATAGCTAGGATAATAAGATAACGAAGGATAACTTTATCTAGTCGCCTTCTACTTAAAGAAGCTTTATAGACTAGAACTTAATTATCCTATATATAACAAAGAACTTATAGCTATTATTAAAGCTTTTAAAGAATAGAAATACTATCTTAGTAGTATAGAAATAATAGTCAAGGTCTATATAGACTATAAGAACCTTATAAGTTTTATAATAACAAAGGAACTAAATAAACAATAGATCTAATAGTATAAATTCCTATCGAAGTTTAACTTTTAAATTATCTACTATAAAGGAAGTAAAAATAGGTAAGCTAATACACTTAGCTACTGAGAAGACCTAAAATCTCTAACTAAGGTATAGCATACTATAATCCTATAGACTAACGTAGAAGGTATACTTAGACTAGGTAGTTAATAAGTTAATACAATATAGAAGGTTAAGCTAAACTAAGAGTAGACCTAGTGTATTAGACAAGCCTATAATAAAGATAAGCTTATAGAATTATAAGAGACAAACCCAGAATTATTAAAAGAATAAGACAATCTCTTATTTAATAACTAGTATTATATTCCTAAAGAACTATAAGAAGAACTTATTAAAGAACTTTATAAATATCTATTGTATAGATACTAAGGGGTATATAAGACCCTTATATAGATAAGATAAATATAGGACTTTCTAAAAATATAAAAAGTTATATAAGAAGTTATCTATAATTATAACCCTTATAATAAGGTAAAAAGTAATTAGTATATACCTTACGGGAAACTATAGCTAATACTACTACTAAATAAGGCTTAGGATATAATTACTTAGGACTTTATTGTTAAATTACTACCTTTAAAGGAACCTATAATAAATACTATATACAATAGTATCTTAGTTATTATAGAAAAATTAACTAAATATAAATACTTTATCCTATATAAGGAATCGAGTATAGTACTAGAATTAGCCTATATATTCCTTCGAGTTATAGTAAGCTAGTATAGCTTACTAAAGAAACTTATCTTAAACTAAGATAAACTCTTTATATCTAAGTTCTAGAAAAGCTTAATATAATAGCTAGGAGTTAAGTACTCCCTATTAATAGCCTTTTACCTAGAAATAGATAGATAAACGGAATAACTTAACTAAATATTAAAATAATACTTATAATACTATATTAATTATTAATAAAATAACTAGGTAGAAATACTACCTATAGTATAATAGGCTTATAATAGCTTTAATAATAAGGCAACTAGAATATTGCTATTTAAAGCTAATTATAAGTATAACCTAGAAATTACAATATATTAAGTAGAAAGAGATATACTAAACGCAATAAAAACAACAAAAGACCTTAAGAAGATATATACTTATTTACAATAAGAATAGATTTTCTTATAAAATAAAATAAAATACTACGCTAATAAAAAGAGATTAGAAAGACTAACTCTAAAGGAGGGGGATAAAGTATATCTCCTCTAGCAAAATATTAAAATAAAATAACCTAGTAATAAGCTAAATTAGAAAAAGATTAGACTATTCAAAATCTTAAAGAAAATTTTAGAAATAAGCTATCGACTATTACTACCTAAAACAATATAGATATATCTAATATTTCATATCTTATTACTAGAACTAGCACCCTAGAATACCAAGCTAGAAATATAAATCAAAGTCAAAGATAAATAAGAATATAATGTTAAGAAAATACTAAATAATAGAGGTAATTAGTAAAATAAGGAATACCTAATTAAATAGAAAGGATACAAATATTTAGAGAATACTTAGGAACCTATAAACTACTTAGGCTACTACTAGTTAATACTATAGCAATATTACTAAGGGAAGCTAGAATCAATAGATCTAAGTTATCCTAGGGAAAGGAATTAAAAATTACAACCTCGCCAAAGCCTAGCTTACCTAGGGTATCTAACGTAGTAAGCTCTTAACGTAATATATAGGACTATGTCTTAGTATATTAGTTAAGATATATAGCAATATCGATTTTATCCTACTATACCTAAGCAAGGGCTATATAGGTAGTTACTACTACTACCACTAAACGACTAACCTCTTAGTACTTAGCCTAAGTATCTATATAAAGGCGGCGTTTTTATTCCTTAATTATATTAAACTTAGTAACTAAGAAATTACTATTATAATAGGTAACATTCTTCTTTATATACGACAAATACTTTAAATACCCCTTTAAGATAAAATAGAGCGAGTTACTCTTCTAGTACAGAGTATAATAACCTATATTAAGTAGTTAAATTCTAACGGCTACAATTCGGATAGATACGTCGTAATAGCGCTATATAGACAAACAATATGGTTTAGAGACACGTAAGCTAAATATAGTTAGCTATAAGGAAAAATAAAGACTAGCTATAAGAAGGGACATATATACTATTTAATAACCTTAGGACAAGGATTACAAGAAGGAGGGGAATAATATTACAAACTAACTAAGGAGGCCTACTCTAAGGCCCGGGGTAAGATAAGGTAACGTAAGACTACGGAAGAATAGTTAGGACAGTGCCTAGATAGTGCCTAAATATACCGCTATAGGGAAACCAAAACTAACTAATTAGAGGTCTACTTACCTTAATTAGTACAATCCATCTACTTAGTACTAAGTAAATAGATTATACTAAGCAATACTAATTAATAAAGAGCTAGATAGATATATATACTATAGTCGTTACCTAAGAGTAAATAGCTAGATCTTTAGTAATTAATCTAAGTTATTCAATACTTATTAATTAAAGAAGTATAAACCTTCTTAACGGACTACCTTATAAAAGATATACTATTTATTAAGTTAAGCCTAACTTACTTTATTAAAGCAATAGTAAACTGTAACGGATGCCCTAAGGTATTAGTAGGTTTGCTATTACTTCAACAAAGTAAGTTAGGCTTGACTTAATAAACAGTATGTCCCTTATAAGGTAGTCCGTTAAGAAGCTTTATACTTCTTCAATTAATAAGTATTGAATAACTTAGATTAATTACTAGAGATCTGGCTATCTACTTATAGGTAAAGACCGTAGTATATATATTCCTCTAGCTCTCTATTAATACCTTAGATCGCTATAGCTCGCCTAGTGATCTATTGCGATCCGGCTTACCTAGATCGCAACTGCGATCCTAGTAATCTAGTGCGCACGTTCCTTATAGGTCCGGGACCTACTTTTAGTAATGTATATTAAAGCTACTGTCCCGACCTTTGTTCCGTACCGCGTATATAATATCGTAGCTATTACTTCCTTGTTGTGCGTTAGCCTTGCCTTATGTATAGCCTATAGCTAAGGCCTCTTGTTAGTTTGTAATATTATTCCCCTCCTTCCTTTAGTCGACTCCTAGCGACCTATAAGTAGGCTATCTTCCCTTAGGTAGTTTTTCTATTATAGGTTGGTTGTCTTCTATTTATTATGTCTTGTCGTTATGCCTAACCATATCTAGAAACCCTATTCCCGGAAGTCTAATTAGCGTTCCGCCTTCGCCTCCCTAATTAAGGAGAATGGTTACGAGATTATACCGTATACAAATTGTTTTCGCGGGTAGCGTATCTACTGCGTAAGTTCTAATTCTTCTTATTGCTTAGAGTGCGTTAAGCGGGGTTGATTTTGTAATAGTATAAGTATAGGGTCGATCCTTACTTATATATCTAACGCGCGTAAGAAGGTTAAGTCGGAGATTAAGGAGACCGAATCCTAGTTAGTCGAAGCTCTAGCCCGTCTATCTCGGTTATGTTGTTAACGGAAAGTACTAGTAGACTATACTTCTGAGTTATTCCGTCGTAGGATACGCGAGCTCGATAAGGAGGATAGCGTCTGTTCTTAGGAGTAGGCTATCCTAGAAGAGTAGTAGGCTACTAGTAAGGCCTAGTCCCTAGGGGCTTTCGACTTAATCGATTAGTCCGCCTTTAGCTTGGAGCTTCCTACTAATAGTATTGTCGTAGCTTTGCCTAGTAATGGCCTAAGTATGATATAGGTTCCTAGGTATTTTCTGAATATTCGTATCCTTTCTATTTAACTAGGTATTCCTTATTTTGCTAATCGCCTCTATTATCTAGTATTTTCTCGACGTTATATTCCTATTTGTCTTCGACTTTAATCTATATTTCTAGCTTAGCGTTCTAAGGTATTAGTTCTAATAATAAGATATAAAATATTAGATATATCTATATTGTCTTTAATAGCGATAGTTAGTAGCTTATTTCCGAGATCTTCTTAGAAATTTTAAATAGTCTAATCTTTTTCTAATTAAGTTTATCGCTAGGTTGTTTTATTTTAATATTTTGTCGGAGGAGATATACTTTATCCCCCTCCTTTAGAGTTAGTCCTTCTAATCTCTTTTTATTAGCGTAGTGTTTTATTCTATTTTATAAGAAAATCTATTCTTATTGTAAATAAGTATATATTTTCTAAAGGTCCTTTGCTGTTTTTATTGCGTTTAGTATATCTCTTTCTACTTAATATATTATAATTTCTAGGTTATATCCGTAATTAGCTTTAAATAGTAATATTCTAATTGCTTTGTTGTCGGAGCTATTATAAGCCTATTGTACTATAGGTAGTATTTCTACCTAATTATTCTATTAGTAATTTACGTAGTATTATAAATATTATTCTAATATCTAGTTAAGTCGTTCTGTCTATCTATCTATTTCTAAGTAAAAGGCCGTTAATAGGGAGTATTTAACTCCTAGCTATTATATTAGGCTTTTCTAGAACTTAGATATAAAGAGTTTGTCTCGATCCGAGATAAGTTTCTTTAGTAAGCTATACTAGCTTACTATAACTCGAAGGAATATATAGGCTAACTCTAGCGCTATACTTAATTCCTTATATGGGATAAAGTATCCGTATTTAGTTAATTTTTCCGTAATAACTAGGATGCTATTATATATAGTATTTATTATAGGTTCCTTTGAAGGTAGTAATTTAACGATAAAGTCCTAAGCGATTATATCCTAAGCCTTATCTAGGGGTAGTATTAGCTATAGTTTTCCGTAGGGTACGTAATAATTGCTTTTTGCTTTATTATAGGGGTCGTAATTATAGATAACTTCCTATATAACTTTTTGTATTTTTAGAAAGTCCTATATTTGTTTTATCTATATAAGGGTCTTGTATACCCCTTAGTGTCTATGTAATAGATATTTATAGAGTTCTTTAACGAGTTCTTCCTATAGTTCTTTGGGAATATAGTACCGGTTATTAAATAAGAGATTGTCTTATTCTTTTAATAATTCTAGGTTTATCTCCTATAATTCTACGAGCTTATCTTTATTATAGGCTTGTCTAATACGCTAGGTCTACTCTTAGTCGGGTTTAACCTTCTATATTGTATTAACTTATTGGCTACTTAGTCTAAGTATACCTTTTGCGTCGGTCTATAGGATTATAGTATGCTATACCTTAGTCGGAGATTTTAGATCTTCTCGTTAGCTAAGCGCGTTAGCTCGCCCGTTTTCGCTTCCCTTGCGATAGATAATCTAAAAGTTAAACTCTAATAGGAATTTATACTATTAGATCTAATATTTATTTAGTTCCTTTATTATTATAAAACTTATAAGGTTTTTATAGTCTATATAGACTTTAACTATTATCTCTATACTACTAAAATAGTACTTTTATTCTTTAAAGGCTTTGATAATAGCTATAAGTTCTTTATTGTATATTAGATAATTTAGCTCTGGTCTATAAAGCTTCTTTAAGTAGAAGGCAACTAGATAAAATTATCCTTCGTTATCTCGTTATCCTAGTTATCCGCTAAGTACTTAGTCTAAGGCGTTAGTTTTAACTTCGAATAGTTTTGTTAGGTTTAGTAAGGCGTAGATAGGTTCTCTAAGGATCCTATCCTGGATATCTTTAAATACTACTTACTTAGTTAGTCCCTATATAAAGGGTTTGTCCTTTTTAGTAAGGTCTGTTAAGGGAATACTAATTCCTCTGAAGTTTTTAATATATTTTCGGTAGAAGTTAACGAAGCCTAGAAAGGCTCGTACTTCCTTAAGGTTGCTTAGAGCTAGCTAGTCCCTAACTACTATAACCTTATTAGGGTCTATTCCTATAAATCCTAGAAATATCTCGTATCCTAAGAATTTGACTTTTTATTTATAGAATTCGTATTTATTGGCTTTTATAAGGAGATTTGCCTTTTATAGTTTCCTTAGGACTTAGTAAATATATCCCTTGTATTCTTTAAGGTTATTAGAGAAGATAAGGATATTATCTAGGTAGACGACTACGAAGGTATCTAGGTATTCTCGTAATATATCGTTAATTATAGTTTAGAAACTTATGGGTATATTAGTTAATCTAAATAGTATAACTAAATATTCGTAGAGTCCTTATTTAGTTCTAAAAGCTATTTTCTATTCTTCGCTATCCTTAATTTAAATAAGATTATAGGCTCCTTTTAGGTCTAAGGTTATAAACTACTTAGCGCTATAGAGTTTATCCTATAATTCCGTAATTAAGGGTAGTAGGTATTAGTTCTTAATCGTAATCTCGTTAAGTTACTAGTAGTCCATATATATCCTTAACTTGCCGTTTTTCTTTAGTATAAATAGGATAGGAAATCTTACTAGTAATATTAATAGTTAAATATATCCTTTCCTTAAGTTCTCCTTAAGATAGATATCGAGGGCTTTTGTTTTTTCTTCGTTAAGTAGGTAGATCTTATAGAACTTAGGTTTGGTTCCTTCCTTTAGAGGGATCTTGTAGTCCTACCTATTATACTCTAGAAGGCCTATTTCTAGCTTATCGCTAAATAGTTTGCTATACTAGCGGTATTCGTTAGGAATACGTTTGTTATATCCTAGCTTAGGCTCCTTAGTAATTACATAAATCCTAAGTGCCTTTTATCGTATAGTATTATATAAGGGTATTACTTTATACCGCTCCTCGTAAACTAATTCTCTTCCTAGTCTATCTTACTAAAAATAGCCTATTGTCTAGTTAACTCTAGGATTACTCGCCTGTAGCTAGGGTATCCTTAGTATAACGTCGTATATCGAGATATCTATAATATTAAGTTTTAAGTTATAACGTTTTCCGCTAATAATAGTTAGGAGGGGCATAGTCTCTATATTAACTATCCTATAGCTATAGTCGACTAACTCTCCTTCTATAGTTCTAAGTTAGTAGGGCTTGTCTTTAGTCTTCTAAGGTAATCTGAATTTATTAACGAGATTTAGTAAGATATAATTTCCTTATACTCTACTATTAAGTATTGCCTAGATAGTACGTCCTCCTATACTTATAGGTATAAGTAAGTATTCGTAATTTCGTTCTATACTTATAAGGATCCTATCGTTAGGTCTAGGTAGCAGTCCCCTTACTATCTATCCTAGTAGTTTTTTAATAGTATATCATTTACCTACGGAGCTACTCTAGATCTTAGTACTATAAGTACTTAAGAAGCTTATACTAACTCGATAGTTAATTGATTTAGTTTATCTAGCGTTATACTTCCTCCTACTAGTCGTAGTATAGGGAAGATATATAGATCCTTTCCCTTGTTTAAGCTTTCTCTATATAGTTAGGTAAATATGTCCTTAGTTTATACTAGTAGGAGTAGGGTAGACTAATTATTAGGTACGTAATATAGCCTAGCCTAGTATCCTATTCCTTTAACTAGTATATTATATTTTTCGGTTTATTATTTATAGAGAATTCGCGTAACCGGTTAATTAGGTACTACCCTAGTAGGTATCTATTTATATTCTAGTTTGTCCTATAAGTGGTAGGGGTATAGAGGATAGATATAGTAAAACTAAGAGATATTCTTATAGTTTTCTATATCTAGGTATAGGAATCGTAAGTCCCTATAGACTACTCTAGTTTAGGTAGAGATTTAGTATTCTTTGCTTAGGAGTACGATAAGTCGTTCTATATCCGAGATATCTTTATTAGTTTATTCGAAATATGGTATTAGTATATTCTGGAATTCCTTATATTAGTTATAGTCTAATAAGGTATTGCTCCCTTTTTCCTAGGGAGTATTTTCGTAGCGTTTGGGCTTATACCCGGGTTAGGTCCTATACTCCTAGTCTTAAGTAGTACGTAATACTAGCGTACCTATGTAATTCTTAAGGCTATTAAAGTATTATTCGATAGTATCCTAGGTTAGTAGTACAAGTATCTTACGATAGGCTATCGTAATAGTCTGTCCCTAGTCTTTATTTAAGTTTTAAACTATAGTTTCCTAGCTTGCTAGTTCGTTCGTAGTTATTAAAGTCTTGCTAAGTTATTGATAGTTTATCTTACTGTCTTTTATCGGTATAAGGGTAGCTAATAACTTTGAGGGTTGGATATATCCCTTCTTTAGGTTTTCTTCTAGGTATTAGGTTATCTTTTCTGTATCCTAGGTTATCTATTACTTAGTTCCCTTAGGCTTCTAGGGGGACTATCTACTACCTTACTTTTCTAAGAGATACGCGTTATAGCTATCGTCGTAGTATACCGAGAAGTATAAGCTATTATAGGGTACTTCGGTCTTTGTTATAACTTAGGCTCTTCGCTCTAGGACTAGCTTCTAAGAAGACCTCTTCTTCTAGGAGTATTTATTAGCGAAGTATTTAGGTTTCCTATATATATAGTAAGTTTTAGTAGACTTATCCTATTAAGTTACATCGAGATCTATTAGTCTACTATAATATCTATAGGCTATAGAACGGCATTAATAAGGCTTTCCTTAGTTAGCGCGTAAGGTATAAGTCTTTAGCCTATAGCTACCCTTATTTCTACGTTCTAGGCGTCGATAGTAATTACGATTGTCGATCTTAATTACTATTTCTATAAATTCGCTAAGTTCTTTAGGTCGATTAAGTTTGCTAAGGTTATCCTTAACGTCTTCTCGGAGTCTATTATAGAAATACTCTATAAGAGTATTATCTTTGAGGTTGAGTTTAGACGAGATATGATAGAACTCTCGGTTATAATACATAGCGGATCCGGTTTATTGTAGTATCTTAAGCTACTTAAGTACTGTTCTAACTTTATCCGGATCCCCGAAGGTAATCCTAAGTTTTCGTTCGAAAGCCTTATAGCTTATAAAGACATTATTTGTCTCCTTATCTCTTTATGCGTCGTTTTTATAGTTAAGGTAGTCTTAAAGGGTAGGTTCTTACTATTCAAATGCCTTACTAGTTAAGAGGTTACTAATGCAGAGGATATGCGTAGCGGCTCCTTAGATAGAGGTATTAACTTATAGGTAAGCCTTGGCTTAGGTTAAGAAGGATTAAACATTACCCTTCTATGTATAGCTTGGGTTTAGGGAACTTAGGAACGCCTAAGTTGCCTTATTAATTAAATCAGGTTTCTAATTAAATAATATGTTACTATATCTAGGCTATCACTTACCCTAGGTTTTAGGTAACTCCGCTAGTAGTAGATATACTATTCGTTTAGTATAAGGGTAACTTACTAAATAGGAGTAATTAAAATATAATAGATACCCTAAGGTATTAGTAAGTTTGCTATTGCTTTAATAAAGTAAGTCAGGCTTGACTTAATAAATAATATGTCCCTTATAAGGTAGTCTGTTAAGAAGCTTTATACTTCTTTAATCAATAAGTATTAAATAACTTAGATTAATTACTAGAGATCTAGCTATCTACTTATAGGTAAAGACCGTAGTATATATATTCCTCTAGCTCTCTATTGATACCTTGGATCGCTATAGCTCGCCTAGTAATCCATTGCGATCCGGCTTACCTAGATCGCAGCTACGATCCTAATAATCTAGTACGTACGTTCCTTATAGGTCCGGGACCTACTTTTAGCGACGTATATCAAAGCTACCGTCCTGACCTTTATTCCGTACTACGTATATAATATCGTGGCTATTACTTCCTTGTCGTGCGTCAGCCTTACCTTATGCATGGCCCATGGCTAAGGCCTCTTGTTGGTTTGTGACACAAACCTACTAATACCTTAGGGCATCCGTTACAATAAGAATAAAGTATAGGTATATATAGTTATACCTAATATAGAACCTATTCCCCTCTTAGATAAAGAGAATAAGGAAGGGTCCTAAGACCTAGATAAAATCCTAGTAACTCTTACCTATTTTAAGGATATTTTCTTAGTAACTAAATCTAACCTATTACTATAAAAGAAGGGTACTAACTATATAATTAACTTAGTCCCTAATATAGAACTACCTTTTAGTCTTATATATCCTCTTTCTTAATAAGAGCTATAGGTATTCTAAGAATAGATTTAAGAGATAATCTAATAGAAGTAGATTTAGTAGTCTAAAAGCCTAGTAAGGGTACCTATCTTATTTATACTTAAAAAGGATAGTATATTAAGGTTATATATAGACTATTATAGTCTTAATAAGATAATAATTAAGAATTACTACCTATTACCCCTTATTTTAGAGATTATAGACTATTATAAAAGAGTTAAGTACTTCTCTAAAATCGATATAAGGAATATATATTATTATATCTAAATTTAAGAAGGGGATAAGTAGAAAATAGCTTTCTAAATATATTATAGTTATTTTAAGTATTTAGTATTACCTTTCGGTCTTACTAATACCCTAGTTACTTTTTAGAGTTATATTTATTAGGCTCTAGAGGGGCTTATTAATATAATCTATATCGCCTACCTTAATAATATCCTAATCTTCTCGAAAATAGAAGAGGAATATATAGAATACTTAATTTAAGTCTTAGAGAGACTCTAAGTAATAGAGTTATTTACTAATCCTATAAAGTATATTTTCTATTAGTAGTTAGTAAAATTCCTAGGATATATCCTATTAGTTAATAGGGTATTTATAGACCCTTACTAAGTAGAGGTAGTAGTAAATTAGCCTAAACCTAAGACTTATTATAAGATCTAAGTCTTCTTAGGATTCTATAATTATTATTAGTATTTTATATACTAATACTTTAATATAGTAATACTATTATCTAGCTTACTTAAGGGGAGTAAGAATAAAAGAAAGCTAGGGAGTATTAAGCTAAATAATTATAAAAAGGTAGTATTTAGGATACTAAAGGAAGTATTCTAGAGTATATTACTATTATAGTATTTTAATCTACTAAGGCTAATTTATATTAAAACTAATATATTATAGTATACTATAGTTAGTATTCTCTTATAGCTAGATAATAAAGGTTAATACTATCTTATAGTATTCTAGTTAAGGAAATTTATAGGGGCTAAGTTAAATTATAGTACCCTAGACTAAGAGTTATTTACTATTATAGAGTTATTTAAATACTAATAATACTATATTAAAGGTATTATAAAAAGTATAAAGGTCCTTACTAATTACTATAACTTTTAGATATTTATATAATAGACCTTTTTAAATAGGAGGCAAGCCCGCTAATATATATATTTAGTACCTTTTAATTTTATAATTAAGTATTATATAAGTAAAAAGAATTTAGTAGATATACTATTAAGGATACCTAGATATAAGGGTAAAAAGCTATTATCTATAGAGCTATTACTAAAGCTATAAGTAAAGTTAGTTCTAATTAATATAATATATATAAGAAATAATCTATAGAGGTCTAATAAGATATCTTTATAAACTAAGTAAAGTCTAGCCTTAAGTTATTCTAAGTATAGTAAGATACTTTTATATAGGGAAAATATATAAGCTTTTAGAAGATAAAATATTAGTAACTTAGTAGCGGTTCCTAAGTAATTAGCTATATAGGCTAAAGAAAAAGCTAGTTATAAATAGCTACTCTCTAGAAAGACTATAAGGAATATAGCCTATTATATAAAGGTTTATATAGTAGAATTTCTAGAGTTATTACTAAAGTTACTAAGATAAACTTAGTTAGCTAATAAAGTAATTAGTAAGTAAAAGGAGTTAGAGAACTTACTATTAAGAGGGGGTCCTTAGTTAATATACTTAAATAGACTAATCCTATAGAATAGTTATATTATAGTACCTTTAGAGGTAGCCCTATAGTAAGAGTTACTAATACTTTATTACAATAATCTATTAATAAGATACTTTAGCTCTTAATATATATATAATTTATTAATAAGGAATTTTTACTAAGAAGGGATAATAAGGGATATAAAAGAATATATCTAATCCTACTTAATATATTAAGGTACTATATTAAGGAGGTATTACCCTTATAGTATATTATAATTACTACCTTATCCTATATAACTATAAGAAAAAGTATTAATAGACTTTACTATAAGTCTACCTAAGGTATAGTTTAAGGGGCGAGAAGTAAATATAATATTAATAATTATAAATTAATATACTAAGTATATACTATTCCTATTAATATTAAAGATAATAATAGCTATAAAATTAATATAACTATTTTATTATTAAGTAGAATTAGTATATAGGCCCCTTAAAGGGATTATCTCTAATAAAAGATTATTATTTATAAGTAAGTTTTAGTCTAACCTCTATTTTATATCTTAGATAAAATATAAATTATCTATAGTATTTTACCTATAAACTAATAGGTAAATAGAATAGATAAATTAGTCTATATAATATTACCTTAAGTACTTTATAAATACTAAATAAATAAATTAGGTATTATTATTATATATTATATAATTTATATATAATAATACTAAGAATATAATAATTAAGTTATTACCTAATAAAGCCCTTTTAGGGTATTAACCTAATTTTTATATTAATATTAAGAATAATATTACCTTAAAGGGGGTACCTAAAGTATAAGTATAAGTAAGTAAGCTATAGGAATTATAATAATAACTTAAGGAATACTAGCAAAAGGCTATTAAAGCCTAAGTAAAATACTATAATTCTAAGTATAAGTTACTTACTCTAAAAGTAAGGGACTTAATAATATTATTAACTAAGAATTTATATCTTAAGGAGGAGAAAAAGAAGCTCTCCCCTAAGTATATTAAACTATTCTAAGTATTATAAGCTATTAGGAAATAGGCTTATTATCTTATACTCCCTAAAAAATACTTATATATCTATAATATATTTTACATTAGTTTACTAGAACTATAGAAAGAATAGTAAGGTAGGCGAAAAAGAAGCGATATACTACTAATACTTAACCTAGAGGATAATAAAGGAGAATATAAAGTATAAAAGGTTAAAGACTAAAAAACCTATAAGGGTAGTACCTTTTTCCTTATTAAATAGAAAGGCTAGCCTACTAAATATAATTAATAGGTATATATTAATAATATAAGGAATAGTTAAGAACTTATTAAGGAGTTTACTACTATATATACTAAATTAAAAAAAAGTAAAAAGTATAAAGCCTAATAAAAGTAGCGGTATACCTATATAGTTAGGGGCGACTTATTACTAAGACCCTATTAACTTATTACTAAAACCCTATTAACTTACTATCCTATAAAAATCCTTAACTATATATAAATTAGGGATAATAAGCTATTAGGGGAAGATTAAAGTAAGGTAATTACCTAGAATAAAGGAAAGATAATTACTACCTAATAAAGGAAATCTATTAAAAAATAATAAAAGAAAGATAAAAGAACCCCTAAACTCTAAGTCTATTAATAATAGCGCCTACCTTTTATAAGGGTAGTAGGAACCTCCTAACTTAAGGCCTCCTTTATCCCTATTAAGGGTAGGAATACCTACTTATTAAGGAGGTTATTATCCTTTACCTCCTCCTTCTCTAAAATTACTAGAATCTCTAACTTAACGATTTATAAAGTAAGATACTATAAGGTATACCTATTATTACTAATAACTAGCTAGAGTTTTAACTAACCTTCCTAGGTATAGTACTTTATACTAAGTATATTAGTATTAAATAAGGGTATTAGGTTAAGCTAAATTACTAGTTCTTACTACTTCTTAATAAGAGAGTAATATAAACCCTATACTTCCTTAAGAAATATTAGTAATTAGGTATTAAGAAGTTAGGGAGAAAAGTATCTACTTATTACTATTACTTTTTTTACTTTAATAAGCCTATATTCCTTTTAGTATACTATCTTAGCTATATTAAACGCCTTAGTAAGATACTAGGCTATAATAGTAAGATATTAGTAACTCTTTACTATAAGGTAGGGGATATTCTCCTTAGTATTTTTATTTTCTATCTTAAGTATAAGGAGTATAATAATCTTCTTAAAAATAGAGACTACATTAGTATAGTCTCCTACTATTACTATTATAGCTTAGATAAGGAATTATAAGTAAGTTAGGATATATAAAGGAAGGGGATAAAGGATAAACCTAATTATAACTATTATTATTATAAATATACTACTTATAATATATAAATATTACGCTAAAGAAAATATAGTTAATTACTAATACCTCGAGAGGTTTTAGGTTATACCCCCTATATTCCTAAATAATAATATAGAAATAATATATATACTATAGCTTATAAAGAATTAGGCTAGTAGTATAAGTCGCTTAGGCTTTAGCCTTTAAGTATAAATACTTTAGGGCTATAACTATTATAACTAAGGTATCCTTATTACCCTCCTTTTCCTTACTAAGAGTATTATTAATATTATTACTATTATTAGTAGTACTAAGTATAGGTACTAGGTTATAAGGAGTATCCTCTATCTTAATATCCTAGGTTAGAGGCCTAGGATTAAAAAAGGGAGGTAGCGCTAGAACTACTCCTAACTCTCTACTAACCTATAGAAAAATAGGGTCTAAAGACCTATTATTAATAGCTCCTAGCTAGGAGTACTAAAGATTACCCCCCTTAGCTAAGGGAGGAATAAGGGGGGTAGGAGGTTGTCACAAACCAACAAGAGGCCTCAGCTATGGGCCATGCATAAGGCAAGGCTAACGCACGATAAGGAAGTAATAGCCACGATATTATATACGCGGCATAGAACAAAGGTCGGGACGGTAGCTTTGATATATGTCGCTAAAAGTGGGTCCCGGACCTATGAGGAACGTATATACTAGATTACTGGGATCGCAGCTACGATCTAGGTAAGCCGGATCGCAATAGATCACTAGGCGAGCCATAGCGATCTAAGGTATTAATAGAGAGCTAGAGGAATATATATACTATGGTCTTTACCTATAAGTAGATAGCTAGATCTCTAGTAATTAATTTAAGTTATTTAATACTTATTAATTAAAGAAGTATAAAGCTTCTTAATGGACTATCTTGTAAGGGACATACTATTTATTAAGTTAAGCCTAACTTACTTTATTAAAGCAATAGCAAACCTACTAATACCTTAGGGCATCCGTTATATTTTAATTACTCCTATTCGGTAAGTTACCCTTATACTAAACGAATAGTATATCTACCGCTAGTAGAGTTACCTAGAACCTAGGGCAAGTAATAGCCTAGATATAGCAATGTATTATTTAACTAAAAACCTAACTTAATTAATAAGGTAACTTAGGCGTTCCTAAGTTCCCTAAACCTAAGCTATATAACAGTTAGAAGGGCAACGTTTAATCCTTCTTAACCTAAGCCAAGGCTTACCTACAAGTCAATACCTCTATCTAAGGAGCCGCTATGCGTATCCTCTACGTTAGTAACCTCTTGACTAGTAAGGTATTCGAATAGTAGGAACCTACCCTTCGAGACTACCTTAACTATAAAAACAACGCATAAAGAGATAAGGAAACAAATAACGTCTTTGTAAGCTATAAGGCTTTCGAATAAAAACTTAGGATTACCTTCGGGGATCTAGATAAAGTCAGAACGGCACTTAAGTAGCTTAAGATACTATAACAAACCGGATCTACTATATATTATAACTAAGAGTTCTATCGTATCTCGTCTAAACTCGACCTCAAAAATAATACTCTTATAGAGTATTTCTATAATAGACTCCGAGAAGACGTTAAGGATAACCTTAGTAAACTTAATCGACCTAAAGAACTTAGCGAATTTATAGAAATAGTAATTAAGATCGATAATTGTAACTACTATCGATACCTAGAATATAGAAATAAGGGTAGCTATAGGCTAAAGACTTATACCCTACGCGCTAACTAAGGAAAGCCCTATTGATGCTATTCTACGGCCTATAGATATTATAGTAGACTAATAGATCTCGACGTAACTTAATGGGATAAGTCTACTAAAACTTACTATATATATAGGAAACTTAGATACTTTGCTAATAAATGCTCCTAGAAGAAGAGGTCTTCTTAGAAGCTAGTCCTAGAGCAAAGAGCCTAAGTTATAATAAAGACCGAAGTACCTTATAATAGCTTATACTTCTCGGTATACTACGATAATAGCTATAACGCATATCTCTTAGAAAAGCAAGGTAGTAGATAGTCCCCCTAGAAGCCTAAGGGAACTAAGTAATAGACAACCTAGGATACGGAAAAGATAACCTAATACCTAGAAGAAAACCTAAAGAAGGGATATATCTAACCCTTAAAGTTATTAGCTACCCTTATACCGATAAAAGATAGTAAGATAAACTATCGATAACTTAGTAAGACTCTAATAACTATAAACGAACTAGCGAGCTAGGAAACTATAGTTTAAAACTCAAATAAAGACTAGGGATAGACTATTATAATAGCCTATCGTAAGATACTTATACTACTAACCTAGGATACTATCGAATAATACTTTAATAGCCTTAAGAATTATATAGGTATACTAGTATTACGTATTACTTAAGACTAGGAGTATAGGACCTAACCTAGGTATAAGCCTAAATGCTACGAAAATACTCCCTAGGAAAAAGGGAGCGATACCTTATTAGACTATAACTAATATAAGGAATTCTAGAATATACTAATATTATATTTCGAATAAACTAGTAAAGATATCTCGGATATAGAATAACTTATTGTACTCTTAAATAGAGAATACTAAATCTCTACCTAAACTAGAGCAGTCTATAGGGACTCGCAATTCCTATACCTAGATATAGAAAACTATAAGAATGTCTCTTAGTTTTGCTATATCTATCCTCTATGCCCCTACTATTTATAGGACAAACTAGAATATAAATAGATACCTACTAGGGTAGTACCTAATTAACTAGTTACGCGAATTCTCTATAAATAATAAACTAAAGAATATAATATATTAGTTAAAGGAATAGGACGCCGGGCTAGGCTATATTGCGTACCTAATAATTAGTCTACCCTACTCCTACTAGTATAAACTAAGGATATATTTACCTAACTATATAGAGAAAGCTTAAACAAGGGAAAGGATCTATATATCTTCCCTATACTATGACTAGTAGGAAGAAGTATAACGCTAGATAAACTAAATTAATTAACTATTAAGTTAATATAAGCTTCTTAAGTACTTATAGTATTAAGATCTAGAGTAGCTCTATAAGTAAATAACGCATTATTAAAAAACTACTAGGATAGACAGTAAGGGGACTACCGCCTAGACCTAACGATAAGATCCTTGTAAGTATAGAACGAAATTACGAATACTTACTTATACCTATAAGTATAGGAGGACGTACTATCTAGGCAATACTCGATAGCGGAGTATAAGGAAATTATATCTTGCTAAATCTCATTAATAAATTTAGATTACCTTAGAAGACTAAAGACAAGCCTTACCGACTTAGAACTATAGAAGGAAAGTTAGTTGACTATAGCTATAGGATAGTTAATATAGAGACTATGCCCCTCCTAACTATTATTGGCGGAAAATATTATAACTTAAAACTTAATATTACGGATATCTCGATATATAACGTTATACTAGGGATACCCTAGCTATAGGTAAGCAATCCTAGAGTTAACTAGATAATAGGCTATCTCTAGTAGGATAGACTAGGAAGAGAATTAGTTTACGAGGAGTAGTATAAAGCAATACCCTTATATAATACTATATAATAAAAGGTACTTAGGATTTATATAATTACTAAGGAGCCTAAGCTAGGATATAACGAATATATTCCTAACGAATACCGCTAGTATAGTAAACTATTTAGCGACAAGCTAGAAATAGGCCTTCTAGAGTATAATAGGTAGGACCACAAGATCCCTCTAAAGGAAGGAACTAAACCTAAGTTCTATAAGATTTACCTACTTAACGAAGAAAAAACAAAAGCCCTCGATATCTATCTTAAGGAGAACTTAAGGAAAGGATATATTTGACTATTAATATTACTAGTAGGATTTCCTATCCTATTCGTACTAAAGAAAAACGGTAAGTTAAGGATATATATAGATTACTAGTAACTTAACGAGATTATAATTAAGAACCAATACCTACTACCCTTAATTACGGAATTATAGGATAAACTCTATAGCGCTAAGTAGTTTATAACCTTAGACCTAAAAGGAGCCTATAATCTTATTCGAATTAAGGATAGCGAAGAATAGAAAATAGCTTTTAGAACTAAATAAGGACTCTATAAATATTTGGTTATACTATTTAGATTAACTAATATACCTGTAAGTTTCTAAACTATAATTAACAATATATTACGAGAATACCTAGATACCTTCGTAGTTATCTACCTAGATAATATCCTTATCTTCTCTAATAACCTCAAAGAATATAAGGGATATATTTACTAAGTCCTAAGGAAACTATAAAAGGCAAATCTCCTTATAGAAGCTAATAAATATAAATTCTATAAATAAAAAGTTAAATTCTTAGGATACGAGATATTTCTAGGATTTATTGGAATAGACCCTAATAAGGTCGTAGTAGTTAGGGACTAACTAGCTCTAAGTAACCTTAAGGAAGTATAAGCCTTTCTAGGCTTTGTTAACTTCTACCGAAAATATATTAAAAACTTCGGAGGAATTAGTATTCCCTTAATAGACCTTACTAAAAAGGACAAACCCTTTATATAGGGACTAACTAAGTAAGTAGTATTTAAAGATATCTAGGATAGGATCCTTAGAGAACCTATCTACGCCTTACTAAACCTAATAAAACTATTTGAAGTCGAAACTAACGCCTCGGACTAGGTATTTAGTAGATAACTAGGATAACGAGATAATAAAGGATAACTTTATTTAGTCGCCTTCTACTCGAAGAAGCTTTATAGACTAGAGCTAAATTATCTAATATATGACAAAGAACTTATAGCTATTATCGAAGCCTTTAAAGAATAAAAGTACTATCTTAGTAGTATAGAGATAATAGTTAAAGTCTATATAGACTATAAAAACCTTATAAGTTTTATAATAATAAAGGAACTAAATAAACGTTAGATCTAATAGTATAAATTCCTATCGGAGTTTAACTTTTAGATTATCTATTGTAAGGGAAGCGAAAACGGGCGAGCCGACGCGCTTAGCTAATAAGAAGATCTAAAATCTCCGACTAAGGTATAGCGTGCTATAATCCTATAGACCGACGTAGAAGGTATACTTAGACTAGGTAGCTAATAAGTTAATATAATATAGAAGGTTAAACCTAACTAAGAGTAGACCTAGCGTATTAGACAAGCCTATGATAAAGATAAGCTTATAGAATTATAGGAGATAAACCTAGAATTGTTAAAAGAATAAGACGATCTCTTATTTAATAACCGGTACTATATTCCTAAAGAACTATAGGAAGAACTTATTAAAGAACTTTATAAATATCTATTGTATAGATACTAAGGGGTATATAAGACCCTTATATGGATAAAATAAATATAGGACTTTCTAAAAATATAAAAAGTTATATAGGAAGTTATCTATAATTGCGACCCCTATAACAAAGTAAAAAGCAATCGTTATATACCCTACGGAAAACTATAGCTAATACTACCCCTAGATAAGGCTTAGGACATAATTGCTTGGGACTTTATTGTTAAATTACTACCTTTAAAAGAACCTATAACGAATACTATATACGATAGCATCCTAGTTATTATAGAAAAATTAACTAAATACGGATACTTTATCCTATATAAGGAATTGAGTATAGCGCTAGAGTTAGCCTATATATTCCTTCAAGTTATAGTAAGCTAGCATAGCTTACTAAAGAAACTTATCTCAGATCAAGACAAACTCTTTACATCTAAGTTCTAGAAAAGCCTAATACAATAGCTAGGAGTTAAACACTCCCTATTAACGGCCTTTTACCTAGAAATAGATAGACAAATAGAACGACTTAACTAGATATTAGAACAATATTTACAATACTACGTAAATTACTAATAGAATAATTAGGTAGAAATACTACCTATAGCATAATAGGCTTATAATAGCTCTAATAACAAAGCAATTAGAATATTACTATTCAAAGCTAATTACGGATATAACCTAGAAATTACAATATATTAAGTAGAAAGAGATATACTAAACGTAATAAAAACGGCAAAGGACCTTTAGAAGATATATACTTATTTACGACAAAAATAGATTTTCTTATAAAATAGAATAAAATACTACGCTAACAAAAAGAGATTAAAAGGACTAACTCTAAAGGAAGGGGATAAAGTATATCTCCTCCGACGAAATATTAAAATAAAACGACCTAGTAATAAACTTAATTAAAAAAAGATTAGACTATTTAAAATTTCTAAGAAGATCTTAGAAATAAGCTACCGACTATCGCTACTAAAGACAATATAGATATATCTAATATTTCATATCTTATTATTAGAACTAATACCTTAGAACGCTAAGCTAGAAATATAGATCGAAGTCAAAGACAAATAGGAATATAACGTCGAGAAAATACTAAACAATAGAGGCAATTAGCAAAACAAAGAATACCTAGTCAAATAGAAAGGATATAAACATTTAGAAAATACCTAGGAACCTATGTCGTACTTAGGCCATTGCTAGGCGAAGCTACAACAGTACTATTAGCAAGAAGCTCTGAGCTAAAGGCGGACTAATTAATTAAGTCAAAAGCCCCTAGGGACTAGGCCTCGCTAGTAGCCTACTACTCTTCTAGGATAGCCTACTCCTAAGAACGGACGCTATCCTCCTTATTAAGCTCGCGTATCCTACGATAGAATAACTCGGAAGTATAGTCTACTAATACTTTCTATTAATAACGTAACTGAGATAGATAGGCTAGAGCTTTGACTAACTAGGATTCGGTCTCCTTAATCTCCGACTTAACCTTCTTATACGCGTTAGATATATAAGTAAGGATTGACCCTACGCTTATACTATTATAAGATCGACCCCGCTTAACGTACTCTAAGTAACGAAAAGAATTAGAACTTACGCAGTAGATATACTACCCGCGAAAACAATTTATATACGGTATAATCTCGTAACCATTCTCCTTAATTAGGGAGGCAAGGGCGGAACGCTAATCGGACTTCCGGGAATAGGGTTTCTAGACACGGTTAGGCATAACGACAAGACATAACAAACAGAAGACAACCAACCTATAATAGAAAAACTACCTAAGGGAAGATAGCCTACTTATAGGTCGCTAGGAGTCGACTAAAGGAAGGAGGGGAATAATATTACAAACCAACAAGAGGCCTTAGCCATAGGCTATGCATAAGGCAAGGCTAACGTACAACAAGGAAGTAATAGCTACGATATTATATACGCGGTACGGAACAAAGGTCGGGACAGTAGCTTTAATATATATTACTAAAAGTAGGTCCCAGACCTATAAGGAACGTACGCACTAGATTACTAGGATTGCAATTGCGATCTAGGTAAGCCGGATTGCAATAGATCACTAGGCGAGCCATAGCGATCTAAGGTATCAATAGAGAGCTAGAGGAATATATATACTACGGTCTTTACCTATAAGTAGATAGCCAGATCTCTAGTAATCAATCTAAGTTATTCAATACTTATTAATTAAAGAAGTGCAAAGCTTCTTAACGGACTACCTTGTAAGGGACATACTGTTTATTAAGTCAAGCCTGACTTACTTTGTTGAAGCAACAGCAAACCTACTAATACCTTAGGGCATCCGTTACAGAGGTATACCTAAAGTAATAGGGATATTCTCGATAGTCTTAGGTATATTACTAATAAGTCTTAAGCTAGTTATTAATATCTCCTTAGTATACTCCTACTAATAGATATCTCCTACTTATTACCTAAGGCTTTAGCCTAAGGGAGAGTTATAATAGTAGTAAAATAAGGAGGAGGTATACTAACGTTTAGTAAGAAAACTACTAGTAAGTTATATCTAAAACTAATAAATATAATCTATATAAGAGCGCTTACTACTCCTAGGAGTAAGTATTATATTGAAAATAACTAAAAGAAGTTATTAAAAAAGAAATATTAATAAAGTAATATAGAAAATATAGAAACTTAATAGTAATTAAAGACTTATAGAAGAGTTAAAGGAAGAGGGAAAAGAAAAAATATAATAAGGATATATAACTCCCTTTAAGTTATATTATCTTATGTACTATATAGGTAAACTATTAATAGTTATTAAGTAATAATCTCTATATGTAATAACTATAATATATAATTATATAGGCACTATAACGTATATAAAGACCCTTATATATAATTAACTAACTACTAAAACTATATCTTTTCGGGAGATATAGAGGGTAACGCTAAATACTATATAGTTCCCTATAGTAGCTAAGATATTTACCTAAAGGGGGGGATAATTATAAGAAGTATAGCTAGGAGGTATAGGTTAGTAAAGAACCCCTAGTATAGGGTATTAGTAGGTTAGGAGCGTATTATTACTTAATTAAGGGAGAGTCGAGGGGTAGTTATAAGGGACTCCCCCTTAATTAGAATAGAAGAATCTTACTCTTATAAGATTCAGTCTTTAAGTCTAAGATAGGATAGACAGCGCTAAATACTAAGACCTTGTATACTCTATCTTCGATACCTAACCAGAGGTATTCCGTGCTAATACCCTTACACCGTCACTGCAGACGTCGTAGGAACTTAGGAGCCCAGAAAACGCGAGGGACCATCTGATCATAGATAAACTGAATAAAAGAACGTGTGCCTACGGCAAGGCACTGACAAGGTTACTTCATCTTTCACAAAGTGCAACAATAATATAACGACGTCATCGTCATGCAAGTTAGGGCCACGGATTCTGTTATTCGAACTACGTAGCCCTCGTATGAGTGTTGTCGACGCTGTGCTCCATCTGATTATCCGGAAAACAGCTCCCTTTTATGTCCCTGATCCTCCAATCCACCCCATTTTTAGACCCGCATCCAGGCCCCGCAACCACAGGTCTGGCAGGTTGCCCCGACAAACTAGGTTCGAGCTAGACAAAGAGGCCCGTGCAGACGTATGGCTCCGCGCTCATATCCATCCCAACAGCAAGTTAAATCAGAAATAAGCAGTGGTCTAAAAGGTTGTCATTTATCGGCACGAATGCGGGCATTGAAGAGCGCTGGAGTGCACACCGCCGGGTCCTAGAGGAACACACCGACTCAGTCACCGCCCGTGCCTTCTCGCCAGATGGCAAGACGTTGGCATCGGCCTCGCACGACGAGACCGTTCGCCTTTGGGATGCAGTCATGAGGCCATATCATCAGACGCTCGAGGGACATAGCAACGCAGCCAAGGCCGTCGCCTTCTCGCCCGGTGGAAAGACGCTAGCGTCAGCTTCGCACGACGAGGTAATTCGGCTCTGGGACGCAACCATAGGATCGCATCATCGGACACTCGAGAGACACGGCGAATGGGTCACGGCCGTTGCCTTCTCGGCAGATGGCACAACTCTGGCGTTAGCTTCGCACATGACTGTCCGGCTTTGGGATGTTGCCATGGGAACCCATCGCCAGACACTCGAGGGGCATAGGAACTGGGTTACGACAGCGGCCTTCTCGCCTGACTGTAAGTCACTGGTATCGAGCTCGTACGATAATACTGTCCGCGTTTGGGGTACGGCTACGGGAGCGCATCGCTAGGCGCTTGAAGGACACGACAACTAGGTCAGAGCCGTTGCCTTCTCCCCCGACGGTGAGACACTAGCGTTGGCCTCGGAGTTAGAAGTTGTAGGATTCTATAGAGCTTCTGAGGGTTACATAGTTGCAGAGAACCTGCGCCCTTTTCTATCTTATGCGTTTATGCAGTATGCCACTCTATATAGCCATCATCTTCCGCTTAAATACTAGCTATCTTTTAAACCTTAAAATAGCGTTGTTCAAGCTGTTGTCGATAGACTGGAAAACTCCCCTGGTACCTTCTCGTCGTGCGGCGGGCACCTTGGTGACGACCTCGCTACTGAACTTAGCCATGTCCGTCTTCTGCGTCTGCATGTAGTTGAGGACAAGAGCGCCAAGGCTCATTTTTCCGCTGACAATGTTGTAGAGCCTAAACTTGGCGGCGATAATAGCCTCGAGCGTCTTGTTGACCTGGGTCGCAAGGTCTGACGTAGTCGGATCGATACTGATAGCTTCTTGGTCACCGAGTGGTTTACTCTGGCTAGCTGTCTTGGAGCCGATCTTGATATCATGGATGAGAGTATTAGACTGAGCGTCGAGGTCGTGGATAAAGTCGGGGTGGATCTTGCCGTCCCACCTCGAGACGGTGTTACCGAGCTGCGTTACGTCGGACTTGATAGTAGTTATAGCAGCTAAGATAGTGTCGCCGTTGGCGAGGGCCGTAGCCGTGAGGGCGACGACGGAGAAGATAGTTATAACGAGCATCTTGGCTACTAGTGAGGGCTTAGCTTTAGGATATGGGTAGGGGAAGTGTATAGGGTAGTTAAGCGAAGGAGTCGGATATGGCTAGGGAAGAGGCGTCTGATACCTGGGACGCGCGAACAAGGGGAATTGTCGCCGTCTTTTATATAACAGACTGGTATGTGTGCGGATGCTAGCACCTATCGCCCATCCGTCATCTCGTCATCTCGTCTGTCTAAGTTCGTAGCCCATCCCGCATCTACGAGTACACCCCTAGCGACGTGCCTCAGTCGGGCAAGAATTCACCGCCCCCTTAGCCACCCCTTTAGCCAAGCGCAGGCGGGGCAGCGGCGTAGCGAGAACGTCTACTTGTAATCGCATGCCAGACGGATCCCTACGCGGCCTATGACGGCCGTTGATTTGCTAAACCGGCCAGGGGTCGCTGCATGGCCCGCCCATAGGGTATTGCAGGGCGTCGTCGCTTAGGGGAGCCGCCGCAGCGCGAGAGGCTGACGCTCGGATTCTATGTATGTAGATGCCGGGGAGGTGGATAGACCCGAACCTATGCCTTGTGCCTAAATGCTTATTGCACCTTTTTCTAATTACCACTTCCGTCGTGTCGGGCTCGCTTGGAGGCGTGCAGAGCGACGGAGCTACTGGTGCATCTGCCACAGAGTCCCACCCTGGGGACCCCAGAAACGGATGTCGATCAAATGTCATGGCGCCCGACCTCACCTTGTTGATCAAACGTCTTGACGAGCGGATGGGGCCATTGAAGAATTCATGAACCAAGCTCAACTGCAGAAATCTGTTCATGTAACGGTCCAGTCTGGACGGCGACACGGGTGGCGCGGGCTCTGAATCCGCGAATTGAACAGAGTTGGTGCCACAAATTAAGCCTTCGACACGCGGCTACTCGACACACTTTCCCACCAGCGGCGGATGCTGCGGCACGAGGCTGAGCTGCGCCATCTGCCCCATGGACTGTGTCTCGACGGGCCGAAGGCCATTTGGTTTTCCCATCGCCCACGTTTGCCAAGCTCCAATCGACGGTCGGCCCCGCCGCAACATGGCGTCGCGAAACTTTGCCGACGTCACAGGTCGCAACTTCGTCGCTCTCGCGATCGCTGGATATAAAGGAGCTTCGCTCGAGGCAACTGGTGGGCCCGAAATGGAGCCTACGCATCTCACGGAGCTCGAGCTCGCCGGTGGCCGTCACTCTCCATGAACGCTTGACCTCCGCGAACATGTCGTGGAGGTGTCTACACGTACAAGTAGTGATAGCGACGCTCGCGGGACTGTCTCATCAAGCCGCAACACCTCGTGGCGCTAGCACCCAGGCTCTGCCTCCGCTAAAGTTCAATGAGAACGGCACGTTTCAGATTGCCGTCTTCTCGGACTTCCACCTTGGCGAGTGTCCGTCCTTGCCCTTCTACATCTACTGAACCTCGTCCTCGACGCCTCCCGCTGAAGCAGTAACAGATGAGTCGAGCACCGGTCCGGAGCAGGACCGCAACTCGGTCCGCGTTATCCGCGATGTCCTAGACTTCGAGCCGCCGAACCTGGTCGTACTTAACGGCGACCTAATCCACGGCGACGATACGTACCTCGAAAATAGTACCCACTACGTTGATAAGATTCTCGCCCCTATCGTCGACCGTAAATTAACGTGGGCCTCTACTTACGGGAACCACGACTACGGGTATAACATAAGCGGCCAAGGGATCCTCGAGCGCGAACATACGTGGCCCGGGTCTCGGACTAAGAGTATGGTTAACGCTACCGAGGCCGGCACTACCAACTACTATCTCCCTGTCTACCCGGCAAACTATACTGACGGCGCCGACGCCGCCCCGGAGCTTCTCCTATGGTTCTTCGATAGCCGCGGCGGTCTATACTTCCAGGGCGACTATATGTCCCAGCCCAGCTGGGTTGACCAGAGCGTCGTGACCTGGTTCAACCAGACCAATAGCGCGCTCGTTAAGAAGTACCAGAAGACTATCCCATCGCTCGCCTTCGTCCACATTCCTATAAACGCGAGCGAGGCGCTACAGACGGAGTCAAAGTTTGGCGTCAGGGAGAATTACCAGCCCGGCATTAACGACGACCTCCCCGTTGCTCAGCAAGGCGCTGGCTGGTGCCATAACGATGCCGAAAACGAGACGTGCGTCTACGGCGGCCAAGACGTGCCTTTTATGCGCGCCCTAGTCTCCATCCCCTCCCTTATAGCGCTCTTTTACGGGCACGACCACGGTAACTCGTGGTGCTACAAGTGGGATACGCTGCTCCCGGGCATGACGGTTGCCGGCAACGGCATCAACCTGTGCTACGGGCAGCACTCGGGCTACGGCGGCTATGGCGACTGGATCCGCGGCGCCCGCGAGATCGTTGTCTCGCAGGACCTGCTCAAGGACCTGGCTGTCGATACGCATATCCGCCTCGAGTCGGGGCGCGTGGTCGGCGCTGTTACGTTGAATTCGACCTTCAACAACGACTACTATCCCGCGACACCGGACGAGAAAACTTACATAGGATACATGACGAACGGGAAGATTGATGTGTATTCAGCGAATGGCTCTAAAGAGGAGTCTTCAGCTCTGCCAAGCCTTCCGGCCTTGGGCGGGTTGCGAGCAGTCATCGCCTGGGTGCTTGTATCATGCACACTGCTGGTGCTTTACGACATCTTCTGATGCGTTGTGATACATTTCATCAGAAATATCATTGATACCCCGAGCTATTCTTCCTTGTACCGCGCGGCAGCGTGGAGCTTGTCAGATGATATGTACATGTAATGACGTCTGCACTTCAACTGGTCCATAACACTGCAAATAAATATTATTACGGTACCAAAAAGTATTATATGTCTTCCACATAATCATACATTGCTTGCTCGGTCATGGGCTCGTGAATAGGTTCAATGCATGTGCAAGTGTGTCATCTATCGCACCCATAACCAGCCGCAAATGACCGCCACAAGAGCCAGCAAGAGCCACCACAGCTCAATCGTAAACTTGGCTTGCAGACCAGACCGCCAGCGGCTTGATCTCGCGCGATGCGAACACGATGTCGTCCCATATACAAGGCAGCCTAAGCCCGGACGGGACTCGCATTCGACGTGCTCCCGGCGTCGTTGCATCAGCAGGCTGCCGACCGTCAGCATCGTCACGACCGAGGAAGCAGTTGAAGACTTACGGGACACTGCCGCGGCAGAAGCGAAGATCGCTGCCCAAGTCACAGCGCCTGTCGTTGGGGCATTCAAGGTGCAGGCGGCGCCGCTCCATCAACCAGTCAATCTTGAGTTCGATGCCCGTGTCGACGATGCTGTAGAAGTGCCTGCTGGAGTGTTTCAGAGACAAGGCGTCGGGATAAATAAGGTAGTCTGCGATGGCGAGATGAATCTCCAGGGGAAGCGATGAGAGGTCTGTCTTCGGCACCTCTCGCTTCTTAAGTGCCGGCTCCGTGTCGTCGCACTCCACGGCGGGCCGGAGAGCCATGCGCTGTGAACGACTTTGTCGGCCAGTGACAGCCATTGTCGCGCAGGGAGGCTGGGCAATACTTGGCTGAAGAGGATCAGAAGTGTGAACCAGTCAAACCGTGCCCGCCGTCTATGATAAGTACTCCGCTGCTGCCTTCACGATGGATCTGCGTCGCGAGAGGAGCCAGGGTGTCTAGCTGAGGCAACTTGAGGCAACCCGCCCAGGCACCAGGCCCCTGCGTTGGGCTCGTGGCTGCGCGCAGCTCGTCGCCCATTATACGAGCGCGGGTCGAAATGTGATTGGCTGCCCTTGAGCAGACAGCGATGTAGAGTTGAGGGTCCGAAGCGGCGAGGTGAACAGGCACGCCGCTTTGGGGAGAGGCTGAACTCTCGACCTCGAGTAAGTTGGCTTCGCAGCAGAGGCACGTCATGATGGGCCAGCCGCCACGACGGACCCGACCAAGCCAACCAGGGTCACGCTGAGCGCGCCAATGGAAATCAGGAGGTTCATTGTGAGCTGTCAGTTGAGGCGCTATTATGCGTCGAGTTCGATGGCTGAAGGACGTCGACGAGATCGACAGGGCTGGTTGAGCTAAATCGGGAGCAGCCTGAGCGATGCTGGACTTGGAAGGCTGGGTAAGCGCTAGGCCCCTGAAGGCTTCAGGCTCCCGTGTACGAAAAGGCGCCTTTACAATGGTGTCGTCGCTGCCAAAGAGCCCGCCACGTGACCCCGCGCCTCACTCGCGCAACGCCTCGCGCAGAGCGAACGTTAACGCCGGCGCCTCTCACGCAGGACATGTCGCCACCTGCTCATCCCCAAACGCCATGAATAATTGTCGCAGCAAACATGGCTGCCTCGCTTGCGCTTGATAGTGACAGTGAATATGGCTACGATTTCACGCTCGAGGAAGAGCTGCAGCTGATTCAACTCGCTGCCGAAGCCAGCACGAGCCAGGCTCAGAGCTCACAACCACCGTCGTTCAGGCGCGAGGCGAGCGTGACGGTTGCTATAGACTCCATACCAGAGCGGGCTGACGATGCCGCTGCCAATGATGGCGCTTTCGCTGCCAGCCATGCATTCGCGCATGGCCTGGAGAGTGGTGAGACTGCTGCTGCCGACTATGGGCGCCAGCCAGGTCGAAGCCCTGCAGCCGCGACGCAGTCTGGGATATCATCACTATTTTCGGTTCATGAGGACATCAGCTACCCCGATTGTAAGCTTTCAGTGAGAAGTATATACTGTTGGAGACTGGCTGACTGACTTGCAGCGGATAGTGAGCCGTGCATTGTCTGATCTCGACGATGACGCGCCTGCGCCCGCACATATGGCCCTTGAGGATGATTCCGGCACTCTGCAAGACGATCGATCGCCCTTGCAGAGGTTCCGGACATATCCCCGCAAGATGCTCTCCGTGAGCGATTTAACTTCTGGGGCTTGGTGTGAGCTGCAGTACTGGTACACGCTCACCAGGCTGCCTGGTGGACGACGAACAAGGACAGCTGCCATGAAGGGGGGCTCCAAGGTTCACAAGGACCTGGAAGACGAGGTTCACACGACAGTGAAAGTTGACGTCTTGACCAAGGAAGATGGCTTCGCGCTCAGGCTTTGGAACCTGATCCAGGGTCTCAGAACGTTGCGAGAGACGGGGTTGACGCGCGAGCTGGAAGTATGGGGCGTGGTGGATGGCAACTTGGTCAACGGAATCATTGACGGCGTCAGCTACGAAAACCCCAACCCGGAGTTTGAGGAAGAGCTCTCGAGCCAAGAACCTCAAAAGGACTTCAGGCAATCGGCACTCACGGATTACTTTCCGCCTAAGAACCGAAACCACGGCGAGCCGCCACGGCCAAAGATCTACCTGACCGACGTCAAGACTCGGGGGAGCCTGGCACCTGTATCGAAGTCACTACTTCGACCCGCAAAGATTCAGCTGCTTTTGTACCACAGATTCCTGTCAGACATGGCGGCGGGACAGCTCGATTTCTTTAGGCTGTTCCGACGCTATGGCCTTGATGTGGACGACCAGTTCTCCGACGGCTTCCTGGCTCAAATCGGAGACTTGCACGAAGAGATGTTTTTTGACGCACCGTCGAGTCCGGCGGAGATGGAGAACAGATCGTTCAAACCCGACGTGAACGACAGCAACAGAGACGACAACCTTTCAGACCCGAGCATGTCCGAGGTCTTTGTGGGAGGTGACTTGATAAAATATCAGACCCTTCGGGAGCTCTTGCCATTGGTACGCAAGGAGATTGAGCTTACCTTTCCCGAAGGCAGGGACTCGTTGGGCCACATGCTCCGAGTGCAATATGTTCATCGCGACGACGGCCGAGAGCTAGACGTGCATGACTTTCCCGTGTCCAGACAGGCTCTGGATGCGTACTTGGAGAGATACATGGCCTGGTGGCGTGGCGAGCGAAAGGCGAAAGGCGTCGATATCGAAGAGGCCTTCAAGTGCCGGAGTTGTGAGTTTGCGCCCGACTGCTCTTGGCGACAGTCTCTAGACGAGGAACGATTGCACAGGGCGCAGAAAAGGATGTCGGCGGCGTGGCAGGCCGCAAATATGCCACAGGGCTCTTAGTTTCGGAGGGACGGCCGCAGCGCATTTACCTTGCGCGCATGTAAAGTTCCCCGGAACGGTGGCCTACTATGCGTCGCGCTCCGAGGAGCCTGCCGAGACACGTCCGCCGCCGTTCTTGAAGTTTGATATTGGATTGATGCAGGAGGAAGACTCCATGAGTCACGGCAGGAAGAGCAGCAAGGAACATGAGAACGAAATGCGGATATACACAGAGCGCGTTCCCGTACCTGGAAGATTTACGAATGATGAGACATGTTACTGGCGAGTGATGGCAATTATGAAGTAGCAGAATTCGAATTGGATAAGGAGAAATGATGTTTACATCCCGCTTTGAATGATATGCGTGCCTCTTGACCGGAATGTAAGCGGGAATCTAAGTGTTGGCATTTATATGCGTCCTCGCGCTCGAAAACACTTCTGGCTTCTCCGCCTGGGTGCCTTGACAGCTTTTCCGATCCGGTACTTGTACTGCTACTCTCTGCCATGTTGCTAGATAAACCCTGCCTCTCAGGCCGTCACGCTGGTTGGTTACCTCAGCAAGTACCGTCGGACGAAATGCGTGCCGTCACCGCCCTTTGCTTGCATTACAGCCTCACGTTTCATTTTCCTTTTTCAATCCTCCTATCGGTGTATCGAAGGCCCTTACCTCTACCCCATCAGCATGCCGGCCTCCTACGAGCTTTACGATGATGAGGCCTGGGATCGTGGCGAGGCGCTCTTCGATGCCATGCGAGACATACTCTTCAACGAGGATTTCTACCATGAAATTGCCCGATTTGTTACCAAACATCGAAAGGTTGGAAGTCCGGTAAAGTTCTTCCCTCCCAGGTGGGGAGGATTCAATTTCTATTACCGCATCCAGTATTCTGACGGCCGCTCTACTATCATCCGCTTCCCCATACCAGGATACTTCCGGATGGCTGAGGAGAAGGTCCTTGCTGAGGTGGCTGCGATGCGATATATCGCCAATCACACAACCATACCTGTGCCCTTCATCCTCCACTACGGCATGGCAGATAAAAGCCCCGGCAGACTTGGTCCCTTCATTATCATGGAGTACATTGAACATTCTGGCGATATGATCGACGTGCTAAGGACACCTGGACGCGCCCCAGAAAAGAAGCCGGTCCTAGATCCAGATATTGATGAAGCAAAACTCGAGTTCATATACGGTCAAATTGCCGACATCATGCTACAATTATCTGCATGCAACTTCTCTGAAATTGGGTGCCTTGGATTGAGGAACCGTGTTGGCCACGACAGCGAGCCACATGTCATTTCCCGGCCATTGCCTTTCAATATGGCCCAGCTTGGAGAGGTGGGAGGCGTACCTCATTTCGAGCTTCCCGCTAGTTCCAAGACATTCTCCGCCTCGTCTGAATATTATTCTGCTCTGGCCGATGTGCATCTACAGCAATTGTTGTACCAGCGCAACCAGGCCGTTAGATCAGCCGATGACTGTCGCAGGAAGTACATCGCTAGGTAAGGACGATGAATGCATAGATCCTATGGGGAACTTGCTAACTTCTCATCAAGGCAACTCTTCCGCAAGGCGGCTGCTAACCATCGCATGGCCTTGCCGGACACGAACAACGGGCCATTCAAGTTGTGGTGCGACGACTTCCGGCCGGCCAACAATCTTGTTGACGCAGAACATCGAGTTGTCGGCGTGGTCGACTGGGAGTTCACCTACGCCGCCCCTGCAGAGTTTGCATACGCGCCGCCTTGGTGGCTCCTCCTCGTCATGCCTGAGGAGTGGCCAAAGGGGTTGGACGACTGGGCCGCCAAGTACGAACCGCGGCTGGAAACACTCCTTCGGGCCATGGAGGCCAAGGAGCGCAAGTTCATAGACAAGGGCCGCCTCGACCAGTCGCAGGTATTGTCTGCGCACATGCGCCGCAGTTGGGAGGCAGGCGACTTCTGAGTCAATTACGCGGCGCGCAAGACCTGGGCGTTTGATGGTATCATCTGGAGGACTCTCGACACGCGTTTCTTCGGGGACAGTGGGGACGATTTCATGGAGAGGCTGACGCTACTACCGTCTAAACAAGTCGCCGCGATGGAAGAATTTGTGAAGAGGAAAATGCAAGAAAAGGAAGAGTGTACGTTGATCGATTGGTATGCAGAGGAGTCGGAGTCGAAGTTGCCGCCAGACATTCTCGCAGCAGGTTGACCAGACAACCTCAGCATCTGGATGGTCCTGTCGTAGCTTTCGAAGACGAACCTCGAGCTTACAATAAAACCCCCATCTCCGCTCCTAGAGCTGGGTTGTCGCTGAGCTCGGGCGAATGAGGAGCTATACCCGTAAGATAATACTATTCATCAAAAAAGGAAGAAAATTCGTCATCTAGAATCTCAGGTTCTGGTTCCGAATCTTCCTCAACAGGCTTGCCATCCTCGTCCCAAGCCATATCGTTGTCCAGTATCATAGTGTTACCAGTCAAGACGTCCAGCGACTGTGTTTCAAATTGCGGAAGTGTATGAGTCAGGATCCTCATGACTTTTCGTGACGCCATTCGGGTTTCGAGAGCTTTTGCCTGTTCCTGCATCTCTGCTTTCAGTTGAGGCAATCCCCCACCCCCCGAACCGCATCGTTTAGCGTGAGCCGCGTACGTCCTTCCTGGTACATTCGTCGTCAAACTCAGGTTGATGACCACCACACTCAAGTGCAAACAGTCATTGATATCTCGGGGTTTTAAAACATCGGGACAGACTCTGCACAAGCGTAGGTGAAGGATTCCAAGAGTGCGGAGAAGGGTGCCGATAGCTGGACATATGTGGCTGTCGCACCCTTCCTTTCCTGAAGAAATGAGAGAGCTTCCAGATAAATCTAGCACCAGTACACTGAGGTTCTCCACCGATAGCAAGGCTTGCATTGTTGGTAGTAACAGATAATCCTCGGGCCTGTCGAGTGGCTCTGGAGAGACACATCTGAGCTCGTATGCATGGTGTACGTAACCTGTGATATTGTAGGGCTACAATAGCAAGCTGGGTGAGATCGATATTTCAAGCCCCTATCCAAGTCCTGAATGGATAGTCCCTGGAGGCCTCGTTTGCGGCAATTGTCTTCCAAGACATCGACTCCTGTGCAAATTCTTGAGAACAGGATGTGGAGGTGCAGGAATCATACCCCCTTAATTCAAGGTCTAGGGTTTCCAAGTTGTCTTTGAGTAGAGATGGCTTTTTTGCTATTCCAGAGTTGACTAGACTCCGCAGTGTTCTCTGAGAAAGGGTGGTGCGTCAGAAGCACGCAGGAAGAGCGAAATTGAACCACGCTCTGCAGACTGTAAGGCGGCCTAAGTCCTCGCAGAAAAAAAGAAGAGCTAATATAACTAAAGATATGTCTTAAAATTTCTGCAGGCAAGCGTAGAAGTGACATTGTGAAACCTGAACAACGCGGGTGATGAGAAGTTAGAATACAGACTGATGCGGGGGAAGGGAGGGAGTCGAGCCGTCTTTTATAATGACATGCATGATGTGCCAAGTGGGGCAGAGCGTCTCCAGCCCGGAATCAAGGAGACTCGCATGCAGATAGACAAAAATCTATTCGGCTTTCGAAGGTATGAGGTATGCAAAGCACAAGAAGTGTCGAGTTGGTGATGCATCAATGCGGCGTTGAGGAGGCTAGGAGGCTGTGGCTCTCTGGGCTCAAGCCGTTGGCCAGAGGCGTCGCAACAGCCAAAACCTGGTCCATATTCGCAAGGAATAAGCTTTCGGCGACTTCGATGAAGCTTCGAAATTACGTATCCATTTCTTCGCCTTGGAGAGAGCTTCTTGGATGCCCTGGGCATGAGTGCTGGCTTATTTAACAGGTATGGTCTTATTCTCTGCTTGCGAGATAGAGAAGAAAGCAGCGGACGAGCACTACAGGTGTGTTAGGCCGCACGCCACGGCACCCGCAGGGCTATTCCCGGTGGTACAGCCGCAGGTCTATACCGTCACAAATATAACCCATTAGCAGGCGCTCACGACATCGGCTACTGAGGCGCAAGCATCGCACAGTTGGTAGCGGCCGGCGGCGGCGGCGGCGGCCCTGCGCTACTTATATCATCCGCACGGGTACCCGTGCGCCTATTAGGTCCCAACAACCAACGTCGTCGTTCATCGCCAGCCTATCCTGACCAACCATACCAAGATCTTCGCCTCAACTCGGTCGCTTCGCAATCGTTTTTTCGTGTCTCTTCAAGCACGATACCAACTATGCCCAAGCACGCAGCCAGGCGCTCCGCCTGCGACCAGTGCAGAGCAAAGCGAGTTCGGTGCCTTCGCGCCAAAGACAGCATGGCGCCGTGCGCCCGCTGCCGCTACATCGGCGCGCGATGCGTGACGGGCGCCCCCGGCCAGCCCGGAAGACCGCCCAAGCAGCGTCTCGCCGTCGGCGATGGCACCCCCAGGGGCACCGCGGCGAGTCCTGCCGACGTCTCCTCGCCTGGGCCCCATCGCACGCCGACGTTGCGAAACACGGATCACGTCGAGGTCCATGCACTCGCAATGGCAGGGGCGCCCTCGCCTGCAAGAGCGTCGCGGTGCAGGGCAGACAGACACTCGTTGGGGGACAGGCTGCACGGCATCGCAGAACCGGATCTTGCGGTTCCTGAGTCCGCCGTGCATCCGCATTCGCCAAGAGACCCATTGGCTCATGAGCCACAGCCAGAGTTCTGGGAAGCGCCGGGCGAGAGCTCCGCTTTCATCGGCTCCCCTTTGATCGATCAACTCCCTGCATCGGGCAAAGACATCCACTCCCTAGCGGATCAGCTAAGCAGCCCATCGCAGCTTCAGGGGCTTCTCAGTATAGATGATGAACTCGACGCGATGCTTCACATGGGCGGGGACTCTAGCACTGCCCTCGATATGGATATTGATCCGCTCCTTGATCGTGGGGAGGGTGTTCTGCCCCCGACTCCCCTATCACAATGCTTCAGCGCGGCAAGCTCTCTGGTGGGGTTCCGGGAGGGGATAGACCGGCGCATTGCGACGGTTGACGTGTACTACTCAGACCCCTCCAAAGTCCTGCAGCGCTGCAAAGATGAGGACGCGGGCCGAGATGTCGAGAATCCGGCAGCGTCACTTCTTACATGCAGCAAAGAGCTCACCGACATCATCCAGAGCTTGACGCCAGCGGCTCAGTTGCATACGCAGACCGAGGATGCGCTCAGCACGGAGATCGTGCTCCTGACTTTGTCTAGCTACCTTGCGTTGATGAGGCTTTTCGACTCCCTATTCCACCGCATCTACAAATTCCTCTGCCAGGCGCCGTCAGAGTCGTACGAGTCCCTCAAGGTCAAATCGGTGCTCCGCATCGGCGGGGTCTCTTCGCTTCAGGACATGCCGCTGAAGGCGTATGCCATAGGCATCCTCGATGCCATCCAGGGCCAGGTGCAAACCCTAGAGCGTTGTATGGGGATTCCAGCCGAATACTGCCTCTCGGGCGAGGCGGCTGCCTCACCCGCCGCGGCCGCCCCGGGGATATTCTCCCGCGCAGATCGAGCACGGTTGTTTTGGGCCGTTATGACCCAGGAGGACGTCAAGCCACGGCGGGGTAGCAAGTCGTACGTAGAGTCGATACGAGCGAGTATCAAGGAGTCGATGGCATTTCTGGATAACTAGGTAGGGTTTGAGTTGTCTATGATTGCTGTACCTCCTGCCTAATCGTACAAGGAATACATGTATACCAGCTTCTAGGCCGAGACCTCCGTACGCTGCGAAGCCCCTATGCCATCAATCACCCTTGTTAGTCCGCCCCGATTCCCCTGTATGGGATGTGGCTTTTCATTTTCCAGACTCGAGCAAGGCAGCGAAGCGCCATGGAGCCAAGCGTGTACATGTAGCTCGGGGTTTGCCTTGCGATAATACCCTCTGGGTAGCTCCAGCTCGAGCCAGGCCACCTTCAAGCCCATGACCCGGATCGGCTTGACGGCCTTCCGCCTGAGCGCGTCTTGAAGCAGCGGCCATCAACATTGTGATACAAAAGAGGCAATTGCCAAATATATTAGTACATTGTCGAGCTATGAAGTCGCTCAAGCACCGGGGGAAGAAAACATAACCTTATATATGAGGCGAATTTCCCAGAAAACAAGGAGAAGCTTCCCGTTACTAGTCCCGCCGCCCTATTCTAATTGAATGTTACCCTTTTTGCACTTGGGCGATAGTGTCATGATACGGCCGCGGGGACCTCCTCCTCGGTAGGCTTGTCCTTCTTCTCTACCATGCCAAAGTCGGTGTCGTTCTCCTTTCTGAGTGGTACCTGCTTCATTACGGCAGCAGCGATGAGCCCCGCCGCGCCGAAGGCAATGGCAACCTGCCAGGACCGCTGGAGCGCGGTGCTCTGCACAGAGATCACCTGAGCTCGCGTCTGTGCCAAGAGCGAGTCGAGAAAGCGGACTTCAGCGGCCCCGTATGCCCCGCCCGCCATGAACTCGGCGGCCACCGCTGCGTCGCTGATGGCGCCCGAGCCGGCCAGCTGCGCGGCCCGGTTGGTGTAGACGGTGCCGGCGACGGCGACGCCCCACATGACGCCGAAGCTGCGCATGAAGCCCCACGTTGCCGTCGCCAGCGCCGTGTCCTTGTCGGTCAGCGGGGCCAGCAGCGCCGGGAGCATGGCCGCCATGCCGAAGCCCGCGCCGAAGGACAGGAGCACCTGGAAGCCCACCCAGGCGCCCGTGCTCGAGTTCTCGTCCAGGAGCGTGAAGATGCCAAAGCCGACGACGATCAAGGCGAAGCAGAAGACGAGAATGGGCTTGTAGCGGCCGAACTTGCTGAGCAGCAGCCCGCCGATGATGGCGCCCGGGAGGAGTGCGAGGATGGTAGGGAGAAGGTCGATGCCGGCGTTATAGGCATCTACGGCGAGAACGCCTTGGAAGTAGACCGGGAGGAAGTAGAGTGCCCACATAGTGACGATGCCGTGGAGAAAGGTGAGGAGGAAGACGATGGAGCTGATAGAATTGCCAAAGAGGTGGAGGGGCATCATAGGATTTGGCGTAAGGCGGGTATTGCCTTCAAGCACGACGAAGGCTCCTATCGTAGCCAGACCGACAATAAGCGGCACAAGTACCTGATAAGATGACCACGGGTATTGCCCTCCTGCCCAGCCGAGGGCAATCAGCACCGGGACAGTGCCGCCAATGACGAGGGTGTTCCCCAGCCAGTCGAGGCTCGAAAGTTTCGTGGCCCACGTCTGGGATTTGTCGTACTTAACTTGCAAGAAGGCAACCAGCAGCACAGTCGCAATGCCTCCAATGGGCAGAGTCATGTAGAAAGCCCACCGCCAGCTGCTGTAGCTGACGAGCAGTCCGCCAAAGAGAGGGCCGAGGGCGGCTCCGATGCCAACCATGCCAAACACAGCGCCCATATAGGTACCTCTCTCGCGGAGCGGTACCAAGTCGCAGATGACGATCTCGCAGAGGACGCCGATGCCTGCGCCTCCGATCCCCTGTATCGCTCGACCGCCGATCATCGCAGCCATGTTGGTGGCTCTGCGCATTGTCCTTCTCGTCAGCAATGACTCTGAGCTCAATGGGACGAAATAGCCCCCGGCCAGGTACCGAGGAAGCAGCGACTCACCCGCCACAAACACCGCTCCCAATCATGAAGAGGGCCCCGGATATGATCAGGGGCCACCGGCGGCCAAACACGTTTGCAAGCTGGCCAAACATAGGCATAAGAGAAGTCCTACATAAATTAAGTCCCAGAATCGGTTAGATACATGAGTAACCGGAACCTGTAGCTCAAGTTTGAGGCGGCCGCGTCTCTATCGCGAGAGGCGGGGGGCCGGGGAAGCTTACATGGTCAAGAAGTATGCGTTGGAAACCCAGATGAAGTTTTCGCCCCCACCCAAATCGGCAACAAGCGATGGCATGACCGTCGAGGTGACTGTGGCTTCCAGAGACGTGAGGAGGCTGATGAGAGAGAGGACCACGATGATAGCCCAGAACCTCGGCCCCTTCTGAAACTTTGGCGGGCTCTTTTCCGTGGTCGCATCCTGGGCATCGACCGAATCTTCTTTAGACTCCAGAGTCGAAGCGGCCGCGTCTTGTTGTGTCATCGTGCGCGACAAGATTAGTGGTAGTAGGTGCCGCTAGTATTATGGGATGATAGGCAGGCCGTGGGGCTAATGCGAGGGTCGAAGCAGAATGAGGTGCGAGCGGCGCGATGTCTTGGATCTTCTTGCAGAAAGTCGACGAAGGTTTTAGAAATGTTCGCACCTGAGATCCCGTGCGAGTAACTGTAGATACCTACCTATTTAAGGCCGAATAACGTCCGGCAATTATGGTGGCACAATTCGAGTGACTCCTCGGTCTTGGGTCAACGCCGCGGAGGGTTTCGTTGGATCCACGGCTCCTGGTGGGCAGAGGCGGTAGCGCTGACCAGTCGCAGGTGATTTAGCACCGCGCGGTCTACACGGACTTCGAAGCTGTCCCGCGTCTGTAATGGAGCACGATAGGAGTGGTCCACACCACGCCCATTTGCCATGGTCGGTCAAGTGCACAACTTGTAAAAGACGTGTATTGCCTTATCAATAGTGGCATCTGAAGAGACGGCGACTCTCCAAGAGCATCGAAACGTCCACTCCTTGTCGTGCATTCCACACGGTCTCTTTGAATCACATCCATGTGGCATTTCTCTCCTATACAATGCCGGATGTATCATTCCTATCGAACACTTCGACTTTCTTAGCCTCTCATTTTTTTATCATCCCGAAATATTCTTATCTGTTCAAACAAAAGATCTTGCTCCACTGGAGGAATCCATCGCTTCACGAGAATATAGTGTGGGTCCCTCTGGATTCTAACTATCAGAAATGCCTTGAGAACATAGCATGGGAATTCTATGCTTACCCAGTCAATCTCGTAGTCAATGTTGAATGCGCGAAGCACCTCGAGAGACATATTCGATGTGGAAAAGCGAGTCCACGTTGAGGGGGTCTTCGTTCCCTCTTCAAAGATTACCTTCTCCCGTGTACATGTAGCTGGAGAACCAAACAGCTTTGGGGTATACCCAGCGCTAGAGGGCTCATTCCGCCCAAGGTCCTTTGGCTGAATGTCTCCATCTGTTGTGGCAGCATCACCTCCGCTTCGGGCTTACTTCGAATCGATATTAAGGGGGAGCAGCCCGCGGGCAGTCTTCATTGAAAGCATCTTCGCCCCTTCGAAGTGTATTGTGTCATCTCCATCCGAAATGCGTTTTGTGCGGTCGTTCTCAGTTCGACTCGAGGATTCTCTGGAATACGCGACAAGTTTACTTTTTTCCAAGGCATCCGATAAAATCTTAATACTCCCTTTATCCGAGGACTCACCTGGCTCATAGGGCTCTCTGAGTTCTCCAAGGGGCTTCTTCAAGAATTTTCCTATCCCCTCCAAAGGGGCTTGGATGCCTTGAAATCGGGCATCTTCCGTATCGTCGGCCCCTTGGGAATGCTTTTGGGACTCCCATTCGTCATTGGAATATTCTTGACTAGAACGGCTCAGGGCTTCGACATCCTGCTGGCTCTCTGTCTTGCTGTTCACCTCCAAAGGGGACAGCGCAATGAGTGATAACTGTTCCTGGTGGTTGCCAACATGGCGTTGATATTGTGTCAAGGTTCTCTGAAGCTCCCCACAAAGCGGGCAAACCCGATTGGTGTTTATTGGATATTGTGAATGGAGCTTGATGAGAGCATCTGCTTTCTTCGCCGAGACAGGACTTGAATGCGCCATGTAGAGGTGCCTTTTGCACTCAAATCCCGATTGAAATAATGTATCGCATCCCATTGGGCATTTACACAGGACCCAATGATTTTGTTGCATATGGTGAATCCATTCGTGTCGTTGTGCAAAATCTTGATCGGCAGTGGTACAGTTTCTTTCCAGACAGACGTACAGCCGCAGGTCCTCGTAGACGTGTTTTCTGTGATATTTAAGCAGGCAATGAAAGCGTGGTGCATTTTTAGACGAAGCCTACTTCCAGAGAGCTCTAGTCGTTGCAGTTATCATCATGAAGCAAAAGGGGCATTCGAATGGTCCGCTGCTTGCCTCCGTAGGTAACGGAGGGACGCGAAGTCGGTCCACGTCTGTCGCGGTCGTAGCAAATGAAGTTTGACTGGCATCTTCGTCTGATTTGTCGTCTACATCGGCGCTGAGGGAGTCATCGGTCTTCATACTTTCGGGTATCGCCGAGGCCATTGTGCTCAGGGCCACTCTCTGGATGTCGTACATGTTCAAGCCAAGTTCACGATGTGCACGGCGGTATTTGAAGTACTGTCTTCGTCGAGATATTGCCTTTCCCAGCCTTTCTGCAAGCCAAAAAGGTATTGAGGCGAAATTAGACCGGACACGGCGAATGTCAAAAGGTTCAAAATGTGACGTCTCCGTAGATTGCGAAGCAATGAAACGATCATGAGGTGCTGGGTTTCTGATGCTCAGACTGAGCCTGAGAAGACAATCGACCACATCTGAAATGTCAAGTACGATCTGATCCAGCTCCGTTTCTGGCATATCTTCATCAGCATCAGCATTCTCAAACTGACCTGTGCCACCTTCAACGTGAGACTCATCGTCGGATAACTGATCCCACGGCGTTCTTGTTCCAGACAAAATTGCCAGAGCGTCTGTAAAAAGACCCTGGAGCTCTTTAAGAAGTGCCAACACCCTCCCTCTGATGTGCGAGGCATCGCGAAGTCGAAGTACCAGCGAGGTGGTCCCGGATCTAAGCGCGCCTATATTGCTGGACCATATTTTAAAACGGCTCTGCTGGTCCCTCAACTTGAATAGGGCATCTTCATTTCCCTCCAGCTCTGTACTCTCCAGGGCTTGAACAAGATCACAACTGGATTTGAGGCATTGCTTCACCAGAGATGATATGTTGGGTTCAGCCATCGCATCGGTGCACTTCTGTAGATGCTGCTCGGGAGGTGGCTGGCTGGCATTCGTTGCGAGGCAGGCGCGCGTTAGGAAGAGGTTCTTTTGCTAGTTGAGTGTTCCAAGACTTCTATTTATACTTACGTCCAAAAGATCTTCGAGGAAGCTATTCGTAGCTCATCTGAGGAAGTCACAGTATGCGTACTGATGTGACCATTCAAGCGGGGTACCAGTTGACGGCAAAGGGCCAACGGAGTATAAACCAACGCGAGCGCCCTGACTGAAATCTCCACGGACTTTCGGTCCTTGTGAGGGGAAAATATTTTGAGTAGCACAAGGGTTCCAGACCTTTTCAGGTTGACAATGCTACGCACTTGTAAGCGCCGCATACTGGTGGGCAGTGCATCGTGTAACCTGCCGTCATGATTTGTCACCATCACCAACTTACATGAGCTACACCCCGCCCGAGTTAAAGACAACTTTCACATATAAGCTCTTAACCTCGACTTATGACTTATTAAGAGTCGATCGTGGACTACAACCGCGCACTAGCATATCATCATGTCTAGGTTCGAGGTAGCAGGCATCGTCTTAGGGACCATACCCCTCATCATTTCAGCCCTCGAGCACTACCGCGATAGAGAATCAACGATCCAAAGGTGGCGGAAATACGACAGTAATCTAAAAACCCTCACTCGAAATCTAAGCATTAAACAGGTCAAGCTTCAGACCATTTGCGAGAGGCTTCTCGTAGGGCTTGCGCCACAATCACACATTGAGCTGATAATTGAGAAAACATTTGGAACCTTATGGCACGACGAGATATTAAGAAGAAAGCTACGGGCTAGAATTTTGTGGCTCATTGCGCGTTTTCAAGTTTACAGTCGACGATATAATAACTACCATTGCAGGGATAATAAAGAGACTTGATCTAAGTCTAGACGGCCAGGAAGGGCATACCCTCTCATCTACTATCATGCCACGCATGCTTTTGGGGAAAGTAAATGCAACTTTTAGGTCGACTCCAGATTAAATGGACGGAGGGATCACCAATAGTGAGGCAGTTCAAGCGGGCTTCCTTCACAATCTGTCAATCGAGCGACGCAGACCTATTATGCCTCACGAATCCCGACTTTTTGCTCCCTGGTCGCATCGCCGCTTTTGTAATGCTAGCTCAGACTCTACTCAGGGGCTTTTCACCTATAGCTCTAAGAGCTCTTAGGTTACTTAGTCTTACCCTATAGCTATTAGGAATATACATAGTGGCCTAAGCATAAATAGAACAAAGTATTTAGATAGCTAAAAGTAGCTATCGAAGTTATATATCGAAGATTAGGTCCGTTATTTTGGAAGTATAGTTAAGAGTATATTTGTCTTATCTATATAAAGATATCTACTTCGCCGTTTAGTTCCTTTATTCTTCACGACCTAGCTCTTAGTCTTAAGCTAACCTTTATAATATCTAGCGCTTATAAACGTATTTATTATCCCTTTCCGCTAACTTAGTTAGACTAGATACTCGTTAAAAATAAGGAATAAGGAAGCACGGCTAACTAGAAACCCTAACGAGTTAGTAGAGTATAACTCTTTCTCTGCCATCGGAGATGCAGCCTGGCAAATATTAATAGCTCGTTTTCATAGCTTCAAACCCTTGCTGACGCCGTTTGGCGTGGTCCCGATAATCCTTCAATACGGGACGCCTCTCTCCTGTGTACCCTACCAAGTTCATCCACGCACCCACTGTTTTTACCCTCGTCGGTAGGATCTCGTCTAGTACCGCGTAGTCCACCTTAACTAGGTCCGCCTTCCAGGTGTTCCAGAATCCGGAAAAGTTCTGCCTATATGTTTGCAATGTGGGATCCTCATGGACACTATGTCCCACTTTCGCATCCGGAAACGGAAACACACCGGATGCGAAGAGTTCGTCTAGAGTAATGTCCTTGAAGATAGCCTTCTTTCCCGTCACTTCTGTGAACGTCTTAGCCAGGTACTCCCATCCCACATTCTCCGTCGCGACCATAAGATTCAACCCGTTGCTGCGGTCCGGGTTGTCGAACACCCACCGTGCGTATCGCCCGAGGTCTGCTAGGTGAATCAGCGGCGGGCGCCCGTCCCCCAGAGGCGCCGCGAACACCATCAGGTCGGGATCGTCGGGGCTCGGCCGTGGCGAAAGCAGCTCCGTCAGGGTCTCCATATACATGCAGCTCGTCAGCACGGTCCACTTCATCGGGCTTGTCGGCTGCGCGCTGATGTAGTCGGCGACCTTGCCCTTGCCGTCCAAGTGCCCAGCGCGGTATTTGGGGTCGAAGCCGCCCAGCTTCGACGCATACGCCAGTGATGCCCACTGGAAGTGCGCTACGCCGCGGCTGCGCGCAATCTCATACATGCGTATGCCCCAGTAGATCTCGTTCTTCTCGCCGATGGCGAAGCCGTTAGTATTGACCCAGGCGAGGTCGATGGCGTCGAACGCATGCTGCAGCGTGGCCTCTTCGTAGGGGTTCCCCTCCATGATAGTCACACCCGAAAGGGCGGCGAGCTCGGTAGCGGCGGGGGATGCTGCGGAACGGGTGAGAACGCGGATTTCGTATCGGGAATCTTCAGAAAGGGCTATAAAGAGGTTAGTCAGTATGGAGAGCGAGTGCTGCCGAGACTAATTACCCTTAACAACAGCACCACCTTGCGCTCCTGTCCCACCAATTACCAACACGGTCTTTTTGCTGCCCGACATCTTGAAGAAGGAAAAGATATAGGGCAAATACAACGGTACAGAACAGATTGAATCGAGACTGTCTGAATGTCAGGGCTCTAAAATAGTAGCTAGACTGTCGCTTTTTATTGTTGGAATGGTGGGCACGTATGGCTGAACTTTAGGTTTATGTTCCATTCAGCACTGCCAGTAACTAAATGGCTTTATCATCCCGGCATCAGTGGCTGGCCGCATAGGTCTAGACTCCAGAAGTGGCGCTGATTTAGCGGCAATGTCGGAGAGGATGACGTCGTCAACGCCCGTGACCATTATTATTGTCTTCCTAATCGTGTATCCGATTGGAGCCGAGACTTGTATTCTTTCCGCATGTATCGGCTGCTCATTCCCAGACGGACTAATATCTTCGCCTGCCTGGCTCGTATGCTGCCCGTAAGCTCCTCCTCCATCCACTAGAGCCGGTCTCGAGTCTCATGACATATCTGGCTCCAATTTTAGCATATAAACAAGAAAGAAACCTTTTCTCGACGGCTCCTCACTCGGGGTCAGACAATCTCACGTTGCACGAAGGGTCGGCGCAGTTGGCGATATTAACTTATTATAGCCGCCCCAGGGGTTGACATCCGCCGCCGTTCAGTTGTGGCCTCTGATACTGTTTCGAATAGCAAGACACTGCATTGAACTGCTACATCTCGCATGGCCGCCGGTAAAAATGAAGATCACGGCAGAAGCGACGTGGACCAAGTTGACGCTGAAAGGGTTGTTGATCTAAAGTCAATATTACATGTACCCTGCAATCGGCGTTCAAGCGTCCTCTGTATTACATGCACCGAGGGTCGGACCATTGTCGTTGGGAGCAGGTCAGGATTGCAACCACCGATATTAGCGAGGACATATGCAACCTTCTACATTCCACGCATGCTGGTCCATATGTACTCATCATTAAGCATCCGTCTTGAGACATGTACCCAGCCCTAAAGCTCTATACCCTCAGTCCCAGCGCATCATGCCGCAGAGACAAGGGCAGCAAGATCCGTCTTGAGGTGGTTCAAAATACGCTTTGATATGACAAGGGCGTCGAAGTGGCCCTTGGCTCCCTTGCCGCCGGGTAACTTCTTGAATACGTCCTTGTTATCAACAATCAGAAACGGCATTACGGACCTGGAGATTCTGACAAACCAAAATGTATCTCTCGAACCGGAACGTCTCAAGGCGTCACAGGTAAACCTGTTAAGTATTCTATGGGAACTATCTCTTGGTCTATATCATGCATTGCGGCGAAGTCTCGCGTGCGCATGTGACCACAACGTTAACTTGAAGCTTGCCACAAGAGCCGCCGATATCATGTATGGAGTGAATGAACGCAAAGTTCTACAAGACCTCGACTTGCACTTGGCGTTGTCATATCCACAAGTGGTATCGGCTGTGACTGATGGTGCTGCCTGTCGACAATGGGAAGAATTACAAATATTGGCTGTGCCACTCGACGAGAAGATGGCATTCAGTGTGGACAAGGAGCCGGAATCGACAAATCTATACTCATGAAGCGAACCGACAAGGGTAAAGGGAAAAGGATCACCTTCCAGTCCTACTCGTTCTCGTCCTCACTTTCCACAACAACGACTTTGGTTAAAATGCGTACTGCAACCACCTCACTGGAGAGTTTGTCGCTCACGAGCACTTCGAGTGCAGGATTGCCCAAATTCGAGCCGATCTTGGACCTCTGCACAAGGATCCGAAAAGTCGAGACGCAGGGACAGACAGACTGCTATGGATTCATTTCGGACGGAGTATCCGAGAAGATCAAAAGCCATACATTTACCCCGTCGCCACCAAGGGTGATGAGGACCCGCCAAGGTGGCTCATGGTGTCTCTGACGGAAGCACTGAGGACAAATAAAGCCCCCCCCCCCACCCCCCGGCTCAGCTACAAGGATAGAGTACGGCTGGCAGTAGTGATCTCGACGAGTGTGTTGCAACTCCACAACACCCCCTGGCTACCTAGCACGTTATCCACGGACGACATTCGTTTCATGGCAAGAGAAGATGAGCACCTGTATACGGACGCCTTTGTCACAAAAAGGATGCCAGAACCGGAAAAAGAAGCCTGCGAATATGGCTCCTCCAGAATGAGGCGCAACCCAACGCTGCTGTCGCTGGGCTTCATCTTGATTGAGCTCCTCCTAGGGCAGACATTGGGAGCCCAAGAAGATACCTCGGCCAGCCTGGACCTCGAGCAATACTACTTCGCCGCTCAAAGTCTGCTCCCTCGGGTGAGGCACGAGAGCCTGAATTACTTTAGCGCCGTCAGCAGATGCCTCGATGGAGAGCTGCACCAGCACCCGTTCGGTTGGGAGCAGCAGGGTTTTCGGCAAAGCGTGTACTCTGGCATAGCGGCGCTGTTGGAGAAGGACTTGGACGTCTTGTAACGAATTCACAAGTTTTTGCGAACTGGAATGAAGAAGCTACTAGCTTTACAAATATCGATGCTTCCACTCGTATCTCTGCCACCGGCCGCTGGGTTCCAAAGATGAAGTCTAGAGACGGCCCTTGAGGGTCAGTTGACGGCCCATTTTCTCAGGCTTGCACGATAGCATAAAGCTTGATGTGTGTGATCTGCGTCAGGCTTTCCATCTCTTCATGATGATCTGTCAAGCGCACAAGTATTGCAAACCACCTCTCCCACGTCCTAAAGATAGCACGGAACCCTTGTCTTAAAGAAAGTCCTACACCCAAGTCCTGCGATTGACACCGAAGGCAGCAAAAGCGGAACCAATTGTGGACGTCACTGGCTGTGTTTCTAGAGGCTTCCCGGCCCCCACTGCTGGACGCTCACTAATTGCTATGTACAGGGCGTGCTGGTGCCTGTGGTTGCCCCTCCACCCCTCCACCCCACATTGCTCAGGCCCCGCTTTCGTCACCTTGACACTCGCCAACCGGTGATCCCACCTGCATTACCTCATCAACGGTCGTCTCTGGCGACCTCGCCTCTCCTCCTGCTGCTGCCTCCACAACATCCTCTACTCAACCACAAACGACCGGCCTGCACCTGAAGCATCGCAACTGCAGAGCCCAATCGCACCCTACCACGTAATTTCCAGAGTCGCCATCGCCAGCGACGCACTTCCCTCCTCCCGCAACAAAACAAAGAGACCTTGGATCTAGCATCTTGGTGGGGGCTGTGCTCAACCTTGGTGCCGGATCTCCGTCTTCAAGATTTCGTCCCCAGCAAAGACAGGAACGCAGGGGAAGCGAAAGTTCTCCAACGGAGAGTCCCAAATCTCTAACAAGCGGATCATGGCGGTGAGTCTGTTTCCGTCCATCTGTTGTTGCCATTGCCGCGCGCATTAGATGGGACGGTCCTTACTGGCTAGGCCTCACCGGACACCCAAGCTGACAAATATCCCTCTGCGCCTACAGGGCCACAAGCTCCCCGAGGTCGACCTCGCGACCCGAATGCAGGTCGACGACTCTGTCGTGGGCACCAGCGAGATCGACGAGTCCCTCTACAGCCGACAGCTCTATGTCCTGGGCCACGAAGCCATGAAGCGCATGGGCGCCTCCAACGTCCTCATCATTGGTCTCAAGGGCCTTGGTGTCGAGGTCGCAAAGAACATTGCCCTGGCTGGCGTCAAGAGCTTGACGCTCCATGACCCGGCTCCCGTGCAGCTGGCCGACCTCTCGTCCCAGTTCTTCCTCACCGAGGCCGACGTTGGCAAGCCGCGAGACGAAGTGACGGCTCCTCGAGTGGCTGAACTCAATGCATACACTCCCGTCAAGATCCACCAGTCACCTGGGTATGCCGTGCTGTTCCTGAACCGCTCCTATCACCCAGTCTTTGCTAACCGTTCGACAAAGCCTCGACGACAATTTCTCCCAATTCGACAAGTACCAGATTGTTGTCTTGACCAACGCATCCATCTCTTCCCAGAAATCAATCGCAGACTACTGCCACTCCAAAGGAATCTACGTCGTCACCGCCAACACCTTTGGCCTCTTCGGGTCCATCTTCTGCGATTTCGGCGACAAGTTCACCGTCATCGACCCGACGGGCGAGGCCCCGCTGAGCGGTATCGTTGCTGGAATCGACGAAGAGGGCCTTGTGTCTGCGCTGGACGAGACTCGACATGGATTGGAAGATGGCGATTATGTGACGTTCTCCGAGATTGAGGGAATGGAAGCCCTGAACGGCTGCGAGCCCCGGAAGATTACCGTCAAAGGCCCATACACTTTCTCCATCGGCGACGTCACGGACCTCGGACAGTACAAGCGCGGTGGCATGTACCAGCAGGTCAAGATGCCCAAGCTGATTAGCTTCAAAAACTTCACGTCGGCCCTGAAGGAGCCCGAGTTTGTCGTGTCGGACTTTGCTAAGTTCGACCGGCCGCAGCAGCTCCATCTCGGGTTCCAAGCTCTCGAGGCTTTCCAGCTGTCCAATGGGCGTCTTCCCAATCCCATGGACGAACAAGACGCCGCCGTGGTTCTAGGTGCCGCCAAGAAGTTTGCCGAAGAGGAAAAGCTCGACATCCAGTTGGACGAGACCCTTCTGAAGGAGCTTAGCTACCAGGCTATGGGCGATCTTAGCCCGATGGCTGCCTTCTTCGGTGGAATCATTGCGCAGGAGGTCCTCAAGGCTGTGTCTGGAAAGTTTCAACCGATCCAGCAGTGGATGTACTTCGACTCGCTCGAATCGATCCCTACGTCCACCAAGCGAAGCCCCGAGCTTTGCAGGCCCGTTGGAAGTCGATATGATGGCCAAATAGCCGTCTTTGGTGCCGAGTATCAGGAGAAGATTGCAAACCTGAAGCAGTTCCTGGTTGGTGCTGGCGCCATCGGCTGCGAAATGCTCAAGAACTGGGCCATGATGGGTCTCGGTACTGGACCCCAGGGCAAGATCTTCGTGACGGACATGGACTCCATTGAAAAGAGCAACTTGAATCGACAGTTCCTGTTCCGCGCCGCAGATGTCGGTAGCATGAAGAGCGACTGTGCCGCTCGGGCGGTGGAGCGGATGAACCCACAGCTCCAGGGGCACGTTGAGACCCTGAAGGAGAGGGTCAGCTCTGACACGGAGCACATCTTCAACGAGGAGTTTTGGCAGGGCCTGGACGGCGTCACCAATGCCCTGGACAATGTTGAGGCGAGAACGTATGTCGACAGACGGTGTGTCTTCTTCCGCAAGCCCCTTCTCGAGAGTGGGACTCTGGGAACCAAGGGCAATACTCAAGTTGTCCTGCCACACTTGACCGAGTCGTACTCGTCTTCTCAGGACCCCCCCGAGAAGGAATTCCCGATGTGCACCATCCGAAGCTTTCCCAACCGGATCGAGCACACGATTGCGTGGGCTAAGGCTATTTTCGAGAAGTCCTTCGTGACTGGCCCGCAGACCATCAACCTGTACCTGACACAACCCAACTTTTTGGCAACTACGATGAAGCAGGGAGGAAACCAGAAGGAGACGCTGGAGACGATCCGCAATCTCCTGACGACCGAGCGACCTCGCACATTTGAGGACTGCATTGCCTGGGCCCGTATGCTGTTTGAGACTGAGTTTTCCAACAAGATCCAGCAGCTGCTGTACAACTTCCCGAAGGACTCCGAGACTTCCAGCGGCACGCCATTCTGGTCTGGCCCGAAGCGCGCCCCCGACGCCTTGAAGTTCGACCCCAACAACCCCACTCACTTTGGCTTCGTCGTCGCGGCAGCGAATTTGCACGCCTTCAACTTCAACATCAAGTCGCCCGGCACCGACAAGGCTATCTACCTGCGAGAGCTGGAGAATGTCATTATCCCCGACTTCTCCCCCGATGCCAACGTCAAAATCCAGGCCGATGACAAAGAACCTGTATGCTGCAACCCCTCTGATGGAACTTGCCCGTGGAACCGAAGCTAACTTGCTGCCAGGACCCCAATGCCAACGCAAGCTTCGATGATGGTGACGAACTAGACAAAATCATTGCCGGCATCCCATCGCCAAGTAGTCTTTCTGGCTTCCAACTGCAGGCTGTGGAGTTTGAGAAGGACGATGACACGAATCACCACATCGACTTCATCGCGGCGTGCAGCAACCTCCGCGCCGAGAACTACAATATCGAGCCGGCGGACCGTCACAAGACTAAGTTCATTGCAGGCAAGATTATCCCCGCGATTGCCACCACCACGGCCCTCGTCACTGGACTGGTGGTTCTCGAACTTTACAAGGTCATCGACGGCAAGAAGGACCTCGAGCAATACAAAAACGGATTTGTCAACCTGGCGCTACCGTTCTTTGGATTCAGCGAGCCCATCGCCAGCCCCAAGGTCGAGTACATGGGTAAAGATGGTAAGGTGTCGATGGACAAGATTTGGGACAGGTTCGAGGTGGACAACATGACTCTGCGGGAGCTCTTGGACTACTTCGACGCCAAGGGTCTCAGCGTGAGCATGCTCAGCTCCGGCGTCAGCCTGCTGTACGCCAGCTTCTTCCCTCCCGCCAAGCTCAAGGAGCGCTACTCCATGAAACTTAGTGAGCTGGTCGAGTTCATCTCGAAGACACCAATCCCTCCACACCAGAAGGAGGTCATCTTCGAGGTTGTCGTGGAGGACATGAACGAGGAAGATGCCGAAGTGCCGTACATCAAGGTCAGAGTTCAGTAAGCAGTGAAATACCGCCAAGGCGGAATGGGTTACGAGTCTACAAGTAGCGGTTGGTGTCTGGAGACGATGCACAAAATTATAGGGAAGACTTGTATTCGCGCAGAGATTAGATAGAGACAAATGAACAGCTCTTGTGAGAAGCTATAGCGTGGCGCATTCTCGTACAAGTCGCGAGCCCGCACGTGGAATGAACCTTTGCGAGGGACTTTTCATGCCCGTCAGATTAATACACATTCGCACCCTAAATTACCTCAGCATCTCGGGTACCTAAGGTACCTTAAAGGAATGCGGCACAGAGTGCATCGTCCGGCAAGTGATGAATCACTAATTCACCAGTGCGACACCCGACCCGAGCCTATGGGGTCGCGAGGGAGAAGGCTAAGGTTTTACGTCACGATTAGCAAGCCGCTCGCCGCCCGCCACGCCCCGCTTGCGCCGAGTCGCTTGACCAGATTGACGGTAAATAGCAGGCTCAAACCATTAGGTCAGGATATTGTCACCCGGGAGATCAGTAAGCAACGGCACCTCGGCCTCAAGCAGCTACATCTGACGCGCTGCCATTCCGCATAGCTCCGGCGGGCTGCTTGCATTTAAGAGCTCATCGATGAACGTGCAACCACTGAGCAGACTCGCCTTGAGAAGCGTCCACAGCTTACACACCACTTTAACACGTCGCGCCCTGCTCAACACGGCTCGCTCGAACGTACAAAGCAGCTCTATTTATTGCAAACGCCCAATTTCTTTTGGTCACACTCTGGTCAGAATGGTAAGAAAGCTGCCCCTCGTTGCTGCGAGCGGGGTTGCTAACGCAGCGGAGGCGAGCTCAGGCAAGCTCACCGACTGGGTCAAGCCCGGCGATAAGTCTGGCGAGTTCAAGCGCCAGGTCAGCTCGTTCCGCGATTCCATTTCGCGCGAGAGCGGTGCAAAATACCCGCCCGAGAAGGGACGGTATCATCTCTTCGTCAGCTACGCCTGTCCTTGGGTAAGGCCGTCCCCATGATGTCCTCGTGCCGTGAGCAACAAGGTCAATGAGACGGGTGGTCTGACAGCAGAACAGGCTCATCGAACGCTGATTACGAGAAAGCTCAAGGGACTGGAGGACTTCATCTCGTTTTCCGTCGTGCACTGGCACCTCGCCGAGGGCGGCTGGCGCTTCGCGACCAAGAACGAGAAGCTGCCTGGTGAGAACGTCATCCCAGACCCGATTGAGGGCCACGAGTCCTTTACCCACCTCCGCCACGTCTACTTTGAGTCGGAGAAGGACTACGAGGGACGTTTCACCGTGCCGGTGCTCTATGACAAGAAGACGAAGCACATTGTGAGCAACGAGAGCAGCGAGATTATTCGCATGCTCGGAACCGAGGTCAGCTGCACTCAAGAAGCTCTTGGTTTAGGAACCCCCGTACTGACACGCCTTGAAGTTTGACGACTTGATCGAGCCGAAGTATCGCGCCATCGCACTGTACCCGGAGAGCCTTCGCGGTCAGATTGATGAGACGAACACCTGGACGTACGATCTCATCAACAACGGCGTCTACAAGTCAGGCTTCGCGACGACGGCGGAAGCCTACGAGCGCAACGTCGTCGCGCTGTTTGAGGCTCTTGACAGGGCTGAGAAGCACCTGAGCACGCAAAGAGACGGACCCTACTACTTTGGCAAGGCCATCACCGAGGCCGACATTCGCCTGTGAGTTCCCTACCCCCCACGCCCCCCGGGCCTCCCCGTGCTGTGCGACGGACCGCCTGGCTGACGGGCCTCGCCAGATACGTGACGCTCGTGCGCTTCGACCCCGTGTACGTGCAGCACTTCAAGTGCAACATCCGCGACATTCGCTCGGGCTACCCGGCGCTGCACCGGTGGATGCGCAACCTGTACTGGAACCACGCGGCGTTCAAGGAGACGACGCAGTTCGACCACATCAAGTGGCACTACACGCGCAGCCACACGCAGATCAACCCGCTGTCGATAACGCCCGTGGGGCCGCTGCCGCACATCCTGCCGCTGGACGACGAGGTGCCCGCCGCGAGGGCGGCCGCGGGGAAGCTGTGAGGAGATGAAGCGATGGGTGAGCTGGCTGTTGGAGGATCACCATGAATGTTATGTCCGTCGGGTCTACTACGTAGAGTAGCAATGCCGAGCAAAAGTTCCCATGTCCAGGACCGAGCTGCCCAACGCGTGCGGCGTGCATCCGCGGCGAGCGGCCGGCGACGCGAGTTCGCAACGGCGAATGCTGGCAATTGAAGGCTCTGGAGCAATGTCTCGGCTGCCTACCTTACCTTCGGGTCGTCGCGACTCGCATCAGTGCTTGGCGCTTCAGAGTCGGCGACGGTTCTAGGCTTCCGACACTGACTCGCTCTGTTAACCAGGGGACATGGGTCACCTGACTGGGCCCCGGCGACCAGCCTGCGCTAGGACCGATCGGTCGAAGCATCCGTTGGAACCTCGAAGAACTGGCCCGAGCGCCATGTACCCGGTACAGCTGGCATGGCCTACCGCCACCTGTTCACGTCGCAGCCGCCATCGCCCCCAGGTCACGGCGACCTGCATCTCCGTCGTGCAGCCACCCCCGGCAGCCCTCATCAGGTTCAACGCCAGCAGTCACACTTCTCCCACTGACCGCATCCCATCACAACTCCCTCATTACCACCACTCTCCCACAGCTACGACACATATACTTTTGCCGCCCGCAGCCTTTCCTCGCCGCTTGCTGCCCGCATCCCTGCAGCAGACCTCGAGCACGCCATCTTGCCTGTACCCGTGCAAGGAGTCATCCTGCCAGTTCCGCGCGACGACTACTCCGCTGCGACCAAGCCATTGAATCACGCATTCCTCAAGCCCTCCGCAGCTACAATCTCGCATCCGTCACCCTTGAAGCCTCCCGCGCTTGCGACAACCGTTCCTAAAACAGCCGCGTTTCTCGTTCCTCGAAGATTGCCAGCCATCCGACCGCCTAGCACACTTCCATCGTCAGCCAGCGCGTTGATACCCGATTTCGGACCTCCACCCGCTTCCCACCGTACCATAACCCTCCCCTGCGGCGACCGGCGGCCATTCCGTCAGATGGGCATCGCAGCTCCGCCGCCCTGATGGCCCTTAGATACTCAGCAGATTTTCTGCTGCACCTGCGGGATTCGCCTCTATGCACTCGACCCGACAACCTCCCCCCGGCCGAGGAGTGGATGGGGTGAGTTGGGCCCTCCTGACGGAGGGTGGATGCCTGATTCTAACGTCTACCACAGCGCATCGCCCGAACAACTTCGAATCCAAAGCAAATCCACTGTTGATAACCGGCGCGGTACCAATGATAACCTGCCACTGCTCGACCAGACCAATCGGCGGTCAGGCTCCGACCGCCATGCGCCCTCGCGCAACAGCGCAAGTTCGTGCTTCTCTGCATCCCCTCAGCCCAGCTCCTGGCTGCAAGCTAACCATACGTCCTCCCAATTTCAGACCCCGATGACATAGTCTTTGGCCCGCCTCGAATGGCCTTTTCGTCCGCCAGGGGCAACAAGACGCTGGAAAATGAAAAGGGAATGAGAGATACCGAGCCTCAAAGCCGAAACAGTATTCGAAACCGCAATGGAGAGTCTGATGTGGACCGGCTGCGCGACGGCCGCAACTCGAATCTCCGTCGCGGCGATGCCGACCAGGATAGCGATGGCTGGAGTACGGTGAAGCCGCGCAAGAGCTTCGGCGCCGAGGGTGCTGAGCGCTTTCACGGCAAGATGGGTGGTAATTTCAGAGACGAAAGGCGGCCAACGAGGGAGCGAGAGGACCGGGACGCTCCACGTGATCGCCAAGCGAGAGGATTTGACAATTTCGTTCGAGGCGGCGATGTGACAGCTGATGGAGGCGAGGGACGAACACGAAATGGAACGAGCAGGAGCAAGCTCGAGACCTGGCGATCTGGCGACGCGGCCAAAGAACCTGTTCCTCCGCTTCCCCACACGGAGAAGCGCGATCGAGATCGGACGAAGAGCTGGCGGGACCGAGACAGCCGGGAGCCAGAGCCGGCCGATGACCGTGGCAGCGGCAGAACCTCTGACAGAAGGTGGGGTCGGGACCGCGATCAGAGGGTTGAGCGAGAGCCCGAGTGGCTGGACGAGCCCCAAGTCGAGCAGAAAGAAGCCCATACGCAGCAGGACTTCCAGAAATGGATGGAGCACATGAAAGCTGCTAAGAGCAGCGCCGCCGCCGCCAACAAGTCCGCCGCTGCCGGACCAACCGAGTCTGTTGTGGAAACGTCCAAGCCCGCAGCACCGTCGCCTGCCGTGGAAGTGGGCCCCGACAAGTTCTTCATGGCTTTTGGCTCCAACGCCAGTGCCGATGCTGCCAGCCCCTCTGAGCAGAAGGAGGCGAGCAGCAAGGCAAAGGCCGCAGGGAAGTCCTCGAGATTCACATCCTTTTTCAATGCTCAGTCTCAGCAAGATGGGCGGTCAAGGATCGAGGCTTCCTCGCCACTCACTGGGCCCCCCGCTGCTGCGGCTCTCTTTGCCGGCCCTGGAATCAAGATGGGAGCGGGTCACCCTCCGGGTGCTCCTCCGCCCCCTGAAGAAGAGCGTCAAGCTTTCCAACAATTGCTCGCCAAGCTACAAAAGCAGAGTATGAGCGCCACCCCTCCAGGCCCGTCGCCGTTCCCAGCTCCGCAGCAAGGCAACGATGTGGGGAAACGAAACGCCATTGCCTCCCCAGAGTCGTTCCAGCAATACGGCGGGGAGCGGCGTGATGGGCCCATGGGACGTCCGGCATCTCAGCCCCCTCATGAGATCCTCGCTCCTCGCCCACAGCAACAGTCTGCGCGCCCCGACCAACTCCTCCAGGACCTTGTCGGCCACCATCAGCGCCTGTCGAGCCAGGGATCCGGACGAGCCGAGCCGAACACGGCCCGCAGCAACAGCAACACCGAATTCCTGATGAACCTAATGAGAGCGGCGCCAGACGCCCAGCGCCCAGACCAGCAGGCCCGCATGCCGCAGCCCCAGCCTCAGCCCCAGCCCCAACACCAGCACCACAAGTCGGGACAGATGACCCCTTACAGCGAACGAGAGCCCGATTTCGCCGCACGAGATAACCGTGGAGGCCAGCGCCAGATGCGGCCTCAACCTCCCCCAGGCTTTCCTATGGACGAAGCTTTCCACAGCCCAGATCAGGATCAGCGTCAGAGCCAGCCTACCCAGATCTTGCAGCGACCACCGCCACCTCCGGGCTTGGACCAGATGCCCCCCGACTGGATGGCCAGGGGAGGGCAGATGCCGCCGCCGCCTCCACCGCCTCAGCAGCAGCAACAACAGCAGCAGCAGCGCGGTCCGATGATCCCACCCCCTGGGCTAGCTGGTGGGCCCAGCCGCAACATGCCCATGCCGCACATGTTCCCGCCGAACTTCCCCCCTGGGGCTATGCCTCCGCCGCCCGAAGCCATGGCCGGAATGCATCCCCGAAACATGCCCATCCCACCACCCGGCTTCTTTGCCGGTCCGCCGCCCCAGGGCTTCTTGCCTCCCGGTTTGGGCGGGTTCAACGGGCCCCCGGGCCCAGATGCTCACGCATTTGGCGGTTCCCCGTACGATGGGCGCATGCCTCCACCCGCGGACCGTGGCGCGAACTACGGCCGTCCTTAGAGCCACAAGGACTCTGCTTTTCGTCAGCTCGTTCAGACATGACTTTGCTGGCAAACCCGGTCGGCCGAGGACGGAAGTCGGGTTTGGAAGGTTGAAGGGTGTCTGAAGCCGTTCAAACTCTCCTTGCTGCCATATTGCTTGCAGAAGTACCAATAGTTATAGCCACGAATGCCGCGCTCCAGCTTCCACTGGTGCGTAGGTTCTTGGGAGGCCTGGTTGGAGGGCCCGAGGTGGGAGTCATGTCACCAGTAGATACGGTAGCGGTGCCGTGAAATCAAGCATGAGTGCTGTGTACAATATATCTCGCTCGCAAGTGATGATGAAGCAAGCCTCCCCGCGCTCCATGATGTTGTAGGACAACGATATGCATTCTCCGGTGTTTTGATAGCCACTTGTGTATTTAAATCTCACCTATGCACCCATCCAAAAGTCTCCGGTACAACGTCTCGAGCACCTCCCTTGTCTTTGACGGCTGTCGCGCCAAAGGAGGCACCTCACCACCTTTGTCCCTCAACGCCACGCTCCAGCAAACGAAAAAAAAAGGGCGCAAATAGATGCTGACTAGCCCAACGGTGTGGCGGCCATGGACCCGAACGATCCTTGGCGCACCGCCACCCTCAGCCTGCGCGCGGAGGAGCGTCTGCCGAGAGAGCTCTACTTCTTCATGCCCAGAAAGTTCCTCCGCTTCTTCTCCTTGTGGGCCTTTCCGTCCTGGGGCGGCGGCGCGGGGGCGCTGGAGGGCGAGGGCACCGGGGCGGAGCCGAGGTTCATGCCGGCCATGGCCTGCGTGGGCGGCGCGGCGGGTGGCGCGACGGGCCGGCTGGGGAGGCCGCCGGGGAGCGGTCGGCCGCCCGGCGCGGGACCTCCGGCTCGCGGCGGCAGGCCCTGTCCCGGAGGGGGCTGGCGGCCTGGAGGCGGCGCGGGCCGCTCGAAGAGGTGGGCCGGGGCGCGAGGCCTGGGCCTCTCCATGGGGAGGTCGAGCTGTCGCTTGTCGCGGCTGAGGTCGCCCACCTGGCGGATGAAGAGCTGGGGCGTGAGCATGTGCGTGGTGGCGAGGATGATGTCGCGGCTGCGCTCTCGGCCGACCTCGTAGCAGGCCCGGCTCTCGCTGTACGTCGCTCCTCCTGCCATGAAGACGATGATTCTTTGGCGGTTCTCGGGTGGACGGCGGCCGGCAGCGGCCCAGTTTGGCCGGCCGGCGCGCAGGGATCCGCCTTGCGCCGCCAACAGGTCCTCGTTAGGGTCCAATGGCGGCTTGACGTAGGGGAATGTCGTCTGGTCCAGGCCCCCTCTGGACAGCGCATCAAGCATCGGCTTCAGCACAGGCTCGAAGCGAGACAGGCTGTACTCCTCGCTCGGCTGCGCGCTCTTGGGGTCCCTGGGGAACAAGGGTGGAGGTACCTGGCGAGGCTCCTTTAACGTGTGTGATATCTTCCCACCCAGCAGTTCCATGTTTGCCACAACCTCCCCGTCCTGGGGCGGCAGTGACGCGTGTAGGAGCAGCTTCTTGATGTCCTCCATGATGATGCCACCGCGGTAGAGCGCGTATATGATGATGAGGCGCAGCCGGTCCGCGGGAACGATGGCCTCGTCGTCCAACAGGCGCGCCGCCGACTCGAGAATGTTCTTTGGTTTCCTAAAGTCCTCATCCAGGCCGGTCGACAGCGTCTGCTCGACGGACGCAATGTCGGGGAGCTTGTTGTGCTGGAACCTGTTCATGCACTCCTGCGCCATGGTGAGGTGCAGGGAGTAGGCCTCCTTCATCTCCTGGAACTGCGGGAGGCCAGCCAGCATGTCTCGGATGGCGCTGAGGTTCGTCGCGTCGGCATTTTCGTTGGTAAAATGCGGGTTCTCGTCGAGGAACCTTTGGAAGTCGCCCATCAGCTTGTCGATGGTGTCCTTCATGTGAGTATGTCGGTTGTCGACCCAGATCTTGTCCTTCTCGCCCAGCTCCATGTCCTTTTCCTGCGCCTCGGGCGTTCCCTCGTTAATGGTTGTGTGGAAAGTGACCTTGTCGCCGTCCTTGATGGGGAGGAGATCATGCGCCATGGCTTGATAGGTAAACTCGTGCACCAGGGGGGCCATGAGGTCCATCGACCGATCTGTGATGACAAGGTTTGCCTGGGGCCTGTTGGACGGCGGCGGGAAGTTTGGATCCCAGTGCGCATACCCGTCCAGTTCCTCTTGTACGAATCTCGCCAGGTGCGAGCAAAGCACACTGGCTTCGTGCAGGGGGTTCTTAGGTCGGTAGTATCGGACTTTGGGGTACTCTCCCAGAGTTATGCAAACGCTCGCAATCTGCAGGGTATGGTGAGTCAACTGCACGCTATCGACTTTCGTGCTGCAGGTGGGATGCAGAATCGTACCTTTTGCGCAAGCTGCTGCATGTGCTTGGGCACGAGGACGTTACAAGCCGGGTGGTATAGCATCGGAAAGCTCCAAGGGTCTCTGAAGGTGATCAAGTGCGACTCCCGCGGGTAGAAATCGACAAAGAGCGTCTTGGAGCTTACGCGCAGCTGCCTGATGCCCGGGACTTCGTCGATGCGCCGGCGCAGAGAGGGGTCTAGCAGATTTGTCCACAGGAGGAAAGCTCTGCGGTATCGCCGGCGCTCGAAATCGGCCAGGAGGCAGTCGACGATGTGCGGGTCGGGGGCGAGGATATAAATGGCGTCCATCTCGGGGTTCGGATCGCGGCGGTCCTCGATGCGCTCGATCGCTGTGGACGAGGTTAGCTTCGAGGGTATCGCATGGACCAGGAGCTGACGGGGTGACACGAACTGGCGATGTTGTTGTTGAGGATGTCATCTTCCTTGACGACATTGTCGATGATCTTCTTGGACGTCTCGTCGACTATCAGGCATTTCCACTACGGTAGAATGTTCGCGTTAGCGGTGGTCACTTGGGGGGGAGCTTGGGCCGCAGTGGCCGGAGTGTCGTACGTCGCCCTTCGTGATGTTCTTGATCTCCTGGAGGATGACTGGAAGAGGCAGGTCAGCTTTGCCTTCTCGACCCTAGGCTGGCGCAAGAGAGGCGCACCATCATGCTGCTCCTGGATCGCCGACAGCCCCATGGTGGGTGTCTCGCGAGGCTGGCTGGCCTCGGTCGGTCGGGAGCACTGGACGAGGCGACTGGAGCTGGCTGGGACGATGTCGACGAGGCGAGCGAGAGTATGGAACGCCGGGTCTCAGCAGCCAGACGCGCGGCCGGGTGCTGCAGCTTCGAACGTGCCGACGAGACAGCTGTTGGTGACGTGCAGAAGGGAGGGTGGCGGGGTCGCGCAAGACAGCACGCGGCCAAGCAAGCAGCCAGGGGGAGGTCGAGTGCTGAGACGAGGCTATGTTTGGCGGCGGTGGGGACTCGGCCGGCGGACGGGTGCGTACAAGTACGACAGGTGCGCTACAGGGGGCCCGTTCGCGGGTCGTCCATGAGGTCATTGGCCGCGCATAAGCTTAACTCGACGCGCGCACCTCGGCTTGGCTGGTCATCTCGAGCCGTCGACAACGGAGATGGGTTTCAAGGTGCCCCGTCATACAATTTAGATACCAATGTCATGCTCCTCGTCACCGGTATAATACAAGTTGTAAGTCGGCTCGTCCCTCATCACTGGTATATATATATGCAAAGTATATGCACAGGTGTCTGTCTTCGAACACGCGTTACCGCCGCATCCATCAGCCGGCTCAAAAAAGTGCCGGTTACAATACCTGGCATCGCCGCTCCTCCTCCTCCGTCAACTCCTGGGTATCATGAAACTCAAAAATCACGCTCCGTGCTCGCTCCATCACAACTCGTTATCGGCTCCGTTGCCTCGCAAATACCTCTCCACATCGACGCTGCCGAATATTTCTGCCTGCAGCCGTTGCGCCCTCTGCTGCTCCGTCGCAGCGAGGGCCCTCCTTTCCTTGGCTGTCAATTGCCGCGGGGGCTTCTCTGCCTCCTTCTTCTCCGGCGCTTCCTCCGCCGCCGCGCCGATCCCTAGATTGTCCTCTTTCGCGTTCGCCTTGACGGGATACCGGACCCCTGCGCCGTCTGCGCCCAAGCCGCGACGCGCATCCGGGTCCCATCCCTGAGACTGCAGTGTCCGGAGACCCATGCGCGATCGGTCGAGGGCCGACGGCGGGTGTGAGTGCTCCAGGCTGACTTGGTGTGCCAGGGAGGCTTCGTGCTCCCGGACAGATGTCGTGATGGGAAGTGAGCAAACGGCACAGATCGCAGGCTCGGGCTTCGGCTCATCATTCGCGGCCGGTGCTGGAGACTCGGTTCTGGATGTAGAGCCCGACCTTGCCGCACCTAAAACGACGCTGGCATACAGGTCGCTGGCTCGGAGGCCCTTCTCTGCCGACGGCAGGGCGGCCTCTATCCCTTCGTCGGCCTCCGTGGCTCGAACAAACTCGACCCTCTTCCGCTTCAGCCCGGCGCCGAAAGGCTTCTTGCGGTGGAGCGGAACGTCGTCATCCTCGTCCTCTGGTCTCGATCGTCTCATTGTAACCGGCAACGACCGTGAGGCAGATGCGCGATGCGCAAGGTGCCGATGAATGGTCGTGTGTGGATGGTGAAGAGACGATGTAGACCTTCGAGGTAGAGCGGCTGGCTGCCTTGAGGTCCCGCCCGAGCGCCTAATAAATTCAGGTCTTGGGTTAGTGCACCACAACGTGCGCCCAATGGCAGGCCTACCCTGTACCATTTTATCCAAATCAACTTGCCAAATGGCACCGGATTACTCCACGTGCAGGCATTCTGCAGTGCATAAAGAGGCTTTCATAGGTTAATAAGACGTAGAGACTGGTGTTTGTGTTATTGTGATAGAGCAAAATGATAGCCTAGCTGCCCCGAGTGAAACTATTCGAGCTGCAATGTTGTAACTCGGAGGGATACCAGATTTTAACACACAGAAACGAGATTCTAATCTCACCCACAGAATACGACCATTGGAGTATAGGTGCTTCGATAGGCGGTTTACACAGCTGAAAAAGGAAAATGTCAATCTTCATCTTGCATTATCCCTTTCATCAACGCACCATTAATAGTATCCTGTCATACCCCATTATGAATTGCCGCTGGGCCCTGATTCGGCGCCGCCTGTAATGACGAGTTCACACAGTTCCCCAATGACTTTAAGGGGAAAAGGGCAGGCCCGTATCCATGTTACTCACTCATGGTGTCGTTTCGGTTTCGATTTTTCCGCAGACTTACAAGTAGGCGAAGCGTGTTCTCAGGTCTTAGTGGTGGTGCCCTGACACATCATCCGCGCTCATAGTGACTCAGTGTGGAGCTGTGGATTCTCTTACTTTGTCCGGTGGACCCTGGTTCTGCATCATTGATTGATTAGCTGCAGGTCCATAGAAATGCCGAGGCGATCGCCATGAATGAAGAACCATCTCGTCCCAAGTTTGGATTGAGCCAGAAGCCATAAAGGCCTGCATGAAGGACCTTCTACAGCGCCTCGCCTTCCACGAATCCTCAACACTTTCCAGCGCTTTCCTTTCTTCATTTGAAGGCTCATGCCGTCGGCTTCATCGTCATATTCACAACCTCTTCATCATCCAACATGGGCTCACTCACATACCCTCTCCCCGAGGGAGTCGACATCATCCCTCACGACCAATTAGACCTGCGGCCGGACGCAGAGGTCGACCATGATCTCCTCAATCCGAAGTCCGTCACCGACGAAAAGAACATTTTCTTCTTCTGGCACCGAGGCTTCGCACACATGCACCCGTACACTCAGCGCACCGTACGCGCTTGGCATCGTCGCTTCTCAAAGCAGGGTTGGGTGGTGCGCGTGCTGGACCGCGAGCCCAACTCGCCGCTGAATGTGGCCAACTTCCTCGACATCCACGACCCCAAGACCTTCCCCCAGGCTTTCGTCGACGGATCCATCGGCGGCGACTACGCGCCCCAGCACACGTCGGATCTGGTGCGATGGCCGCTGCTGCTCAAGTACGGCGGCGTGTACGCAGACGTGGGCATGATCCAGATCGGCGACCTGGACCGCGTCTGGAACTCGACCATCGGCGATCCGAGCTCGCCTTGGGAGATTCTCACGTACAACATGGGCAACGAAGAGGAGCACGGCCTGACAAACTACTTCCTCGCGTCTGGACGCGACAACCCGCTCTTCCGCCGTTGCCACAAGCTCCTGCTCGAGCTGTGGGCTGCCGATGGCGGCAGGGCAGACACGGAGGGTATGCACACCAGCCCACTACTCAAAGGGCTGCCGCTCCTCGGCAAGAACCTCTCTTTTGAGGAGAATGGCAGGACATATGGGCCGGAAGAGGTCAGCAAAATGTTGACAGACTACATCATCCAAGGCCAAGTCATGAGTATGGTCATGGCCACGATCGACAACGAGGACGGCTGGAACGGACCCAAGTACACCGCCGAGCGTATCTATGCCATCGATTACATGGTCGGCTCTCAGCTTATCAACGAGATGACCGCGTGGAACGGCCCAAAGCAGTTTGAGCTCATGTCGCTGCCGCTGCCCAAGGACGGCGAGCAGGAGTCGAGCGACCAGAAGCTCGCTCGCGAGATTGTCGAAGCGTGCCTGCAGAAGAGCTTCGGCTTCAAGCTGGCACACGGCTTGATCCTGCGGGTCATGGGCGACACGCTGGGGTCGCTGTGGAGGAAGCACACGGGCGCCGACAATGTGCCCGGGACGTATGGACACTGGCTGCGACATGGCACGCTGCATTGGTGCCAGAAGGAGGACCCTGTGAGGCTGGACTTTAAAGAGCTTGCGCCGGTTAAGATTGGGCCGTTGTTGAGAGAAGGCGAACTTGGGCCTCGCGCTCAAGGCAGCTGCTCATCGGAGAAAACACCAAATTAAAAACACCAAATTAGAGGCAGACTGTTTGAATAAACCGATTCACTGTCTTGAATGTTCTTTGCAAGGTCCGAGGGGCTAATTGTGCTGAATATGGCATCGTTGAAGAGATATTAGCGACATGTTTGTTCAAATTGCCATGACTAACGTCAAACGCCAAGCAATTGCGTGTATTAGCGATCGGATAAAGCAGTGTTCCTTCACTCCGTGCCTTCCAGCCCATGAAATTCCCATCACATAAACTGCAGCCTACGTCGGCGTGGAGCGGGCATTCAAGGGCACGACCGCGCTGCATGACAATGTTGTAGATTAATAAGAACGCAAAGTGTGAGTTGGACTATTTCATTTCTTGACGATATGTTGGGTGCGTCATGATGATGCTTGGCTCTATGCAGTCTCATATGGGGCTGTTCGTAATATTTGCTGGTACTGAGATGCCGTTTAATATGACGCTTTCTCCACGGGCTGCACTCGCGAATCGACGAAGAAACAAGGGTTGAGGCGAAACTCCTAGGTAAACACGTTTCCCGTCTTGATACAAGCAAAGAAGGAGACCTTGCAGGCGGTGAGTGCTCGATACCGACGGAGGTTGCTAGCAGCTCGCAGCAACTGCCACAGGACAATAGTGCGGCCTTGCCGCCTTGCAAACAAACAACGTTGTTCGCTGTCAATGGTATAACCTTCTCACCTTTCTTTTCAAACCGCCCATCCAAAACACGAACAACCAGCAACTTTCTGACTGAGCAACCAAACCAGCCATCACCGATCAAACGGCGGCTTTGCGACCGACGAGCACGCATCATGCCTCCGCCGGCATCAAGAAGGGACATCGCCGCCCAGGCTCGGCAGTTGCAGAATGCTCTGGACCGCACTGGCTTGACTCGACTCGTCTCCAGCGACGACCAATCGCTGATTCGAAAGTTCGCGGATGAGCACGGCGAGCCTGTCCAACCTCCATACCCGCTCGAGTGGACTCGCTCGTATTTCAAACTACGAGGTGTCGTAAGGAGTTGGAAGCGGCAGGCAACAATTCTCATGCGAAATGAAGAGGCTCCTTCGCGATCCAAGGCGACAAACGCAGCCGTACGGAGAAAACCGCGCAGACGGCGAAGCCGCCCCAGTGAAAACAAGACAGACCCATCGTCATACTTGCCCGGTCAGTTGCCACAGAGCACGTCACGCCAACCAGTCACCGACCTCCAAACGTCGCTACATCAACCAAATACCACACACCTGCCTTCCTCATGTAATAAATCCGCGACCACCCAGCCAATCACTGCTGCACCAGAACAGTCTACCCAAGGCCAGTCCCTGATGAAGACAATCCCGTCACAGGCCTCGGCGACGAACTCTCGGACCCCAGCAGCCCTTCCCCAATCGACATATCCCGCAATGGCTTCCATGCCTGTAGGATCCGCTGACAATGATGGACCGTTGACAGTACAGGCGGTGTCTGAGCTTCTTGCAGCGGCCTGTGACAGCATGCGACGGAATGCCAGAAAAGACATGGCAGTTTTGCTGGAAACGGCCATGAAACAGAGTAGAGAGGCACCAGCAGCACAACCGGCCGGCGACGGACAAAGTGCCACTATGCAGCCAAAAGACATTGGGTTTTTCAACCCGTCCTTGAAAGACCCAACGGGAGGTGGTATAATTTTTGACACTGGGAAGATGATGTACACATGCGTCTTCCCATTTACAGATCGCCTTGTCTATTTGGCACGTTCTGGATCGGAACAGGTCGTCCGAAAATCATGGACCCAGTGTCTACAAGGCCAGGCGCTCGTATGGCACACCCATATCCTAACAGAAGACGAACGGCAGGAGCTTGCGGAGATGTCCATCCCGGACCTGTGTCAAACTCTCATCAATCGCTTCAAGAAACACGATTACGTCGCTATGGAACGTCTCCGACAAGCCAGGTTTAGCCTCATAGATGTCTCACAAGGAAAGGACATCTATTCCTTTGTCCAAACTACGATCCGAGACGCACGAATTTACAACCGCAATGTTCCAGGACAGCTGACATCAGCATATAAAGCCTTTGACAGAGCGATAAAAGCACTCATTCCTGAGCCGACGGATCGCACCACAGTCAACGAATTCTTTAATAATATCCGTACCAAGGAATCAGTCATCCGACAGGAGGCATCCAAGACGCGTCTGGCCCCAAAGATACGCATTTCATACTAGTCTCGAAGTGTGGGATGGCAACCAGTTCCCCGAAAGGCTCATTTGCAAGCCCACATGCAGTGAAGCCATCCCATGACGGCGAGGTCACCATATGGAACAGCCACTGCGTCAACCTGTGAGATGGGGGTCACGGCATGGTCACGAAGAGGCATGAGCTTCTACGGTCCCTATTTCATTTTGCCCGAACACACTTAGAGGGGTTCAACATCCAAGAGTATCTTTTGCTTCCATGTGCACGACCTGAGGATTTACCACAGCTCCTAGAGATAGTGGGATCTTCAAGTTTTGCGTCTTTGGCATGAAGAATGGGTGGTAACACGCGCTTTTGGTACTGCGGGAAACTGGGCTCACAGGATAATGTGAGAAAGCGCTGTTGAGCCCACCGAATCTGGAAGGAAGTGCCGCCGCCTTCGGTAGTGTTGATAGGTAGTGAGGCGAAGTGCCCAACTCCTGGCCAGCAATGTACCCCGCGTCGCAGCGACCATCTGCGCGTGATGCCTTACTTTACCGCCTAGGTAGATGCAACAAAACTATTCCGTACACGTAGATCCTACTAATCTAGACCTCTGGTTGATTCCTTGGGAATCTAAAAGATCAATCGTCGTGCTGGGAGAGCAAAGCTAAAGATGGGACCTCATTTGGCTGGTATTATCACTGTGCATCTCCTAACCAGGAACGCGGCCTGCCCTGTGCAAATGGTGCGCCGCTTCCGCCAAAAGTGTGTCCCACGATCAATGACAAGGGGGACAAGGCTTGGTCCACGGATTGTTAAGCAAAGGTACATGCAGGGCAGTTCCCGTCTATCGGTCACTCGTAAGATGGCAATGTAAATTAACCAATCCCTTGGCTCTGGTTTCCCCACCGGGTTTTCCATGACCTTGACGCAAATACGGAGGGATATTGAAGCAAGTACGAATATCATTTAATAGTATTCCCCGCGGTGCCTCGTTCGCATTGATGCCAGCCTGGACTGTAGCCTTGTAAACCTCGACTAATATTAAACAACTGCCATCACTAATGTATCAAGTTGCAAATGTCCCTATCATTCCTCGCGTCGTCATTAATACTCGGTTAGCGAGTTCAAGCGGAGGCGCAGCGGACCCTCAAAGGCCAGACGACACGACTCCCCGGAGTACAATAATTGGACGAAATAGTTTGGATCATTTTAGCTTTATGTTTATTATATTATTTTGGTCCATATGGTATAGCATATATGGTGCTGGTAAATTGAAAGAAGGAGCGAGCAAGGGGAGACAAAGAGAGTCAGGTACGGAAGTCTTTCACGGGTTTCGCAAGCGCTGCTCCCCTGCTCCGAGGAACCCCTCCCCTGGCAATGTATTAGCGACGCATGCTGATGTCATTATGCACCGCGGTGTGAGTGACCTATCGTTGGACGAGGCTGCCGGCTATCAGTTTCTACTTAAGCCCGTAGGTGCGTGTTGGCCGCGCGTGCCGGTGCCCGATCATGCGAGCAAAAGTTCCCCTTTCAACCTCGTTATTTCCATTTAGATGCCCCCAAGTGACAAAAAGTAAGAAATCGGTTCTCGCCTCTTTTTTTCTTTCGAATCGCTTCGCTCATGCGTTCAATCACCATACGCATCTAAACCTGTCTCGATCCTGCTTTCAGTATTTGCTACAGCTAGATAGCAATCTAACATGGAAACCATACATCGCCCAGCACGACTGCAACTTCGTCCAGTGTCACGCCAGGAATGGCAAGTCTCGATATTTATGGTTTCCCTAATCCTCTTCCTCTTATATGTTTTTCTCGGGGGCAAGCTTCCTCCCCTCTTCGTCGGTGCCACCGCGGTACGCACCTCGAGCTAGAGGACGAAGGAACAATTTGCCAACAAGTAGGCAATGCCACATGAGAAATCTTGGAAGCTCGACAACGTTACTGACGGAGCAAACGAACAGGCCACGCCGAGAAATGTCAAGAGAGAGATTTTGGCAGGGTTTTGCTTGTGCATCTTGTGCTAGGCAGATGAAGCTGGAATAATGCACACAATACGATGTTCTTACACGTATTGCTCTTCAACCTCTCGCAGCGTGACATAGCTCGTGTATGTATGCGTCTTTCGTCACATAAAAGCATCGGATAGCAGGCTGGTGTTTTGTTTTAGAGGTTCGCAAATGCTTCTTTTCTTCAGATTAATGATTGAAAGCTAGGCGCCGCCGCTTCAGGTATCCGTACTCCGTACTCCGTACAAATGCCCCATTTTAAAAGTACGTACCACTGCTAGCCCGCCCCTGTAGCGCGTAGACCTGGCTCGTAGAGGTGCCACACAAAGCCCTGCCATCCGCCACACACAAACACGAGTAACACGACGCACTTAAGGGTAAAGCTATCGCAATGTCTTCGGTCTCTTCTGTTAATATATCGAGGCAGCTGGCGCTATGGCTATTGTTCGGCGACTGAGCTGGGGGCGTGAACGTTCACCTGCTCTTTGGTTGTATGGATAGCACAGCTCATGGCATGGTTTGACCCTCTGCAACGGCCGTGCTTTCCAGGTCAAACCCACCAGGCAATTGCCCACAGATTCGGTTTCAGCGCTTTTGTCCAATGAGCTCATTACTGTATGTGTAGGCACAATGCCGACTCTCACTCGGCGCCACTGTCCAACCTAACGATAGGTATGGCTCCGTGGGACATCGAGTCTTGGGTGCAGCTCTAGGGAATAAGTGGGCACCTCTTATACCACTATAAAATTTTCTCTAGCCATGTCCCCGTGGCGCAGTGGTTCAGCGCGTGACTCTTATAAGCCAACGATCGCTTTGGTTCTATGGTAATGTCAAGGTCCGGGGTTCAAGTCCCCGTGGGGACATTTACTCCCTTTTTTGGGCTCCATTCTTTTTTTTTGCTTCTTTTTACTTCTCTTTTGCTCTCTCTTTTTTTTGCTCCTCTTTTACCTTTGTTTGCATCGACAAAAGTCTTACTACTCGCTTCAATGCTAGTTAACCTTGAGTCGCGGAATTATAGCATTGCTACTACCTAACTATCCAAGCTGGGACTATTTCTAATACACCAGAATTGTACGCGGTAGCGGACTCTTGACACTACTAGACATATTGTCTGCCTTGTCGGCTAGGATGCTTCTCGGGCGTCCTTCAACACCTGGCCAGCAGAAATCAAGTGATCCTTCAAGCTATAAATCAGACGAGAAAGGTCCTCCTTCACGCCTTCTAAGGGGGCACTACCTTCTAATATGTCTATGCTAGGCGCGGTTGGCGCTGGTGGTAAACGTGCCCGAGCCACAAGTAGATAATTCTGGAATAAAGTGTCCATTGTGGGCACGTCGTTGGGGTTGGATTTGCCGTCTCCAATATTTCGCGCGACCCTTTGATCATGAAGTGGGTGAGAGGCCTCATACATGGTGCTGTCATCTTCACAAGGAAATGCCGCCTCTGTGACATTCCTGCTCTGTGTCGCTGATCCGAGTGCATCATATTCCAGGTCAAATGACGCATGTTGAGACGATGCTGAGTCCGAAGTTCCAGTTGATGGCCGGTCCGGAGAGTACATGTAGATAATGTCAGGTATGCTAGCGTCAAGATCGATCAGACTTGTGGCTGAAGCGCGATTGTCAGAATGAGGATAGGCAGTTACAAGCGTCTTGCGGGGACAAGAAGTCGAGGCATCGGCCGTGGACTCTCCAAGCTGAGAATCAAATTCAAAGGACTGAGTAGATGATACTGGAAATTTCCATTCAAGTGTCCTACGGCGGACGCGACTAGGGAAATAGCAGTCGGATGGTGTAGTTGCTGTTTCACTTGCGTGGACGTCTGAAGACGACCCGGATTCGTGGTCCAAGGCAGCGTCCAAGTCGATTAATGACTCCCTAATTTGCGTCTCTTTAGAGTGATCGCGGAGAGGCAAATCCATGGCTGGTGGATACCCATAGGAGCCGTAGAAAAGCCGCGTGTTGTCATTATAGGTCGAAATGGTGTTCGGGTCAAACAGTTTTTCCAACGGCGTAAAAGATGCCTTCATTCTCGGATCCATGCGTGCGCCACGCCTTCGTGTCTGCCTCGCAGACGGACCAACGGTGGTCTCCTCATATGGTTCTGTGACTGACTGCTGTACATCCGATTCGAGTGCCTGATCCAGATCGATGATCGTGCTGAAAGTCCACTCGCTACTGTCGTCCGTCTGGAGTTGAGGATCAGCCTCTCTCTGGGCGCCGCCGGGCGAGAACAGCGATAATCTACTCCCACCATGTGCTTCCCATATTCTGTAGGCATCCACAAGCTTAGATAGTGAGACAGTTGGGTAGTGACCATCGGTGTTGTAGATGTACGGGTGGTGTTGGACCGTCCCAATCGCAGGGCGTTCGGAAGGATTTTCCACGAGACAAAATGCGATCAAGTCCTTGAGGGAAGAAGAATGCTCATCGCCGTGGAGCTGGGGATGATGCTGCTTCAAGTAAGCCCCGAACCTATTTATGTCACGGAAGTCGGCATTCGGTGGCTCTCCAGAGGCGATTTCGTAGGCCATGGAGCCAAAAGCCCAAATGTCCACCTCGGTGCCATATTGTACAGTAGGGTTGAAAAGCTCAGGTGCCATCCAATGCAACGAGCCAGTGAACGTGCTCCTCTTATCGAATTTGCCGTCATTGACGGCAGCCACGCCAAAGTCACAGAGCTGGACGCCCCCCGCTTCAGTGACGAGAACATTTGCGCACTTGATGTCTCGATGAATGACTCCTTGCTGGTGAGTCCAGGAAACAGCTTCGGCGACTTCGCGGAGGATGGGGATGATCCATTTCTCGGGGAGCCCTCCTGTTGGCCTCATGAGTGTGGAAACGCTCCCCCCAGCACAGTATTCCGTGATCATCCACATCGAATGACCGACAAGAAAAGCGTCCAAAACAATGTTGATATTCCTGGCACCTGTGTTGCTGAGTAACTTGAGCGTCTCGATTTCCTTGAGAATATCTGCGAAAGTATCGGATCGCGGGTCTGTATCCCCGGTCTCGATGTTGATGACCTTGATAGAGACGTCTTGATCTGATTGAACATGCCTTGCCTTGTAAACTCGACCGAAGCTTCCTTTGCCAATGAGTTCCGAAAAGTGATATGGTGGCGGTGTCCTTCCCGACGCAGTGCATTCTGACAGGACAGAAGCCTGCATCTTGTCTGCATCCTCCACGGCATTTTCTCGAGTAGTAGCATAATGCTGGATATTGAAGCTAGCCATCGGTCAATGTTCAGAGTTTGGACAAGCGGATGGACACCGTACGTCGCTGGAGAAAGAGGTATCAGGTGATTGAGCAGCTTCAGGGAAACTCAAGTACACATACCAACAGAGCGAAGCGTCAGTCACGAGATCCCGCGTTTCAGCCAATCATTCGGCGCCCTGCCATCGATATCGGACGCATATCGGACCATCGTGCCCTTTGAGACCGATTGCATCCGCCGCAGTTCCGACGCCATCTTGAAAAAGGAATATCTTGCTACAATCGTACGACTTTGACAGGTGGACGAGTTGTTACTTATCTGCAGACTAGGGATGTGCTTAGAGACCAGGGTGGGGGACTCGAGCTGCCGAGGACGATTTGTACTGTGTTCAATGACGCGGCAGCAGCACGCAACATGACGTTCCAAGGCTGCTCAAGGGCAACCAACAGCTGGCAACCCGCAAGAGTGTGAGTGACGGATTATACTCGTACGAGCGTTGGATCTTTTGCGTCGCGCTCGTCCTTGCTACATGTAGGGTCCTGGTTCCCGGTTTAGCGAGACGCCACGAACCGCCATCGAGACGATCTCGGCCTCGCGCATCTCCCCTGCCTGCGCACGAAGGGGCAAGCAATCCTGAGATTAGCGCGACTCGCAGCGAGGTTTCGAGGACCTCGAGCTGCCAAGCTTTCGCCAAGGAGAGCGGGAACCGCTGCACCCCAGGCCGGCTAGCGCCCGTGGGTGGCGCCCAGGTTGCGCCCACGGCCCCCCCGAGAAGGACCCTACCGCCCCTACCGACAGCGGCCATTGGCGCGCCGGGGGCCCTGGAGGGGGGCCTGCTGCGGCCACTGGGGGAACGGCCTGCAGCTCCTCCGGCAGCTCGGCACTGGCCGTGACGTCAGAGCGCGCAGGCGGACATGTCCATTCAATTTCCTGGACGGACGGCGATGAGCTTCGCGCAGTCTGATGCGCATGGCACGTGGTGGCACGGCGCATCATCGTCTGGGCACCTCGTCCATGTCGTCGCTGCTGCTGCTCTTTCTTGGAAAAATTCCTGCTCACCGTGCGCCTGCATTCCTCCACTATTACGAGCATCTACGGGTGCCTAATTACCTGTCTTATTTCATATAGAATTAATCCGCCCACGTTTGGTTTCCCAACCTCTCGCCCTTGACGAGCTGCGCCACCCAGCCAACCGCTTGCTTCCTCGACCGACTTGCAACGAGATACCAGACGCGGATGCCACGGCCCATTGCCTGGATGAATTGACCCGGACCGTCTTGCCACCGGCGCAGCATCGCAGCAGGCTGCTTCTGTGCCCGCACGACCCGGAACGAGGGGCTCGCTGGAACGTCGAGACGTTGGCCAGCAGAGCAAGCTCTCACCACAATCGCCGACATGTCGGCTTCCGCTGCCAACGAGGCTCCCACCACAAACGGCCCGACTCCAGAGCATTCGTCGCGCGACGAGCAGCAGCATTCTCGGCAACACCCGGAGCAGAACTCTCAACACGAACCCCAGCCGAACCTAAACTCTCAGCAGAGCTCTCGACAGAATGCTCAGCAGAGCTCTCGGCAGAATGGCGTGCCCCCAGACTCCTCCTCAAGCGACCAGCAGCAGCAGCACCACCCTGGGCAGAATGGCGCGCCCAGAGAGCCTCCGCCGGGCACCGAGCAGCAGAATTCCCAAGAAAACGGCGACGGGAAAGGGCCAAAGGCGCTTCTGGCGCGGGGATCTGGCCTGAAAGAGGCCATCAAGGCAAAGAAACCGCCCGGAGGTTTCGACACGACACCGCTCCCCGATGCGCCGCCAGGATACACGGTCCGCTTCCGCTTCATCTCCGCCGCCAACCTGCCGCCAGGGGACTTCCACACGGCATCATCTGACCCCTTCCTCACGGCGACGCTCAAGACGTCCGTCCCCAAACGCCACAAGGAGGACCCAGACCTCGTCCACCGCACCCCGACCATACGCCGGACCTTGGAGCCCGAGTGGAACGACGAATGGGTCGTGGCCAATGTGCCCGCCTCAGGCTTCTCCCTCAAGTGCCGCATGTACGACGAGGACTCGCCGGACAAGGACGACAGGCTTGGCAACGTCACCATCCAAGTTGACTCGGTCTCGGAGGATTGGGAAGGCATCCCGCTGCCCGGCAAGGAGTTCGAGGCCAAGAAGCGCATGATTAGCAAGCGGGCATTCCTCCTCAAGGGGATTGCCAGCCTGATCCACTCCGATACTCACGTCACGCCGAGGCTCAAGGTCAGCATCGAGGTCCTCGGCCGCACGGATCCGCCGCACGCGCAAATGTACACCGTGGGCCCGACCAACTGGATCAAGCACTACAGCCCCATGATTGGACGTCTCGCAGGAACCAAGGTCAACGAGAACGAAGAGGACGACTGCGCGAGGCCGTCGAGCCGGGAAAGCCACCATGATGAGCAGGGCAAGGGTAAGGGAAAGGGCAAACGCAAGAGCAAGGGCCAAAAATACGAGTACGTGCCATCGCATGCCCTCGCAGGTAGAATCTGGTACTGACGCGCTCTAGCTTCCAAGCCAACGAAATGCAGCTGCAGGGCCCCGTGCCGCCAAAGATCTACCATCGATATGTGCAGTTCAGGCCCGTCATCGGCAAGATGTTTGCATCCACCGGTCTCCGTGGCAAGGTGCTCAACACGGCGCTGCATAAGCAGCACAACCGCGTGTACAACTTTGACTCGTCGACCGAGTACGGCAGCGTCGAACCTTGCTCCAAGCAGGCGGCGCTGGAGTTTCTCCGACTTGCGCATTTCGACGAGGGTGGTCGGATATTCACGTACGTTCTGACCCTGGACGGGCTGCTGCGTTTCACCGAGACGGGCAAGGAGTTCGGCATCGACCTGTTGAGCAAGCACACCATGCACTCCAATGTCGAGACGTACATTGCCTGCTCGGGCGAGTTCTTCATACGAAGACTAGAGCACCCCGACGCGTCCGAGGATCCGGAGCCGGATGAAAAGACTCACCCTGCAGAGGAGATTTCCGGGGGGCCACCCCAGGACGACCCGCCCGCCAACCCGTCCTACTACCAGCTCATCATCGACAACGACTCCGGCACGTACCGACCCGACAAATCCATCCTTCCCGACCTCAAAGAGTTTCTGGAAAAGAACTTCCCCGGGATGGGCATCATCGCCATGCACTGGGAGGAGGAGGAGCTGAAGAAGCTCAAGGACGAGCAGCGCAGCATCAGGAAGAAGGAAGGCCCCCTGGTCCACGCGGTCCAGAACCGCAGCCAGAGCAGCCTCAGCTCGGCCGAGAGCGAGCTCGAGCGCCGGGACAGCGGGTGGGAGCACGGCAGGAAGAGCAAGAGGGAGGCTGCGTTTGCGGCGGTGGAGAACCCGCATAAGATCAAGGAGTTGGTGGGCGATGCAGTGCCGCACAGGAAGAAGGGGGGGAGCAGCACGGACAAGTAGGTCCGGCGGCGTATGATGACGATTCGGGACCCGGTTTGGATTGTAATAGTGTGACACGTTCATGGCGTTGGTGTGTTCCTTAGAGAGATTGCATTATTCCCTTGCAGCATTCTCAATGGTCAACATATTTTAAATTGGCGTATGTTGGATTTGGATTTGCAGAATGATTGATCTTGCGGCTTGTTGATACACGGCTTGAATCATGGTACATGTCTCGTCATATTTTGGGCTTCAGCGCGATCCAGACACTCTCTGCCGTAGCCATCTTCTCCCCTTTAGGCCCCGTAACCTCGGCCATCAACAGCGTCTTCCTCCCCTCAACGCCCTCCAACCACGCCGTCACGCACACCTCTCCCTCAGCCGGAATGGGTCGCAGGAACTTCATGTTCAGCGACGCCGTGACGCTGCTGGCCGCGAACAAGCCGTCCGTCTTTCCCAGCGCCGTGTTCAGCTCGTGGATCAGGCCCAGCGTCTCGTCCACCATGGTGGTCGTCATGCCGCCGTGGAGCAGCGCCTCGTAGCCGCACAGGCCCTCGCCGAGCGCGAAGAGGCTGGACACGCGCGTGACGGGCCGGGACGGGTCGCGCGCGTGGGCGGCGTCGTCGGGGCGGAAGAAGCACAGCATGTGCCGTATGGCGCGCGGGGTGGCGAGCGTGGCGCCGACGAACTGGTCGTGCTTCGGCGACGCCGGGTTGAAGCACTGCGGGATGAAGGTGATGGCGGCGGGGGCCAAGAGCAGCAGGTCGGCGCACCAGGGGATCGAGGTGAAGTGCGAGACGGCATCGGAGAAGAGCGTGGGCGGCGTGTTGGGCGGGTGAAGATTGAGCTGCGGGGAGATGACGCGGTTGAGGGGCGTGAGGTTGGGGGCGTCTTTGTCCGACATGTTCAGGGTTTCGGCATGCGGACGGGTAAGCGTGGTGTAGACAGAGCAAGTGGTTGTTGAAGTGAAGTTGTGATGGGTGATGATGAGGGCCGAGGTTAGGCGGTTGAAGATGTGATTGACGCCCCTCACCAGCCAGCCATGCCGAGACGACTGACGGTGGGCATTTTCGCAACACATGCTTCACCAGCCAAAACAGTTACATCTTGCACACGAACTATTCGTGATATAAATCAAACGTATCGGCGTGACACTTGTCGCTCAGGTGCGCAGGGATCGATGAGGATAGCGCGCAGCGGTTTTCACCCATAGGCTGAATGCCAGCAGAACGTGAAACTGCCAGCTTCTAAGAAGACGGAAGATATAGCCAGGAAGTACCTAGGTAGTACTATAAAGTCGTATTTGACGACTTGCACTACCTAGATTACTCTAAGGAATGGCTTTTTTGTCGTCAGTCTTCGAAACCTGCGTTCGGTCGTGCGACTTTCAGTGATGCAGTCTTTCGTCTCACCCAAGATCGACGAGGGCGACGCAACACTGGACGGCACATCGGCGAGCTGTGATTCACGTTCAAAGAGATTATCGTGGCATTTCTAAGCCAAGTTACGGTACCTAAGGTAGGTTATCATACCTGGTTGGCCCGCATACCCGATAGTGGTCGCTTGTGCAGTCCGCACAGGTGGCTGCCAGGTGCTGGTTCAACAGGCAGGAGACTTGGAGTGGCAGCCACCTGGCGCTTCCTCCCTAAGGTACACAACCCTTCTCGGTTCGCCTGCCTCTGTTCGCTGTTGATTCGACGTCTCGTGCGCTGCAAGCGAAGTGATTCCGCCAAACACCGCCTTTCTGCGGCGCGCTCGCTCGAGATCTACCAACGATCCGATCTCGAGCGGTCGAATCACACACTCTTTCCTCTATCTACATCTCCTTTGGTAGTGTTTTCCCCAACGACAAACCATGAATCACAACATGATGGTCAACTCAAGCACCGGGCACGCGGTCGACGCCAGCCTCACGCCTGGGCAGATCGACACGCTCATCACCATCGAGCGCACGGGCGCCGGCCTCTCCATGGTGGCCATTTTCTTGACGGTCCTTACCTTTATAGCGTTCAAAAAGCTGCGAACCACGCCGAACCTGTTTCTTGTCTTTGCATCCATTGCAAACGCGGGGGCTAGCGTTGCGTCCATGATGGGCTACGATGGCCTCCGCCTGGGGGAGGACTCCATTCTGTGCCAGGCGCAAGCATTCATCTTTGAGTGGCAAGCTTGGCTCTCGATCCTCATTTCCCAACGATGGAAAGTAGCTGACTTGTGCCGATTTAACACAGGTTTATGCAGTCTGACCCCTGGTGGTCGTTTGCCATGGCTGTCAATGTCTTCCTCGTCTTCTTCTACAACGCCAACCCGGCTTCTTTTCGCAAATATCTCTGGGTCTACTGCCTCATTTGTTTTGGCGGCCCCATGATCCCAGCCATTGCCCTAATCTCTATCCGCGGCGATCCTCGAGGGCCTGTTTACGGAGATGCAGCGGTGAGTTGCCCCGTCGCAATATTCGCGCAGGAGACAACTGACGGGCGGCAGCTCTGGTGCTGGATTGGCCCAAATTGGAGCCTTGTTCGACTTTACGCCTACTACATCCCCATCTGGGTCTGCATCCTGCTGTCAATCTTGATATACCTTGCCGTGGGGTATCACGTATTTCACCATCGTAATCAGTTGCTCCACATGGGGCACCAAGGAAAGGACCCAAGACGACCAAAGCGATCGGGAAGCGATGGTGGAGATTCTGCGGAAGAGGCATTACAATACCGGGCCCTATCTGCCATGGGAGGCATATGTACTAACACAACTTGGCAGAGCTTGACTCGACGCTGCAACGGCTACGGAACTGTGGTAACAGAAGTGAACGTCACGTCTGATCTTCCCGATTTCGAACACCAGGATCCTCCGGCGACCCCTACACGAGCCCATACCGGTACCGGCATTACCTTGAGTCCATCTTGGGGAGCAGGCCTTCAGCGAGACGATTTGGACCTCGCAGATGGGCGTCAGAAGTTTGAGACGACCTGCTCGTCTGACCACAAACGCCAGCCACGAGGTACCCTCTTCGGAAGGCTTCGATCGGTGGCTTCTACAGCTTCATTGAGACTCAAGCGTCTGGATCCCGTAAAGATGGCGTATCTGCGCACAAGTTTCATTTTCGCCTTTGCAGTCTTGATCACCTGGATCCCGAGCTCCGTCAACAGGCTGTACAGTCTCGCCAACCAAGGGCGCATCAGCTTCCACCTCAGCGTTGCCAGCGGATGCGTGCTTCCTCTGCAGGGTGTGTGGAACGCCATAATCTACCTTACGACGAGCTAGGGTACCGTCTGTGAGGAGACCAAGGCATTCATGACCAAGCGAGGTACTCGAAGACACGGCACCTATCGTCAACCCGCCCGCATTGACAGTCGGCTGGGCGTCTTGGGGCCGGAGCGTCGCGACACCTTCGAGAGATACCGACGCTCAAGGGCGAATCTCGCTGAAAGTGACGCTTGCGACTTGGACGACTTGAGTCAGCCCCAGCGGGCGTATCGCAAGAGTGGCTCCCCTACCTATCCTGTCTGATACTCACTGGTCGTTATTGTCGTGCGATGGTTAAGGGATGAAGGGTTGCAGGGTACTGGGAGCAACCCGTATCGTCACCAGAAGACCTAGGCATACTACGAAGGGTTACGATTTGGGAGAGGATGTCGAAGCAGCTGATGAGAAGAAGGCTCACCGGAAATGATGAGTACAGGAAATACTAATTCATGTCTCGGCTTTCAGACGTTGCCGAGTAGTTATAAGCTTGAGCTAAATTTCATATCTCTTTTGGAGGCGAGGCTGCTGAGTGAGCGAGAGGGCTCGATGAACAAGGCGACATGTGAAACGTCGTATGGAATGGACATGAACCTACGCTCCGTAGAATGCTTCCCCTTCGGCAGCATCCACACCAGCCTTGACGGCCTTGTCCACGGCAGCGGTCACATCATCATTGCCGTCCAGCAAGTCTAGCCAGGAGTTCTTGACTCCGTCAGCGGCCAGAAGCGCCGCCGCCGTCTCTGCCACCGAGGCCCTGCTCACGCTGCCCTTGACGTGCGCCGTCTTGCCAAGCTCAATCTTGCCGGCAGGCTCATCTGACAGGGTGCCGGGGCGGAGGCACAGGCCAACGAGGGAGGAGCTCTTCTGAGACGTCCTGTAGAGGGCCTCGTCGGCGGCAAACTTGGCCTTGTAGTAGGTGGCGAGGATGCCGTGGTTGACCTTGGCGTTGTAGTCGTCCCACTCACCGGCAGGCCACCAGGAGGCACCGGCGCTGCGCGAGCCGGTGTAGGAGATGAGAAGGAAGCGCGTGATGGAGGGGATTGCAGCAGCGGCGTTGATGAAGTGGATGGCGGCGTCGCGGTCGACCTTGAACGTCTAGGGACGCAGTTAGCAGGAATAAGAGGAGGATGCAGGTGCTTGCATACCCTGTCTGGGCCGCCTTTGCCACCCGCGCCTTTTCCGCGATTAGCATATGACATGGCGAAGACTGCAGGGCGCAGGAAAGCTCACCGGCGCTCCAGGCGACGTAGTCGGGCTTCACCTCGTTGAGAATCCTCGCGGCGCGCTCCTGGCTGTCGACCTCGTCGATGCTGCGGACCAGCACGTTGAGCTTGCCGGGCAGGCCGCTGCCGAGCTTCTCTATGGCGGGGACCTGCTCCTCGGCGCGGATGAGGCTGGTGACGGTCCACGAACGGCGGAGGAGCAAGGGCGTGAGCAGCTGGGCGATCTTGCCGTGGCCGCCGAGCACGAGGACGTGGTGCGAGCCGGTCATGGCGGGCGATTACTCACGAGTACGGGCTGGGATTATGACTTGGACAGGTTGAGTGGTAGGAGAGTCGGAGTGATGGTAGCTAACGCACGGAGTACAGGTTTGGGTCATTTACTGAGGTGGTGTTGAGAAGCGAACCTCCCGAGGCCATCACGTCAATGCCCCTCTGCGGAGGAATGACGCCATGGACACGCCAAATCGGGAACACCAATGGCGGGTGGTTCCGGTCTCTGCAACGGTCCATGTTCCGAATGCAAGGCCTTTGGCTACCTTGCATCCATCGGGGAAGCCTGTCGGCAGATCTGGCTAGCCTTGTGGCCCACCCGGCGACATCGCCATCGATATATTTCGAGGACCCTCGAGAGACCTGGAGAGAATCAGAGCACCAGAACCAGTATTGGGGGCGAGATACAGCGCCACGATTGACTGCCGGGAGTGGGCGGCGCCGCTAAAGACAGCGCCTAGACGGGTCAGTCATCGGCGCTGATGGGTCGGGACCCCGTGTGGGGAACGCGGCACTACTCGTACTACCTTATGTACATTGGAGGTGGGCGGAAAGACTTGGGGGCAACAGGCCACTCTTTAAGCCGTTGATGACACCCTTTGCCAGAATCCGTGCCGCATGTATCCATCGACAGTTCGGGTACTGTAGTCGTCGTACGTGGCTCCTGACATGCAGAGTCGGGCCATCCGCTACCTGCCTGTTCAGACAGCAAAGCGAAGTATGTGATTGGGCTTTTGAGCCAACATGTTGGCCGCAGCACACTCGAGAGGCTGCACCGCTGCAAATCATGCAGGCATCAGCACCAACATAAAGCAAAGCGAAATACGTGATTGGGTTTTTTGAGCCAATATATGGGCCACGAGGGAGCAGTAGCCGGAGTCGCACGCTCCTTTATGAATCCCACTGATCTATAAAGAGGGAGGAAGAGACCTACCTAAGGGGGCCAGTCATCGAATATCCTTCCGACATCCTCGCTCTTAGTCCTTGATTCGGCGAAGTTACTATATAAACCGTTAACATAACCCGACCCGGGCCCATCTTGCAATGGCGTCGAGCAGTAATCCCGCGAAGAAGACCATCTGCATCTCAGACACGGGTTTTGATATAGTCGGCCTTGACTGTATTTGGCATAACATGGATTGCCGCTCTGATTTCTGGGCATACCGAACATGGTACTACTGTGAGATGGGGCATCTCCTGGTCTTTATCGCTGACCGTATCCGCCATGGGATCTTTGACGTGCTATCGGTAAATGGGACCAAGCATATGGTAGTTATTACTATCGCGACTCAAAAGAGTAAGAAGGAGATGCTAGATAAATGGTTGGATAGGGACTACTGGATCGGCGGGGACGGTGTGCCCATGGCAAATTTGGGGCTTGACCTTCCTTCTGAACGTGTGGATGAAGAGGAGAAGGAAGATCTCAAGGGGCAATAGCGAGGTTCACCAGATGGGGACATTAGAACTCTTTGGCAAAGATCATCGATTTTGTACAAAAAGTGTCCCACCAACACACCCAGCAGGATAGGACAATTGCCGTCGGCCGCCTTAGTAAAAAAAATATTTTGATCTTCTAATATATTAAAAGCGGATCTTACTGCTTAAAATACTACTTAACCTATATACACGGAATATAATATGCTTAGGGACCCTAATAATTATTATATTTAGCTATATTATGCGGCATTCGAACTGCAAATGTGATGCCTTCGACGATGCCTGCGACAACGCACACACGTTGTGGTGGCTGTCGGGGCTTACATAACCCGCGCGCCCAGGCGCGCCCCTACGGGCTCTCTGATGGGTCTCGGGACGGGCTAAGCTGCTTCTGTCCTTGCCCAAAGACATCCATCCAAAGAAACTCACTCATTGCTTGAATCGTGCCGCCGTCAACCCTAGGCTTGGGTGGTAATACAATCGTCCTTCAGGCTTGAGAGCTCGCCCACTGAATCTCTCCCCTTCCCTCAGTCGTAGGCTCCGTTTGGAAGCCGAGATTTGTTCTGGAAGTGTCGCACCAGACGCATCCTCGTTTTCGAAGCCGAGCAGGATATCCCCGCAAGCAGACGGAACCAAGTCCAAAACGTTTCATCGCCAGGGCATGACACCCATATGAGTACCCGGTGGCTTGGAAGCTTGAACAGAGTCATGCCCAAGTCCGTATGCATAGTCGGTGAGTGTTTGGCCACGCTCCTACACCCCGAACCGCGGCACTGACGAACTGCAGGTGCTGGACCGTCTGGTCTCGTCGCAGCCAAAACTCTCCTCCACAATGCGCCCAAAGGCTCCTTCAAGGTCAGCGTGTTCGACTCTCAGAGTGCCATCGGTGGGCTATGGCCGACCTCAAGGGCCGACGACGGCCGCCAGGTCCATCCCCTGATGCTCGCCAACCAGAGCAAGCACACGATGCAGTTCAGCGACCAGGCGTGGGAGGACGGTGCGCCGCAGCTCCCGCGCGCCTGGATGGTCGGCAAGTACCTGGAGCGCTACCTGGATCGGTACCTTGCTGGACATCCCGACTTTGAGCTGCACCTGTCGACTCGGGTCGCACAAGCCGAGCCAATGAATGGGGGCCAGGATGCTTGGAACGTCACCCTCCAGTCGCAGGGAAACGAGAGTAGCAGAAAGTTTGAGCACCTTTTGGTTGCTTCCGGCTACTTTGGGAAGCCCATCATGCCCGAGGCACTCGCCAAGGCAACCTCTGTGCCCGTCGTCCACAGCAGCCAGTACCGGGACTTGAAGACTCTGCTCGATCAGGCAGCGCCTGGGAAGGGCAAGATTCTGGTGGTCGGCGGTCAGATGTCTGGAGTGGAGATTGCTGGCACGATCGCCTCGCATCTTTCTTCGGCCGCAAACTCGCCGGGTGAACGTGAGATCCCCGGCATTGACAAGTACTCGGTGCACCATGTTGTTCAGCGACCGATATGGGTGTTTCCCCTTCACACCACGCCCGAGGTGAGTTTGAACAGTGAACGATGAATAGCGGCTGCTAATTCAAATCATAGCCTCAAGCTACAGCTGCGCCGTTTCTGCCAGTCGACTTTTCGTCGTATAATCGCAACAACCGACCCTCACCGCTGGTCAACACGCAAGGCCACATCGGCAAAGACATGGCCAAAGTGGTACACGGGATTTTCGAGAAGGCGCTGGGAAACGATCAAGCGATCTTCTCGCCGCTTCTGCACGTCGACGACGAGGCGAAAGCCGAGCCCCCCTACCTGGCAGTCAGCGACTGGTACTGCGATTTTGTAAGATCCGGGCTGATCACGATATCCAAAGGCAAGGTCGAGTCGTTGGAAGGCAACACGGCAGTGCTGTCTCCAGGAAACGCGAAAGTAGATGGCATTGCCGCAGTGGTATTGGCGACGGGTTTTGACCCATCGCCGTGCTTGGACTTTCTCCCGGAAGCCGTTCTCAAGACGCTGCGGCACTCCCCGCAACATACGGAGCAGCCCGTCGCACTGGCATTCCACGGGACACATCACCCAGACGTGTCCGGGCTAGGCTTTGTGGGGTTTTACCGCTCTCCTTACTGGGGTGTCATGCAGATGCAAGCCAGATTTCTCGCCGAGTTCTGGTCCAGGCCAGACGCGCTGCCGGAGGCGCTTGTGCAGAAGCTCACGGCTGATGACTCGATCCAGAGAACGCTTAGTTTGCGAGACGACCCTCGCCTCTCACAGTTCCCGATGGGCGACTATTCCTGGCTGATGCAAGAATTTGCGGAAGCTCTTTCCATCGAAAGAGTAGTACCCTCGTCAAATGGGGCTCCAGAGCTGCCGCATAACAATCTACCGTTGGATATGCTCACGCCCGCCAGCTATCCATCGCCGGGTGATGATATCCAAGCAAAGGAAGATGCTGCAAAGTCGGTCCAGGATACAATCAACGTGTCCCTAGCCGGTCTCACCACGCCGAAATTCGTCCCCAGAGCCGTCTTCCGAAGCCTGTTGGGGACGTGGAAGCTGGAGCGCGATCTCACGAGCAGGCTCCCTTCCCACCCGAGTGGGCACTTTAGCGGCACGGCCCAATTCCTCCTACGAGATAAGACGCCTGACGGTATCCGGTGCGCCAAGGACGGAACTCCTGCATCCTTCTCTGATGACGATCTGGGCTTGGAGTATCTCTACATCGAAGACGGCGAGTTTAAGACAGACGGGGGGTTCGGATTCCGGGCGACAAGACGGTACATATGGCGCTACGACGAACGCGAGGATGTTATCAGCGTGTGGTTCGCAAAGCCGGATGACCAGAAGCGAGCCGACTACCTGTTCCACGAGATTGAGTTCGAGATGCCGCAGAACGGACGCAGCGAGGGGTGGAGTGCCAAGGCGGGACATCTCTGCATCGACGACTATTACGACGTCAAGTACAAGTTCGCCTTTGAGGCGGTGAACTTGAAGGAATGGAGCATAGAGTACACGGTCAACGGGCCGAAGAAGGACTACACCATCAGCGGGATGTATAGGCGATAGCGCGGGTTGCGTGGGGTCGGTGGGATTGCATTGCGGGAGCCGTTGGATACTTAGGAGAAGAAGAGGAAGAGGTCGGAGCACGAATAGACCTGATGGGAAGCTTTGTTGTTCGTAGAGATGTGTGTGCGAGCCTTGGTGTTGTGAAATGGTAGTCGGGGCAGGTTCGCGCAGCTCTTGGCGGCACGTCTGCATAGCATTCACACGCCAGCATCGACAGGTTATGATTGAATGAGCAAGACTGCCGCATCATGCACAGAACGCATTGTTTTATCCGTCGACAGTGCCAACTGACTGGTCGCCGTTCATGATTGGATCAGGATCCTGCAGCCCGTCTCAATCACATGTGCCGCTCGAGGGAGGGCGCCGCTCAGTGCTGCCCCTCCTCCCCTGCCAAGATCAACTGAACTCATGATGACGCGCAACCTGGCACTTTGACTGCTCGCCAAGTCTCGACTCAGTTCATCTCAGTCCACACGCCCACATCGCTCAAACTTCGACTCTGGGTTTTTGAAGCAAGATTTCATTTCATCCACCCTGCAGATACCACATACCGCCCCCGAGACTCCCGCCGCCATGAAGCTCTCCGTGTTCAGCAGCAAGCCGTACGACAAGAAGTACATGGACGCGGCCCTCGCCGCGCGGCAGGGCTCGCAGATTCACATCGCGTACCACGAGTTCGCGCTGAGCGAGGAGACGGTGTTCCTGGCGCGGGGCTCCGACGCCGTCTGCGTCTTCGTCAACGACGGCGTCGGGGCGGGCGTCGTGGAGCAGCTGGCGCGCGAGGGCGTGCGGGCCATCCTGCTGCGCTGCGCGGGCTTCAACAACGTGGACCTGGCGGCGGCCGAGGCGCGCGGGCTGCTCGTGGCCAACGTGCCATCGTACTCGCCCGAGGCCGTGGCTGAGTTCGCCGTCGCACTCATCCAGACGCTCAACCGCAACACGCACCGCGCCTACAACCGCGTGCGCGAGGGCAACTTCGCCCTCGACGGGCTGCTGGGGCACACGCTGCACGGCAAGACGGTCGGCTTCGTGGGCACGGGCAAGATCGGCGTGGCGACGGCGCGCATCATGAAGGGGTTCGGGTGCCGCGTCGTCGCGCACGACCCGTTCCCCTCGCAGGCGTTCGTCGATCTCGGCGGCGAGTACCGCGGCCTCGAGGACCTGCTGCGCGAGAGCGACATCGTCAGCCTGCACTGCCCGCTCATGGACTCGACGCGGCACATCATCAACGAGGATACGGTGGCCATGATGAAGCCCGGCGCCATGCTGGTCAACACGTCGCGCGGCGGGCTCATCGACACGCGGGCCGTCATCCGCGCGCTCAAGACGCGGCACATCGGCGGGCTGGCGCTCGACGTGTACGAGGGCGAGAGCTCGCTGTTCTACGAGGACCGCTCGGGCGAGGTGATCCAGGACGACGTGCTCATGCGCCTGACGACGTTCCACAACGTCCTCGTCTGCGGGCACCAGGCCTTCTTCACCGAGGAGGCGCTGCAGGAGATTGCCGACTGCACGCTGCGCAACGTCGAGGAGTACTTCTCCAGCGGGACGTGCCAGAACTCGCTGACCAAGGACCCGGCGAAGAAGAAGCCGGCCGCTCTTCCGGTGCGAAACGTGTAATGAGCCTCGTGTTCCGGTGCGTTTTTGCGGTCCGACACTCCATTGGGCAAGGCTCGACTCTTTCGAGTGCTCCACGGGTAATCTGGTGACTGGATGAAAAGCAAAAGTACATTATCTATGATATCTATGAATGAATGAAACCAAAGTTGCTCGCAAGATGTAGGTTACTCTGACATTCGGCAGTGACACATTAACGGGGTATTCATGTTTCTTACTCCAGCCCTTCGCCACCATCCTTCTTTCATCTATCCTGTTCCGAAAGGACAGCCCATGCTTCAAGGGTTGCTCACATAGCTCCGCGCCCGTCTCAGGTCGTCGTCGTGATCCATGTCCTCCCTGACGACACCACTTCCGTCGGCGGCTCGGGTCTTCTCCTTGGCCAGCTCGACATCGTCCGAGCCCGAGCCCGCGCCGAGCTCGTCGTCGCCGCCGTACGCGTACTTGCTCCGGGCGCGGATGCGCGCGCCGTAGCGCCAGAACAGGAACGGGATGGCGCAGCACGCCAGGCTGATGAAGGCCAGCAGGGTCGAGGCCCACTGGTCGCCCATGCGGTCGTACATCTGCTCCGTGAACAGCACGACGGCGGCGCCCCAGAAGCTGCGGATGAAGGTCTTGGCGGCGAGCGCCGAGGCCGCCTGGTGCTGGTACGAGTCGACGAGGTAGTTGTTGGCCGAGTTGTACAGGAAGATGAAACCGAAACCGACTGGGAAGCCACCCATGGCGGGTCCCGCCCACGACAGCTCGGCGTACGACGTCCAGGCGAAGATGAACAGGCCGATGGGGATGCACCAGCACGAGGCCATCATGGGTATCAGGCGCGCCTCGGCGGGCGGGCGGCCGCCGTGGCGCTCCACGAGCGTCAGGTAGTGCCTATTGATGGCGGGCGAGCACACGGCCGAGCACAGCACGCCGACGGCGACGGGGATGAACATGAGGCCCGTCTTGCCGGCCGAGTAGCCCTTGCCCTTCTGGTAGACGATGGGGAAGGCGACGAAGAACATGTACAGTAGGCCGTAGAGCACGCTCATGTAGACGGAGATGAGGAAGACGATGAGCTCGCCGAAGAGCAGCTGGAAGGGGCGCACGAGGAAGACGGCGAGGCGCTCCGACAGCGGGCGCAGGTCGAGCTCCTGCTCGGTGGCGTGCGAGGCGTCGCCCGTGGACGCGCGGAGGGCGCGCGCGCGCCGGGCCAGGATGGTGGGCGCGTACGTCTCGGGAACGGTGAAGGTGATGAGCACCCAGACGACGGCGGCGAAGATGAGCTGGATCCAGTACAGCCAGCGCCAGCCCGTGGCGTCGGAGAGGAAGCCGCCGATCAGGGGGCCGACTGTGGTGGCGGTCTGTCAGTCATCCAGGTTCTTTTCCTCGGTGTTGATCTCGGTGGTGTTGAAGAGAGCAAAAGGGAGCGGGAGGGGAGGGGAAGACTCACTCGCAGGACCGATAAAGGGGGCCGCCGAGAAGGCAGCCATGGGCACGCCGCGCTCCTCGTTGCGCCAGAGGTCGGCCAGCGTGCCGCCCACGAGCGTCATGGGCGCCGAGAAGGCGATGCCGTCGATGGCCCGGCACACGAGCAGCGTCTCGATGTTCTTGGCCACGGCGCACGGGATGATGAAGACGACGGCGATCAGCAACGTCGAGCCGCTATTCACACGCCATCGGTCAGTCCAGTCCAGTCCAGTCCTATACCCAACCCTTCATCGCCCTCGAGGGAGCAGAACTCACTATATGACCTGCCGGCCGTAGATCTCCGACAGCGGCGCGAACGCCATGGGCCCGACGCCGAACCCGACGACGAACAGCGAGATGCTCAGCAGCGCCACCTCCTCGCTGACGCCGAACTCCTCCGCCACGCCGGGCACGTTTGCGGTGACGACGGCCGACGCGAACGCCACGACGAAGCACGTCAGCGCCACCACCATGGTGCAGTACCACTTGAACCCCGTGCTCCAGTTCTTGGGGTTCGCGGCGTCGCCCGGCTCGAAGGCCACGAGCCGGTGGCCCGGGTGCGCGGGCCCCGCCGGGAGCGTCCCGCCCGCCGCCTCGCCCGTGTACTCGGCCAGCTGCGCGTCGCGCGTGAGGCTCCGGTACGGCAGGTTGACGTCGAGCGCCGGGTCGAAGGCTTCCTTGTGCGAGGCATCGTGCGAGGCGTCGTGCCGGTGACGGTGCGTGTGCGACGACGAGACGGAGCAGCGGCTTGCACGGGGGGCGTACGGGTGAGGGTCGGCGGCATCGTGAGCCTCCTCTGCCGCCGCCGACGGTGCACTTCTCTCGTCCATGACTTACAACCAAGTATCACGGAAGCAGACGAATTACTAGGAAATACAGCTCGGAAACAGCTTCTCGTCAAGAAAAAGCCCACCTCGCAGTCACGCCTGGCCTCGCACGCTTCCCCCAAGAGCCTTATATACTCCCAGCGCCGGCAAAGGCCAGCCAATCCCATCACACGGCTCGCCATCGCTATAGCCGAGAAGCAGCACCACGACGTCGGCTCCACCAGCCCGTCCGTACCCACCGGCGCCTCAGCGAGGGTATCCATCGACCAGGTGCGCAGAGCAGAAAGGGCCCCATCAAACAAGCACGCAGCGGCGAGGAAAACCGGGGCCCGCGTCCGCGTCCGCGGAGTCTCCACCGCAACGTGTCGGAGGGCTCCACAGTCCTCGCGCGCCCGCCGCCGGGAATGGCGCGCCGGACGTGTCGTTATCCCCGCGCGCAGGGCTGGACGGGCCTCGTTCGCCTCGTCGCCAGTCGATGTGGGCCCCCCAGCAAGGAGATTCTTCGGCGTTTGTGTCGGAATCCCGCTTTTTCGGTCCTGGGTTCGTCCTCGTACGAGTAGTAAGCCCTGGGCACGGAATCCCTTCCGTTCAGAGGCATGCGAAAAGGACGCACAGGTTTTCAGAGCTGCGCTTCGGCGCCAGCAAGCATCCCGCGGGCAGGCAAAGTGCTGCCATCTACAGATAATCATCTCAGCTTAACAGTCCCGGTCTCCCTACGCTTGCCTTGCCTCTACTCCAGACCCAGAATCCACCACCAGGAGGCGTTCCACGCTGCGGCACTTGCACACGGCTCTGAAATCTTTTCGGGGCTCCACTCGGCGCCGGGTGGGGCCGGAGCACCTTCACACACACACGTCACAGGGGTCCCCTGCGTGGGAACTTCACTCCCGTGACGCGCCACACCCGAAGCCCTATCTTCTCTATTTCAATATTGATACTCTACTCATATACGTACTCGTGCTGTCTATCTGACTTGCTCGACTCGTAGCCCTCCTAAGCCAAACCGGCAGCCCCGATTGACGTCACAGCTCGCGCCCGTCCGTTATCGGAGCTCGACGTCGAGCCTCACGATGCCGCTCAGCTCCTTGACCAAGTCGACGCTCACGGTGCCACTCATCCTGTCTCCGTCCCTCCAGCGCCTTCGGTGAAGGTAGCGTCCTCGCGGAGTCTCCGTTTCGCGGAGACTCCTGCCGTCGACGCCATCCAAGGGTTGGTGGAGTTGGTAGGGGACCGCACTCACGTCTGGCACATCCCCCTTCGTTTCCAAGTCCGCCATTGAGACATCACCATCGTCATCTACATTTCGAACGCTGCCGTCCTGCTGGACGGCCGTGCGTGCGTGCGGCTCGGAACGACCGCAATCGAGAGCCCAGGTCTTGGCCCACCCTTCGGCACCGAATGCCCAGATGATCATGTCGGGACCCGAGTCCAAGGCGATCTCTGTGAGGTTGTTGCACGTTGCAACCACCTGCCCAGTTATCTCAATGGGGTAAAAGGCGCCGCTCTGAAACGGTTCGCTGAAGATGTCGATTGCGCGATAGCTCTCGTCAAGGCGCCATGACGTCGACACTCCTCGCCGTCCAGTGTCGTCGAGCTCGTCCACCGGCGGCTGGAACAGCGCCGCGCTGCGGGACATTCCGTGGAACAAGTCTGGTGGTACGGTGTAGAATACAACAACCCGTTTGTCCGACTCAGACTCCGACGTGTCTGTGGGACCTCCGGCCAAGAACGTGGCCACCACGCGGACGCCATGTCGAGTATCTGCTCCCGCCGCGTAAAGAACCGGCACCGGCGAAATCGCAACCGCCGGCGGCCGAAACCACACCTTGCGCAGCAGACGCGTCAGAGAGCCCACCGGCGCATCGGTGCCGAGGCAGAGACTCCCCGTGCGAGGATCGGTGAACAGGATGTGATAGCCGTCGCTCAGGGGAACGGCTCGAGGGTTGTCCGCATTACCAGCTGATGCCTTGGGAAAGACGCCAGCGCCTGCCGATTCGCTGCCCGTGGAGTCGATAGGTCTCGCCCACGAAGCCAGCCGTGCTGGCCGTGTGATCGGGTGCATGTCCAGTATGAGTGACTGATTCTGGCCCGGGTCCACCAGGGACATCAGAGCAGCGCTGCTGGAACTCAGTAGTACGGTGCTAAACCCCTCGACTATGTCGGCTAGAGATTCAAGAGGTCGACCGAGCCCTGCAGCCGAGCTGATCAGTCGGAGCTTCTTGGCCGTGTCGATGCCCCGTCGAGATGGCAGAAAGAAGAGAGAATCGCTCGGCGACGACAGAGGGAACCATCTGCTCAGATCCTGGCCCGTCAGAGCATCCACCTAGTGAAGCTCGATGCCGGCGGCGCATCCGAATGCCACGCAGTCGCGTTGAGGGCAAATGGCCACGGACCGTGGAGGGTCATCCGCCTGACAGACATTTCTGAAGACGCATCTCTGTCCGTTCCCATAGCGCGGTGCTTTGTTGGGGGTTCTCTCCTGGCAGGTACAGGGCCTCAAGCCTTTGCCGTTGCCCTCAGGCGAGCTGGACCCGGATCCAGATGCTGACGTCGGCACTGAGCTCTCGTTGGAAGTCTGAGCCGAGGCTTGTTTCGTTGGCTTGTGTGCTTCGCCAGAAATATCGCACACCATTCCCACCCGGCCTTCCATCAGAAGAGCCACCGAATACCGTCCAGCCGATGTGTCCATGCTGCACGATGTGATCCTCCGAGGGCAGGTGATGCTCGTCACCGGCCGAAGGACGCCCATCGGCATTCCCTGTCGTCGACACGGCGGAACTGACCACGGCGATCTCCCTGATGCGCAAGCATGCTTGAGCTCGTATATGTGCACGATCTCCCCCTGCGTAACCATCAGATACTTCCCGCAGAGGCTCACGGTATACATCACGGTGCTGCGTCGTGTTTCTGCTCTGGCCCACCGCACCATGTCGCCAAAGTCGGTATGTCCGACTTCTGTGAAGGCGCTTTTTGTCACGTCGGAGAGGCTGGATTCTCTCGAGATCCACTTGCTCATGATCCTCTCCTGGTTCAGCCCGGGCGATCGGGCTACGGCCATGGGCGTCAAAATGCGGAGGATGCTGCTCCACCAGCCGCCTTATCGAAGCATGTCCATTAGCAGCACGCGATTGAGGCTCGAGACGAACCACGACCGACAAGTGCGTCGTGCGGAGTTGAAGTCTCGCGGGGAGAGTAGCGTGTATATCTGCTGAATGATTTCCGTTGGCAGTTGCATCGAGCTCGGCCGCCCTGTTCGGTACGTCGGTGCCTTATCCACCCACGCCAGCCGGCATCGGTCATTTCTCACCAGGGTCATGGTAGTCATATTCGGCGTGGTGACTGCCAGCAGCTCTTTGCACGTCCGCAACCTTTCCCGGGAGGGCAATGATGCTTCCCTGGCCGCTCGTAACGAGCGCAACAACGGCCATGGTCCCAGCAGCACTCTTCTCGGCGGTTGATCTCGCCGAGTGTGTCGCCGCGACGCCGCCGGAGACGGGGATTTGCGAAGATGTTTTGATGGCAGCCCACGGCACGGCAGGCTATGTCAAAGTGTCAGGTTGAGTGAATGTGTGGCTGATTAGGTGGTAGTATCTGTAGGTGTCGGAGGCAAGGTGTGGATGCAAGGTGTGGAAGCTCGTTCAGCAGCAGCACAGAAGATGTGTTGTGCTAGATTGGGGGTCGACTGGACCTGCCTCGCTAAACTCGGCCAGTCGGCCGAACCCCCCTTATCAGGTAAGTCACGGCCAAGATGGCCTTTTCTTGCTTGTGAAGTGTGTGATCAAGAGCAGCAGTTTGAAAACCAGCCGCAAAAGATTTTCTGACTCGGGTATGTATAAAACTGTAGAAATTGCAGCCCTCCGTAGGAGAATACCATTATGTCGTGTGGCGACAGTCCAGCGCCGCCAGCTATGTGCCTTAGTTCGATTGTACCATTACTTCATTCAAGCATCCTTCTTCCAGCATCAATTCTCTCTCCTCCCGCCGTCTATCCACACGTTATCGTCACCAATCCCCAGCGAACTGTCTGCGTTGGGGAAGACCACGGTCGGCTGGCCGCGGGACGACTGCTCGCCATCCGTGTCCGTCTCGCCCATAGCCAGCGGCGGGGGCGGTTCGCTGTATATCCACGGCTGCTGAAGACTACTCTCAATTGTTAGCACGCTGGAGACGGCAGCCGGGTGCGGGGTGACTTACGGAACGACGAGGCTCGGGTTCACAAACACCAGTCCCTTTTCCTTGAACTCGTCCAGCGTGCTCCCTCTCCGCAACAAAGCCTGCGTATGTCGAGGATCGTCCTCGTCCTCCAAGGCATCGTCCACCGCCTCCTCGCTCTCCACACCGTTGCCCGATCTAATGGCCCGCAGCGCAATGTATTTTGTCAACGGCTCGAACCTCCGGCTGAAGTAGTAGCTGTACCAGATGGTGAACGGGATGAGCGGGAACACCGCAACAGACTGCACGAACGCAGCCAGGGATGCAATCTGCCCGATCATGACTACCTCGAAAACAAGGAGCCCAATGACGATGCGGTAGCAGATTATACGCCATGCACCGCCCGTAGCATGCTGGGGCTGATCCATCGCGTACAACACCATGTACTTGAACGTAAAGTAGCCGAGGACAAAGTAAATGGTTCCGAAGATGAGGATCACAAAGCCCCATTTGAGCACACTGTAAATGAGGCAGAGGTTGAAGACGAGGAGTGCCGTGGGCAAGTAGAAGCCGTATTGAAAGACGGGAGGCTTCTGCAGCTCGGCAAAGTCTCGCGGCGTCGACGACATCATCCGGTATATCGGGAACAGAAACACGCTGCCGGCTTCGAGAACTCTAAAGGGCATCAGGCCGATACCCTGAAGCATGATGAAACTGATGTAGAAGATGGACAGTTCCTCTACGTCAGCCGCAATGACGGCTGGGATCTTGCTCGTGTCCTTCAAAAAGTCCCGGAGCACGCTCCAGAAGTCGAAGCCAGTTCGTGAAACGGCGAAGACGAAGAAGGTGTTGAAGAAGGTGAAGAAGAAGTTCTTCGATATGAGCGACAGCTCGACGTCGCCGTGGGATATCATGCCCTGGTGGTTGGAGAGGAAGTCGTAAAGATAAGGCACGGCGATGTTAAGCAACGACACCACCAAGGTGGGCGCACCGTTCTGGAAGATCGAGAGGATGAGCGGGTGCGACGACAGCCACGTATAAAAGGACGGCAACACGCGCTTTATCGTGCAGATGCTGAGGAAAGACGCGAGCAGTGCCGTAGGGAAGATCCAGATAAGTGTGAGGATAGTGATGAACAGAGTAATAGTCCACGACTTGAGCCTCCGAATGCCGCGCGGCGCGTAGGTGTTCCTCCAAACAAGATCGGATGGCGACGGGGTAATTTTAGTCAGGAGGCAGCCGGGCCGAGGATCTATCCTGGCCTGAATGACCATCTGACAAGACGCGACCGAGTCCATGGTAACAAGAGCCATGTCGGTGGCCGCATACTCCTTCTTGCGAGCTTCAACAACCATTTCGTCGAGCCTCCGGAGCTTCTCTTCGTAGTAGTCGATGGCGTCGACCTTGCGCGTCCGCAGCTTCAGGGGTCCGTACGATATCTTTATTTCGGGTCGGTCGCCCTCGGAAATGTGCGGGCGACTGGACTCGCTTGCGAGAAGGCGCGCATGTTCGCCCGACTCTTCGTCACCTCTGAAAATCCCAGCTTCCGGGCTCGAAGATTCGTCGTTTGGCGTTTGGGTAGCGTCGCTGTGGCGCTTCGTTCCCGCCCCCTGCTGGCTGCTCAGAAGCTTGGCCCACGCGGCCTCAAGCTTGCGTAAGATCTGATCCCGATGTGCCACCAGCTCGTCGAGTTCTTTCCAGTCCCGGCAAAGCGTGACCGAGTCCACGAGACCAATATCGAGCCGTTCGATCAAGCTCTTGAGCTTCTCTTCCGACCGCAGGCGCAGCGGTATCCCGGTCAAGCGAAAGGTGCGGTCCGTGACGGTGGACTGCGACCCAAGATAGTCCTGCCTGAGGCGGATGATGCGAAACGTCTCCCAGTTGATGGAGTGAAGGGTCAGGGCGACGAAGAAGTACGTGAAGACAACGTATGCCCACAAGAAGGTTCTCTCGCGGCTTTTGTCCTTGTGGCCGCCCCCAGTCGGGTCGCTGTCCAACCCGTGGCTGTAGATGGGGAGCCGCGCAGAGCCATACAGGTCGCTGTCCGCGTCGTCGTCGTCGCCGCCGGGCTGGTCGCCACCCAATATCGGATTGAAGTGGCGGTAGTTGGCGTTTATCGGCCACAGAACCACGACGGCGAAAAACGACATGATCATGAAGAGACGAATGGCCATTTTGAAGAAGGTCAGGAACTAGGGCAGCGGATGTCAGCTTGCGCGCGGGGGTCGCCAGGGCGAGCCACACATACAACAAAGGCATCGAGCCCGGCCGACGCCAGGATCTGCTCCTCGGTGATCCTGTACAGCCCTGGTATCCATCCAAAGAAGGTATCACGCAGAGCCGGCAGGCCGATCTTCGGGTCGAGGCGCCGCTTGCGCGCAGCGTAGAGGGCCGGCCATCGCGGGCGCAGTATCTGTGTCGGTTCGTCAGCAGCTGTCGAGTCCCTACAATAGCCCGTGCCCGCAGTCTTACGCAGAACGCAATGAGCGCCGAGACGCCGAGAATCAGGGACAGGACCAGCTGGACCTCGAGGTCTCTCTGGTTCTTGTCCGCCGGCTTGATGTACTCCTCGCCGTCGCACTTGGGTTCATCGTCGAGACGCATCGTGCCTCATCTCCCGCTGCGTGCGGTAGGGGAGACTTGTTGGCGTCGCTCTGCGGCGGGTGCCTCAGCATGCAGAGCTGCCGCTTGTCGAGCAAAGAGCAGCTTAGACGACGCGCGCAGGAGGCGAGGGTGATGATGAAAGCGCCGAGTTCATCATGCGAGCAGTGTTGATGCGGCCCAGGGTCGGGTGACGTCGGTGAGCGCACAGACCATGCATAAAATTAGTGCACTACCTTGGGCGGTAGTTGGCGGCCTAGCGCGCATCCCTGCTCGTAGGCACACTCAGGTACTTACAGTGTAACCCTTCAGCTCGGTGTCCGACCAACACCAATTCTGGATTCCACCAGCTTCAGCACTGCAAGTAGACTCGCCGGCGTTACAGTCTTCTTTGCACCACCTTCGCCATGATTGAACTGTGCTCTCTCCCCGCAACAAGTTTAGAAATGCGTCGCGCTCTCAGCCGAGACAGGGAATCACAAACTCGAGACAGTCATGTGGCCAGCCGCGTACCCTACATGTCATGTGAACGTTCTCTGTTTGCGGGCATCAGCCTCGACTAACACGCTGATCGAAGCCAACTTGGAACAAAAAGCGTGCCGACTACATTCTAAGGCTCCCTCATATATGGATAAAACGTATTTTCTGAATGGAGGCTTAAAGAGACAAGGTTGAGTGTGGTCGTTGTGGCGGGGTCAACATTCGTGATGTGATGGTCTGTCGATGGCTTGCCCAGGTTCGGCCGATCATGGGACGCCACGCGGCCCTTAGTTCCGACATGGCCAAGTGTCCATGGCGTAGCACTGATTCTTCAACTCATAATTTCCAACTCTTGGTACTGAATCGTCTTTCACAAGGTGAGTCGGGAACTGTGCGAACCACCACCAACTCATCCGGGCATCCTGGCATCCATCGCGCATTGAGCCTCAAAGAGGTATGGCACTACCTACATGCTGTATATCAAAGGCTCAAGTAGTGAGCAGACATCCAAACGGCAAGCTCACAGAATGGCCAGTCGGCCCTGATCTCACGGCAATCCATCACCCGACCCCCTCACAACAGCATTGCCCGAGGGAGCCGGGATACCCCTCGCTTGTCCATGCCCTCTACGACAAGCGTCAGCGGCATCGTTCACAACATGCTCGTGTCGCCAGATGTGCCTCATCTCATCTGCCCCTCACATTGAACAGCCGCAACGATGGCGCAGGCATACTAGTTTATGCAGTTAGCCGCTTTTGAGCCAGACTTTGGGTCTTGTAAAGGGCTGCGAGCGTTGTCAGCTACTTACCTTCATGTCGGTACACGAGCAGCCGGTCTTTGCACCGTCCAGCCGACGAGGCGACCGGACTCCTCGTCACCTATCAACGTCACACCAGCTGCGTGTGTAAACGTTGAGAGTCCAGACCTTCTTCCTGATTCGCATTGTGGTTAAATCTGGTGTCAGATAAGGGATGGAACAACCATCTTCAACCCGGCTGGGGAGATAGGTCTCCTTGTCCCTTCCGTTCCTCAGCCGTTGGCGCGTCGAGCTTCCATTTCCCCCCTGTGGCACACACCGGTGTCACCCATCCGAGTTGAACCAGCAATATGTCAGAGATCTCATTCAAAGTGTCAGACTCGTATCGTTACTACCATAAAAAATACCCCTCAGTAGTTCCTCTGATTTCTCGCGCCCCCTTTGCACTTATACACAAGTGACCTCCAAAAACAAAACTAATATCCATCATAGACCCGATCCCGTCGTGATTATCACGGCAAATGAAGCCATATAATAAGCATAGCGAGAAGTGTAATCTTATAGCCAGGATGCACAATTGGCGCCGTAGACATGTGAATTTCAAATGCCCTAGAGTAATTCAACTCGCGCCCGTTTACTTGCGCGCAGCTAAGGAATTCAAGCTGCGCTGCGTCTAACCCTTGCTTGGTGAGATTACTAGGGAGCTCACACCATTCATAGCAGGATTGAAGGACGTGCACTGGGTTCGGACCGCAACATCGTCTCATCCAGCCATCGGGCGCCGTCTGGCTTGGGACGATGACATAACTGATGTTCTGGGGTATAGGTAAGCTATCGGGGATAGCTGACGAAGAACAAGTCAAGTTGACCATGCTTTTGATTTGGTCGACGTGAATTAGAATGTTGCAGTGGTATGTTAAATGGAACAAATGTGCAGGCTGTGTAAAATTACCAGAGATGAAGAAACTTAAATGGGCTTGGAGGTTGCGCCATCTAATTATGGCCGAGGTCGACTAACATGACGAGGTCGACCACATGACGAGGTCGACCACCATGACGAGGTCGACCAACATGAAGCAATCGTCCTGCACGAGTTCGAAGTACAATTAGCCCGGGGTCGGCCTAAGCGGCATTAATTGTGCCAAGCTTTGCCCTTTTCGGCTGAAGATTCCGTCCCGTCGTTGCATCGTTGTCTAGGTAGGTATAGCCTGGCAGGGACGGGGATGGCCTAACGGGCTGAGTGGCAGGTTCCTGGCAGTGCTGCTTGTTGGCCGAGCCGCAACTCCATCCAACAAGCACCGATGACGTGTTTTGCCCTCCGTGCCCAGGAAGCACCTAGCCAGTTGGCAGATCGCGACAGGCGGGAGATGCTGGGTTCCCGTGATAATGGTACCTTTGGAGCCCCTCAGCCTGGTGCCTAGTGAACGGATTGTCGACGGTCCGGCGCCGCAAGCCGCGGAGGGCGAAGCTGTCGCATGTGGCGACGATGACGAAGGGCACGGCGACGACGAGGGCGTGGGCAACTTGGCATCCGCATCACCGAACTGAGACTGCTCCGTTCGAGTGCGCAAGACACATCAACCTGTAGGCAAAAGTGCAATGGCCTCACCGGAAACACGAGTAGAGTTCGCGACGCCATCTGCGGACTGGAAGTCTACCTGATATTGCGTCCGTTGGCGCTGGCGTCGACGATGGCTCGGTTCGCGCAAATGAAAACGGAACTACTCCTTGAAGGAAAGCCACAGAGCAGTCGTCACCCGTGCCGAGGCCTCATCGCATCCTCAATCAAGCCTGGGCCCCCGTCGGCCAGATTGGTGTAAGTTCGTCTCATTCCTCGGCTGCTCCATACACATTTGCGCATGATACCATACAATCGCACATCGGAGCCGCGTCTCTATAATTCTTCCTTGTCGTGAGATTCCTCGCTAGCATCCGGCTCGCACGCTGCGGGCGTGCCAACCTCCATCCTGTACACGCACTTCTCCGACTCACTTACCCTCCAGAGCTCGACCCCGTCTCGGCGCATCCCAACCTGTAAAATATGACCGAACCGCCGGTAAAATTCCACCGCAACTAATGAGCCTGAGAAGGATGCCCAACATCTGATGGGAATGATCAGCTGGAGCTTGGCTCTGTTCCCCTTGGGCGCAGCCTTCACTGCAAGCGGCCGCCGTGCAGGGCGCCGGCAAAGATTTGCAGGTCACGATGCTCCGAAGCCCGCGAAAGGTAGTATCAAAAAGGACCATGCATCCTTTCTTCGTGGTCCACCGACTCTCGGATGCAGGAAAGTTGAGCCGTGTCAGAATATGCCTCCCTGCTGCACGTACCCGAACAGTCACAAGGGTCAACTCCAAAGAAGGCGGCACGGCAACAAGTTCGAGGAAGACAGTGGTCATGGCACGGTTCAGGCCTCCTTCGACCCACGTTAGTTCTCTACGTCAAGCGGTGAGCGACCGCTCATGTTCAAAGTCAGAAGCAGTCGTTCTCGTGGCGCATGACAGAACTCGTCGAGGACCCAGCTCTCCACTTGCGCATTACCGCACATCGCCGTCAACCCGACGACGAAACAGCTTCGGACGACAAAGGCCTCCTTCTCCAGTTTCTGGCTGGGCTCAATTGACCTGACGGCGCAACTATAGCCGAGGGGGACGGACATGAAAGAACGTTCCACGGAGGCGTCGCGAGACGCAAGGTCGAATGGATACTCGCTTGAAGCGTTTACTAGCTCGTCGCTGACCGATGCAAGGAACCGAAGCATGCCACCTTGGCACTCTGATTGAAGAGCCGTCAAGTGTTACGATAGCGCTCCGGTGGCGTTGAAGGGACGAGTTCTCGATATCGTGCTCATGAAAACCGTCACGATGCCCACTGCCTACGCCGTCCATGGCGCAAGATTATAAAGAGCGCGTCATATCGCATCTGTATGAGCCCTTTCGTCTCGCATCGACCCAGGCAGCCCTCAGAGAAGAAAGAACATTGCCCTCCCTCCCACGGCGAGAAGCAAAGTAGTCAAAGTTAGCACACGAACGTTGAAAACCTCACGAGGACAGTGACAATGTCCGGGAAACAAGCCAAGAAGCCCGACAACAAGTCTGGAGCGGCCGGAGGTAACAGCATCGCCGAGTGTTCGCTCGACTGGTCGGCAACAAGGCTGACCGTTCACCTAGGAAAGCAGGCGTCGGGGAGTGGAAAGCCCTATCTTCCCATGGAGAAGTGGCTGGGGGAACCCAGACAGGAAGCCCCATGGACCCAATTCGACATGGGCAACGGCGGTGCAGCTGATGGCGGCAGTCGTGGCGCGGCAGCTGGCCATAAAGGTCCCAGCTCAACCGCTGCGTCACAGGGCTCGGCAAGATAGGGCTCCTCTAGCATGGAGATACATGGAGAGCAGCATGCGCTATCGTTCGGATGGAAGACACGTCTTTGTTCGACTGCCAAGGCGAAGGGTATAAATGGGGTTGGGACATTCGTTGCTGTTTTTCAGAGCCTCACAGACGGCTCCGCACAGGAGTGATGACGACTTGAGCGTCCGTTGGGGGAGGCGCAGATGCCGACGGCGCCGACTTGGCGTCAAGAGTTCATCTTCTGCCTTTGCGCGAAGCATGGAAGAGGCATTGGCGAGGACTCGATGTAGCAGTGAGCAGACAAACCTTGTCGCGGAGCGACCAACAAATCTTCATTCACCTGCCCCAGCAGCGCCGTGACGTGTCGATATAAGTTGGCTCGAGGTGGAGCCGCCGCGGGCGGGAGGACGATCTGCCGCCGAGCCAAAAAACCACGGCCGACGCCGCCGCCGACGAAAGGAGGCGTCGGACCCAGGGGGCGTCGGACCCACGGGCTGGGCGCGGCCCCGGCCTGGCTCGATCCGATCAGAGACACAGCGAGCTCCGCCGTCGAAGGGCTGAAGAGAGCAGGCTGAAACAGGCAAAGAAAAACAAACCAGCCCTAATCTTGCGCACTGCGCCGTGAGCCGACTCACGGGATGGCCCTCGCCACCATTGTCTCGTCGCCAGCGGGAAAACCTGCTCGGTGCACACGGCGATCAAGCTTGCGTGCACATCTCGGGTCGCTGGGCCCGTTCCCCGCAGTCGACGCGATGCAATCAGGGCTGGGCGGGGGTGATTGATTGATTGATGGATGCGCGAGGCTGGTAGGCAGGCTGGCAGGCTTGGCTTGCTTGGGTGTCGTGCACGCAAGAGGTGCGCAGCCACAGCCACATGCTGCCGTCCCCACCCAGCCACGACAACAACATGCGTCCGCATTCAGCAGCCGTGGGCTGGCGCGAAGCAGGTTTTCGACGGAAGGTCTATATAGCGGTGCTGGAGCTGCTCGAATTACCGCGGAGGTAGATAGCCCACGAGGGCGCGCGAAGGCTGGGGCACGGCGTACTCCGTACATAGTATGTACAAACGATGACAGAGTTCACACAGCACGGTACGGGAATACGACGTCTTGCACGCGGGCATTGGCGAGGAGCGGGCGCTCGGAAATTACAGTGTGCTCGGGTAAGCTCCCAGCGGGTCCCGTCAGACCACGGGCGGCCTGCGACTGCAACCCCAAATGACCCCAAATGTCACTGGCGGCGACGGACACGAGGTCGTCCCACCGGGCGGTACTTATTACTGTACACGCTGGCACGAGCTGCGCTGCGCTTGGCGGTGCCAGCCATCCTTCGCCCTCCTCGTACCCGGCCCAGCCCTACCACAAGGAGGAACGCGGTGCGAAGTGCCCATTTCGCCTTTCGCATTTCGCATTTCGCCAGGCGCTAATTAGGCGCTTCGCGGGCGGGCTCTGGATACGTTAACCCAGAGATCTTGGTGCCTGAGCCTGTGAATGCCTCCCCCCCTTTCCCGTTCATCCCTCCGCTGGACGATTGTTGTTGTCCCTCCCCCTCCCCAAGGTGAGGGTTTGGTCGGTGGCGGCTGCAACCCCCTTCGAGTGCTCGCCCGGGGCCGTGTTGGGCTGGCATTCGAGGAACCGGGACGTTCCGCGCGGCGATGCTTATCTGGCTGTGACCTGGCTCGTACTCGTACGGAGCCCAGTTGGCGCGGTCTTGGCCAGCGGAGCCAAGCCAAGATCCAAATTGAAAGTCTGCTGCTCCCATGCAATCGTGTCCACTCCCGTGATGCGCTACCGCCGGTCGCTAGCGTCCCTCCCTGACGCTGCGGGCGGCGCCCCCGACCCAGCCCCAACCACCGCCTGTCACAGGGTACTATGAACAAGGCAGGCAGCGCTGGCTTCCGCCGCCCCGCCCCGCCCAAAGAGTACCTGTAGCTCCTTGCCTTTTTTTCCACGCACCAAAATCAACCCGGAAGGTGCAGCTCGTCACGCCTCCACTCTATTTTCTTGCGCCCGGTGCCCATCCATTCCTTCCGTGACACAGCCTGACACAAGCCCCCAACACCACTCGCTCGCAAAGTCACAGCCCGCGCTCCCTGCTCGCCTCCCCCAAGACACCTCCCCAAGACCACGTCGCCTCCCTCCCCGACCGACGCCAGCATCCTCGTGTGCGCGACGACGACTCCCGGGCCGTGCCCATCTCGCTTCGCTCGCTTTCTGTGGTTCGGTGTGCGCCGTCGTCATCCGCAAGCGGTCGACGGGTCCAAACTCTCGACGGGGACAGCGTGAGACGGATTGGGCGGCCACCTCGGGCAGAACGGACGAGCGCCAGTAACGCACGACTCGACCCCCGACGTTTTGTTTTGTGCGCGTCTTCAATTCCTCCGACGACAACACACGCTCGCCCGTTACTCGCTCGCTGTGTCGGCAGGCCGTAATCCGCAATCCGCCAACGACTCGGAACCTGCCGGCACGTCTCTTCGTCCGTCCGACGGCTGTGCCTCACCCTCGACGCTGATCCCATTTGCCAAACGAACATTCGCCCTGCAAGGCACTGAGAGGGGCCTCGTGCCGACTCACCAACACCGTCGCGATGGGTAAGCAGCCCAACTCAAACCTGCCCTGCCGTTCCGTCCGCTAACCTGCCCTCTTCCGCCGCCGCAGCCAACGCCCAAGCGCCCATTACCACTATCGTCCCGTTCAACGACGCGAGCAAGCTCCCTCCATGCGCCAAGGAGTGCGGCCATCTCTACGACGCCAACGGTGCCTGCGTGCCTCCCGGCGCTCCTCCAGGCAGTGATGCGCAGTACACCGCCTGCTTTTGCGCCGACTCGAGGGTCGCCGCCTTCTCGACGGGAAGCACCGGCGTCTGCCCTGAGGCTTGCACCGGAGTGCAAGGGGGGCTGTCGTCCATTGCCGGATGGTTTCAAAGCGCTTGCAAAGACGCCAAAGCTGTAGCTGGTCCCACCACCACCAACGCTGCGGCTACCACGTCCGCCGCCAGCAGCGGCAATTCCGGCTCATCAAGTAACAACAACACCGGCGGTGGCGACTGGTAAGCCTGAGCCCTCATCCGTGCGTTCCCAAGGCACATGCTCACATTCTCTCGCAGGCTCTCCAACCATTGGCAATGGGTCATCATGCTCGTCGTACTCGTCGTCGGCATCGCAGGCATCTGGATCGGCGCATGCATCTGGCGCCGCCGCTATCTCCGCAAGAAGGACCGCCAAACCTCGCTCGGCCAGAAGCACTCCGGCTCCGCCTCGAACCCCACGTGGGGTCCTGCCGTCACGGGTTCCGAGTCTGCCACGCCCATGACCCCCGCGCGCGATGTCGAGAGGGCGGCCGACGTCGAGAAGCCCAAGAAGACCAAGCAGAAGAAGAAGTGGACCGTCAGCCAACGGACGTGAACCGCGCTCTCGACCTCCTTGGCTGCTGCTCGAGCCCGCACGACGATCCGACTTACATGACATTTTCCTTGTGCGAATCTTTGTTCGAATTTCTTCTCCCTCGGGGCACAGACATGCATAGCCTCTTGCACTGGACATATCTGCCCGACGTATCGCCATCCTGGCTCCCCCACAGGGACTAGCTCCCCCAAAACAGGTTTTCCTTGCCCTTGGCCGCGGACGGGGCTTTATATCCACACCCCCCCAACTGGCGTTTTCGTGCTGCAGTTATCAAACTTGGCTTGTTGTTTTCGACTTTCGGGATGCCACATTGGCATCCCCGGCGTTTGTGTATTGGGGTGGTGGGAATCGGACTCTATTAGAGGTGTCTAATGGGAAACGGGTTTGGTTTGTTGGCCACAGTTGTACAAGTCTCTGGGGGAAAAGACCATTGGGAGTGGCAAGGATGTGACAGTCGACAATACAAGTTTCTTTTTGTGCCATCTTAAGACTCCTTGCTCTTCATCTATTGATGCCGCCCAAAGCATGCTCATCTGCTCTAATGCTGCCGTAAATCTCACAATTGTCCCTCACTCATCTTAAAAGAAATCCTTCTCCTTTCGCCTTCGCCCTACCCCTTGTGGGTGAATCACCTCTCTGCCTGCTGCTCCTCGACGCCGTCCATGTACAAGTCGATAAGACAGCCTGCCGACCACGCCTGCGTTGGGCTCTGTCGCAATGGTTAGCTCGTATATCGTCATCCGCGACGCACATCGGGGATGGTTCATGGTGAACCGCGCGGGGGAGGGGACATACCGAGTCGGCGCAGTATTCGCCATTCTTCTGCGTCAGCTCCGTGAGGCCCGCCCAGGCACTCTCCTGTATCATCTTCTTGCACCCTCCGAGCCGGCGCGTGACTTGCTGAAATGCTTCGATTCGTCCCTCGGGCGTGTTGCGCCTCCTGAGGTCAAATTTGAGAAGCGCGCGGAGGAAGAAGCCCGTGGGCCAGAGCCACTCGGGCCCCTGGTGGTAGTTGCGGCCCTTGCTGGTGGCGAAGTCGTCGCTGTCCTCGCTGTTGCGGTAGTACGGGCGGTAGTTGAGGTCCGCGGGGTCCAGCGTGGCAATGCCGGTCGGGCCGCGGAGAACTTTGTCGGCGAGGCAGAGGGCGTGCATGGCGTGGTCCGCGTCGAAGAGGGAGGGGGCTACAGTCATGGCGATGGGGAAGTTGCAGCGAAGCTGGTAGTCTTCATACTCCTTGCCAGACTTGTACAGGTCCTTGTAGATGCCTCGGCGGTTGACGATGCGTGAGTTGACGTCGTACTTGGAGTCGTCTTCGGGAGACAAGGGAACGTAGTAGCACCGCTCGAAGTTGTCCTTGATGCGCTTCGCCCAGTCTGAAAACGAGACGGGGTTGCCGTCGGCCGTCTTGACGCCTGAATGGGCGTATTTTCCTTGCTCGTGAAGGCCTGACAGCCAGGAGAGGGTGCTGTACAGCAGCCCGGTAATCTCAATGGCCGCTCCGTCGCGAGGAGTACCCGGCACGCCCTTGGAGCCCGCCCGTTCGCTCTCGCCCATCTTGTCCATCCACGTGCCGCAGTTGTGCTGATTGCCGCCGAAGATTATGCCGGTCTCCCAATCGACCTTTATGACCTGGTTGAAGCCCTCGTCCTTCATCTGGGAGTCAATCTGAGGCCCTGCGTTCGCCTCTCGATACTGCATGCCCGACGCATGTCTTTGTAGCGCCTCTTGAATAATCTCCTCGAGGGTGCTCTCCTTGGAGTAGGCCCGAGGGTCATCCGTCGCAAACCAGGTATCGTCATATGGCAAGAATCTCCGCTTGACCTTTTCCTTGAGCAAGGAACTTCCATTCGGCGCGTAGTGTATATAGTCTTGGATGGTTTGCAGGAAGAACCAGACTGAATCCCGCGAGTTGTACCGAGGCGCGTCGCCGCTACTCAGCAGGTTGGGTATCATACCGTGTTTCAAAACGCTGGCGAATGCAAGAATATGCTCTCTTGCCTCTGCAAAACGGCCGGTTCCCAGATATAAGCCCCGGATCGAGATGAAGACATCGCGACCCCAACATCTGGCCCATTCGACAGCAAAGTGCGGCAGGCCCGCAGCGACACTCGGCACGGGCTTGTTGGGCCATAGCGATGCCGACTTGACGAATCCGCTCTGCTGAACACTGACCATGGCAAGGCTTTGCAGGAACCACTGTCCCTTGTTGACATTGTCACTCATCAATTCCATAGCCCTTTCCCAGCTCGCCATGTAGGCCGTGCGCAAGACGAGACCGAAGTATCGCGGCAGCAAGAAACTCGGGATGGTTCGAAGAGCATCGAATCGCCCCTTGAGCCACTGTGCCGGTGCTGCCAATTCTTGATTCCCTGGAGTTCTGCTCATCCGTTCAACGCGCCCAACGATGAAGTCCAGAGCCCATGGCCCGTCTCTGAGATTCTGGCAGAGGGGGTGGGCGAGGTTGTTCTCTCGGATGACATCCTTCAGAATGCTCCACCAGCCTTGCAAGCCAGAGTAGACGAGCTTTCCGTGGCCAGGGATGTCGTAAACGCCGTCTCGACCACCGCTGGAATCTCGCTCTTCCGCCTCACAACGGTACATGAGGAAGTTCAAGTCAACCAGGTCGAGCTCGCTCCACGCAGCTTTCGCACCGGAGGTCACGTAGGTATCCAAACCGGCCGAGTGCTCTGCGGTAGGGATCCACGTTTCGAAGAGGGCAATGCTCCCTGGGGGGAACTTGTCGCGCACCGTGATCATGGTGTCATCGCCGCGCGTTTCCATCTTGATGCCTGGCAGGTCAACCACACGGCTTGGCAGGCCCCTGAGATACTTTTTGTCGCCAAGAGTGTTCTTCGTGGCTTCCTCGCTGGAATCCACCTCGAGCATCCAGCTGCCCAGGTGTTTCGCGCGGGTCCCGGAAAGCTTGACCGGATTGAACGCCCCGTTGCCATTACCATACCCAGGAAAAGCCGTATGGGCAATGAGGAAGTAGCCCTTGCGAGACTGGGGGTGCACTCTGTGGACGGTGATGTACTCGTCCTCGTGGTGGATGTGGGTCTCGTCGTAGCCATCTTTGCCCATCAACGTGTGGATCTGGTTGAGAAGTTTCTTGATGCCAGCGATACCATTCTTGCCGCTTCCGACTTTGACTGACTTCGAGTTAGATGACTCGGATGTGTACAGTCGTGTTTCATTGACCAAATCGACCAACCGAGGATAAATCTCGTCATAGCCCATGACGCTACCGGTCGCACTCGAGCACATGTTGACGAGAGCGGCATTCGGCAGAGTGTCCCGAGCATCGCGCTTCTGCGCCGGGGTTTCGTTGTCGTGAGTGCAGTCCATGAACAGGGCGTGGACGGGAGTTGGCTTGATCCTGCGAACGATCTCACGAGTGAGATCGCCGTTGAAGCCGTTCCCTATGGGGCTCGTCGGCGCAGAGGTCGAGTCTGACCTCGTGATCTCATCGACTTCAAAGCTGCCGATGGGGCGACCACCATGTCTGTGAACGAGTCTGCTCAGTTCCGCCGTGCTCCACGCTTGCATGGCTTCGCGTATCAGAGAGCTGAGGCCAAGCCTCTTGACGAAGACGTAGTCCATCTCCTCGGACCCCGAGAAGAGCTCGGCAACAACGTACAAGTCCGGTCGAACGCGGCGTGCCTCGTCAAGAATGTGCTCGGCCACGTGGAGTGGGGTCGAATGGCAGTTGTCGATGCGAAATCCGGCAAAGTACTTCGCCAGCATGCGAGCGTACTCCGTCATGTGCTTCCACAGCCAGGGGCTGTCCTCTGGGCCGGCTCCGTACCTCAGTTTGACGCAATCTCCCCAGACGATCACCTCTCGTCTCAGATAAACGCGAGAGTCTGGTCCGGCATTGTCGACCAAGGCATTGCCGCCCCAGACCCATCCGTTGTTTACCAGCGCCAAGTCTTGGGGCTTGTGCTTCCTTGTCACGTCGTTGGAAGACAGCCGCGTGAAGTAAGACTCGATGAGGGGGTTGGCGTCGTTGATGGGGCCAAGTTTAGGCCCATGCTCGTCTAGGCGGACGTACTTGATGCGGTTGTAGAGCTGCTCGAGCAGTTCATTGACGTCGGCATCGTATTCATTGTAAAAGTCGACGTTCAGTGCGTCGAGAATCTCAACCATCTTTGCCCGCGCCGCAGCTTTGTCTGGTGAGTCAGGGTTGTCGCTCTCATAGCGTCCAAACCCAAAGCTGAGCAAGCTTGCAGCAACAGCTGGGTCGACCTTTCGCCGGAAGCGCTCGCCCAGCCTTCCCACGCCACGCAGCCCGGATTGCCGAAGAAAAGCCACCTGGTCGCTCAAGACAGCGTTCTTGAGGCCCTCGACTCTTTCTTGCCAGCCGTCATCGTGCTTGGGCGCAGCAACCTTGCCACTGGCCCATGCATCGACCGCAGCGTCAGCATCCCGATCGACGTCGAGTGAGTAGTACTCCCAGAGACGAATCTTGGCAATGACTTCCTTCTTGATCCCGTCCATGATGCAAATCAAGTCGTTGGTAGACTTGGGGTCCACAGGAAGCCCGAGGCTCTCGAGCTTGGTGCCCAGCTCCAGCAACTTGGTGTCGAGCTCGTACGCAGACTCCAGCCAAGGCGCCGTTGACAAGTTGTATCCCGCCTCTGGATGTTCCTCGAGCCATTTTGAGTTGTTGGCGGTGTGGTTCAGGACAATGTCCGTCAAGCTGAGGAGAGAGTAGTTGTCCTCCAGGTTGCTCACCATGTGCTTCACGTCGGCCTCTCCGCCGGGGAAGCACTCGGGATCCCAGCCGAGCTGGTCGTACAGGCTGAACGGCGAGTTGGACTCGCCACGAACCTGCAGCGGGGTAAAATGCACCATGTTGTAGCCGCGACTGCTGATGCCATTGAGGTGCTTCTCCCAATCGGTCGGATACTTGCCCATGAATTTGCCGATGACGGAGAAGACGGACAGGGCGGGCAGTGGGAGGGGCCGGCCGTCGAGCCGCAGCCTTGGCGCGACATCGATGTAGTATACGGACGTCTTCTTGAGGGGCGTTTCTGCCTTGGAGGATTCCGATGCGAGATGGGGCTTCAGGTCGGGGAGCTCGGCGTAGGTGGTGTAGAAGGCATAGGCGCCAGACTGATAGATGGGGATGGATATCTCAATCGTGCGGTTGAAGTCGGGGGTCAGCCTGCGCGCAAAGTGTTAGCTCGCTGAAAGCAATTGGGGGCGCAGACATGGCGAGTGCGCCGGCCGGGACCTACTTGAACTCGCGAAACTTGTCGCGACGAAAATCGGCACCCTTTTCGGGAATATTGACCCAGAGGCTGCCATGACGACATATCGAGGACGTGCCCTCGATGGCGAAGCGGACCGTGACGGCGCCGCTGGACTTCGGGGCGAGGTAGATGTACTCGCCGGCGACGTCGGGCGAGCCATCGTCGTTGAGCGGCAGCAGATAGACCTCGTTGGACGTCATTGTTCGCGGGCTCATGGTGCGAGAGGGAAGAGGCGGCCAGCAGCTCGCTGCCCCGCGGCGGACCTTGAGCTTGGCGGGTTGCGTCTAGCGCGCAGCAGGGATCCAGCAGGCGATCGTCGATTGGAGCTCCAGGAACAGCAAAGATAAGAAAGAGCCTCAACGCAGCGAGCCGGGGCGATGATACGACGCGGAAGGGCGTTCGACTCGGTCGCAGTCTGCAGACGGGCCAAGGCGAGCGGTTTGAAGCCTGCAGAGGCGGAGGAGGAGGCGCTGGGGACGGGAGGAGGTGGTGGTGCGGAAGCTAAGATGAGGTGGTCTGTTCGGTAGCCGTCCATTCTCCCACCACTCGTGCTCGGTGAAAACGAGGCCTTCCTCCTACTCGTAGACGCCGGCGGCTGCCCCCCGTGGGCTTGCACGAATGGCAAGGTACGAGGGCGCCAACCGCTAAGGGGGGGTTGCGATCGCGATCGGAGCTGAGCTTGCTTGCTCAGGTATTACTTGGCTCCTACACCGCTTCCACTTCTCGATGCACGATCCCAGAGATGATTTCACCGTGCCCTTTTTAAAAGCATAGATGCGAATGTTGATTGCTACAGGTGATTGATTTGTAAATGCACGGTGCACGACGCCCCCGGCGAGCGAGGTGCCATTCTTGAACGGTCGCAGGCAGGCGGTTGACTCTGTTGAGCGTTGACATGGACCCGTCGCCGCCCCACCAGGACACGCTTGCTAGAGCTAACGAGCCCCCCTGCCCTGATCTGGCGCCAGCTAGCTCAGGCTAATGAGCGTCCTGGGCGTGAGCTACGTCATTGGAGGGGCGCCAAAAATAAGACTGGCAGGCGTACAGCCATTGTGCAGATGGGAGAGCTGAACCATCTCGAATTGAAGCCCGGAGCTGACGACGATACCACACAACCAGCGCAAACGTCATGGCATGTGTGGCCGTCGAGATCATGATTGAATCGTGTGAACTCAAGAGCATTGATTTATCCACTCCATTACCGTTCAGTTGATCACTCTCCGTATGCAGGGCAACGTTTTGTCCTACGTGTGCGTGTACTGGCGAGCTCATGACTCGGCAACCGGGAGAGGCAGACTGGTGGCATCCGTTTCTCCTACACTTCGTACTTTTAGCTAGCGCTTTGTTGGCGATATAAATTTCATCGCTGATGAACTCGGGTGGTAGAAATCCACTCTCACGCTGTCCTTGCCCGCCACGCCGCAGTGCGGCCACGAAGTGCATGGGTCCCCTATATACATGCACTGGCAAGTCGGTCGACCGCAAAGTTAAGTCCATCCTGTGCGAAGCAGCCCTTCAATGCAGTAGCTATCCCATTGTTCAACACAGATATTGGTCAGCCTATCTCTACACCTAACCACAAAATGCCCGCGCCCAAGCTGCGGCGATGGCTTTCCAACCCCTTCCGTGCTCTCGTCATCAGTAAGCGGCAGCGGGCTGTTTGCAGGCGCTGTCTTCGCCACCTTCGCTGCGAGCGCCAACAGAACCAGAATGCTTGAGATCGCCTACATTTACATCAGTGTGACTGCTTATTAGCGATAATTTGCAATATTTATGTTTGTATTGGCTGATCCAAATAGACTACAGAATTTTTGAGGGGGCTTCGCTGGGTTGCAACTCGGTCTGCTGTTGTTTGACGGTGTGAGTAGATGGTAGGATGCACCAGAGTATTTACCAAGGCAGGTTCATCTAAAGTACCTAAATTTGCCCCTCTCTCGTTCTCTGAAGATCTCTGGCCTGCACCTGGAACTGTGCAGTTGCTGCATCCTCCGTCTACTGGTTGTGATATATATATATATATATATATATATATATTTATATATGGACGCATGTATCTCACATCCCCATATTGGTAGCTTTTGTCGAGAGCTTAGCTATTGATATTGATACCCATAAGTACGAGGGCCCGAACATCCAAGACACGTCTAAACTCTGCTGGCACTCGGGAAGCTCGGCTGATGGTGTGGTTTTCAGTCAACCAACACTCAATAGCCAACCGGACACGGCTCGTCGGCCAATTAGATTAGACACAGCGAAGATTTGACTCAAGCGGCTTTGCATGCCACAGCAGTCCCCAGCGGCCCTGGCACAATGCTGGAGGGTTGTGGACGTGGCACAACATGGAAGTTCTAGCACAGGGTCAGACCTTAGAACCAACAAGTCCATGTCCTACACAGTCCATGGACCGACTTTTTCACACACATCGGCCTGAGCACACACAGTGGTCACAGACGGGAGCCACCAAGTCCTGCATCAACAACGTCAGCAGCAACTAGCGGCTTACAACAGCCTCCTACTGATGGCTGAATATGTCTAGAATTGAGTGACGTTAGCGGATATTATAGATGTGTCTAGTAGTCGCACTTATAACTTACTGCAACGCCCCTGGAGAAACAGTTCGGCGGCGGAGCAAGCAGCGTCACCAGTAATTGGTCTTCTCCTGCAACGTTGTGATCCGTGGTGCCTTGCTATAGCATTAGAGGCGTCGTGTTAGACTTTATTGCTACTTGAAGTTCATTCAGTCTCGAGTCGTCAACGTAAATTGGCTTGTAACGAGTGCAATCGCCGTGAGACCCAGTTAGTAATGGGATGTTCACCGCGTCATCTATGCGTGTCACGTACCCATTTTAGAGAATCACGGCACGGCACGGCACGGCACGGCACGGCACGGAAAAAATGGACCACTCCCGCCTTGTAGCGCCAATTATCTCGACGCATCCTGGTACTTTTGCCAGTTTTCGAACGGCTGGATTGTGTGTGTTGGTTCCAATACGTAGTATGCAGCATCTTGTTGGCCCCGCGACTGCGGCCCCGCCCTTTGAGCAAGGCTTTCCCTCTGCTTCTGCTCGCCATAGCACGGCTGAATGGCTTCTAATGGCTTAGGCTCTGAGACCCTTTGTCTCCCTCTGCACGTCTGGGAAGCTGGCGGCATTATTGAATCGAAAGACCGGTCGGTCGGTCGGTCGGTCGGTCGGCCACTAGTGAAGACGCAGCCCAGCACCGACGGCAACATCACCTAGTAATGCATGTTGGTTGGTGGCTGCAGACAGAGCACATCGGTTGGCTTCTCGGTAGGCAATCGAACCGGCTCGAGCCAAAGAGGGATGTGGGGGCGGCGCGGTTCATACCTATGTACTTCATTCGGCAGGCTACCTGTAAGAGGAGTCACCAGGCAGGTGCAAGATGTTGGAAGACGATTTCTGGAATGTCGATTGTAATCTCCGCTTTTTGACACCATCAACCAACACCGCCAGAGGCGGCGCCAGGGCCCGACTGCTCGTGTCCATGGAGCATCCTACCCCGCTCTGAGTTTCACTTATTGATCGATGCAAAGGACAGGATCGATCCCATCTCTCGCGGATTCAGATTCAGTCTTGGCCGGTGAGCTTGGCAAAGCCATTACACGATGCCCGCGTCATCTCGGCTGGGCCATTACCGACGGTCCTGCGATAGATGCCACGATCAGAAGCTCCGATGTAAGAAGGACGACAACAGCGAGAGCTGCCAGCGGTGCCAACGTGCCAAAGCAAAATGTACATTCTCGGCGCGGTCGCGACTGGTCGGTCCTTTCATCCCCTCCCACCATACGGCCAGCGCGATGCTTAACGCTCCGCTGGCCCAGAAAGCCGGGGTTCCCGTGTCTGGGGCGGGTACCGATGACCATGCTGGTGGGCTTTTTTTTTACAAGATGCCTGACCCTTCCCTTTGAGATCGACTCTTTCTGACTACTGTCCAGCGCGGAAAGCAGACGGCCGCGACATGACGAGCAACGAACTCGATATCTGTACATACACCGCGCCTCTAACCGACATCCCCCCCATCGCCTGGGATCACGGACCGCTCATGTTCCCGCTCGACTTGTCAGCAAATACCGTCCTGGGACAAACAGACGCGGAATGGGATGCGGTAATCAGCAGCCTTCCTCGGACAGCCACCAGCGCGGAGAGCGCATGGGTGCCTTCAGCAACAGCCGTCCCGCAGGATGCCTTTACCCACACTACCCCTGCTCAGGCAGCAACGGGGATACCGGACAGCGAGATGTCGATGTCAAGCGTGGGCGCACATGTTCAGAGAGGAAATAGACAATCCCCCTCCGATGACGATCCGACATTTGGCCGTCCACCTACCATACAGGGAAGCCAAGCAACTATAAATGGAGCAGTTCGAAAGCTGTCGGATCTCAGCGTCGAGCTTCACGACTTTGCACTCACCATTCCTCCCATCGAGGCCTGCTGGAAGCCGACGGGCGAATACCAGCCACTGGAGGGCAAAGAGTTTGCTCTGGATCGAATACTCGAGCTATCCCAACGGTTCATCGAGACTCTGAACCAGCTATTCTACCCTTCATCTACGGAAACCACGAGCGGGCGGTGCGATGATGGCGCTGCAACGCCGGATAGCATGCAGTCGGCGGGAAGCAAGACGCCGTCGCCTCTTAACCAGCCTAACGAACTGTTGGCCCTATCCAGCTACACCCATATCGTCGAGACTTATCATACCATCTTGGAACACGTCGCTGCATGTGCCAACAGCCATCGGGCAATCTTTGAGTCCCGCCTCCGCCCCAGCCTTGCGGACAGCTTCCCTCGCCTGCCCAGTCTCGCTATAGGCTCATTCACCATGGAATCGTCGAGCGCGACGCAGGTGCTTGTCCTAGTTCACATGATAGAGATCATGATGACGCGGTCTCGTTACCTGATTCAGTGCATGATTCGGGCTTACGCTCCGTCATCGCCAGGGAGGGGCATCGGAGGCGATGCCGGCGCGGCCGGCGCGAGGGGCGCTGCCGAGCAGAGCCATGTGCCGACGGTGGGCCAAGCAGCTCTTGAAGGATTCCGATCTCAGGAACGGGCTACGCTGCAACTACTAGCCACGGTGAGGAGGGCTCTGCTGGAGCTGGGCAATTTGCACTGAAGGAGGTGCTACTCGTAACAGCTCAGTTGATGCGGATGCAACATCCCCTGGTCCTGTTGGCACGTAGGAATTCGTACTCGTACTTCGTACTAGCACTCTATCGCATCTTGAGGCGAATAAATAAGTGGTTTGTTCTTGCCTTGTCCTAGACTCTACTACCGCCGAAACTTGTCGCTTTATATGTCATCTTCCTCACGGGGCAGCGCTCATCTCCGCAAAGCCCAAGAAGTCGGGCTTGCCCTCGGGAGTGACGTTGACTACCTTGCCGTCCGCCACATACTGCTCGACCCACCCCAAGCTCGCCTCGATATGGATCTTGCTCGCATACGGGCCCTCGGCGGCCTGGAGGGCTTGGAAGTCGGGGTCGGCGGCAACCGCGGCCATGGTGGCCATGTCGCGGAACCAGAACTCGACGTGCATGTCGTGGTCCCGGATGACCCAGCGGTCGCCGAGGCTGGCGTTCAGAGCCTTGGCAGCCCCGCGGAAGGACGAAGGAGACCAGTGCTATAATGGAGTGTTGCATTGTCAGAATGTCGTCCTCTGGTTCATGACCGAGTTAAGACTCACCACCGCGTAGCCCTCGACGCCATGCTTCGCGTGAATGCGAGCCGCGTGCACGGCGTGCTCTTCGGTGCCCCAGCGGTGCATTTCCTCCTCGCTGCAGTTCTCGGTGCGGTAGTGTGCAATTGTGAGGCGAATGAGCCGCTTCTTCTGGACTTCTGGGGCGGAGGCCATGATGATGGTGAATTTCGAAACACCGGTTTATTGTGTTGCTGCAACAACGATGACAGACTGTATCAATGGAACACCTTGGAGATGTAAAAGTTGATTTCAATACCGCGAATACGCTCTCTCTATTTATCATCATGATATTTACGGGTGGGGAATCCAAGTGGATTCATTTATCGGACGTATGCTACCTGAAGCCGAAGCAATGGATCCCGAGTCACCGATGGCGATGGTGACGCAACGGGTGGCCGACTCCAAAGGTGCATCAATACACATGCCTCAATTCAGCTGCTAATTGTAACGCGAGGTGCCCCAGTGTTAAGTCCGGCTTTGGCAGAATGTTTAAGTCCGGCTGGCTTGGCTAGAGGGTTTCATCACTACCAACGACTTTCGGCGTTTGGTTGCCTACTTTGGAAATCAGCACAATGCTCGGTTCATGGCTCCACGTGATTGCTACACAGCACTTGGAACAGTAGCAGATCACTATTAATTTCTTCTCCGTTATGTCTTGCTCCCATACTCGTATGCGAAACAAAACTGGCGGAGTTACCGGTGTTTTTTAATTCCGATTGCAACGCGGCGGTTGATCATTTGCTTTGTCACTCCCTTGCGTTCTCATCAGGTCTATGTCATTCGGCATCAGGCGGCTGATGTTCTCTCGAAGCTCCGAACTTGAAGCATCGGCAGATTCCTATGAAGCCTCACTGTTTACTTAAGACTTTTCCGTTTGCATTGGGCGGTTGAGCACTCCCTCCCGTCTCTTCGTATCGCTTTTACATCACGATTCTCGCCAAGCACTCGTTACAGTTTAACGCCCAGAGGCAGAATGGAGAACGAAAAGCAGTCTCGTCTGCCAAATGAGGCCCAACCTGAATCTGGTAACGAGACCGTAATAGTCGCGCGGAAGGAAGCACAACCTGCGGCCGCGCCGGTTAGCACCAAGAAAGGATGGCGCTTCTGGGCAGTCTTCCCAGCCCTCTGCATCACGACTCTCCTGGCGGCAGTGGAGAGCACTGTCGTATCCACAGCCCTACCCTTTATTGTACACGAAATAGACGCTGGAGGTTCTTACGTCTGGATTCTAAATGTCTATCTCTTGACTAGGTACAGAACTCCCGTCAACCCAATAGAATTCATGTTGTCTTTACCTTGTAGCAAGGCAACGCTGATCCGCAATTGCAGTTGCGCCTTTCTGCCTCTGATTGGGCAGATGGCTAACATCTGGGGCCGTCGATACATGATGATTATCGTGGTATGCCTCTTTGCTCTCGGGAGTGGCATTGCCGGTGGCTCCAACAGCCTGGCGATGATGATTGCTGGCCGCGCCATTCAAGGCATCGGCGGCGGTGGAGTCAACCTGGTAATCCAGCTTATCGTCTGCGACCTTGTGCCGCTTCGCGACCGCGGCAACTACATGGGCGCCATCTTCCTGTTCTTCAGCGTGGGCACAGCCATGGGACCCTTCATCGGCGGCGCCATTGTCGAACGTGCCAACTGGCGCTGGGTTTTCTACATCAACTTGCCCATTTCTGGAGTGGCTCTGTTTCTTCACATCTTGTTCCTGCAGGTTGGGCACAACAGGCAAGAGTCCCTATCGGAGAAGCTCCGCCGCATCGACTACATTGGCAACCTCATCCTCATGACGTCGGTCGTGTCGGTGCTCATAGCACTGTCCTGGGGAGGCGCGCGCTACAGCTGGGGCTCGTACCAAGTCATTGTTCCCTTGGTTCTCGGTTTCGTTGGTCTTATGCTCTTCCATGTCTACGAGATGGCGCCATGGGTTAAGGTTCCTATCTTGCCTGAGCGCCTCTTCAAACGCCGCACGCCCGCCGCTGCGCTCATCATCGCCTTCTTGGATTTTCTGCTTCTGTATTACCTTACTCTATTTCTCCCCGTCTACTTCCAAGCGGTCAAAGGCTTGTCACCCATCCAAAGTGGTGTCAACTTCCTCCCGTCGTCAGTCATCAGCGTCTTTACCGGCGTCATTTCCGGTCGCATTCTCAGCAAGACGGGGCGGTACAAACTCATGCACTTTATCGCCTTTGCATTCATGAGTATTGGACTGGGTTTATTCAGCCGCTTCGATGCCGATACCTCGAAAGCGGAATATATCGGTGTCCAAGTTATCTTCGCCTTGGGCCTGGGACTTTTGATGACTTCAAACCTGCCCGCCGTGCAGGCAGATCTGCCAGATAGCGACGCTGCCGTTTCCGCCGCCGCGTTCAACTTTATGCGAAGCTATGGGGCCATCTGGGGCGTGTCGATACCCGCAGCCATCTTCAATGCCCGATGCAACGCGGAGGCATGGCGCATCAGCGACCCGGATCTCCGCGCTCGTCTCAGCGGAGGATCGGCCTATGAATTCGTGACTTCGTCATCCAGAGATTCGCTCGATCTGTCTCCTCAAGTGCAGAGTGAGGTTGTCGACGTCTACAAGCGGAGTCTACGCTTGACGTGGCAGGTTTCTCTGCTCTTCGCGCTCTTGGGGTTCCTTCTCGTGTTTTGCGAGAAGGAGATTCTACTGAGAACTACTTTGGATACTGAATATGGCTTAAAGAAAAAAAAGAAGAACGATGCCTTCCAGGCTGCCGAGGCGGGCAACGCTTCGAGCTCGACCTCGAGCTCCGAAGCCAACGCTTCTCATATCCAGGCGCCGTCCGAAGGGCGGTCGTCATGATTAGCAAGCGCATGAGTTGGATAAGGAAGGAAGTTTATGAAGGATTGAATAACTAGTGGGTCATCTGATAACTTAAGTGGACTGGAGGGTTGATCTCAATGCTAGCTTGCTAGTACGTTTAATGAATAGTATTCAACAAGTCACAACATCACTTTGGAAGTCAACTACACAGCAGAACATAAATCAGAGCATTTTAGTTATATTTAGCCAATTCTCTGATGCCACGATCTGTATTACTTTAATAAAGCATCCGCTGCTTTGGTCTGTGCGCGGAACCCTGGATATGAAGGCCCCCGCGATTAGTGCCGTAAAGCTTTTCGCCCCCTGCTAAAAGGTATGCAATTCTTACGGTTCCCATAAACACATCGGCAATTTATAGCTATTTGTATTTCGGCTAAGCTGAACCACGGCGGGTGTGCAGACTGATGTCTTGCAGCGGCCCAAAGCTTGCTCCGGCGTTGGCTTCGCAGGAGCGGCGACTAACCAGGACCCCAACATGCATGTCAGACACTCGGACTGCCTGTAGGACGGAAAATATTGGTCATCTATCCACAAAAACTGAAAAGTTAATGTCTATCCGTTCGGTGTAGCCAGCCCCGAAGAGTCGCCGTCATCGCCGAACATCCCCACCTCGCGGCAATTCGATAGTCTGCGTACGCATCAGACGGATGTGCGTTGCCGGGTTTCTCTATGTTCCTCGATAAATGAATACATATTTCCCCCATATTCCCGTGGCATTGGCGAGCAATTGGCGAAAGCCACCTGCATCTTAAAGACCAATTGGCGCCAAGGTCCCATACTTTACTCGCCGCTTCGTCCATCGATTGCTCTCCAAAATGACAGTCTCCGACATTGAACCGCGGAATTGCCCTAGGCGCCGCTTGCACAAGGTCTACAACGCCATAGGGTTTACAAAAGGCTACAACGTAGTTCTGTGGTTCATCTTCACGGGCGCCTTTATGGGGTTCACCCTCGCGCGGCTTCCTTTTCTCAACTTTTATGGATTCTTTTGCGGTCCAGCACAGTCGGTCCCCATCGATCTGCACACTCCTCCCGGAGAGTGCTACTACTACCTTCGCGGCCACACCAAGATTGGTATTCTTCTGCACTTGGCAACGATCCTGCCGGCCGCATTCCTCGTGTGCTTCCAGTTTGTGCCCGTTATTCGTCATAAATTCCTCCTCGCACATCGAATAAATGGTTACGTCATTCTGCTGCTTTCGTCGGTCTCTACAGCCGGCGCATTCATGCTTGTCCGACGTGCTTTTGGCGGTGAGCCAGAAACTCAGATTTACCTGACGCTGTTGGGAATCATGTTTATCTTTGCGCTGGGCATAGCAATGTTCAACATCAAGCGACTACAAATTGAACAGCACAGGGCATGGATGCTTAGAGCTTGGTTCTATGCAAGTCAACCCCTGCACTGCATCAAGTCCTATCGAAGCTAACAGCGACTTCGCATAGGCTGGCTCCATTATTACTCTGCGCATTATCATGAAAGTCGCAGCACCAATCATCAGCCGTCAAGGAGGGTACTACACGACTCGGCCCTGCGTCCAGATCCACAACATCTTCGCGGGAATCCAGACCCTGGCCCTCAAGTTCTATCCGGAGTGTTCTGTTTGGTACGATGGGCATAATATCGACGCAAGAGTTATGGTAAAGGGAGACATGGGCGGCAACATTGCCGAAAAGGCCGCCGCGGCTGGCATCTTCTTCGGTTCCGCCGGTTGGCTGGCGTTGACTCTGCACGCAATGGGTGTGGAGATATACGTAAGTGTTCTGCCCGCGATAGCGGAATGGTATCTGACAGCTAACGGTTATGTATACAGCTCCATTTGACGCCAGCTGAGCACGAAAGGCTGCGAAATGTGTCATATCAGAGGCAGGTGGAGGCCGGCATGGACAACGCTGGACGAGCGGGATTTACTGTGGATAAGTTGGGCGATAGTGCTCCATGGGTACCAAAGTGAACGAGGACGACTCTCTATGGAAGATGATGTTGGAATGCAGCTCATATATGGGCCAAGATTTCCAGATATGTGTTGCTGGGAAATCCCTAGTGTCGTGTGGAGCAAAAGCTTTACTCCAACAATCCAACAAAGTGAATCCAACCTCACGTTCGGGCTACTACGCCATAAGAGCAAACAAAGAATATTGTGCTCTTTCCTCAGAGCGCTTATTATCATTTTACTCTTCGCTTGTCGGCTTCCATCTTAAGTGGTTGCCCAGTTCGTCAGCAGCTACCCTACAGTTGAGCACGTGCTTCAGTTGCCACATAAACGGCATAGATGTAGGAGCTAGCCGGGCATGTAAGACGTCAGCTTCTAGGGGCGTCACGATATTCCATCACAGAAGACGGCACGAAACAGAGTGGAAGACTTCGTTAAGTCCTAAATCCGGCGCGACCCGCACCTGTCCCGAAGACCCACATCTGCGCCGAAATGTGCCCCACTCTGCCGCCGAAGCACCGACTAATTAATGCAATCGGCAATTAAGGTGGCTGAGCGGCATCAACACCCCCCGTCGCATCGTTCCAGCGCACGACCACACCGGCGCATCGGCGCTTACCTATCAACGCCGGGCAATTATCACATCGTGCGATCATGGTGCTGAAGGCCGACATGGGCACTCAAGCCGAGACGTGAAGCGTGCAACATTTGATGGCATGATTGAAGTGAAGCGTGGCCTTGGAATCGGCATGTATAAGGGAGACTCATCCGGGGACTCGCCTAGCGCAGAGAAAGTCGAGTACACCTTCTCTTGCACCCAGATTGCCCAATATTATCAGATTAATTGTCAAACGAACAAAATGGCCTCTAACATTGGCTTCAATAACCTCTCAAGCTCCAAGGCCGCACTGGCCCTGTTGCGACTCTCTCCACTGGCCGTGTCCTCGGCCTCGTTGATGTTCTCATGGGCCCAAGACCTCTTCGTATCTGGGTTCGTCAACCCGAAGCTTGCGAACCATCAAGACCACCTCTCCGGCAAGCTGCTGCCTTACTACATGCCCGGTGTGTGGATCACCGGCACCACGGCAATCTTCATCGCGTACCCAGGCACGGCGGCCATTGCGCTAGCCAACGGGCTTGGCGCGGGTGCTGTCAACAACCCGATTGCCCGCCGCTTATACCTGGCTGGAGGCCTGCTTAGCGTCTCCCACTTCTATTATGGCCTGCGAAGTAAGTCGCTCATGGCAGCGATCGGCGACCCCAAGGACCCTGGCACCAAGAACGAGGATTCAGTCCGTACGTGGCTCGCTATGCATTTCCAGAGATCACTGTTTGTCAACTTTCCGGCCTGGCTGTGCCTGCTGGGTGCCACTGTCGTCGTCATGCTCGATGGAGTTGAATGAGGTTGCACAATAACTGGAAGTCCGGCCTGTGTGCCCGGTCTCATTACGTATCTATCTATAGGGCTTTGAGTTGCTGGAGCTGTCTTGCCGTCTCCTTGTCAATGAATGGGATGCAAAGTGCATAGACTCAGCCCCAGTACAAGATCATTTACAGTACATACAATTCGGAGCACCAATTACATGTAACATCCGTCTTGCCTGCACAAATTTTGTGGTAGACATTGATCCATAGTGCATGTCCGCAAGTCCGCTGCAGCTTCTGCGCTGAAACGGTTCGGGGGAAGAAGGCCAAGTTCAAGTCTAGTCTTCCTGGAAGACATAGATACATGTCCTATGCATGGCTTCATGCCATAGCAAGGTTCGTAGAGTGATCAAAAAGGTCGAGCTCCGCGATGCAGATCGCTAGGTATCGCTGGGTCCACCTTACAGCCGGTAAGCAACGGCGAGCAAAACACCCATGCTCGTACTAGTCGGACAATAACATGCGCAAGAAGCTGCAGATACGCCGTTGGATGCTGCAGAAATGCGGAGTGCGGGCAATGAGAGAAGCGTTCTCGGCGTAGTTACGCCGTGTTGCTCAGCGGTTGCATATGTCACTGTCTCATTCGGGGTCGCCGTGGTGAAGTGGTTTATTGTGCCAATCCGAAATCTAGCTACATCCCTGAAACAGCATGGCACGCGGCCGGGGAACCTCTCAAGCCAAGTCCTTGCGTTTGACACCCCATACCTTGTCCAGCCAGTGAAACGTTCTCTGGGCCGAGTACGCAAATGCCCCGACCTTGGCCTGCAAGCCGCCCAGGGAGACTTCCTTCGCCACCCACTTCTCCTTCTGAGCGTCTGGCCTCAGACTCACCAACGAGTCGTACAGCTTGTCTGTGGTTGTTGTAGGATCGTAGTACCAGCTGGCGGCTGCGCCCGTCACCAAAGTCGGGCACTTGACGCGAGCGAGGTACTCTGACCCGTCCGCTTCTCGTAGGGTGAAGGGCAGACAGGAGCGAATGATGGCAGCTTCAGATGTTTGGCCTGTGACCCAACGCATGTGGTTAAACTCCCATCGTGCCTGGAAGGAAATCTTTTGCAACAGACGAAGCAAGCCGTCGAAAAGCCAATTTGGGAGCCAACCGCTCGTGAAGCCTTTGAACAACGGCGCGGGCATTCGTCCACCAGCGTACATGCCCAAGTCATAGAAGCTGTCGATGCAGATGCACGCTTTCATTCGCGCATCCGCCGCACCTCGCAAAGCGAAGTAGCCTCCCATAGAAGCGCCCACGATGGCGACATGATCAAGATCCAGCTCCAGCTCCGGGTGTTTGGCAGCAAAGGCGTAAAGATGGTCCAACACCTTCCCGGTGACTGCCTCCCAGTCGTGTCTCATGGGGAGCTTGTCGCGGCGGAGCACAATGCCCTGGCCAGGGCCTTCAAAGGTGAGTACCGCGTAGCCAACCTCTGGCCCGTAGGCGCCATTGATGAAGTAAATTTCTTCTTGCGTCGAATCGCCGCCACCAGAATTGATCAGGACCGGAGTCTTTCTGCTGAGAAGTTTCTTTGACTTGTCGGGCATATACAGATAGCCTGGGAGTTTGAGGTCATTCTCATAAGGTATATCGAGGAAAATAGTCTCCCCATCACGATACTTTACGCCCTTGCGAAAGTTGGCAATGGAACGCTCAATGGTGGGTAGCACTCTTGGGTCCTGGCCAATGGGACCCTCATTCAACATGAATTGGGCGGCGCGAAAGTAGTTGGAGGATCGCAGAAGCCCACGGCGAGCTCCGACCCGGTCTCTTGCTCTCTCACACTCCAGTCCAATCTGCTCGGCCACGTTGCCCGCCTCCAGGAAGGCACGGTACCAGCTCTCTGGGTCACCGTCGTGGATCTTGCCCGCGACTTCGAGCGCCTCGCCGATTTCTGCTCCCTCGTGAGGAGCCATTGAGATCAGACGGAGGTACTCAAAGTTAAAGAACTCGCCTTTGAAGAATTTGTGCATCGTGAAACTTGGTGGGAGTTTCAAAATATAGGCACTGTCCTGTGGTTGGCGACAATGCTGTCTCCAACGGTGTCTGGTGCAGAGGGCGTTCAGTGTTGGGTACAGTGGGTGGACTCAAGAATCCAGTCGTCAGCGAGATTCCATGCACAAGTATATCAAAAAGGAGATATGCGTTTCCACAAAATCGATAGAGTCGGTCTGTGTGATGAGGAATACTTGGATCGTCTTGCGCTCGATCCAAACTATGTCGCTCACCTCAGCTCCCACTGAACCAATTCCGGCACAAATTTCGGCACACATGGATAGTATTTTTCATACCCTTCGTATTACATGCATGAGAAGTGGCTGACCGCCGAATTTGGGAGGCAAGTTGGGCGCTGTTGATTTTGCCCTCGTTTGTTTTCGGCGACGGGGTCCGACTCGACTTCGGCTGATGGCGGGCCTCGTCTCAGATGTTCCCCTTTAGGTAAGTGGCCTTCTCTAAACACCGAATGACCGCCCAACGCGATTTTGTACTTTCCGAGACTTCAGACTATGATATGTGCAGCAGAATAGGCCGCAATGGTGATAGGCTTTCGAGTACGACAGGCTCAACACAATGTCGGCGACAGCGGTGGACCCATAACAGAAGTACAAGCTGGGTAAGATACAGTAGAGACACAGTAGAGATACAGAACAACCCTAGATATATTGTCCCCTATGATCTCTGAAAGACTGGACTCATACGGTTACTCATTTCAAAAACACACCCACCACTCCTTACCTTCGTCTCCACGACGTAAAGTCCTGGTGAAAATGACATATTCACATTCCCCCAAAGAGCCCATTGCCATCATTGGAAGCGGTTGCCGTCTCCCTGGCCATTCCACATCGCCCCACAAACTCTGGGATCTGCTATGTGCACCCAGAGACATTACAAAGGAGGTGCCCGAGTCGAGATTCAATGCCCAAGGATTTTACCATCCAGACGGTGAGCACCATGGCGCGAGCAATGTCACCAAGGCGTACTTCCTCGAAGATGACCCGCGATTATTCGACTCGGTCTTCTTCAACATCGCGCCTCGAGAGGCGGAAGCTATGGACCCGCAGCAGCGGATACTCCTCGAGACCGTCTATGAAGCCATGGAGAGCGCCGGACTGACATTGCGCTCGATGCGTGGAAGCCCTACGGCCTGCTACGTTGGCGTCATGACGGGCGACTATGCCGAAGTGGTGACTCGTGACCCAGAAACCTTTTCACAGTACATGGCAACAGGGACTTCTCGCGCACTCATTTCCAACCGAGTGTCGTATGTTTTCGACTGGAGCGGCCCATCTATGACGATTGACACGGCATGCTCGTCGAGTCTTGTCGCTGTTCACCTGGCAGTCCAGAGTTTGCGAAGCGGAGAGAGCACCGTCGCCTGTGCAGCTGGATCCAACCTCATCCTAAACGCCGACAGCTTCATCGGCGAGACGAGTTTGCACATGATATCTACCGACGGACAGTCCAAGATGTGGGATGCCTCGGCCAATGGCTACGCCCGAGGTGAGGGCGTGGCCGCAATCTTCCTCAAGCCGCTGTCCAAGGCTCTCCAGGACGGTGACCGAATCGATGCCATAATCAGGGAGACAGGTGTGAACCAGGACGGTCGAACTCAAGGGATCACCCTGCCAAGCCCAGAAGCTCAAGCAGCCCTTATCCGCTCGACATACTGCAGAGCAGGTCTAGATATAGAAAAAGCTAGCGACAGATGTCAATATTTCGAAGCGCATGGTACGTTCCTGCTCCATACTTCCGCATTGCTGCCGCATCTAATGAGTGTTTTGGGTGACAGGAACCGGAACCCAGGCTGGAGATCCACGTGAGGCGTCGGCAATCAGCCTGGCCTTCTTTCCAGACAAGAACCTTGAGAGCAAGCAAAAACTCTACGTAGGCTCTATAAAGACTATAATTGGCCACACAGAAGGCTGCGCAGGCGTGGCGGGCTTGCTCAAGGCTGCCTTGGCGCTCAAGAACAAGACAATTCCTCCAAACCAGCACCTCAATATCCTTAATCCCAGTGTAGCGACTTCTTACAAGAACCTTTGCGTTCCTACAGCCCTCACACCCTGGCCGGTGGTGGATAACAAAGAGGTACGCCGGGCCAGTGTCAACAGCTTCGGATTCGGTGGAACAAACTCACATGCGATTTTGGAGAGCTATATACCCGCTATCCACGACGCAAGCCCGTGGGGACGAAAGACGCCGGTGCCCGCTCGCACGGCCTTTGACAAGGACTTCACGCCTATACCGGTGCTGTTTTCCGCAAACTCTGGCCCGGCTCTTCTGTCCATGACTGAAAGCTACTTCCATCATCTGATGGGCGGCGATGTTCCGCTGCACGAATTGGCAATGACGCTCCAGGCTCATCGTTCTGTGCTACCTGTGAAGGTGTCCTTCTCGGGACCAACGCGGGACTTGATGCTAGAGGAGATGAGGACGGCCATTGCCAAAGCGCAAGAAACAGGCGTTGAGCTTGGCAAACGGGTTTCGGCAACAGCGACTTCCTCCAACGGTTCAACAAAACTCCTAGGCGTCTTCACTGGGCAAGGCGCTCAGTGGCCGAACATGGGCAGCAGCCTGTTGCGCCATTCGCCTCAGTTCCGAAACACGATAGCAGCCCTTGATGACGCTCTGCAAACACTGCCAGATGGGCCGATGTGGAAGCTCTCCGAGGAGCTGGCGGCGCCCCCAAGCAAGTCCCGTGTTCGAGAGGCCGCTATTTCTCAACCGGCCTGCACGGCACTGCAAATCGCACTCATCGACCTACTCACTGCAGCTGGCATCTCGTTCCACACGGTCGTCGGCCACTCATCGGGCGAGATTGCGGCGGCGTATGCAGCTGGTTTCATCTCGGGTACTGATGGAGTGCGGATTGCCTACTATCGTGGTCTGCATGCCAAGCTTGCTGCTGGACAGGACGGCCAAAAGGGTTCGATGATGGCCGTAGGATGGGGGTTCGACCAGGCCACAGCGTTTTGCACTACAGAACTTCGGGTGAAAGGCAGACTTGCCGTGGCCGCGAGCAACTCTCCAGGAAGCGTCACACTTTCTGGAGACGATGACGCCATCCACGAGGCAAAGAAGCTGTTGGACGATGACGGCATCTTCAACCGTGTTTTGCAAGTCGACACCGCATATCACTCCCACCATATGAAACCATGTGCTATCCCCTACGTCGAGTCCCTCAAGGCATGCGGCATCAAGGTGAACAAGCCGCCGGCGGGATGCACATGGATCTCAAGCGTCCGGAGCGGCGTTGAGGTATCCTGGGAGCAAATGGCCTCGGACCTTGCTGGGCCGTACTGGAGAGACAACATGGTTCAAACTGTTCTCTTCTCACAAGCCGTTGAAGGGGCCCTGAGCAGAAATAATGGCCCTTTTGCCTTCGGCGTCGAAGTAGGACCGCATCCGGCACTGAAAGGACCAACACTACAGACCATCAAGGCTCAGATAGGGGGCGATAGCTTGTATGAAGGTGTCCTGGACAGAAACAGAGACGACGTGGCCGCATTTTGCAGCGCTCTGGGATCGCTCTGGATAAACTTGGGCCCCGGCACGGTTGACTTTGAGAGGTTTAGCTCCTCATTTATGGGAGAGGCTGGATGCCAAGGCCCTATTCCTCCCGTAGCCAACCTTCCGTCATACCCATGGGATCATCGCCTACTGTGGAGGGAGTCTCGCCTCAATAAACAACTCCGGTCTCGCCGTGAGCGCCCACATGAGCTCTTGGGCGCACGAACAACTGATGACAGCGAGCATGAGCCACGTTGGCGAAATATCCTGAAGCTAGAAGAGCTGCCTTGGCTCAAGGACCATCGTATCCAAGGCCAGACGATTGTCCCTGGCGCTGCATATTGTGCCATGGCTCTCGAAGCTGCCTCAGCCCTTGCCAGTGGACGTGGTGAAAATGTGCACATGATAGAGTTGCGGGATCTCGAGATCGTCAAGGCGATTGCAATGGATGACGTGTCTGAGGGATCCGAGACGTTCTTCTCCCTCAAGACACTGGATTCTTCAGCGGACGGAATCCTGACAGCAGACTTCTCCATCAGTGCAGCCACCATCGAAGACAGAATCATGCGGCGAGTATGCACGGGGTATTTGCGCATATTCTGGGGGCCCGAACACAGGTCTAGTGCATCTCCCCTGAGAACTGATGATCATAATAGCCAGCTGCTTCCAATGAATATTGACCGCTTCTACTCGGCCCTGAGTGACTTGGGCCTGGGATACACTGGACCCTTCCGAGCCTTGTCGACTCTGGAGCGGACAATGAATAGGGCGGCCGGCGTAATCCAAGTGCCTGAAGAGTGGAGGTCGCTTCCCGTGCATCCGGTCTGGCTCGATGTAAGCTTCCAGACTGTCTTCGCCGCCTTTGCCGCCACCAATGATGACTCGTTGTGGACGGCCTTCCTTCCGACCAAGATCGGATGCATCAAGCTGTTCTCTCCGTCGGCCAGCATGGTGACGGGTGGCGCAGAATACGATGATCGAGCCGAAATCGTCGTGGATTCGTTCATCTCGTCCTTCGAAGCAGCTTCCAGCGCGTCGATGCCCAAGCTCACTGCCGATCTGGATATATACGATGGCGCCACGGGACAACGGCGCATTGAGATCCAAGACTTAACAATGAGCGCTCTGGTCCCTACCACGGCCAAGGATGACCGGCATGTCTTCCAGCGCACTGTTTGGATGCAGGACACTCTTTCTGGTGGGATGGCTCTAGATGAGGACGCCGAAGACCCCTCCCAGGGTGAGGTTGCCAGCATTGACGCTTGCGAACAGGCTGCTCACCAGTACCTTGACGCGCTACGCTCAGCCAAGACTACCACGAGCATCGCCCAGCAACATCCGACCCTGGCAAACTCGGTCAATGGATTGCTGTCACACTCTGGCAGCTGGGGTGATGCGCAACCATACGTTGCCGAGTCGGCGGACTTGCAGCTCATCTGTGCAGTGGGAGAACGGTTGATTCAAACTGGGCTGACCGGGAGCCGGAGGAGGCGGCAGCTCGACGCCAACGCCAAAGCCACAGAGCGTCTCGAGGCTCTATTTGCGCAGTGGCAGCAGAATCGCCTCGGTATTGACCGCACTAAAGAGCACCTTGTGGGTGCCGTGAAGCAGATCGCCCACCGGTATCCCTGGATGCAGATGCTACAACTGGGCGCCTCGCCGCCCCGTATTGCCCAACGTCTGATTGCGGAGCTTGGCTCACAATTCGAGACATACACCGTCGCTGCCGAACCCACGTATCTCGAGCAGTTCAAATCCGAAGCTAGCATTGACGAGGAACGATTGAGATATATGAGCCTGGACGCCGAGGCACAGTCTGGCAATTTTGACTTGATTCTGGTTGCTGACCCACTGACAGCGGTTGGGAATGGGAACCTCCAGACAGCAAGACGCCTACTCCGCCCTGGTGGTTTCTTGCTCATAGTAGCACCTACGGGAGATACCATGCGCTTGGCCTTCATTCGATCTGGCTGGGAAGCTATCGGAAATGAAGCAACGGTAGCCCTGTCCCCTGCCAAGATGCACAAGCTGCTGCAGGAATCCGGCTTCTCAGGCGTCGTGTCCATAAAGTTGGACAGCTCCGTCCATGACAAGCACGCGACGTCTGTGATTGTATCACAGGCAAATGACAATTTTGTCGCATTGCTGCGTCAGCCCTTGGTTCCCTCAAGCCTTTCAGCCTCTCTGTTCCGCGGCAATCTTCTCATACTAGGCGGCGCATCTCTCAAGACCATCAAGTTCGCCGAGAAACTGTGTTCGAGACTGTCTGCAGTTTGGCAAGGGAAGCTCAGCATCGTCGAGTCCCTGCTGGACATTGGCCCTGGCACAATCGCAGGTGCAGCGGCCGTGCTCAGCTTGACGGAGCTGGATCGTCCGGTGTTCCAGCATCTGAATCGCGACTTGTTCAGCAAGCTGCAGCAGCTCTTGCAACTGGCCAAGACGATACTTTGGGTCACAAACAGATCTGCTTCGTCGGGGCCTTACCAGAGTGCCCTTATGGGACTTGGAAGGACTGTCATTACCGAAGACCCAGAGATGGCTCTCCAGTTCCTTGACGTGGACACGCTGGACAGCTCCGAGACCATCGTGGCAGAGACATTGCTGCGTTTGGTGGCGGATACGCAGTCTCCCAGTCGAGAGCCTTCATCAACACCGCTTTGGACAACGGAGCTTGAGCTTGCTGCCGAGAATGGCAGACTATGCATACCTCGTGTTGTGATGGACCAGGATCGCAACAACTCCGTCAACTCCGTCCGCCGTGTTGTTGAAACTGAAGTCTGCAGCTCTGAGGTCGACGTATCACTGATCAATTCCGGGGATGGATCGTACGTTGCTCGCACATGCAGAGAAGTACCAGGCGCCGTAGCCGCAATAGAGGCTAGAGACTTAACTAAGGTTCGCAATGAGTTCTCATGTGGGGAGCCGACTCTGATCAACCACGATGGTTCTGCTCTGCACCTCTGCATCGGAGTTACGCCAGATAGCCGCCGCGTGCTTACACTGAGCTCGCAGAACGCACCTCGCGTCTACGTCAACAGAGACTCTGTTGTAGCCTTGAAGAGCTTTCCAACAGAGAACACCTGCGACAGCGTGGGACAGTTCCTCGGCCAGGCCCACTTGCAACTGCAGGCGAAGCTGCTCTCGAGCTTGATTCCTAGCGCGACAAATGTACTTATTTACCAGCCTGACGAAACACTGGCCACACTTTTGGACGAGTACTTACAAGGTGAGTCCGGAAAGTTGGTGTGGTACGTCCGATTTGTACAGGCAACGGACGCGTCTGCTTCACTGTGTCGTAAGGGCCGAGCCATCACGCTTCGCTCTGGGGCATCGAGACGGGAGATCAACCAGCAGCTCCCGTCCAACATCGGCTTGGTGACATACCTGGGCCACAAGAACGATGATACTGATGAAGACTTGGCCACGCTGCGAAACTGCTTGCCCCAGCAGTGCTCAGTGATGCCCATTACCAAGTTGCTGTCGGGTTTCGCAACAGCCATCGCGCCTACTACTACACAAGCAGCCTTGTCATTCTTGGCAGAAAACCTCACTTTTCTAGGAAAATCAACAGCTACTGCCGCTGTCATCAGCGCGACCGACCTGGCGGGAAGAGCAGTGTTGCCTGAGCACAAAGGGCCAGTGATTGTCGACTGGACCGGCCATCAGAAACTCAAGGTCCAGTCAACGCCACTTAATCCTGCGATGCTCTTCTCAGCCAACAAGACGTATCTTTTGGTCGGTCTTGCGGGGCAAATGGGTCAGTCTTTTTGCAAGTGGATGGCACAAAACGGCGCTCGCCACATTGTGGTGACAAGCAGGCAAGTCCAATCTCGCCCCAAGACGACGACTATAGCTGACAACCACAGAAACCCACCGCAAAACGGCTCCTGGTTAGCAGAAATGGAGACACTGGGCGCAACCGTCCGCATCGAGGCAGCCGACGTAACCCGGAGAGACGATATTGTCCGGTTGCGCAAGGATATCGCCAAGGGCATGCCACCTGTGGCCGGCATCATGAATGGAGCCATGGTGCTGGCGGATGGCCTCTTTGCTGACATGACGTTTGAGAACATGCAAAAAGTGTTGCTACCTAAGGTTGATGGCTCCCGCATCCTGGATGATGTCTTTTCGAATGCCGATCTCGACTTTTTCGTCATGCTGTCGTCTGTCAACGCAGCAACGGGCATGACTGGCCAGGCCAACTATGCGGCTGCAAATATGGTAAGCTGAAGCCCATTTAATCTTCCACAAGGGGAAAGATCTGACACTAGACATCTAGTTCATGGTTGGACTGGCGGCAGACAGGAGATCGCGTGGTCTCGCTGCCTCTGTGGTGGACATCGGCATGGTTATTGGCATCGGCGTCATCCAGCGCACAGAGGGCGACGCCGGCACCGGTGTCATTGAGAAGAATCTGCGCAGGCAGAACCTCGCTGCAATTTCCGAGCGCGACTTGCATCATATTCTCGCCGAATCCATCGTTGCCGGGACACGCGACCGCGACGTCGAGATCATTACAGGCCTGCAGCACTACCAGTCCTCGTCGCCGAACCGGCCGCTGTGGTACAAGAACCCACGCTTCTCGCATCTCGTGAGGAAGGTCGCTGCCTCCACATCGTCCGACAGCTCACCACCGGATAAGGCGAAGCGGACCCTAGCTAGTGCTGGGAATGCGCAAGAGGCGAGCGAGATGCTCGAAACGGCCCTGATCGAGTACCTGGCCTCCGAGCTCAAGGTAAGAAAGCTTCCCACGTCCGTTCTTGTCGCCGGATTGCACTAACTAGTCTGTAAAACGTAGCTGCCCGCTAGTGATATATCTGCTGACACTCCAATTATTGACCTTGGTGTCGACTCTCTTGTGGCTGCAGCGATACGGAGCTGGTCGCTAACGGAGCATAGGGTGGAAGTACCAATACTGAAGATCTTGGGAGGTTCTTCAGTCAGACAGGGTGAGTGCCTCATATTTATACTCGGTGATCATTGCTAACACACGACTCAGTGTCCCAAGAAGGTGTATCAAAGTTGTCGTTCGCGGGCAACAAGACAGACTCTGGAAGCAAAGACAACAAGGCGGCTGCACCAGAGCTCGTCAGCACCAAGGCAAATAACACGAACGAAGCCCCAAGCATCAAAGAGCATAGATCATTAGCTCAAGGCAACGAAAGATTACAGCAACACTCATCGCCATCCTCGTCCTCGGTGGTATCGACCCCTCAGTCAACCGCCAACCCCGTGTCTTTGGAATCGTCTGCGGTCTGGGACGCGTTCGAGAAGAACCGGGGTAAGGTCAATACGCAAAGAGAAGGCCCGCAGTCCCTTGGGCAGTCAAGACTCTACTTCTCGTCTCAATTCCTCGACGACAGCAGCCCATTCAACTGTACTACGTCGTACCGCCTGTCGGGTCCAGTCGACGTGCAGAGGCTGATACAGGCTTTCGAGATGGTCATCGAGCGCCATGAGATTTTCCGGACCATCTTCTACACTAACAAAATCACAGGTCAGGCCATGCAGGCCGTTGTGGACGAGTCCGAGTTTAAGCTCAAGACTTTGAAGAATTGCGACGATTCGACAGACGTTCAGGTCGAGTTCCAGCGCACCCACAGTTATCGTTTCAACCTTGCGACAGGAGATACCTTCATCGCCACGCTCCTCTCCCACAGTCCCCAGTCGCACACCTTGATGTTTGGATATCATCACATCATCATCGATGGCGTGAGCTGGCAGCTCTTCCTGCAGGATCTCGGGAAGTTCTATCGGGATCCGTCGAGCGTGTCGAAGCTGCCAGCACCAGGCCAATGTGTTGACTTTGCCAGGAAGCAGCGCCACGATGTTTCGACGGGTGCATACAAGGAGAGACTTTGCTTTTGGAAGGGCTTATTTCCGAAGCCCCCAAACCCTCTACCCCTCTTCCCATTTGCCAAAGTCGGAGCCAGACGAGCCCTGAGTCGGTACTCGATGCGCGACACTGTGGTCTCAATCGACGCCGACTTGATTGAGAGCATCAAGCGTGCAAGCGTTGCGTCGCGCACAACACCGTTTCATTTCTGGCTTGCTGGATTTCAAGTGCTGCTCCAACGGCTTCTGAACACGGGCGACCTCTGCTTAGGAATCGTCGACGCCAACCGCTCCGACCCGGCCTTCAGTCAGACGATCGGATTCATGTTGGAGGTCACGCCGGTGCTTTTCAATGTGCGCGACGACCAGCCGTTTGCTGAGGTTCTGAAAGAGACGCGCTCCAAGGCGTACGCTGCAATTGCCCGCTCCGGCGTCCCGATCGAGGAGCTGGCACGCGCGTGCGGTATCTCTGCCGACAAAATGCAGACCCCTTTTTCTCAGATCATTTTCAACTACCGCATGGGTGCAACGAAGACTCCAGACATGGGAGATTTTCGGATGGACTTCCTGGACTACTCGGATGCCAAGGTCCCCTACGATTTGGCTGTGTCGGTGGACGAGAAAAAGGACGGAACCGGTTTCCTCACCCTGTCCGCCCAGGACTACTTGTACGACCAAGAAGGTGTTGATCTGCTTATTGCCACATACAAGCTGCTGCTCACAAAGTTGTCTTCGGATACCTCTTGTGTTGTTGGCCACGCTCCCATATACGATGCGGCCTTAGTCGAGATGGGAGTGTCCTTGGGCACCGGCACATCCACGACATCTCTGGGAACCAGAAGCAACCCAGACACACTTTCGAGAAGATTCAACGCTTGGGTAGCCAAGGATCCCGAGGCGGTGGCCGTCAAGGACATGTCCGGCAAGTCCAGCACGTACCTGGAGACCTCTCAGCGGGCAGATGAGATTGCCAAGGCATTTCAATCCGTTGAGGGAGTGGGCGCTAGGTCACGCATCTCTGTCTTGTGCGAGCCAAATGTGGACACGGTAGCGACAATCATAGCCATTCACCGCATTGGAGCTGTGTATGTGCCCCTGGATATCTATGCCACTAATCAGCGGCTCGACAACATTCTCGATGAGTCTAGCGCTTCGGTGCTTGTACATGATGTGTCTACTGCTGCGCGAGCCTCAAGACTCATCAAAGGACGCAAGATGCAGCTTTTGAATTCTGAAAAGATAGCCAATGAGAAAGTGACGAACCTGGTTGACGATCTATCATCGGCCCACGACGCTGCCTTCATCCTCTATACCAGCGGGTCAACAGGAATGCCAAAGGGAATTCCACTGACGCACGCAAATGTGTGCACCGTCATAACCTCGAGCACGCTGCGGCTCTCACTCGGACGCGAGGTGGTACTGCAGCAGACTGGCCAAGGCTTCGATGCGGCTGCGTGGCAGATTTTTGCAGCCCTTTCCAACGGCGGCACGGTCATTATGAGCGACAACCACGGCGACCCAGCGGATCTTGCTGCGCTGATGAAGCGGGAGGGCGTAACGGTCGCTCTTCTCATCATCTCAGAGGTTCACTCCCTGTTGCAGTACGGGCAGAGCTCCCTGCGCGAATGCGTTGACTGGCGCATCGCCATTTGCGGCGGCGAGAACTTCACCCCCAACCTCATTGACAAGATTGCCGCCCTTGGCTTGCCCGGGCTGCGAGTCTTCAACGGCTACGGCCCAACGGAGGCATCCATCATCTCGACACTGGGTGAGATCGCTATTGTCGAGAACGTCAAGAGAGGCGGCGACTACAGAGTCCCCATCGGTGCGCCGCTTCCAGACTACGGCATGTACGTTGTAGATGAGAAGCGCCGTCCGGTGCCCGTTGGTTGGGTCGGAGAAGTTGCCATCTGCGGACCTGGTGTCGTCGAGTTGGGGTACCTAGGACGTCCAGAGCTCACAATGGCGAAGTGGAAGCCTGCCAGCTTCTTGGCTAGTTATGAGGTTGCTCGGAGCAGGGGGCTGGACCGTCTGTGCTACCTTACAGGGGATCTTGGTAGGATGCTTGCGGACGGGTCACTGGTGATTCTGGGACGTATTGACGGAGATAGCCAGGTCAAGTTTAGAGGCTTCCGCGTCGACCTCGACGAAGTCGCAAACTGCATCGTCGAGACATCGGCTGGCCTTCTCACCGACGCCAGAGTCATTATTCGTGGAAACACGTCCACCGACCACAAGTTCCTCGCCGCTTTTGTCGTCTTCAGCCGCGAGAGTCCCCTTATCGACGGACCCGAGTACCTGCGCTCTCTGCTGCTGGATCTTCCTCTAGCTCCTTATATGCGTCCCGCCATCGCCCTTTCTCTGGACGCATTGCCTTTTACTGAGCGAGGAAAACTTGACACCAAGGAGCTGGAGAGGATGGAGATACCGGCGGTAGCTGCTGACGATGGCGATGAGTATTATGAGGAGGATGTTACCGAGTGCGAGGCGTCTCTCAAGAAGATCTGGAGGGATGTGATCCAAGGTGCCGGCGGCATTCCGGCCCGCATCCAGCGTGACTCAGACTTTTTCTCGGTCGGCGGGAGCTCATTGCTTCTGATCAGGCTCAAGGCAGAGATTCTGCGCGTCTTTGGAATGGAAGTTACCTTACCAGAGCTATTCCAGAGCAGTACTCTTCAAGGCCTCGCCACTCGAATCCAAGTATCGTCAGGCCCCGCGGGCGCCGAGCAAATTGATTGGGAGAAGGAAATTGAACCGGCGGAGATTCCGGCAACCGTTCTGAGTCGCCGAGAATGCCCGCCACCCAGGCAATCACTCGCAGCTCTCTCGGTCATTCTCACCGGTGCCACGGGCTTCCTGGGCTCCGCCCTTCTCCGTCAGCTTGTCGAGAACCCAGCCGTCCATCGAGTTCACTGCGTGGCCGTACGGAACCCCGGCCGTTTCTCCCAGGACATTGACTCGTCCAAGGTCATCATCCACCCCGGCGATTTGGCTCAACCACTCCTCGGGCTTCGCGAGGAACACGTTGTGGCGCAAGTCTTTGGCGAGGTGCACGCCATCATACACAACGGCGCTGAAGTGTCGCACATGAAGAGCTACGACAGTCTGCGCAAGCCTAACGTTGGATCAACACGAGAGCTGGTCCGCCTTCTTCTCCGCTACTGCGATATGAGCTCGGGCATTCCACCGTTTCACTTCGTCTCGACCGGCGGTGTAGCTCTGCTTACGGACTGGGTTACGCTTCCTGAAGCGCAGCTCCCGTCGCACGCCAAGCCACCTACTGACGGATCGCACGGGTACATCAGCAGCAAGTGGGCGAGCGAGCGACTCTTGGAACGGCTCAGCGAGGTCGTTCCAGGGCTGCGAGTCTTCGTGCATCGCCCGTCCAACATTACCGGAGAGGGGGTGGGCAACCAGGATATCGTCCACAACGTGCTGCGCTTCTCCTCAATTCTCAGGGCTGTGCCGGATCTGGGAACCAACTTTGGAACCTTTGATTTAGTAACCGTCGATACAGTGGCCAAGGGTATCTTAGAGGATGTGCTTAATGTGAAAGAGTCATCGGTATCGAGCGCTGGTCGCGTCACCTACCGTCATCAATCTGGAGAGACACAGGTGCCGGCGAGCCAGCTCAAGGAGTATTTGGGTCATTCCGAGACAAACCCATTTCGCGTGCTGGCAATGGAGGAGTGGATTGCTGCCGCAAGGTCCACCGGCTTGGACGAGCTGGTCGCGAGCTTCATTGGCGCTTCTTTAGAATATGGAGGCATGAAAATGCCTTTGCTGGGGAAGACTTCGGTGGTACCGAAGTAGACGTGTCCTCCTTCTTTGGATTGGAGGATCAGGGACATAAAAGGGAGTTGATTTCCGCATATCAGATGATCACAAGCGTCGACAACGCACATATAGAGGGCTACGTAGTTCAATAAGAGAATTCGTGGCTCCAACCTTCTGACGATGCAGATTGCTACGTTATTTAATACGCCTTGTGAAACATAAAGTAAACTTCTCAGTGCCTTGTCGTAGGTACTTGTTCTTTTCTTTAGTTTATCTGTGATCAGATGCTTCCTTACATTTTCTGGGCTCTACGGTCTTCGTGTCGTCCTGAGTGACGGCCTCTGCGTTCGGCTTGTGGTGTGGTCTTTTGCCCTCAACAAAGTGGCGACGTATTCGGTAACTGTAATGATCCAGAACACATTTGTCTTACGATGATGTGTTCGAAAGGCTGGAGAAGCGGGGATTAAGAAGTGGCCCTCCAGGGAAAGTAGATCTTGAGACGTCCAGGCCTGAAGAGGAGAAGGAGATGAAAGCATGATTGTGGTCATGTTGATATTTAATTGCTTGGCAGGCTGAAGCGCGAAGAGTTTGTTCCAGCGTCATGCCTATTGCAATACCGTAATCTAAAGCCTTCAATCATACTAGGCAAGTAAACTAGGCTCACTATTACTTTATTTAAGAATTATGCTAAGGGGAATAAATATAAATTAATAAAAATATCTTTAATATAATATCGATAATCTATGGGTATATATAATTTAAATTAGTTTGTACTATTAATATAAGGCCTATTTATTGAGGTTCGTATTAACCTTACGGTCGAAAGGGCTATTGGTTATAGCTAGTGCCCTCTTAGTAGCCTTATTAAAGCCTTCTTAGGCAGGCCGAGAGCCTTATTAGCGAGCTTATACGTGGCCTCCAAGTTGTCGCTACTATTAGGGTAGCATCCTTTATGATTAATTATTTGTACAATGGAATCTCCGGCAATGGCAAGACTACAAAAGGGGTGAACACGGTGGCGTATCCTGGCTTGCCTGGCAAGTTAGCACGTTGAATTCCAGGCGAAAGCTTGGAATGGCCCAAGCTTCACCAAGTCCCGATTGAGCTAGTGCAGTGACCGCAAAACTCCAATGCGGCTAGCCCGATGACTGCGAAATTCAATGTGGCTAGCTCGGTGACCGCGAAATTCAAAAGGGCATTTTACGTGAGCCCAACTCTCAAAGCAACATGGCAAAATACGACCCATAGAATAAACAGGGGAAGGCAACCCGGTGGCGGGTTGCGCAAAAAACCTTGAGGAACGAAGATGGGCATCTTCCAAACATGAGATGAGAGCATCTTCGATGTCCAGATGGACGCCGCGATCTTGAGAAAGTATATATGCGTGTGGCTAGAAAACCATGAGACGGGATTGTCTTCCGGACATTCTGGATACTGTCCTTCTCCATATTGTGATTTCGTTTATTTTACGTTAGATCGACTTCAGGAGTTCTTATATATATAGTGAACTTGTTCAAGCTGAGTAGTTGAACATTATGCCATCGCCTAGCAAGTCTCTGAAATATGTAGCCTCATTGCGGTCCATTATCTCGGCTTCCTCGTTCTTCCCTCTTTACTTGCAACCGGTGGGATGCTGCTCCTGCTGGTCAGGGTGTCTAGATGTGTCTTTCCGAGGACTTTCACTTTTAGCTCAAGCGTCTTTAAGAAATGTATCTATGTCGCGGGTCAACGCTATTAAATTAGCTAGATGTCCAGATCTAATTCCGAATTGTTTTGATCCTGCGAAATGCAAGAGTGTATATTGCTGGCGTCTGGATGACTACACAGCTCATGCCATAAAATACCAGCACAGAGGCAGGCTTGATATATGTGACAAGCTTCAGTCCGATCTTGTCTAGCATCAACATGGCAACACACGCATATACCAGCATGCGCGTAGAGACCAGGGATTCGTTCCTCGCCCAGCGTAGGTCTTGGCGAGATCGGAAAACAGTCCACATCTGTGCGTCGAGAATAAGACGGCCCGCAAGAAACAGAGCAACAAAAGCCTCTGGTGTCATTTTAAGGCGCGGGGCCGAAATCGCCATTGCCAGTCCCCAGTGTACACAAGCAAATGCAAGCAAGACGGGAGAGGAGAGCATGATGTACCGCGGCGTCCTGCCGACTTTCATCGCCAACAGAAACACAGCCTGCAGGTATAGATTAACGTTAGTCTCCAGACTACCTATTTTCACAATGAGAACTGGCTTCTTGATCTCACCTCAAATCCTACCCAAAAGATGACACTTAAGCCTAACCACCCAGGAGGCATAAAAATTGTTGATACCAATGCAATCCCGACTGTAGGTAAGGCGAGGAGAACAGCGCGAGGCCAAGGCACATCGAAGAGACCCAAAGTATCGCTGTACTGTTGAAGCGTTCCCCGGTGAGAGCTTAAGCCATTGCTAGGAATAGGCTTGCCGATCGCATCTATAGCTTGTCCTGAGACAATATAGATAGCGAAGCCCATGACGAAAGACACGACAGGATGTTGTGCAACAAAGTTAATGTCGTTCTTGTGCCACTGCAAGACGCCAAATGAACATAGCGTGGCGACAACAATCATGCGCAAGCTGACAGTACGGTGAAAACTTAGAATCAGTGCTCGATTGAAGTTTACCGCGACTGAGAATGCATCCAAAGAGGCCATTATAACCAACGAAAACCAAGTGTCGATGGACAGCAACTTAGCAGAGCTCTCGGACCCGCGTAGGTTAATGCTTTCCGAGTGGGCGGCTATGCTCAATAACTCTAATTCATCCGCTAACGGGGGGACGGGAGCTGAGGACCGAATAGACCAGAAGTTGGCAATATTAAGCGTTGTTAGGTGAGTAACCACACCAACCCAGAACACAAAGGACATGAGGCCAGCCAACTGCAGAAGCCAGAAGTAGAGAACTCGGCGGTCGCTGAGGTTGAAGCCTGTCAGAACAGCACTGATTGATGGTTGGCTCGCCTCGATTATCCCATAATTAGCTAATGAGCGACCTGAGTTAGCAGGAAGAACGTCGTAAAATCAAGCAGCTTCGGTGATCCTAAACCTTTCAGGGGATTCATCTCGAACACGGGCATCTTCGCTGCCGTAGACGAATCTAGATTATATGGGCTGATGCGGATCATGTTAGTAGCAACAACGCATACCAAATAAGTGGAGGGGTATTGGTGGATCTGTTTACTGCTTACCGTATCGAGCGAAGCTTGTTGAGCAGGGAAACAGTATATAGCTAGGGTAAGGCTAAGTAAAATAGAGTGTAGTAAAGGACTGCGAAATTTACTCTTATTTAGTTCAAGAATGCTCTGGTCATGGTAGCATTAAGGAAGTTTCGTGCGACAGGTTATAGATGTGGTCATGTGCCGCCGCAACACTATTACCCCTAGCTGCCAAGGGCGCCGAGACTAGAAGCCACCGAACCTGGAAGCCGCCGAACCTGGTAACTAACGAATTTAGATGCAGCCAAGCCTAGAAGCCGCCGAACCGAGAAGCCACCGGAATTCATGTTCCATAATGTTGTTACAGGCAACCCAGGCGCCGCCGAAGCAAGCGGTCCGGAATGAACCCGCTTAGTAAGACTCAGTGTTGAATTTTATCCTTCTCTTTCTTGTTGGAAAACATATTAGTGGTCTGGTGTGGAGATGATAATATTATTAGGGTTATTTATTACGGTTTATACATACATACCGGTCCGGAAGACCCCAATGAAAGACAAGGCAGTGGCTCAAACGTCATTAGCGTATGTGGAGAGTCGGCGATATCGGTAAGGTGCCAATATAAAGGATCTAGTAGTCCCTTCACTCGAACGGCATTGCTCTCTCGCCACGCATATTGTTGCAATATACCCAATGCTTTTATCTCAATACAAGGACTCGTCCCATTGACTATTCTACCGGATATAACACAAGAAGAGCTAGTAAACAACAGTCAGTGGAATGGCCAACGATTATAAGTTTGAGGGCTGGATGGGCCTGGACCCCTCCTCCGCCGATGGCAAGATGATTTGGAAGGAATACGAGCCCAAGCAGTGGGAGGATACGGATGTTGATATCAAGATCACCCACTCGGGAATCTGCGGCTCGGACTTGCAGACCCTACGGTCCAGCTTGGTGGGTCCCATTCGCCCATATTTCAGAGCTTTCGAGCGACAAAGCTGGGTGTCTGAGAACATATTGAGAGACTTCCGCAGCTGACGCTCATCAAACTACAGTTCGTGTCCCCGTATCCTGTCGTCGTCGGCCACGAAATCGTTGGTATCGCCGTGCGCGTCGGTTCCAAAGCCGAAGGCAACATTAAAGTCGGCGACCTCGTGGGCGTTGGCGGCCAGTCTGACTCCTGTCTCAGCCGCGACGGCCACGAGTGCAACGAATGCTCCTCGCAGAACGAAAACTACTGTACTAACGGCGTGGGTACATACGCCTATCAACACCGCAATGGCGGCCCCGCATACGGCGGCTTCGCTACATACCATCGGTGTCCCTCGCACTTCGTTATCAAGATCCCCAAGGGCCTAGCGCCAGAGTTCGCCGCACCTATGCTATGCGGCGGTGTGACGGTGTACTCGCCGCTGAAGCACTTTGGCGCGGGCCCAGGGAAGAAGATCGGCGTTGTAGGCGTTGGTGGATTAGGACACTTTGCGGTATTATTTGCAAAGGCGTTAGGAGCGGATGAGGTGGTCGGCATTTCGAGGAAGAATACTAAGCGGCAGGATGTGCTGGATCTTGGGTGCGATGATTATATCGCGACGGATGATGATAAGGACTGGGCGACGAAGAATGCACGGAGGTTTGATCTTGTCATTAGTACCGTGTCTTCGGCAAAGGTACGTTGCCAGAGTCCTATCGTCACGATTACACCGTCGCGTCACCACAACGACCAACAAGAAGGGCGACATTTGAACCAAGTTCCTGAAGCACGACACTTCCAACTTCGTTAATCTTTGAAGGCCAAAACACTGGAGATAGGCAGAGGAGGGCAAGTTTCTGACAGTCTTCTTGTAGATCCCTTTCGACGGCTATCTCAACCTCCTCAAGCTCGACGGCACCCTGGTCCAGGTGGGCATCCCCGATGGTACCGTGCCCCTGCACGCCTTGAACATTATCCTCGGGCGCCGCCGCATCGCGGGCTCCGCCATCGGCTCCCCAAAAGAGATTAAGGAAATGTTCCAGCTCGCCGTGGACAAGAACATTAAGCCATGTGTTGAACAGCGACCCATGAAGGATGCTAACCAAGCTATCGTCGACATGGACGCTGGAAAGCCTCGGTTCCGGTACGTCTTGTTCAACTAAACAAGCAAGTAGATAGTAAGATTGAAGATAAATGGGAGCCAAAGAGGAGAACGATATAGAACCAACAGTTGCATCATGTGGTGTGAATGAATGTGGGTGTAGGCGTATAGGGAGGTGGCGGTTCCTTGGATAGTGGGGTGTAGGTGTAGGTAGCGTTAGGTTTAGCAAAGGGATATATGCCTCAAATTAGATGATAGGACAATGGAGTTCCAACCAAAGGGAGCTATTAATGCACGAAGTACGAACTGTATGTGGCAATTGACCTCCTCCGTGCCAGTAGCTTTTGGTGTATCTATGGGTACGATGATTAGTCCGGAAAGAGATTGATGTCCAGAAAACATAGTCGTTGTCAAGTTCAGGTGAAAATGAAAGCAAGACTGGATTTTCTGACAGTATTAATGTCACATGCAATCGTTTGCCATTCGTGACGCTTCTTAGCATTTAAACTTAAACTTAGTTTTCTCCCAATCATGTCTTCTCGTGATCCTGGCCCCGAGGCCCTCCCCGCCCTTGACCGGTTTGCGGGACGGAGCCGACAGTTTCGCTCCCTCCATTTTGAGGTCGCTGAACTCCATCCCCAAAGGCTCGATATCGAAGCGGAGCAGCATCATAGTCATGAACCCGAGAATCTCGCAAAAGGCCAAGTACCTGCCTGGGCAGAGATGTTTCCCACCTCCAAAGGGAATGAAGGCAGCCTTTCGCTTGCGATCCGCTGCTGAGCCGCGAGCCCCAAAGTTCTCCTTGCCCTGCAGTTGAAGGAAACGCTCGGCGTTGAAGTCGGCGGCGTCTGAGCCCCAAATCTCGACCGCCGAATGCGTAACACCCGCCGATAGCTGTATGTCCACGCCCTTCTTTAGCAGATAGGTCTGTCCGTCTTGACTAGTAAGGGTTATGGGGGCGACGGAGCGACGCAAGCTAACCGAATGGTTAACAAGTCGCATCGTCTCGTGGTAGGAGCTAACCATAAGAGGTAGCTGCTTGTCAAATTGTGTAATGTCGAATATTGCGATCTTGCCCCCGCCGCTCTTCTCGTCAGCATTAATGATAGCGGCGGCTTCGATCTCAGCACGTAATCTCTCGACCAATGTCGGCCGCGAGAGTATGAAGATAAGCATCCAAAAGAACGTGGGAACGGCATTTGTAGTCGCGGCTACGGGGAGGATAGTCTCGATCTTAGCAATCTCCTCCCCGGTGAAGCCATGCGTTCGTAATATTCTGGCGCGGTTGGCGGTTAGGGCGGAGGTGGTGGGATCATTCATGTAATGCCCGCTTTCGTAGTAACCCTTCATAGCCGTCTGCAACACTCGTCTGGCATGAAAGCCCTTAGGCATGGTAATAGAAGGGAATGGTGATAGAAGAAAGAAAGGGATGGATTTCTCAAAGGTCCTAAACATAGATAAACGTAGATGAGTACATGAAGACTAATCGTAGAGGGCGAAACAGTAATATTTACCAAATAGCAGGAATTAATTCCGGATTATTGGTAAATGGATCATTATCCCCGTATAAGGCTTTAGTCGTCGCCATGGTCATGATATCTCGACACCAACTGTAGAGGTTCCCGACCTCTAGCCCGGCATTGATCTTCTGTTCCATTCCTGAGTTAGTATTATCGACCTCGAAGGTTCCATAACTAATCGGATCCAATTTGGCTAAGATACTAGAAAGGAAATGGATGTTCATGATTTGTAGCGATGCTGGCTGAAAACTCTTGTGGATGGCTTCCGTGAATTCTTGTACGAGCTTGGGCTGGCTGGTGATTTTGGCAAAAGTCCTGTCTGCAAGGCCATAGGTCTTTTGAACATATTCGATTACGATCGGTTCAAAGCTTGCAGTTTTGGACCGTAGTGCAGACTGAATCAGATACGGGTCGAATATAGTGTATATCTTTCCGTTCAGCATAGGTAGCGTAGCTATAGATACTGACGGGTTGGCCTTGCTGCACCATGGAATCATCTCAGTATAGTAGCCTGCAGAGCGGATTGATATCATGAATATGACGCACTAAAGCACCGGGCTAAACTCATTCTGAAATCTGATCAGATTTATAATATGTCCAATGAAGGGCACCCTGGGTTTGAGGAGAGGGGGTTCTCGAGGATCGTGACTGTACGACAGAGGCCAGCTCACGAGAGGAGAGATGATCAGGCCTGCGATGAGAAGGGCGGTCAGAATGAGTGTTGCACGAGACGACCGGCCAAGAAGCTTGCAGATGGTCCCGTCTGCGATGATCTCATTGAGCTGGACGCTCTCGTCTCCTTTTATACCATCCATCAAGAGCCTGGCGTGCAAAGGTTGTGATCGCGGGTGTCGTTTCTGTGAGATGTTCGAACCGTGAACTTGACTTTCTATGTCCACGGATGAAGTCAAATAGCAAGAGCAACGAGAGCGGCGGCAGCAGCTTCTATGTATGTGCGTTAAACGAAGGATATGGAAGAGCCCGAACCCTGTTTCTGGGAATCTCCCGGTTGCTAACGACAGCTTGCGGCGGCGGCAACAGCCTCCTGGACGACTCTATGCGCCATGCAATGCCATGCCCATGTCCGCAGTGCTCTAGGCGAACTCCCACCAGCTGTTTTACGGTTGCGCTAGGGTTGAATCTGGAGCTAGTGGCTCTAGATGCCTGGGGCGAGCTAGCGATCTCCTTGCGCACAATATTGGGGGTCCATGTAGGAGGCGATCAGAAGACCCAGCCTCCAGGCATGGGAGGATCGGCGGCTTTCCGGCAGTACCTGGTTGCTAATCTGTAAGTAAGTCCGTATCCAGCGACCTACGGAGTAGCGGAGCTGACACGAAGGATTGGCTTATGTGCAAGTCTGCTTGGCCAACCCAGGGGGTGTGGGATTTTGGTTTGTCGTGTAGCAAACAGCCGAATACAATCGTACGGACAAGGGTGTCTCATCGGAGGGATTCCGGCCTGGAAAAGTGAAAAAGAGCCGTGAGGGCAGATAGTAGCCCGCCCAATGAAGCTACTCGTGCAGTAACGTTAGTGTGTGAGGATGGACCTCCATACCCGCGGGCGGCGCCCGTTGGTGGGACCTAGCGGAGACCAACTTTAATGTCAACTGAGCTGCCGGATGTATACCCCTCAAATTATTACTTGGGCTTGGTTCCTGGTCTTTGAGGCCTCCGGGGCTAATGAGGCCAGGCCATGTTCGTAAAGCTTTACGGATAGTTAGATAGTACTGCCATGTATCCCGCAATCTCGCTGACACTCCTTGCACCATAGACAAAGCAGCCCCATTGATACATACCGGTGATAAGCAATTGACTTACGTGTCAACACTACCGTAAGTCGGTCTCCGCTAGGTCCCACCAATGGGTAACGCTTGAAGCCCTCGACTGCTTGCCAGGCTTGGTCAGGGCGGGGTTTGGACGCCAGCCGACTGTCCATGTCACACAGGTCGTCTTGTGCCAGGCAGCTGGGTTTGAAGTTGCTGCTACGGGAGTATTTGTGCTACTAGTTACACAATTGTAGCAGCTGAAATTGAGGTTGTAACGACTGTGACCGAGGCCTGGATGTAATCCTCAGGCGGAGCGGCGGGTCATGCACCGGCACCAATTTTGTATGTCGTTGTTGGGTGGCCAGGGGTGCAATGAAAGGCTGGACATAGACAGCGGCAACGAGAATAAGACAAGGAGCGCAGGAATGAGACGCTGGAGTCCCAAGCAGATCGCGAACCATTGGAGCAAGGCGACACGACCCCTGCCTGGCTCATGTGCTAGGCGATAGAGCAACCATGTATCTAGGACAGCGGCATGACTAACGTTTCTGCCCCCGAAAATAGCGGAAACGAGGTGCAGAAAACTGTTCTGCAACTTCTGACAGAAACTGAGCGGAGGCGGTTAGCAGTTCCAGCTGTATGAGGTTCCGCGCATGCAGACCACATTCGTTCTTTCCACTGATCTCTTCTGATATTAATAAGCTCAGCGGATAGCACGGCTGGTGTTCCATGATAGACAATCGAAAATCCGCGTTTATTGCGTGCTGAGCTTGCACTGAAACGGCCCATGCCTTGAGGTTATAGTTCAACAGCAATGCATGTGCAACAGGACTTCATCCAACGCAAAACACAGATCATTGTAGCGTGCTGGTTTTATGTTCTTCCCCTTCACCATCACCCTCGCCCCATCCGGCGGATACAGTGCTTCAGCGACCCAATACTTCGGCGGTCGCTGGCCGTCGTAGCTCCAAATCGTAGTGGCGCAAGACATATGCGCTAATCATTTTGACTTCGAAGTCGACCAGGAAGCGACCTGGACACGCATGCTTGCCATGGCCGAAAGGCAAATAGTCTACACCTGTGGTGACGAAGCTGACGGCTGGGGACTGTTCGTCACGGCCAGCGGCCATCTCGCGAGGGCGGGAGCAGCGGAAGGGATCGAACTTGAGAGGATCCTCGAAGTTCTCGCCGTCTGTGTGAGCCGGCTGGCTGAAGAAAGAGACCACGGTGCCCTTGGGAATACGGTATCCGTCACCGGTTTCGAATTATCGACCATGACTTTGCATACGATAGCTCGCCCGCCGAATGAGCTGAGCCGTAATGTCTCGCAAGCCACGCTGTCGGCTCTGATCATCTGTCTGATTCCTGTATTTGTCCATGCGGAATCGCCATTTGTGTCGAGGATCCACTTGGTCTCATCCCTCAGTTTCGAAATTTTGTTGAATTTGGCATCCGATCCTACGATGTTTAGAATCAGATTTGTCACTAAGATGGTTGTTTGGTGCATGGCTCCAAAGTTGTAAGTGGGGATGTGATCCTGAGGCTGCTTATGATTGGGGTTGTTATGAGCAAGCCTGAGCATTTCTAAGCGTTCAGTCCAGAGCGGTACAAGCCATTTTTTAAACTTGGACAGTTTGAAACACATCGGCAGATTGAAAAGCGTCCCAACAAGTGGCTTCAACACAGTCGGGGTTGCACCACTAACTCCAGAATTGGCAACCAGCAATTGGTTGATACCTGACAGGTGCGATTGAAGATAGGCCAGGTTGCAACCTGTATATCGTGCGTCAGCCAGTTCGGGTCTGGTGTCGTTTGTCGCAATCACATAGTGGCAGCCCAACAGTGAAGCGACTGGCAGCTTGGGCGACAATATGACTGACGGTTTGCATCAGGTGCAGCTCATTCTTGGAGTGCTAGGGCTTAATTCAGCAGTGATGTATTTGGCACTGTCTAATCTACCTACATTTTCGTATACGTCTCGGAAGAGCGACTCGCAGTCGATGTAGCACCCTACCTTTGTGCGCAAGCTAAACCGTCGAGCTCCCTACGGCTCTGAGACGAGTGGCATTCCAGGAGGACAAGGCACGCGGAACATCATCCTATCCGCAAGATACATAAGGAATAAGGATTCAAGAACAGCATACAATGCCCAGTGGGCTAGTGAGGAGGAGAAGCTCATGTAGTATCGGCATCGTGACTGCGTGATAGATGGATAGACTTGCTGTTTGGCCCCAAGGAAGAAAGTATGAAGACAATCCTAGGATTGCCAATTAGCAAGGCTGGAGATGTAGTTACACATATATATAGCCTGGAAGGTGCTAGGCCTATCAAGTTCTATCGTCAATTCCCTGATCCATCCTATTCCTGCTCTTCTCGTGCAAGCACTTGTAGAAGCATATGGTAGTTTAGAATTGATCGGTGATAGACCGTTTCCACTATATGGACACTGTCTAGTCGAGGCCGGACAATAGGAGCAGCATCTAGGCGGTATGTCAACAAACCCGGACACTTTTAAGAGTTAGTAGTTATCATAGTTACTAGTAGAACTAGCTCTACCGCTAGGGCTATGCCAGGGACCTAGGGCCTATGTCGACGTTTACGGATCGCATTTGTAACTAAAAGTCTAAAAGCTAGCTACCGCAGCTTGTTGCCGTGACACCGATTCAGCCTCAATATGACGGCAGGGACCCCGCGGTGCGTTAGCCAGTTGTTCCGCAGATACTGGTTGGATGGATATCTATCCTTGACCTACGCAGGGGCGCCGACCACTGCAACGCCAAGTCGAAAAAGTGACAAGCTGACTGCGGACTTGTCCCAAGGGACACACGTCATCGTTCCAGGATGTAGGGTGAACATATGCGATCCCCACCCCAGAGACTTAGACTTACTCCTTGCCCATTACTGTGTTCCGACGGCGACTTGCCAAGGCTTTCCGACGGCTGCCACAGTGGCGGGCTTCCCGTCCAGCGCGTGCTGTGCAGGGATGTACGTGTAATGTAAATGCAGCGCCACCAATTGTTGCGTCAACAAGATCGCCGTATCGTACGGAGTAATGTATTTCTCGGACCTTGTCGTTGAATATAGATTGTTTCCCCAGGGCGTGGCACTCAGTAGCAAGAGCAGCAACGGCAGCCAGCCCTACAATCAAGGCAACAGGCTATTGCACTGGCCTTGCAAAGTCCACTGCGCAAACACGGCGAAAACAATCGCTCTCATTAGCTGAAAGGGCTCTCTTGCCGTGATGCCGCCCCGTTGTGTGCGCCATGTCGTTGGGAATCCAATGACTCCTACTCAAGACTCCGGAGGTGGGGCCGAACAGGGCTGTGCACCGCGGACCGCCTCCCCGCACCCGTCGCGCGTGGCGTCAAGCTCCCATCCTGACAGGAACGACCCGAGGGTACGGATGTGTCAGAAGGTAGGCTTGCGGCGCACACCCACTGCAGCTGTCGAGCGGAAAATGAGGTTATTTCGGCGATATACCTCACCCTGGCACGCTGGCTAGACGAGATTAGGTACTTGTATGGATCGCCAAGAACTGACGTAATTGATCGGGCTAAACTCTATTCTTGACCTTCACTGCAGATTCCAGGCACAGCTCATGGACCGCGGGTAATGAATCTGCATCTGGAAGACGTCAGTCCCACTACCTATTCTCATATTGCCCGACAGCCTTTCACCGCCCATGCTTAGATGCGTTGCTATTGTCAGCCTCTGTAAGCAACATACGTTGAAGTTTATATGAATATGGCCTGTACAGTAATACGACGCAGGGTCGTGGACGGCATGCAGCGTCATCCTTGTGACACGGTATCGCATGTGATATTATCTATCTAACTGTTTACTTCAGTCACCAAGTTAAACGACAGCTAACTTCTCCTCCTCGGACTTGAACTCACAGGCTGTAGCATAAATGAACGGCTCCAGGCGTCCACCAGAGAGGCTGGCGTGCGACCGTTGCCATGGGCAGAAGCTGCGTTGCGTTCGAGGCCCCAACCACAACCCGGCTTGCGCGCGATGTATCAAGGCCAGAGAGAAATGCACCTACAGCCCCCCGCTTCGAATTGGAAGACCCTCGAATAGACCAAATCAAGCAGCAAGCTTCCCCCGCCGGTCCTCGTCTTCCAACGGCGAGAACATTTTCATTGCCTGGCCGCAAAGTCCCGGAGTCATCCCGTCAGCCATGAATGCCGAACATGCCCCAACACCAACACCAGTAGTAGAGTCTGTCAAGTCCTTAGCCAACATGCTTGAGAGCAATGAGTCGGGGGACGTCTTGGATAGATGTACGGGCTGGATGACAAAACCTGGTACGTTGGAAGTCCTAGCTGGCGCGATGGACGATATAGTACTTACCACCTTCGCTACGTACATGTAGGTTCAACCTCTGCCACAACTACGACCTGGTCAGACTCGCCAACCGTCGCGCTAGTATCCGAGCCCCAACCTACTACCTTTGAGCCGGCCGATTGCCTAGAACCTCCAACATCAAAATTTTCGAATGAGATTCTTCAGCAGGATTTCCTCACCACCAACCTAGAACACCTACGAGACACGCCACCAACGATCACAACATACAGCCCCGACGACTTATGCATGTATGACATGCGTTCCTCGCCGACCCTAGCGGATGTGCCCCAGCTAGAACCAAATCACAGCCCCGAGGAGCAGCTATTATACCTCCAGCAGAGCCTATGCCACGTACCCTGCGCCTCGATGATGAACGAAGTTAACGGGTTCAAACGTACCGTGGACGAGACAATAAAGGCCTTGGGTATGCTGATTGATATTATCACAGCACTCACAGCCTCGGCAATATCCTCGACGCAAGCCCCATCCAAGGGCGGGAGTCTGGACAGAACTTCGTGTAGCCGCGCCGACGCGGTGACTATATTCCTCGTAGCGGCTTGCTACGCGCGCATTCTGCAGAACAGTAATTCGCTGGCGACACGGCTGCGTGACATGGTGAGCTCGAGCGATGAAGCAGCTCTACGTGCCCTGCCCTACGTGCAGATCGGCTCTTTTACTCCGACATCCCATATTGCGCCGGGCATACAAACGTCTGTGATTGTCCAACTTTTTTCTCAGTCACTGCGCGAGATCGAGAAGGGGCTACACGAACTCACCCGCGCCATTCTCGGCCATCAGGCACCTGTGTGTGGAATTGGCAGCAACTCTCACATCACCGATATAGTCAGCGCCTCCAATAGCGACGTTACCAACCTCCATGTCCACGTAAATGGCGTGCTTAGCAGCACACTGGAGTGGCTTAAATGGCATGATTGAATACAGAAATGACATGGTTGGAAGCCGAGACACTCGGATATATAACAAGGCACAATATGCTTCTGCGGGTGTCACGCTTCTCCTATTCTTGTCAAGCAAGCCATCGAAGATGTCGTAATAACCTACAACAATAACCTCATTGACCTCGTCACACCCTCCCCGAGTCTCATGACGCCAGAGACGCGGGGATGGAGGTACAAATCGGCTCGTTGAGCTCCTTCCTCGCTGCGGGCAGAGAGTGGGCCGGGCGATTGATGCTGAACAATAGGCAATCGATAGCCTTTCTGAAGATCTATCAGCATCTCGACCGCATGGGCGGAAACGAGACAGCTGGCGTCGAGCAGCTGTGCCAATTCGTCGGCGGCGAAGGCGGGACGGGGAAGTCGCGCATCATCGAAGCGCTGGTGGACCTGTTCGCCGCGAGAGGGATGTCGAACCGCCTTCTCATCACGGCTACATCTGGGACGGCCGCAGTGAGGATCAGCGGCATCACGATACACTCCGCCTGCGGCTTCGCCAAAGACCAGGGCAGTTTGGGGACAAACGCGTCGAAAGATGTCGATGGGGTACGCCTGCCCAATCAGGCGGAGCAGCGGTTCGTGAACGGCCAGACCCGGATGGACTGGCAGGAAAAGGACGTCCTCGTCATCGACGAGTAAGAATGCTCGGGGTACGGACGCCGCACGCGGTCAACGAGCAGCTTTGCCTGCTCCGCGGCTCACAGCGAGACTTCGGCAGTATCCCGATGGACCTCTTTTGCGGCGACTTCTACCAATTTCGACCGGTACAGGAACGGTCGATCCTGCTGCCCAGCGCGGCTGTCTCATGGGACGTAGACAACTCGTTCAAGGCTGAGCAACGACACCAGCACGACAAGGCGCACGCGCTATGGAGGCGATTCACAACGATCATCATGCTCAACGAGTAGTGTATGCCGTAGGAGACCCGGAGCTGCAGAGGCTGCTGACGCGCATCCGACGAGGCGAATAAGACGGCACGGACCTGGCCTTGGTCAACTCAAGGTCCTACTAGGAGGGTAGGCGAATATCCCTTGGGAAAAGGGTATCACCGTGGTGACGCCGCTAAATAGAAACCGCTAGAACCTCAATGTAAAGGTGAGAGTGGCGTTCCAGGCCTAGCAGCGGTCGACAATACGTATCTTTAATTCCGAGCACAATTAGAAGGAGGGGATGCCGACGGAGGAGGAGGCCATCATGATCCTGAATTTGGGAGACGATAGTGCGATCCCCGTACCAGCGGTCTTTATATTCGTGCCGGGGATGCCGGTCGTCATGAACTAGAACACGTACTAGGGCCTTAGGGTGACTAACGGTGGCGGCTATACGGCGGTAGACGTTATCGTCAAGGCCTCCTAGGATACCCAGTTTCGACCGGTATAACGATATATTTCGGGCCGCCAGCGAGGCTAATCCTAGCGTCGGAGACGACAAAGGAACTCTATAGTATTTCGTTGGGATGCCGTCCGGTACGGTCCTGCTAACGCCGATGAGCGTTAAGATCTACCGCTAGCGAAAGCGGCTATGGCAACAGAACGGCGTCAGCCGGAGAGGACTTCTGTGCGCGGCGGCGTTTGCGTGCACCGACTACAAGGTATAGGGCAGGTCGCTTGACCGAGTGGCGCTGGAGCTGCGAGGCACGAGAACGACGAACATCGGAGGGAAGGTAGTGCCGGCGTAGTGCGATCCATATAGTTTGTACGCGTAGTTGTCGCGTTGCCGTACGCTGGATGGTATTATGCTCGTGTCGAAGGTAAGGGAAAGGATCTTGTAGGCAACCGAGTGCCGCAGGAGATGACGGACGGAGAGGCCAGGATGGAGGAGCTGAGCGACAGCACGCTGAGGGAGGCGCAGGACTGGTTTGGCGACAAATCCTGAATCAGGACGGACAGGGCAATGGGGGCGGGCCCTGCGCGAAATCTCCCATGGATCAATCACAAGTGGCATATTCTGCTACAGCGAGGGGCGGAAGTCCAAACGAGATTTGTCGGCGGTGCAGAAAAGGCACAGGAAGCATAGGCAAAAGGGCGCGCGAGTGACAGGGAACGGGGGTCGAAAAGGGGAGATTTTAGGCCAATAGTACGGTAGCCTGTAGGGAAGAAAGCGTCAAATCGGATTTTTAGATATAGGCATACCTATAGTAGGGTGAATTCATTTTTGCTTAGACGCTTATTTATATAACCATACTTATACATGACTATTACCTTACTTTCTAAATATAAATAAAGGAAGTAGTTATATATAGGATAGATCTCTCTTTATTCCTTCCTTTACTATTATTACTAATATTATCTCTATTATACCTACCCTAATCTAACTATTCTATTCCTTCTATTCTTGTATATCTCTATTCGTACTATAATATATAATATCTTCCTTAAATAAGCCTAAGATTACTCTTCTGTAACGGTTTGGGTTCCCAAGGGATAAACCGGAGGTTTATGTTGGCAGACAGGTCAGGGCGTCTGTTACGGTTGGTGATAGATCCGGAGGATCGTAACCAAGTAGGTCAATATGATCGTGGTTTCAAGGAGAAGATATTGATCTGTGTTGCAAGCTGGCTAGGTATCTATGCTATGGAGTGGAATTTGGGGGTGCCTATATACTGGAGTGTTTCCTTGGATCATCTGGATCGCCTGGCGATACTGATGATCCCGATGGTTGTGGCTCGCCTGGATCATCGAACGATCCCCATGATCCAGTCCTCATTGGCCCATCGTTCCGACCTTTATTCCGTGCCGCCCGCATTAGCGCCTGCGCAGCCGGCCCATCCCGCGGCCGTCTGCCTACGAACGTAACAGGTCGTAACATCTTCCTACTAAGATTAGTAGCTATATTATACCTATACTTAAGTCCCTATAGGATAATAATAAATCTATTAAGGCTAAGACTATATAAATATTTATAAAGGTATAGAAATTTTATTTACGTAAGGCTTAGGTAGTTTTATTTAATAAGAAAGACTATAATACTATATATATTAATTAATATATTTACGTACTTATATTAATATTAATATTCTCTAGCCTAAGCATATTATTTAGGTTACTAAGAAATAAAAGGGATCTAAGTATATTAAGGCTAATATTAACCCTATATATTTATAAAATACTAATACTATTATTAAGTATATATATAGATCTAAAATAACTAGAAGAAGAAGAAGTTTATTTGTACAAGACCTGTGAGGGATTTGGAGGTGACTCCAATGATAAAGTATGACAACGTCATGGACTGGCGCATTGGGTGGTAGTCACGTGTGAATCACTGTCTTAAATATGGCGTAACCCCTACGAAGAGCTTGACGAGGTCAAGCTTCAGTCCTGCATCAATCCCAGTTCTTGATCTGCTCATTCCTGACTGTCCCTTTGATCTTGAATTGATCTTGTCGTGGTCCGAGATCATTACACTACCTACCTAAGGTTATAAAAGATCGTAGCTAAATCTACTCTATGTACCTATCTTCTATAAATAAGCTCTCCTCCCCACTATGTTTTACCATCTCATAAAAGTGTCCTCTCTTCCCTAATAGCTGACGTGGCGTACCCACCTCAATAACCTTACCGAAGCCTATTACGACCACCTTATCGTAATCCGCAATTGTGCGCAGTCGATGAGCGACAGTGACCAGACACCGGTCTTTACTGTCAACGCAACTCAGCTCGTCCCTCAAAACCCGCTGTATGCTAGCATCTGTTGTAGGATCCATGCTTGACGTTGCTTCGTCAAGCAGCATGACTTTTGATTTGCGCACCAGCATACGGCATAATGACAAGACCTGCCGCTGACCGTGGGAGAAGTTGCTTCCACCAGCACTGACAGGCGTGGAGAGCTTCAGATGGTGTTCGAAACGCGCCTTAATTGATGATTCTGTATCTGCCACGGGATCAGCGCTTCCAGCAATCAGTTTACTCGAACGGATGCCAGCAGTGTCTTGCGTCAATGCAAGAACAGTAGCACATGTATCCAGTGCTCGTTGAAGAACGGGTTTTGGGATTGATTTGGAAGGGTCAAGATTGGAGGCAATGCTTCCTTCAAAGAGAAGCGCCTCTTGAGGGATCAGTGCTACGGCTTGGCGCAGTCTTTTGCGAGGGATATTGGAGATGTCCACACCGGCATAGAGTATCTGGCCGGAAACAATATGAGTGAAGCGGAGGAGCGAAAGAAGCAACTGATCTCCGGTTTTAGCAAGGCCGTAATGTGAACACGCCAGGCATTAAGTGAACCTACTGTGCTTTTGCCACTACCAGTTCTGCCAACGATCGCGACACGTTCTCCGGCGTTGAATGTCAGAGTAATGTCTTTCAACACATCCGGACCATCAGGATGATACCGAACCGTCAGATTACGAAACTCAATCTGCCCACGTTGGGGCCAGTCATCGTGAGCAATATTATTAGCGACATCTCCTGATGTCGCCAAGGCTACCTTTTCTTGTTCCCCAATGAGTTGCTCCTCCGCTACCAAGTTGCAATATTCTGCGACTCGATGAAACTTAAGCCATCATTCAGTTATTAGTATGATTCAATCAGTGGAAAAGAAGGCAAACTTCAAATAGAGATATCTTACAGCTTGCATTTCAACGTTCAAATCGCTCATCTTAAAGACTAGCCGCAGCACAGCTTGACTCATTTCGGAAGCTCGAGATAATGAGAAGGCAACTAAGCCAACTGACATGGAAGTTCGCTGCGACAAGGCCAAAACACCCCCTGCAACGCTGATGAGTGCTGCAAGGGTATTGATCCTGAACTTGAGCCATTGATCACAGTCTCTTTGCGTTGCGGTGGCTTTGGCGGAAGCGTAAAGCAAGCGATTAAGCTTGTCAGTGAAGAAAAGTGGCCTATCACTTCTGGCTCGAATGACTGTCAGTCCTTCCAAGCTCTGAGAGAAGTGTGACTGAATCGGAGACTGGCTGGAAGACGCGAGGCGCTTGATTGCGACTATCGAGCAACTGTAGTATTCTCCCATCACAGCTCCCGTGACGGACAAAATAACGACTGGCACAATGAACGCCGGCAAGATGGAAGTGATGGCCCCTACCGTCAGCGAAGCCTTCATAACTTGGTCGAAAAATTCCATCAACGGTTCGGCAACGTTTCGATCTAGGCTGCCCATATCTTCAGATAGCCTGTTAATGATACGCCCGACTGGGTTTTCTTGAAACCATGATAATGAGACATTCATGACAGCCGAAGCTAGCTGGGAGTGTAGTTGATTGGCCACCATTAAACTCCCGCGCGTGAAGAGTAAGAAAGCAATCCCTTCGGTCAATGTGCTCCCAAGACTAATGGCCACGTACGTTCCTAGATAGAAAGCCGTATTGGAGTCTGTAGAGTTTTGGTCGGCCTTGTCTACCCATAGCGACATCCAGAAATATGCCGCGAGCTCGGTGCAATTGTACAGAAGTAGCGTTGCCACTGCCAGAGAAACAGCGACGGGGCCACCAAAGTGACACATGTAGTCGATTACTGACGGGCACAAAGTTAGAAAACAAGCAAATTGACATGTTTTAAGTGGTAGCAATGAGTACTCGCCTGTGAAACGACTGGAAACAGCGGTAGATGAAACCTCTTCATCCACCTCCATGGCTTCTGTTGTGTAAGTGTCGGTCTGATATTTAGCGGCTTCACTCAATGCTGTATGGTGTACTGGAGGACTTCGATAGCCGCAGTCACTCGGCTCTTGCTTTAGCCCCACATCCAATTCGATCATTTTAGGGTTCCGGAAGGCTCCAGCGTTACGCTCTGCGGACTTGACTTGACCATTTTGTAACTCAACAACTAGGTCAGCCTCGGCAGACACCCAGCTCAGCTGGGCAACCAGAACTACTGTTCTGTCTTTGAGCAAATCGGTGCAGAAAATTCTGTTCCATAACGTGATGCTTGTTTTCGTGTCGATAGCCGAGAAGATGTCGTCCAAGAGGAGCAGCGACGTCGGAGAGTATATTGCCCTTGCTAATGCAACCCTGACTCGCTGTCCACCTGCAATTTGGTTAAGAAACCTAACGTGCTGTAGGAGACCATATTATCAGAGATTTTAACTAACCTGACAGCGCAGATCCATTCTCTCCTACGTCTGTGTTGTCCCCTTCCGAAAGTTCGTCTAGATCGTAGTCTAGGCAACATGCCTTGACAACATTGCGATATCTGTCGGCATCGTAGGGGCTATTGGATAGGATGCTCTCGCGAACGGACTGAGCTTGTAGCCAAGGGCTTTGTGCGACGTACTCAGCATCCTTAGGCCGCGTGACCGAGCCTGCCTCTTTAACCGTTTCACAAAGTATAGCCAGTAGTAGCGTCGTCTTGCCGCTACCGCTCTGCCCGGTAATAACGTTTAGACCACCTTGAACAAAGTCGATAGACACATTTTCTAACCGGAATCGAGCGGCCTTGTGCCGCCGGAATGCCGCTCCCGTCATACGTAGAGGACCTTCTGGGTACACTTCACGGGGTTCGGTAGCCAAGACGAAATCGTCGAGCCTTTTAAAGGAAACTGTCATCTTTGTTATGTGCATCGCAATAGGTGAGATCATGGCAAAGTTGTCCCGGATGATCTCGAGTAGGCTGCTTGTTGTGTATGCAACAGACGGTGTGAGTGGCTGCTTAGCGACACCAACGTGTAGGCCAAGAATAGCCAGGAAAGAAATTGTTGGAATGCAGTATGCGATCTCTGTAATGATTGCAGAAAGCAAGGCAATTGTCCACAAGTGCTTTTGTTCCTTATTTCGGGCCTTGGTAAAGAGACCAACGACTGAGTCTTCCCAACCAAAGTACTTGATAATATTAATTGATCGTAAATACTCAGAAGCGAGTGATATCCGGACATCTTGTGCGTATTTAAATGCCTCTTCTTGAAACTCGACATATTTCATGATCCGGGCCGTTATTGGAGACCCAAGAGCCATCACGGCAAGCCCGACAATGCAAGGCCAGCCCACGACTGCGTAAAGGCCCGCAACACCAAGCCCACAACCGACCAGGCCTCCAAATATAGCCATAACCAGAATTCGGGCGTCAACGAGGGTTTTTATGTCGGTAGATATAAGGTTTGCCAGTTGTCCCATTGACGCCTTCTCCTGAGAGTCTGATGACTGGGATTTAGAGCAGTTATCAGAATCGGGGGTAAGCTCTCTGGATGCCATGACACGGTGGTACAGTTCCGCGGTTAGTGCTGTTTTAAGCTTGATTGCAGCTCGGCCGGTATTGAAAGCAACTTGTTGTTGCATAATGCTTCCAAATAATCGTCCTCCGAACATAAGAAGCAACCATACATAAGGCTGCAAAACGACCTTTGCGGGATGTTCCAGGTCTTCGAGAAGCTGATAGAGACCAAATGGAACAGCGAGTTCCCAAAGAAAGAATAATGCTGCAAATATCGCGGAGTAGCAAAGATCTGGCCACAGTAGCATGAGCAACGTCCTTGCGGTTGTTTTATGTCTCTGTCGGATGCTCTCGATCTGAGCACGTAATATTTCAGGCGAATAACTCCAGGGAAGATCTTCCAGCTCTCTCATACTCAAGTATCCCAGTGCGCTCTTTCGCATTACACCATCCATTCGGCTAAACGTGCACCAGTAATCGAGCCAACTGCAGGTCTCCTCCTTCGATGGGCGCATCTTATCAAAGTCGGGAGGCGCAGGAAATGCTTCATGTTGCATCCACTCGCGAGGCGATGCGGCAAAGACACAAAGGGAAAGGAATAAGAAAAAAGCGCTCGCCAAAGCCATGGAATTCGGGTGGTAAGGCGTACCAACCACCAGCAGTGGGAGTACGTCTGCTGTTGCCATCGCCATCAAAGTGTATGATGATATGATAACCATCTGTCGAAGTAGAAGATGTCGACCTCGAATTACCATGTGCTGTCTGATGAAGCCCAGCAAAGCCACATATGCTACAGCCGCCCAATGAAAGCCCTGTCCCTTACCATGGCGAGAAGCAATAGTGCACGATATGAGAGCCGCTCCTCGAAGCACATTCCCAAGAATTTCAAGGGACCTACTCCCGTTCGATCCGTGGGTTCTGTGTGAAGAGGAATGATCCGGTAGATTACCCACTAGTCGAAAACTAGTCCAGAGAACAGAGACAGAAATGACAGCGGGCTGGGCATGTTGCCATTGCAATAATTTAAGTAGTATCTCTAGCCAGTAGGGAACCCTAAAACACCATAAATAAATATTGTGCAATGGTCTAATATTTGAAAGGAAAGAACTCTGGGAGGGTCTAACTTACAGCGGTTCATGTTCAGAGGAGTTGATCTTAAGTGGCATTTCCATCGCAATTGATAGAGAAGTCTCGGGTTTCAGGCTCATAGTTTGAAAAGTTCGAGTCCTTTACAGGATAAATTGGATATGATCATACGGGTCTGCGAATATGCGACAAAAAAGACAAGCAGTTCGTCGCGCATGCACTCTGAGCAAAGCTTGAATTGCGAGCATCAACTACGGGATTTCGTTCCCCTGTGCGAGGGCAGGTGAAAAGCGGGGTACAGCGCTCCGTACCCTCCACGCTTATCGCAATCGTGTGTTCGATTGAGTGACCCTTGCGAGGTTGCACTCGGAGGTGGATATACTTATTTACACGATCGGCGGCCACAGCTGCATGAGCCATGAGAAGGCTCGGAACTTTTGGCTGCGTTGCTTGGCAGGCCACCGTTCAGCCAAGACTTCACCCTGGCCGGCCAGTCGGCGATGCGGCTGGGCTGGCAGGCGACAATGCTGGCCCCGGTTTACTCGTAATGGGCCAACAGCACATCATCGGCCACGCCCGTCGTTTGTGTCGATGCCAAGCCAAGTTTTGCGGTTGGGATGAACAGGGGATTGCATTACGGCGGTGTGGACCACAGCGACTTGCCAAATCCTGTCATCGAGGTGCATGGTATCAAGACCGCAACGCGGCGCTAGAGTGTCCGGACCCCAGGAAGGTCTACAGGTAGACGTCAAGACATTGACCCTCTACTATGACTACTGCAATTAGCAGAGAGGATCAGTAAGGAATGGTTCCCTACGGACACTTAAACTTGTATTGGTATGCCAATAATCGGCGAATTTGTACTACGGAGGTCAATCACCGGTGCCTGAATCATTTGCCATGGGCAAGCTTAAAAAATACGGTAGCTTCGAGAGACTGACTGAAATTGGCGCTACTTTCTGCGAGAACATTTCACCAAGTAGCTCAAGCAGGTCCCATCTTATCTTGACAAGCCAGACTGTAGTTTAACAACTCGTTATAAATCCATCGGATCACAGCAGGTATGACGATTTGTTCAAAGTTCTTATCTTCCACGTCTGTCTCTTGTGTTTCGGTGAGAAAATGCGGACACAGGCTGAGATCAATCGTGGATACGAGGCTTTAGAGCTGTCTCTACTTGCACGAGGCTTGCAGATCCTGCCAAATTCAGTTCTAGACATTAAGGCTAGGCGCGCTCTCACATACGCTTTCGGATCGCTAGTCGTAGTAGTCCTTCTTGCGCTTCTCATCGACGTCCTATCTATATCAATTGACATATCCGCAGAGGGTGCTCATCGAGATACGAACATTTTCGGATCGCTTGTCGTAGTAGTCTTTTTTGCGCTTTTCATCGACATCCTCAGGTAAACTTAGAACTACTGTACATAGTTGCAATGATAATTCAGCCCACTCACATTGTCCCCATGCAACTGGACGCTATTAGAGGCAAGCAATGGCGTGGCAACGGCGAAAGAAGCCGAAACTACCAAAAGGAGGTTGGTCAAGACTACGGTGGCCTTCATGATAACGCGTCGACGTGATGTGATAAGTTGCTTCAAAGAGATTGCAAAGGGCGTGACTTGCCGTAGAAATAATCGGGTCAAGATCAAGCTTCTATACAGTGGGAATCGTTGTATGATAATCGAGTCGACACATGTACATTGCCTCCGGATTTAGACACCGCGTAAGCTCGAGTTCTACCCCGCACGGCTTGTTGGTTAAGTTTCGCTGTTGGCTCGACATATCAGGTTCTCATGTCATGACAGGCCCAACTAGCAGCGAGTTGCATGTTTGCCAAGCCATCTGTGCCGCTGCGGGGCATCATGCTTTCAGCGAGCCAACAATGTTCAGATCCTGAGCTTTCATGAGCAGTGGCAAATGTCTGACCGGCGTCGCAAGACACAAGAAAGAGCTTAACTTATGATCCTGAGGCTGATAATTGAAATCTCACATCGTCATGTGCTCACCTTAAAGGGCCAAGTGGCCATGATTTCGAAAAGACTGAGATGAGACAGTGCCATTTGCAGGCTGATAACAAGCTACACATTGCCTTTATTGGCCAATGGCATCTGCACGCGTCTTATCATAGCCTAGGATAGAAGGAGCGAAGTAAGATTCGCTTGGCGGTCCTCACTGGCTACGAGAACTTTGTTGGTTCTGCACGGAAAGAAGGAAAGGGAGAACAGCAAGGCACAAGAAAATGCATGCGCTCTAATATGGCATGTCAATTTTGCTCATCACCGGATCGTTACGACGACAAAGCTTGGCAAAGCGAACACGTCACCTCCATCAGCCCAGCCCATGTGAGCATTGCAGCCAACAGCCTCAAGAAGTTCCATTGACCTTGCAGATCGAAATAGCAATTGGTTCATTTGTTGGATTCAGTGGATTCCAGACTGAGCTATTGTCGAATGATGTAGATTCGCTACCACCTGCCTAGTCAATCTGTCAACCGGCTTGGAATGTTGTCATCCCATAATGGCAGGTTTCTTTCTACGGCCCAACGCCTGATGTCGTCGAAATTACGACAAGTCTGCGTGGTTTGCATATTCAAGCGCCACCTCTTGAGCCCTTCGTCCCATCGCCAATACGTTGCGCCTAGATTGCTTGCACAAACGGTCGCTTGTCGAATTCGGTCCACGCAGTGTTCTGGAGACGTCAGTTATTAAGAATACCCCAAAGATATCGTAATTATTGCACTACCATGATGAATCGAAATGTCTTCATTGCGGGTACCATTAGGGAAGAAGACGCTGTAGTCCGGGAATCTACCAGGATAAAGGCTCTTGCGTAAAGAGTTCTTGCAATATCAGCTGGCGCTTTCGGGCTCTCATAGAAAAATATCCTGTCTTACCAAGCAGTGCAACTGGTGGAAAACTTCGAGGGAGATAATACCGGCACCATCGGTTCCCGGCACCACCATCGTTCGATTGGGTAGCTTTTTAGCGAATTTGGCATCTATGACTGTCGTGCTTGTGTCTAATGAGATATCTGTCAGCAAAGTCGGTGACTATATTTCGGGAGAATACATGACCTACTCCGATAGAGATTATCCCAAAGCCCATCTTTGACGTCATCTGGAGGCCCCTGAAATGGCGACACCTGATAGACGTTGTCGAGAAAAACTTCATCGCTATACTTAACGATATCACGGGCGGGTGCTGCTCTTCTTAGCCACTACACCGCATTCTAGGCGTAGAATAACATACAATAAAATTCGTGATGAGACGGTTCAGGTCGTATCTTCACCGACCAGATCAAGGCCGCCAAGAGAGCGATATTAATGGCATACAACGTAATATAGTGAATATTCAGACCATTGTGCTTTGCCACGTGCTTTGCCGATTGATCCTCAATCTCCAATTCATCATCCCCAAGTGGTGACGCTTGAAGGAGACATTGTTGGCTTTCTTCTGGGTCAATGGGAGCTTGGGTCGATCGCATTTTGGGGTTTCAACAAGAGGCTTGTGCAAGGATGAAGGTTCGCCGTGGTGTTGCGTCTGACACATCGTCCACAGAAGAAAGGTAGCACGTGTCCGGTGGGACATGGGTACTCGCTGGACCAGGTTACAGCATCCCTCCCACCTAACCATTCACTACATAAGGGCCAGAATCCTCCTGCTTAGCCAAACGCTCACTATGGGTATTCTTCAACTAGAACGCCTAGGATTGAAGATGGCATTTTCGTCCCAACATCAATACTCGCCGCTCCACGAAGCATACTATCTCGCGACGAACGGTGCAATCGAGCAGAGCATTCCCCGAAAGAGCAGCCTTTCCAAGGTCTTTTTACATGTGGGGGTCGCCCTTCTGATAGCTTCAGCTGGATTTTTGCTGGGGCTTCAAGTGAATGGAAGACATGATGCAGCCACAGAGCAAACATGGTGTGAGTAGTACGTTGCCCTCGTATGATCCATTAGCTTATGCGCCGACAGCAACCGAATTATCTGCTTTGAAGAAATACCCCAGGCGATTTAACGGCTCCTTCGAGTTTACCAACCAGTACCGGGGCAAGCCCGGACCCTTGATCGATCGCGAATGGGACCGCTTTACCGAACACCGTTAGAATGCCGTACTCCAGATGACTGCTTGGTAACGCTAAGCATGGCACGCAGCATTGATCGACGGGACAGCATCACTGATCGCTGTCGATGAGGAGGACATTAGCCGTGCTAACAAAACAGCTGACGGAGACTGGTTTAACACGACGGTGCAATACGGCCAAGTCAACGGCGGCGGGTATATGGCTACCTTGGAACTTTTCCATCAATTGCATTGCTTGGTATAACCATTTCCCAAAAGCTACGTGTTGCTGTTACTAATTTGAACACTTGAAACCAGAACATGTTACGCAAGGCTATTCACCATGACTACTATGAGGATATGCGTCCGTTACCAAATGGCTCTTACCCCCATAAATTAATAACCCATCTTGGTCAGTGACTTGTTTCTTTGCGCTAACTCCCCTAGCTCTTCGCGTCTCATTAACATCCTCAGACCATTGCGTTGAGATTCTCCGACAAGTAGTCAGTTGTTATGGGGATACTGGTTTGATAACGTTTCATTGGATAAAAGATAATCCCGTCCCCTATCCGGATTTTAACACCTGGCACCAATGCAAAGATCCTGAAGAGGTCCTTTCATGGGCCAGGGCACGGGAGGCACCGATAATCATGGACCTCGGGAAGGAAATGTCTTCCAGTGTCATCGAAATGCCACATCCTCCCTAGTTGGGCGCGAAGATGATGACTAGTACTTCCATAATTTACATAAGGAACATTCACAAGTTCTTCTTTATGCAGTACTTTCCCTAATCACGTGCTGAGGGTAGGTACTTTGCAAGACATAGATTGCTAATGGGTGAAGAGGAAGACGATACCCGGGGAGTCACGTATAAAGCCGAGCCTAATCATCAGCATCACCATGACCCGACAAGGTGGCCCCTGTATTTAACCCAAAAGAATTCTTAAGAGTTAAGAAGCGCTTGTACCTCTTTCGGAATCGTATCAATTGCGAGCATTCCAGACATAGCCCGGTGTAGAAGGTCCTGCAAGTTCTCTTCTTCTTCCTGTTTAATCGCGCGGTCTCTTACCGCATCGCCAGTCACCTTCGCACGGTTAAAGTCTAGGACAAAGGGCTCTTTAAAGGCGGTAAGCTACTAAACTGTAAGGGATGGCTGCGGCGAAACGTACCTAGTTTGCTGCTCCTAGCATTGCGTCGTACGAATAGGTTACCAAATCGAATTTCAGGCCAAGCTGCCCGATCTACGTAATCTCCGTATACCACATTTAATGCATGTAGCTATGATATAATGTTCATTATCCCGGTCGTTAAACGCTTATCAATCAAGTTGATAGATAGTAGGATTAGATCTAGTATGTACTTAAAATGCAGGCACTGATAGGCCTTGTCCGACTATAACCTAGTAGTACTGAACTATCGACCTAGTTGCTCGACACTACCCGGATCCAACCGTAGTATGCTAAAGTAGTATGGCTATGAATTGTTCGCTGATCTGCCTAGAGACAGGAATAGAGAATCACAAGTCGCTGTCGCGTCGGCCTAGGTACTAGCACGGACTAGCTCCGTATTTACTGCAACCTCGTGTTAGAAAAGCGTCTTATTTAGTGCTATAATTGGGAACTGATAATAATACGTTAACCCGGAAAACTTGTGCATATTATGTGTATCCTCACCGTTTTCAGAGCGTACGTCACTATTAGATCAGCGCTCTACACTCTCGAGTTTCTTGCCGAGCGCCGTACTTCCACGATAAATATACCCGATTGCCCGCCTCCCTCTCGTTTCCGAGGCAATTAGATGGTTCTAACTATTTCGAGCTCTAGGAGTCCGCTGAGATCGTGAAGAATAACAGGCTCGGGGCATGCTAACTTCCTTGCCATCGTGTTTTAGTTTGGGGTATAGAAATTGATTGGAGAAAAGCTAAGGAAATGTGTGTGCAAGTGTGTGTGTTGGATCTGACTTGAACTGAATTTACCGCAGCCGTCGCCTATGAGCGGGGTCTGGCAGGCAGCCGACGCGGCAGGCTGTTAATCCGGAGAATATAACAGCTATTTATTGCGCCGGAGTAGGCTTCGGAAGATTAACCAGATACCTCAAAGCCTAACGCATTGCCCACTGCGGCGTCAGCACCATAGCGACACCGTGGCCGGAGGACAAGACCCCGGCCCACCAACTACTGAGCACGTCACGAAATTGGGCACCACGGGCGAAATGGTCGTCAATGATAATCGAAAACGGATCGGTAATATGCGGCGCCTATATTATATTGTGCGTGTTGCATTTATAATGCCATTTTTAACTACCTCAAAGCACCACCGGACTGCGCCTATTGGTATCACCCGTTCCACGTGCATGTTGCAAGGAAAAGACCAGGCGATTCTTATTTCCGGTGGTCATAGTGCTCCAACTGTGAAGTCTCAATATAATTTCAATCTATTAGTAGCCAAGATTGCTTAGTGCTTTGAAAAGTCTCCTCGGTTTCCGCTCGTTTTGCTGGAATGTGCTCCGCAAGCCTACTCTTCACCATGACGTCCGCCAACACAAATGGAGCCAGACACGTAACAAAGCTGTGTAGCTTTTCAAGAACTTCGACGCCTGCGCCTTCGATGTCGCTCAACCTGGTTGCACCGCGCTTCCGAAGGGCAACGTCCCACACAGATGCATCTCATTCGAGTCACTCCTCATTTTGAAGCGACGCACGAACACCACTGCAGTGACAAAATAGCTAAATATGGCGGCGTGGAAGATGCAGAGAAGTACGGAGTCAGGACCGTGATTCCAGTCAATTGACAAGAGTTGCGGGTTTTACGAATGGCTTACTTGAAATGGAGTGGGTTGCAGGATATCGCGAGGGAGCTTGCTACACCTCCGGCCATCGAACCAAGTCTGAATATTGAACAGCATTTCATCAACGGTAAACACTAAGTCAACCTTCAAATCTACATCTGGTCAATTCATAATCAAACTGTTACGCAGCGCAAGTCCCAAGCACACTGTCAAATACAGCTACGGGTAACCCCAACCCTGGAACCACTTCTGGCCTAGCGAACTAATAGCGCGCCGCCCGACTGCCCAGTCTTATCGATAACGGCCGACAAGAAAATTTAGGGCGAGCATCTTCACCTACCGCGCCGCATCACAAAGAACCATCTCGCATCAGCTACACCATCCTACTGACGGCTCAACTCCCAGAACGTCTTGTCCCATGTCACTCTCATTAGTATGAGCGTCATCTCCTACCTTGTCGCCAGCCAGATCAACGTTCCTCAAGGCATTCAATGTGGCTAGCTCGGTGACCGCGAAATTTAAAAGGGTATTTTACGCGAGCCCAACTCTCAAAGCAACAAGGCACAATACGACCCATAGAATGAACATACTCGTACGCAGAGACGCGGCGTCGTGCATGGACCAGTGTGTATGTATTATAGTAAATTACACGCACGACTGCCTACAGTAGTGGCAATACCGAGGACACGATTACTACGATCGCAGGGCGATTAGGATGAGTATGGGGAAGATAGGCACACCTAATTCCACTCCATAGCATAGATACCTAGTTAGCTTGCAACACAGATCAATGTCTTCTTGGAATCACGATCCTATTAATCACCTAGTTACGATCTCACGGATCCATCACCTACCGTGATACGACGCCCTGGCTTCTCTGCCAACATAAACCTCCAGTTTATCCCTTGGGAACCCAAACCGTCACACCAAGCCGACGCCAATGGGCATCCAACTCTAGCTTAGTGGATCGATATACATCTAAGCCGACGTATATGTTGCATCGCCGAAGTAAAACCCATTCGGCGCAGCCGCAAATGGACCATGGTCGCATCTGACGTGGGGACAAAAAGTTTTGACAGCTCGGTTGACAACGGATGCAAGACCCTGGACCAGGGGCTGGACCCTCGGCCCGTCGGCGGCCCGTCGGCTCCCCTGCAGGAGACCACTCCATGACTCCTAGCGAGGTACGGATAATTAGGTTTTACCGCGTTACAATGCATGATGCAGCTAAACAAAAGGTCCTCGTACGATGCGAGTAAGCTCGAGACGACCGATTCAGGCACTCACACCAGTACTCAGAACTGCACCCAGACGAGTAGTCAAACGGGCATACAAACGGGCACTCATACCAAGGTATGATGAAAGTGGGCTTAAAGGGTGCGATGATGGGCTCCAAACTTCATGTACAAGAGCAAAGTCAACGTCACGGGCTGTACCCGGTGTATTAGACACGAAGACGACTGGGGAATCCATGCTAGTCTAGGACCAACGTCTGCCAATTTTTCAAGGCAGCGTGGTCATTGGTCTAGATGCAGACGAGATCAACGCCCGAGGAGCCATGCAAGTCTACCCGTACCCGTAAGACAAACAAACTGGGTTCTTCGGAAGCGGGGAAGCGGAGAACATAGCCTATTACAGTTCAAACCCCATATGTGATGTTACCACAAGGTCATGCGCTGACACGCAGACGGGTCAAGATGCTACCGTATTACCTCGCAAAATTCGCAATCGCCCCGCCGCCATAAGCCCGGTTCATGCATGGGATAGCCAATGATTACATGTAGCCGCCTACACAAATTAAGTTACGTAGTATGTAGAAGATCTACATAGACATCCCGTGCCGCAAATCTCGCTTGACGTATTGTGGGTAAATACTAATTTTTTGTTACGTAGTATGGCAGACTTCAAATCCAATCTCATCCATGCCCTTTGTGAATAGACAGGTATCTCATATGGCTGGCGAAGTGAATGCTCACGTCAAATAAGGCATCCATCATTTCTGTCAGAAATTAATACAAAGAGCAGCGTGCAAGTCTGCACGCCCCACGCGGGCATCAGCGAGATGATCCAGGTTGAGCCATAGCCACCACCAAAGCAGCCAAATTTAGACACCCTGAGTTCTACTTCTCAAACTATTGGGGAATTCCCCGCCGGGATAATATCTACCGTCTATTCTGATAATATGACATATGCTTACTGCGGTTTCGTCGTGGGCCCATATGCCTCGGTACCATGCATCCCGTAGATCCCGCATGTTCTGATTCCAGATCCACCTTTTAGTGATACCTCCTATGACTCTGCCTGAACAGCCCAAAGGTATAAAGGTAGCTCTTTTCCCACAGCCGTACTACCTCTAGCACAAAACATTCCACATTCTATCTTAAGAAGCCCTTCAAATTTGCAAATTATACTCAAACTCCATCACCATGCTCGCCAAGACTGTCCTTCTAGCAGTGGCCTTGGGTCATTCCGCAATTACTGCTGCCCATCCCGCTGCGGACACCAACGCCAAACCCGATGCGCTAGCCTCTCAGCCGCAATGCCGCGGTGAACGCTGCGGCGGTTTCGCCGGGATCCAGTGCCCCAACAAAGGATGTACTTGCGTCGTTCCTAAGGGCTGTGCCGACTGCTTTGGGGTTTGCAAATAAACACGGAATATATTTGTCCTGCGAATCTTTACGGCCTGGGAAGATTGTGGGTACTGAAAGGACCCTGTTCTTAGGAACTGGGATAGGAATCTCGGGCAAGAGGAGACGCGGGGATTGGAAAGTGCTGTAGTACTGTCAAGATCGCTCAACCAATCATAGGCAACTACTTAACAAACGAGAAGTGAAGCAATTGATATGTACTCAGTAAAGACTCTTGAATTCCTAACTAAATGAGTGGAAACGGGGTAACACGGGCTAAGAGTGTTCTAGAAGCTGCAGCATAAATGCTACGCGTAGAATGTTTATATGAGCACGTCTATAGTCATTGCTTACCCCGTTTAATGGAAACCCAAAGAGTTCTCACTACCAGGCTCCCTACGCCATGGATCAGCAATTAGATCCTTGGCAGCTAATAGCTGAAGGGTATTCTTCAAGTCATAACTAAGCCAAGGGCAGAAATGGTTGTGCTTCATGGTGGAGGTATTGCTCGAGGTAGAAATTAATGTACTGCAAACTCTTGTTATTGGGTGTACTGAAGCGTATCGCCGCATTGATAAAGACTTTAGGAATTTTTATTATTTTACCAATCATTACGATAGAGGTATTAAGCTGCCAAATAGCCATGTCACGTTTCTACACAGGCACGATTGAAAATGTAGATCAAAACATTGTACACACTAGTCATAGCAAGTATTACGCCACGTTAAAGTTTTCATAGGTGCAATCGAGATGTCTTTCCAAAGGAGTATTGTATATTTTTGTACGACGTACCCAAGGCCGTTAGCCACGGACTTCCGGTAACAGCTGAACTCCGGTTAGGAAGTCCGGAAAAGGGGAACTCTTCCTGGCTTCGGCTTGTACACTACCTACCTCACTGCTACGTTCGTGAAAAGGTTAATATGAGAACATAATGGTAACTAGATGAGGATTTTGTGGCGTAAGGGAGTCTCTAGGTGATGAAAACCCAGTCTTTCTGGTTGAGTACTATTTGTCGACGTAGTTTGCCGTGAAGAATGTTGGTCCTCGTATCCACATCCCCTCGCATCGTTTGTGCAATGCCGTAATCTAAATTAGGGTTCGTCAATCAGGCTATCACATTGGACAAGTAACGTGGGTTCACCAATACTTGTTTTAACAATTACGCCAACGAAATAAGTATGAATCGACGGAAAGTTAATTAACGTGATACCAGTACTATATAGGTGTACATAATTCGAATAGTTTATGCTTTAACATATAGTCTACTTGTAGAGGTTGGGATCGACCTTGCGGTCGAATGGACCCTCGACCATGTCCAGTGCCCTCCTGGTGGCTTCATCAAAGTCTTCCTTGGGCAGGCCGAGAACCTTGTTATCGAGCTCATGCGTGGCCTCAAAGTTGCCGCCACCGTTGGGGTAGAAGGTCCGTGAATACAGGGCGATACGGAAGCCGACTTGCTCTCCATTCTTCATTCGATCAATGCCCTCCTTGTACCGCAGACTGCTATCCTTGCACTCAATCGTCCAATCGGCATCGGTGGTGCCCATTACACGGTTCACGCTGTCCAGCATATCGCGTTGCGAGGCGAGGAAGCTAGAGATGTACATACCCTTGTTGCGCCACTGCGAGATGGTCGGGGACGTGTCGTGCTCGTCATCGGGCAGCTCCTTGAGGCTGAGGAAGCTCTTGATGGCACGGCCGCACTGCGCCCAGGTGGAAGTGTTGATGCGAGTGGTCCCGTCGTCGTTGAACCTGACCTTCTTGTTCTTGTAGTCGAAGCCATAACAGCCGCCATTCTCGCCCAAGGCAAGCGAGAACTCGTACCAGAAGGAGCAGCACACGGCCACCCAAGAAGAGACGCCAGCATTTTCAATTTCCTCGATGCCGATGAGCGTTCGCGCCGTCAGGTTCTCCTCCATCAGGGTCTTGTTCGTGACGTCGGTGCCCCAGCAGTTGGGCATAACCCAGGGGACGCCGGCCTTGGCGGCGGCGGCGATGATGCGGCTCTGCGAGTCGCTCGGGGCGAACACCCCCATGGTGATGATCAGGAACTGCTGGCCGCGCAGGGCGTCGACTAGCGTCTCCTCCTTGTCGTAGTCGACGGTCGCGACCTTGCATCCCTTTGGGATGTCGCTACCGCCGCTGGCGCGGGTGACGGCGGTGACGGTGTGCTTGCCAGTGGAGAGGAGAGCGGCGGTGAGGTAGCGGCCGACTTGACCGGCAGCCTGTTCCTGTTAGCCGAATTCTTGAACCAAAGTGTAGATGTTGAGAGTAGCGACTTACTCCGACGATGGCGACGCGCTCAATGCGGTTGGTGAAGCCCGCGGGCTGGTCCTTGGCGTACTTCTGAGCCATGGCGACGGTGGAAGATGTCAAGTTGAGATATAAGTGGTGAAGTAAACGGATGTGTGAATTTGTGTGGTGATTTGAGCTCAATTTTCCAGAGTACAATTTACTTGCGCTGACTGGGTGGTTGATGCTGGATGATTGAAGTCAGTTGGAACACGAACAAGTCACCTACAACGATTTATATACGTTCTTCACCATCAAAGAGTCAATGTTTGAAACCCATCAACATCACAAAGCATCTCCCTGAGGTTTGCCGCAAGAGCCCTAAAGCCGACGCGCGCGGGTTCAGTTCCCGTCTCATCCGGAGATATTATTGCCCAAAACGGGAATTCTGTCTCCGCCGAACCCCGGCGCCACGAGAGCGGGGTGCCACCGGCCCAACGAGAAGAGGCCCTGGGAGCGAGATCGGTTTAGCGGCTCGGTGGGCCTCCAGAGCTTAACTCCGTTCCCAGGCGCGCGGGAGCACGGGACGTACGGCCCACTGACAAACACTCGGACTTGGACGGCGCGACGTCCGAGATGACGCGTATCAGGACCTGCGGGAAAGGTCCATGGTCCATGTTGGGACGGTTGATCTCGGACTCCGAGACGGTATCGAACAGTCCGATTCATGAATAGAGAGATGTCGAACTGGCCCTGCTGTCGTCATCATGTGGACGTGGCATGATTGACTGCAAAGGTCCGCTGTCTATAGGTGCTTTTCTATGTCTATGCCTTTGCTGCCTCTGATCGTGCCGCTTTGGTATGAGAATTATCTGGCCGAGTAACCGCAGCAAACTCCTCTCTCAGCGACTCAGATTCATGCGCCGCTGAAGTATCTTGCCTGCTCTCTTCATCTCCAAGTGCTAGGCTCACTTCTTCCGTTTCTTCATCCTTGGGCTCCAAGCCCCTGTATTTGACAAATATCGAACCCAGAAAACACAGACCGATGAGGGGAACCTGCAGCGCGAACACGGCCCGGCTCGCTGCCATGTAAGCGTCCAGCACCGACGGCGGGACACCGCCCGGCACCACGGGCAGCGCGTAGGTCGACGTGGCAAGGTACGCGTACTCTGGCGGCAACGTTGCCCTCAGACGAGCTTGCAAAACGGCAGCGGAGATGGCCAGACCGCAAGCCCCGCCTGCACAGCGGTTGAAGTTGCGGTTGGAGATGATGACGGCGCGGCGCGACTTGGTCGAGTGAGCCTGCAGTGCGACGAGAGTGGGCTGGAACACGCAGCCTACGCCTGTGCCCATGACGAGGAGGGGAATGACGATGATTCCGGGGTTCGTCTCACGATTGTATATGAGGGTGAGGCCGGCGCCCCTGAACGCCTGTCAGCTGGTCTCGCAGAATACATGTATGACGCACGCAGGGGCAACGCACAGCGTCCACATGCCGAAGCCGAAGCGTATGACCAGGTCGTAACGCTTGTACCGCGAGATCCAGAATCCCGAGAGGGTCGACGCGATGCTCTGGAGGCCAAACATGGGGACGAGGAGGACGGCGGAGATTATGATGGAGAATTGGTGGGCGTTTTGCAGGTACAGTGGGATGTAGTAGACGGCGGCTTGGTAGACAAGACCGAGAAGGAAGCTTTGGGCGAGGAGTACGACGACGACGGGGTTGCGATACACGGCGACTATTTCCTTGTCATCAGTTTCTCTTGTCTTTTGAAGCTGACGGGGCAGTGCACTGACCTGGCATCATGGGCAGCTTGGCAAATTTCCACTCGACGAGGACGAATAAGATGATGGAAACGCCGCCAATGGCAAGCATGCTGATGACCATGGGCGAGTCCCAGGGAAAGTACGCGCCGCCTGTCCGATGCGTCAGCTCAAGTGACTCTCTACACGCTGCAAAGTCAAGGGGAGGTGGTCCAACCTCCGGATATCGGAATCAGCAGAAAGATGGTCCCGACAGACGACGTCAGCGAGCCCATCCAGTCGACCTTCCTCACGCTCTCCCGCAACGTCGCCGTCGGCCCCTTGGACGGCAGGTACAGATACGCCAGCAGGCCGTTGATGGCGCCCAGCGGCGCGAGCAGCCAGAAGAAGCCCCGCCACGACGCTCTCGACCCGACAAAGGCGGCCGCGAGGAAGGGCCCCGTGACGCTCCCAAGGCCGATCATGCTGCCCGTGATGCCCTGGTACCTGCCGCGCTGCTCGAGCGTGACGACGTCGGACACGATGATCATGGCCAGGTTGGTGATGCCGCCGCCGCCGACGCCGGCCACACCTCGCCAGGCGTAGAGCATGGCGGCGCTGGAGCTCAGGCCGCACAGCAGGTCGGCGAGGGCGAGCAGCAGCACGGCGGAGACGAAGACGGCCTTGCGGCCGAAGATGTCGGACAGGCGGCCGTAGAGCATCTGGAAGGTGGTGTTGGCGAGCAGCGAGGCGGTGCCGGCCCAGGAGATGGTGGCGCGGGCGTCGAGGTCGGCGGCGATGGTGGGCAGCGCCGTGGAGATGCCGTTCTGGTCGATGAAGGAGATGAGCAGCGCGAGGGCGAGGATGCTGAGGCACGAGAAGAGCTGACGCCGCGGGAGCAGGTTGGACTGGTCGTGCAGGCTCTTCTCGGCGGACGTCAGGGCATCGGACCGGTGGTGGTGGTGGTGATGCTGATGTTGCTGCTGTCGAGCCATGGCTGCGGGTGGTTGCTCGACGGTGGCGTTTCCATGCTTGCTGCCGATGCAAGCTGTGAGACTCCCTCCATGGTGAAGTGCGGACGAGGAGTCGGAGCCGTGCGCTTTATGAGATCCTCGATGAGACCGTCATCGGCGGTACATGTAGATGGGGGCGAATGGGTCTCCGCCGTTGCATTGGCCACTTATTCCCGGGGCCGGTGCGGCGCCGGCGGGCGTGGGGGCGGTTCCACTTACACCGCCAACGCGCCCCTGGCGGGCTCGTAGACCGTCCCCGCAGCCATCGGAAACCGAAAGGGGGGTTCCGAGTTTCCTGTGCCCCGGGGCGCATTCTACCAACGCCCTGTCGGCGATTAGCCACTAGTCTGGGGCCAGGGCGGCGTCGTCATTGCAGACCTGGTCGGATCTGCGTCATGACATGAAGCTGGGCTACGAGATGGCTATGGGGCTCGGTGGACGACGCGAAATGCCCGAGTTTTCGGCGTTGCATTGTGCCGGATACGATGCAGCGATGGTCGGACGATGGTGAGAGGCTGAATACAGGACGACAATACGAGTAAGAGACTGCGGAACGGACGGCGGACAGGGTTTGCCTGTTTGCCATATTATCGACATGGAGTGTTAACCCTGCGCCTTGCAGTTTGCAAACACGTCGTAGAAACGCCATTGGAATGTACGATGGGTGACCTGTCGCGGTGCAAGAGTGGGATAAAATCACCTCACCGCATCACGATGACGGCGCGGGCCTCCATGACCCGGTTGGCCACGCTCCGGCGTCTCAGTTCCCGGCGAATGGGGTTGCGGAACGGGCCCATGGCTGTTGCTTGATCCGCCCCGCCTGGGGCCGGTTCTGGTGTGGCTCAACGCCCTGATTTCCGCAGACGACGTGCAGCACAGTCGACAGCTTCATCTCACTTCATCTACTGACCCTCGCCTGCCGGCATACTCCGTGCGTATTGGCCATTTCCCGGATGGCAATGGCAGAGTCTCCAGGACGATAATCGACACCGGCGCTTGCTGGGCTAGGGTTGCTGGAGGGTTACCGAATGTAGCAGTGCTGGGGCCGACGCTCGGACCGGTCGGTCGGCACGCCAGGGCGCGGGATGGTCCGGGTGGAGCGCGCATCTACCGCGGTGCCGCTCCGCGCCCCGTGCGCTTCACCGACGGAACCGAACTCCACGCCTCTTCGTCCACCGTCCTTGTTTGCTTGTCCCGGGGAGCTGCAACGTCGAGACCGGCATGTCAGCTACATACCGTGCCACCCATCCGGGGTTGCTCCAGTCGTCTGCACCTGATGGGTGCATGGCGATATAGGTCGGGATGACACGACTGCGCCGGCTGAGGCAAGCGGATGGGCATATGGGCTCGCACCGATTCAGTGCGATTGATCTCACCCGCGGCCGACACTGACATCGGCTTGCCCCTGCTCTGTGCAGCATGGTATAACATGCATTCTGCAGGGCAATCTCATCACCAGCTGCAGAGTCTCACTTAGTGCTCACCGCGCGCGCGGCCCATCTCCTCTCACGACGACGGACGTTCAAGAAGAGACGCAACAAGAACAGCAACCAAGGACCAGCATGAAGCCCCATCCCCTCGCCCTCACGGCGGCCCTCGCCTCGGCCCAGCGCCCCCTCGCGCCGCAGCTCGACACCTTCAACTCGACCTTCTCGCTGACGCCCGCGCAGGCCGCCGCCGCCAACCTCTCGGCCGTTGCCGCCGCCAACGTCGCCGTCGCCGCGCGCTTCGAGCGCTCCAACTGGCCGGCGGCCTCTCCGTGCGCGCCGACCCCTTCTACGCGTCGCTGCCGGCCGAAGCGTCCTCGGCGGCCCCCGGCGCCGTGCTCAAAGTCGAGGCCCGGACCGACACCTCGCGCTACACGCTCGCGCCGACGCTCGCCCTCTCGCGCATCGTCTACCAGTCGCTCACGCTCAACGGCACGCGCGTGCCCGTGTCGGCGTACGTGCTGTGGCCGTACCAGCCCCGGGCCTACGGCGGCGGGCACGGCGGGAAGGGTGAGAGCAAGAAGAAGAGGAGGGCACCCCTCGTGTCCTGGGGCCACGGCACGTCGGGCGTCCACGCCGAGTGCGCGCCCTCGCACATCCGCAACCTGTGGTACCAGTTCTCGGCGCCCTACGCGCTCGCCCTCGCCGGCTTCGCCGTCGTGGCCACCGACTACGCCGGGCTCGGCGTGCCCTTCTTCCCGGACGGCCGCGGCATCACGCACCAGTACGTCGCGTCGCCCGCCGCCGGCAACGACCTGCTGTACGCCGCGCGCGCCGCGCAGGCCGCGTTCCCTGATCAGCTGAGCGACGATTTCGTCGTCATGGGCCACTCGCAGGGCGGCGGCGCGGCCTGGGCCGCCGCCCAGCAGCAGCTCTCGGCCCGGGTCCCGGGATACGTGGGCGCCATCGCCGCCTCGCCCGTCACCAACGCCGTCGCGCTCGGCGCCGCCGTCGGCAGCAGCATCGGCTTGCTGCAGGCCGCCCGGTCCATCGTCTCCGTCTTCCCCGAGCTGTCGCTGCCGGACATCCTGACGCCGGCGGGCGTCGCGGCGGCCACCCTCCTCGACGAGGTCCAGGGCTGCAACTCCGTCTTCGGCACGCTGCTGGCCGGCCTGCTCGCGCCGGACCCGCGGCTCGCGCTCACGCGGGACGACTTCGCCGCCGGGTCGCCGTACGCCGAGCGCTTCGAGAACCTCACCGTCGCCGGCGGCAAGGACTTCGCCGGGCCCATGCTCGTGCTGCACGGCACCGCGGACCGTACCGTCCCCGAGGCCCTGACGGCCGCCTACGTCAACAGGACGTGCGCCGCGTTTCCGCATCGCGAGATGCGCTACGTCAGGGCCGCCGCCGTAGGCCACGTGCCCGTCCTGTACGCCACGCAGCAGATCTGGATGGACTGGCTCGACGAGCGCTTCCGTGGCGAACGGACGGGCGGCGAAGACCGCAGCGGACACAGAGGCAGGTGCAGCGTCGAAGATATCGGAGACGCCGCGCCGCAGCCGCTGGACCACTACCAGGGAGACTTGAACTACTTTCTCGAGTACTCCCTCGACGACTACCAAGTGGCGTAGGCGGGGCGCCGCCGACGAGCATGAACATCAAAATCACGAACATAAACACGAACAAGTACATGAATGCATCAATTCTAATCGTGAGAAGGTAGCTAAGAACGCTGTGTGAACTGTAGCCCGAATCCAACCCGCCCGCCCCCAGTCAGTAGACCGCCCCGTCGCGTGTCCCAACGCCCCCGTCTCCGGCCCGGATATTATGTAGACGCCCCATCTCTCGACGCACGCAACCGCGCCCTTGGTAATTACTGCCGCGGCCCGCTTCGTCGTCCACCCTGTTAGTCGTCGACCTGCGCCACCAGCTCGGGGATGTCGTCGACCTGCTTCGTGCCCCGCAGGATGTCGTTGACGGCCGTGAACAGCGGGTAGTCCTTCTCCAGGCCGCGCGCCTTGAGGAAGCTGTTGACCTCGTACGCCGTCGTCGTGCCCTGCAGCTTCTGCCCGTTGAGGTCCTGCCTCTCGACCTCGTCGACCGAGATGCCCTTCTCGACGGCCTTGCGCGCGCAGCGGAAGTTGCGGCCGCCCGAGCACGAGGTGATGAGGTCGGCGACGCCGGCCGACGACTCGGTGAAGGTGGCGTTCTGCGTCGTCTCGCCGAAGAACTCCTTGCCGAACTTGACCATCTCCATGAGGCCGATGCGCATGATGGCGGCCTTGGCGTTGTCGCCCCAGCCGCGGCCGTCGACGAAGCCGGCGGCCAGCGCGACGATGTTCTTGAGGGCGCCGCCGAGCGACACGCCGGCCACGTCCGACACCATCTGGACGTGGAAGTAGGGGCGGTAGAAGAGCATGCGGAAGCACTCGTGGTCCAGCGGCGGGTAGGCGGGCGGCACGCCCGTCAGCTTCGACTTGGAGGCGCGGCCGCGGACGTCGCGGTGGTGGAAGGGGCCGGCGGGCGGCTCGGTGACGGTGACGCTGGGGTTGGGGCTGCCCTCGCGCGGCGACGGGGCGCGGCTGTCCATGGCCGGCGGGTCGTAGGCGATGGTGGTCTCGGACCACTTCTCGGCGGCGATCTCGTTGGCGATGTTGGCGCCGCTCAGGGCGCCGACGTAGATGTCGAGCCCGTCGCCGATCCACTCGCTGAAGAGGCTCACGCCGTCGTCGGAGACGTTGACGCCCTTGATGCAGCTGATGCCGCGGGCGAAGGGCAGGATGTGGCCGCGGATCTGGTCGCACACCTTGGCGATGAACTGGTGCGGCAGGTTGAAGACGAGGATGGTGGAGTCGCGCACGGCGTCGACGAGCGACGGGTTGGCCACGATGTTGGAGGGCAGCGTGATGCCCGGCAGGTACTTGACGTTCTCGTGCTTGCCGTTGATGATGGCCGTGAGCTTCTGCGGCGCGTCGCCCACGGCGGCGTCGTAGTGCTTGGAGTCGCGCGGGATGACGACGTCCTCCTCGTACACCCACATCTGGACCTGCTCCTCGAAGACGTCCGGGTGCGCGCGCGTGTTCTCGGCGACGATCTTGGAGATGGTCGAGCCCCTAGGGACCAATGTCAGCAAACGGCGTGTCGCCTTCGAGCTGCGTCCGGGTCGCCTACCAGTTGCCGGATCCCACGACGGTGACCTTGTGCCTCTTGTCATGGCCGCCGAGAAGGGCGGAGCCAGTCATCTTGCCGGCTGCTGCTGCTGCTGCTGCTGTCGTCGTGGAGTATCGCAATGGATGGTTCCGCAGGCGCTTGACTTGGACCGAGATGCGAAGGGCGGCGGGCAGGCGGAACATGCGGTTCGCGGTGGGCGATGACGGGCGGCGGCAGGGAGGGAGGGGACGGGAAGCTGTCCCGTTGATATATACGGAGTAGCTTCGCTCGCGCTGCAGGAAAAGCCCGTCGGCGTCCCACGATAACAGCTGCAGCATTCGCCCCTCCGAAGCACGGCTCAGCGCCGCGGCAGTGGGGGGGACAGCGGGGGGCGTTGCTGGCAGAATGACATCGCTGTAGCACCTCACCGCCTGCCGCGGCGGGCAAGGCGCCCAACGCATGTGCCCTGCAGCAGCCCGCGCCCACTGTTGGTTTGTTGGTTGGGGCACGCACGCACCGCACGCCCAGCCAGCCAACCAACCCTCCCGCTCCGACGCTGGCCGAGATGCGAGGCCAGGCAGCGCCGTTGCTGGCTTTCACATGCTCGAACCGCCGCCATGTCCTAAACTTGGTCAATCGTGGCCCCCCGTATCGCGCGTCTGCGGATCGAGCACGGGATGGCGCTGCTGCCCCTGCATGAAGCCCAGGGTCCTGCCAGGGATGCATCGCATTTCACATGCCAGCCAAAGCCAGCTCGCTGGCGAGGATCGAGGCACCTGCGCTCAGCGCGAGATTTCACCCGTCCCGTCCTCCATCAACCCCATCGATCCATGGAAATCTCCGTACCGAGGGATCGGAGTTCACGGCTGTTTGCGAGGCGATGCCTACGGGTAAGGTAGGAAACGGCTCCGTCAGCGTCCGCAAGCACCGCTGTGCACCAGAGCCCCTGTGGCAGAACGACATCGAGGCCAGGCACGCGACCGCCCCCCTGGGTAGCTTGCCTTACGTTACCTGCACCGTGCTACACGAGTATGCTGTTCACGTACTGCACGTAGCAAGGCGAGTCTTGATGACGCATTTCCCTCTCCTTCGTTTTCTTTCTCTACCCAAGTACATGTAGTATCCTCAATAGAACTTACTTTTCACTCTTGACCTTTGGTTTCCCTCAGGCGGGCGCTGTCTTTACGACCTCGATGACGTTTGTTAAGCAAAGATTTGATGCGTCTACCTGGCTAGGACACATCTATTGCGACTTATATGGCATCCGTTGCGCTCCATCACGTCGTAGTGTGTTTTTCGTCGTCAACAAATCGGCAAGTTGAAGCCTTACATATCAATGCAATCTACCTTTTTGCTTCGACCAGTTTCGCCCGGTCCTCAGACGTTGACAAAAAGCTGCATTGATTCTCCTTGTGGGTCCTGGTACAGAGACCTTTGCTATTAGTTTTCTTTATTGACGTACGAGTAGCCTAGAACAAACCGTTACACACGCCGGAAGTGGCAGCATCTCCCATGGAGTGGCGCCCCTCTACAGGCGCTGTGGGGTCTCTCTGCATATCCAAAGTGAGGCTGTCACCAGCCTGCATTGCCGCCTCCCAGCCCAGGTATAAGGCCACTCGCGTCCGCAGGATTCACAATTGTCGGGCTTGGACCTACGGCTAGAAACTCATCTCCAGTTGTTGGAGTGTCCACCCAGCTGCCATGGCGAATTCCACTAACCAGAAGTACTTCATTGTATCAAACCTTTATCTGACCCAAGAAGGGCCTCTGAAATTGGGGTCGATCTTGTCCCACCCAGATGCATCTCGTTCGGTTCTTAATCTGCGTCAGCATGTTCCCTTCACCGAAAACCTCGTTTCCCGCCACAGCGAACGCGATATCAGACACTCTGAAGAATTGAGCATCTTTGGAAAGATGTTACAGGCACGTGTGGGGCTTGGGGGGGGGGGGGGGGGGGGGGGGCTGGTTCTCCGTCCTATGACACGGAACTCGTTTGCGAAAGGCTAGAGACGATAGAGTTCCTTCCGACAGATAACTACTTCGCCGAAGCCCTGAAGGCAGGGCAGGTCCAGGAGTACTTGCGTGGTAGCGTATTCACCCGGCTGCGCCCGCGCCTGTATCTAGTGACGGGCTTGCAGATTGCCCATGGCATTAAGCAATTCTCGCGGTCGTCCCGTTCTGTGGGCCCCTACGGCTCAGTCGTCGAGCTGGAAAAACGAACTGGGCCTATGGCGTCGATGTCTGGCGGCGGCGGCGGCTTGGTCTTCGCCTATCGCGTCCGGAAAATTACGTTCGTCAGAGAAAAACAGCTACCTTCAAATCAAGTGCACGCAGCGGCCGGGGCTCATAAACCGCCACTTGTGCCGCCCACTCCGGAACCGGCCGAGCGGGACGAATCGTTCGAGCTCAAACCAGAAGTCGCCAATGACGATGAGCCCGCGCCGGACGAGACTTGGCCCATCCGAATACTCTGTCTGGACGGTGGCGGTGTTAGAGGCATCTCGTCTTTGTGCATGTTGAGGGAGCTGATGCTCCAAGTCGGGACAGAGAGACAGTCCCAGTCAAAGTATGTGTCCTGCTGGAGGCACCCTTGACGAGTCTTGACTGAACCGAGGGTGTCTACAGGTCTGGCGGAGGCGCCGCGAAACAGCCAGAGTGCTGTCGACCCTGCGACTATTTTGATTTGATTTGCGGCACTAGTACGGGCGCCTTGATCGCCTTGATGCTGGGCAGGCTGCAATATGTGTGTCTTCTCTGTTTGGTAGATGAGAGTCAAGAGTCAAAGACTAACCAAGCAGACCAGACCGTAGATGATGCGATCGAAAAATACTCGGAGCTCGCTGGTGAGGTCTTCACGGCTCACAGCAGGGACCCCAGGGCGAAATATGACCACAAGAAGCTGGAGAAGAATATCAAACGCGTGATTGAACAAGCGCCTCTTCCAACCAAAGCTGAGGCCATGATGGAAGAGCCGCTCGACCGGGAGGGTTGTTGCAAAACATTCGTGGTCACCACGTTACAGAGCACAGGGTCTAAGCCGTACCTGATGAGAACATACCGGTCGAGCTCAGGCCAGCCAGGACCTGGGCCGTTCCCAGCCAAGATCTGGGAGGCGGCCCGAGCGACATCGGCGGCCCCGACCTTCTTCCTGCGTATTGACATTAACCTGGGCCCTCGAATATATGAGGACTGCGGCGAAGCTGCTTCTGGAAAGGGGTCGACGATCATGACGTTTGGAGATGGTGGCACGACGGCCAATAACCCTTCGTTTGAAGCTCTGCTCGAATACCAGTCCATATGGCCATGGCGGCCGCTCGGCTGTCTGGTCAGCTTGGGCACCGGCATAGAAGACGAAGCTCGCATCGCCCAGCACAACGGAATGATGACGAGGCTGCTTCGCAACATCAGCCCGAAAACTGCCTTCATGGCGGAGGTCGGCCGCTACTGCGCCCAGGTGGCGACGAGCTGCGAGAAGACCCACGAAGCCATGACGAACGTCATGGCGGTGCTGCGGTGGAAGGAGCGCTACTTCCGCCTCAACGTGGAGTCTGTTGGGAAGCTCCCCTTGGACGAATACAAGAAGGTCGTGGATATAATTAAAGCCAGTACTGCATACATGAAGGAGCAAGTGCCGAAGGATGCCAAGGAGAAAATCGCCGTCATTCTGTACGACCCGGAGTCTGACCGCAATCGTCGCTGTACATCGGGTCGACCGAGGTCCGTTCAGACTCGTTCATGAACCTCACATTCAGATGCCGTGGTTTCGGGATGCCGAAGCAGCGACAGAGCTTCTTCGTGCTGGAATCCAACGACTTCGAGATCATGTTTGGCGAGGACATCCAAAAGCGGAGCCAACTGGCGAGACACGCCACGAGCGCAAGCAGGGCCGATGAGGATGCCGAGCAGATGGATGGCACCAGTTTGAAGAGTAAATCCCGGGCCCTGATCGGAAGGAACAGGAATGAGAATGTGAAAGGGGAGGAGCAGGACGGCAGCGTGTCTGGGTATGTCGACGGAACTTTCCTGTAGCGGTGCAGTTTGAGCAACAAGTCACGTCCGCAACGCTATACGACACGAGCAGCTGGCTCATAGTCTAAACTATTGTATGGTTCTATGTCTAATTAGTTTGTCGGTTGTAGATTGGCGCGGATTTGCATAATATCCGCATCGGAGAAGCCCAGGCGGTCCTTCATATACCCCTCGGCGCCACCATGCTCTCGGCGCAGTCGCTCGACGAATTGGGTCATGACGGCAGCGTACGTGCCAAGCATCTCCCTTATTCCGGGCGTATCAATGTCCACGGTGGTCTCGCCGCCCGGCTTCTGATCCTTGGCGGCACCGTTCGGGGAGCCGTCCGGGGCAGCGGTAGAGACCGGAACACCGAAGCTACGAAGGGCGACTGGGAGCAGCTTCTCGCGCCAAGGCTCAGTGCCGATACGCGTGAGGGCATACTCATCCGCGATGACGTCCATGGGCGCGCCCAGGAGGTCGAGGATGAGGGCAGCCATTACTCCGGTGCGATCCTTGCCCGCTGGAGTACGGGTCAGCGATTGTCGTATGTCGGGACGAATAGACAAGATTCAAGTTGATGCCGGGAGACAGGCGTGGGCCTCACCTGTGCAGTGGAACAGCACGGCGTCGCCCTCGCCAGCCGTCCGCAATGCTTCAAAGACAGCTCTGAAGCCCGTTGTGTACCCCTTGAGGATGATGTCGTACATCTCCCCGTACCCGGGGCTGAGGGCCTCGCCTTCACGCGCAACAAAGTCAGCGGGGCCCATCTCGCGCGGCTGCTCCTTGCCGTCCATGTACGGGCACGACTCGAGCCGCAGGCCATCGACGCCCTCGAGCAGCGGGACCTTGACCTCGTCGCTCCGGCGAAAGTCGACGACGCGCGAGACGCCGAGGCTAGAGCGCAGCAGCGGGCGGGCGTCGGCGGGCACGAAGTCGAGGGTCCCGGAGCGAAAGACGGTGCGCGGGCGCACGAGGCCGCGCAGCGGCGGGTAGGCGCCCAGGTCGCGGACGTTGAGCGTCCCGGGGATGGAGGTGACGAAGGGTGCCGAGGCGAGCGCGGCGGAGAGGGCGTCGGCGGGGATGGGGGCGTCGACGGGCGTGGCCGCGAGCGCGGCGAGGTCTTGGGCTGACATGTCGGTACGCGGATGGGGGAGTTATGCTGCTACGGGGTTGCCAAGGTGTTGGCGGTTTGCCCGGGCACGCCGTGGTGAGGGCTCGAGATGCGCGACTCGCTCTCTTATAGATCGTCGACGTTCAAGCGCTAGTGCGCATTCGCGCTCCGAACATGGTAATACGAGCCATACGACGTCTTGTCTGTCTCGCTGATAACTCCAAGACGGTACGGGAGGGGTATTTGTCCGTCCTGCATTCTGAGCCGGCAGCAATAGTACCTGCACCTACCACCCGTTGGTGTGTCAAGACATGTCCGGTGATGTTGAGCGGAAAATCATAGAAAGGGGAGAAGGCGACCACCGCAGGCTGTCGTCGCCCATACGCGCGATTGGTTCGCGGTGGCGACCGCAGGACGTCTATAGATGTCGCAGAGATGGACCCTGGTTTGCCTCGACGGTACCGCTCCACTTCTATGCACGATTACGATGTAATATGACGAGGTTACCGGCGCTAGATTCCACCGGCCAACAGTACAGTGCATGTACTACGTAGTCTTGAGCAGGTATGCACCCGCTCTGCGCCTTTTGCTCCTTCTCAATGCTCCGGCCGTTCGGGTGCACGACAAACGTCTGCGCCCTGGGTTCTTCTAGTGGTCCGCGAGGCCGAGCCTCGGAGCGACGGCGGCCGCCGGAGACTCGGAGCACCTGGGCAGAGAGTGCTGTGGGGCCGGTCCCGTGCGGAGGGTAGCTCCGCATATTGCCCAGCGGATTGATCGTCGCGCTCGAGTGGGAAGCAATCTAGCCAGATTCACGATGGACGACCTTTGAGCAACAGCTTACAGGATCAGAATTGTTCTTTGCGGTGTCTTTGCCCTTCGGGGCAAAAATACATGTAGTTGCATGACCCTGCTCCAATGGTTTTAAAACGTCCTCATGATGGCTTAGAATAAATGTCAGGTAATGGACGAATAGATACGAGAATATATAATGATTCTATGTAAACCGTGAATGAGGTTCACGGGACCAAATCCGACCCCTTCAAAGCTGTAAATACCAGCAACGCCCTTACTATACATAAGACTCAAACAATGTACATACCATCTCTCGCTGCCTGCACTCCGCTAATGTTACGACTCATGAGTGATGGAAGAACAATCTTCACCCCACTTTCCCCTTAAGCCCAATGCCTTCTAAACTTGTCTTCATAATTGTAGTAGCCGTGCAGTAACATGGTTAGTGCAGGACGGTTGGTTTGTCGACCCGTCACAAGCATCAAAACTAATGTATTCTATTCTCGTCGCTGTGGCAGCCCCAAAACGAGGTGTCTGGAACTTTCGGAGTATGGCTTTCCCGAGCTCCAAGTCGTTCGTGAGTACCAGGGGCATGCCCCGCTTCAACTTGCCTTCCATTAGACACAGGTCTGCAAGCCAGTCAGACTCTTCTGCCCTAGATAGTTTTTCACGCTACAAACGTGATCCCAGATGCTTCTCTATCTCCTAGTTTGGCGCGTGATCAAACCACTAGTGGGGTTACAGGCGAGAAATTAGTGTATTTTTACCACCTGGGTCTTCGTTTTGTACGGAGTACACTCCCCTGTGATGTGGATAGTGGTATAGTCGAAGTTTTCAATTGTAATCTAAAATGGTCAGCGATGTTGACGAGGTCGGGCAAACGGCGTCGTGACCTACTGGAAGGCATTCGTAGCGCAAGTGTCGACACTAGACAGTCCGCACGGGAAGAGCCTCCGCAAGGTCAACAACGGCCTGGTGGCGGAAGGTGAAAGCACTCACCGATACGCACGCTATAGACGTGGTTATAGTCGCCGACAACGAACCTGTCGACGCAGACCTTGCAGGGCGCCTCCGACTCGACGCAGGCAGTATTGAGGTAGGGAGGCATTGCTGAGTCTGGCGGATGTTAGCTAAGCAGGGGCACGACGTAGGCCCGACGGCCGAGAGGGAGGCGAACCTGAGGCGCGAAGGCGGAGGCGGCGACGATAGTTGTAGTGCTGGTAGCGGTGATGGTGGTGATGATGGTGGTGGTGATGATGAAGGAAGGAAGGAAGGAAGAGGGCGGCAGGAGAGGAGAGGGAGAATGGTAACGGTCCGTCTAGCCATGGGCGCCTTCTTTCCTATGGGCGGGACTATTGGAGGACTCTAAAGAGTGATGAACGACACCTTATCTGGTAGCTCCAGTAACCACAGTACTGCCACAACCATCATGACACCTGCCAAGATGTTGATTTCAATTTGCAACAAAGAGGGCCAACAAAATTCAACTAAGCAAAGCATAAAAGACTCATCCAGCTTCTATAGGTCAAGCAGATCTGCTGCCTGAAGAGCCATCTTGCTTCGTCGTATATGAAGCTTAAAGAGGATGTCCTGCGATTTGGCAGACCTCTTGACTTCTTCATCGAGGGTTTTAAGCTCTTCTTCATCGGCAGACCAGCGGCGAGAAAGGTCTGGTAACTCAACATCATGGTCGACGCGTAGATCGGCAGGTGGTACAAACGCCATTGAGAGGGTTTCGTTGATACCGAGAATGCATTTGCGACACACGCTATACCAGAATCCATCTTCGTCGTAGGTATTGTTGCCGAAGATCTGAAAAGCTTGATGGACTTCAAGCTTCAGGTGCGATGGGAATGACCAGAGCCTCACGAAGCTCGCCTATCCACCACAATTCGACACCCATAGGAGCGGCTTGCTCCAGGACGAGTGACGTTATACGCCTATCTCTATCGCCTAGAGGAGCCTTTTTTTGTCGCTTTTCGTAGAGACGTTTCTCTTTTGCATTTCCTTCGTCGTCGCGCTTGACATCTTTGTTATTGAAGATTGCAGCGGCGCCCAAGCAGCTTTGGCATTTTCTCAAACATGCAGGTTTCGGTTCGCCACGCACATCGTCTTGAAAGTGCTTTGATTTTTCGTGTCCATTCTCCAGTTTCGGAATATGGTAGAATGGGTCACTCTCATCCTTGGGCTCTGTGACCAGACTCTTCTGCTCTAGGTGGTTTTTGACGTGCAGATGTGATCCCATATGCTTCTCTCTCCATCTGCGGCGAGAATTCGGTACATCTTCACCACTTGGGTCTTCGTGTTGCACACTCCTCTGAGACGTAGCTGTGATATCAGAAAGTCATACTGGATGCAAGTGCGACCAGTAGGCCCATGGACGTACACGTGGCTCTCTTGCTCATTAACAATGCTGATAAATGTTACCATAGGGCATCGCAGCTTGCCACCAGCGTATGCTCCACAGTCGCTGCATAAAGATCTCGCGGGGCTGTTCTTCAGAATCAACAGCGCAAGATAAATCTCCTGGCTGGATAAGCTCGCGTCAGACCTAGCGAAATCGTGTGCTCGTTGGCGGCATCGAGACAAATTTGCTCACACCGCAATGTTTTGTGGTCAAGTCCCAAGTGTCCCCCACCATCCTTCGTTTGGTAACCGGCGGTCACGATCGAGAATTTGTCCAGTGGATGGAGGGCGTTCTGGGTTCTGGGTGCTGCGGGTGACCTCGACCGGGAGTTGGTCAAATCGCTGGCTACGTTTGGCCCAAAAGCCATAGCCGAGACGATCGCGGACAACGTCAAGCTCCTGGAGGTGCTGGAGCTAATTGGACGCGGCTGCAAGTGGCCTGTCCTCATCCCGATCACAATGGAATTTCTGTTCAACACTTTTGGGTGCCAGGAACCGCGTGTCGATGCAGGGGCTCGTCGCCGGCCACGCACTCCAGATTCTCATGTTGCACTGAAACAAAAGCCTCAGCCAGACGGGCTTCAACGAGGAGTACGAACGTCGATTCCCGACACCAGCCGAGCTTGGGAACTGCCACGAGCAAACAAACAGCCCGCACGACGTCCAGGTCGCTTGGCTCAGCCTGTAGGACAGCTGTGGTCGATGTAGTCCGAAAATATCAGTGAGGAGGCTAAGACGAATGCCTCGAACAATGAACACACAAGTGTGTTGGATGTTATTGAATAATAGGTTCTGGTCGAACTACCGCGGAACGGCTAGCTGAAGCCGGGCAATATCTCAAGTAACGGAGCAAGCCGTCTCGAGAACTAGATGTTTTGTTGTGATTGCATGAATAAAAAGAACCCGTTTGTTAAATCACGATTTCGTTGTCGTTGTTGACGGCAAGGTAAATATTCGAAGAGATTCAGTGCACCGTCATAAATATGGGGCTTGTCGACGGATAGCAACTCCTTTGGCAGGGGGGAAGTCGAGGCCGTCCTAGTCCTCGCCGTCGTCCTGCGGCACCAGCACGCTGGCGAAGATGCCCTCGCCCCTTCGTCTCCCTCGTCCGACACCTGTGTCCACACGACATCCTCGACCCCGGGCTCGCCGCGGGGCCTCTGAGATGTTTCTGCCAAAGTCTTGCTAGCAGACAACCCGGATAAGTCGAGCCAGTGATGATAGCAACATCCGCATCTGACCAGATCATCCCAGACGCGCAGTTAAGATACCAGTCGAGGAACTTGGTTGTTTTGGATGGGACCGTTGGCGCTGGCTCTGCATTCGCGCTCTCGAGGAACTTCGTTGTGTCGGATAGGTCTGCTGGCGGCGCCACTTCCCCATCCGCGTGCTGTCTCGATTTATCCGGGTTGTCTGCTAACATCCTGGACGGATGAAAGTGTTTCTTCGTCTTCGGTGTTATAGGAACCATGGTTGTGTAGAAAGACCTTTTTCAGGGTGTCTGGAGCCAGATAGGCATCGGGAGATGGCCAGAAGTCGCCATTGTTGTCGATATCTCCCGCATTGTCGGGTTCCGACTCGTATGAGTCTACCATGACTGCACGTTGCTACTCCAGTATGGCTGGTGTTCAGAGATCAATTCGTTCGTGTACAGTTGTTCTGGCTCCAGTATGATGCTGAAAGAGATGTGTATAAGGCTTCCATGGCCAGGATGGCCAGTATGGTTACTGAGAGCTCTCTGTGCTCAACAGCTTGGACTTTTATAATGCTGTGGTTTCTAAGAGATATTGGTGCGGCTTTAAGGAAAGAGAGGCTATCGAGCTGAAGGTGAAAACCTTTGAGAGTCACGCGATCGAGGGGGATGGAAGCAAGCTCCCGCATGCTGTACGACCAGGTGAGCAAACTGCCTCGTTGCATTCGCTGCCAGATCCACCACATGTGATTCACCGCCAGCACTACTGTACTACCTAGAGTTGCAAGCCGTGACAGACGCGGAAGCCAACCTGAACAACCCGTAACCATGCCGTGGAACCAACCAACCTCCCCATGCGGCGCTACTAGGCGAGATGCGTCGGTAACATGGTCACACCTAATCACACCATCCCGACAGTTGATCCATGCGAGCGGGCGAGGGCATTTTCCTGCCGAGTGATCGAAATCGTTGTGTTCAACGTTTACGCCATAGGTCTTTCGCGGCTGTGCTCCCGCCGGCTGTCCCTGAGTATCGCCCTCGTCAAGGCTTGAGGCGCGAGACGCGATTGGATTGAACGCCCATCTGGCGTCAACTTGGATGCACTGGTTGCTGGCGGGGCACAATTGCGATTGCCACTCCAGTACTCTACACTTTACGCAGTTGATATTCGGAAACTTCCGTACCTTATGCTTGCCAGAAGAGGAAATTGTACATGCGCCGACGGCGGCACCCAGAGAACCTCAGGTCGTACACAACTACCACACGTCCGTCACAGCACCACTTGCAGACCTATCAGCGGCTACATCGTGCCGTTTGACAACATAGGCACCTTTTGCTCAGCCTCACCGTCCCTCGCGTCAAATCCACGCCGCTTCTCATCCTCGTCCTCCGTCCTCTCGCCGTCGCCGAAAACCGGCTTGAAAATGGCATCGTAGCTCATCCACATGAGGTTGAACATGCCCGTTACACCGCCGGCCAGCCACCGCGGCAGCTTGCCGGTCTCGTCGGCTAAGTACTTGGACATAGTCAGGAAGAAAATCAGCAGCGGCGCCCATGCGCCCAGGAAGACCACCTGTCCGATCGTCTGCCGCCGGTGCGTAGCCGTATATGGCTGCAGCGAAGCAAGGTAGTTTTGGTAAACTTCGGGGAGCTCGTGCTCTCTCGCGCCGTCCCTGAGGAGCTTCAAGTATCGAGCGCTGGCTTGCGCATATCCCGGATTTGGACGCTGGCGCCCCAACACTAGTCGCCACCACCAGCTGCGCTTCCGCGGGTCGTCGTCCCCGTCGTCGGGGATGTATGAGGCGTACAGCGTCCTCGCGAGGAAAGGACGGGGAAGGTCCGGAAGCGATGGCTTCTCAGGTACTGAGATCCTGGGCTTCATGGGGATGCAGGGCACGACAATCTCCTTGTAGCTTGATCCAGCGCCCTCGGTTCGCATGATATTCCTCCAGTCCTTCTGGGTCACTTCGTACACAACACCCATCAAACGCCCATCCCACTCGTAGCCCGGTTGCGATGGGTCAAGCGGCGGAAGTTTTGGTGGCTTGGTCGGATCGGGAATCTTCGGCACTTCGGGCAGTTTCATAAAGCCAACGTTGGCGAAGCATGGCTCCCGATACGGCACTCCGGGTAGGTCAAACGTCAACCGTAGCGAGGGAACGGAGACATTTACTTGCGACAGGGGCCGGATGCCGCGCATACCCAGGAACGTCTCCGCCGACAGGTTGGAGCCGTAGGCCAGGTAGAGAACCGTAGCCGACTCCTTCTCGCCAGGACTGGGGGCCGCATCCTCAGCAGCTTGGGCGAGGCGTTGCGATGAAGTTAACCGCAGTGACGACACCGGTGGGTATGAGCCACGGCGCGGATGGCGTCCCGAGATCTCTGCCTTGTCCAAGGCGGCTGAGGCGGCCGACGGGCCGGCCTCGAGCGATGCGTGCGGTGACATCACAACCGCGACGGCGGGCCGCAGCGCAGCGGACCAAATTCAGTATGATGGGTGTGATTTCCGGGAAGCGAATCCGACGGATGGCGACTGTACCACTCTGGAATTGTCAGCGTGATTGAAGGTGGCGATGAACGATAGACCTGAGCAGCACCACCGTTGGCCGACATCCCGAACCTGGGCCCCAGTCGATACTTATCAGCGGATCGCCGGGCAGCGGACTCCGGCACTGGTGCGGAATGCGGAGCGGGCGCGCGCGTATGCGTCAGCTTTTAGCGCTTAAGCTGCTAGCTCGAGCACTGACCAGTTTCGCTGAGAAATGCACCAGCGCCACGAGGCTCCGAAAGTCCCGTTTAGTCTGCGTTTGGTCTGCCGCAGGTACAAACAGTTCATCGAACAGGTCGCAGCCTGGAGCAGACTCTCGGGCCGTGAAGATCGGCGTACTTACTTATCTGAAACCTCTGCTCTTGGCAAGAAAATGAGACAAATAAAAATGGAGGATTGTTCCAAGAGACACGTGCATTGTCTCAGGCGGACTTTAGAACGCGTGTTCTTCAAGCCGGGCCCTCGGACCATGAGATGTGCCGTGTCCATGGCATGCCTGGGTTGCTGGCGAGGGTCACTCAGAAGAGCCCAGTCTGTTACCAGGTTTGTAAGGTGCTCCTATTGGGCGGGTTCATCTCCGGTGTAGTGCTCGAGCAGGCAGCGATGGTGTGTCTGGCCTGTTTCAATCGACACCCATCATCGATATGCTGGATGGAGAGTCGGCGAGATGGCGATGGTTCCTTGAGATTGCGCATCTCGGGGTCCTTGGATTGTCGCGATATCATTCATTGCAATGTGCTAAATCACAATTCCAGATGGCAAGAAATGTTGTCAGGCTGAGGGGTTGAGAGGCTGTATCGCGACAGAGGTATTGACGACTGGCCTGACCGAGGTGAGCCGCAGCACCGTGCCTTCCCGCTTGACAGGCAAACAGGCTCCTGCCAGCTACGCAGCTCACATGACTTGGCCTGCCGGCACTTTCATCACTCCTCGAATGGAGGCCCATGCCTCTTCAAGAAAATGGCAAGAAACCTAAGGCATGCGACTTGCCACTCGCTCGCAAGTCCGATGTGACGCCTCACCCATCCCATCGCCCAGGGCTTTGACGGAGTGGCACTCTTTACTTCAGCAGTCACCCCGTTGGCATGGGCGCCTCGGAAATTGTGCCTTCATCGCGCTCCTTTCCTCAACTCTTGACCCTGGGGCGTTGGTGTTTCCTCGATTTACACAAGCCCTCCACCCATCGACATGCCCGCGAGAGCCCGCTCGAAAGGCATCGCCCGCGCGCGGCCGCAACGACAACCAACCCAGTTTGGCGAGCTCGAAACGACTCCCACCTGTCGCCACCATGGATCTCCTGGCATCCCCATCGAAAGCAGTGCTGCCGTGTCGCTAGCTGACGGCTCATTCTCAGGAGAGGCTCAGGCAGTGCGCCAAATAGACGAGTACGATGATGGTTTGGACGATGGAGATTTCGCGAGGCTCGAAGACACTCAGAGGCTTGAGATTGAGTATAGTGGTAGCACGACATTTCAATGGTCTGAAACCGAATCCCTCGCAAAGCGAAGTTCGCCGTTGCGACCGGGAGAAACGCCAAGTGCAGCTTGGAAGTTCGACGAGTACGAGTCGCTTCCGCCACTTTCAAGCCCCAAGTCAGGACGGAGCAAACTGCCCGACACCGCTCCTCTACCCGTCGTACCACCATCACCGCCGGCGCCGATGGAGACATCTACACCACACAAGAGGGTGGATTTTTCAGAGACGGCGTCAACAATGCTCAGGAGCTCGCCCTTTGGGGTCGGAGATTCCGTGAAGGGTGTCTTTGAAATGTTCGACGACGACGACCGGAGCTCCATTGGTCCAGCCAAAAGCGACGACAGACTTGAGCCACACCGTTCTACTGTAGTTGGTCACACTTCCTCGCACCTACCATCGGACAATATCTACGATACCACGCCGGAGCTGAAAACCGCTCGACGCGACGCGGAAGCCTTTGAGCTGGCAGACCCAGTCCCATTATCACCGCGCCTGTGCCACCCTACGCTAAACTCATCTACGCACAAGAGAATGCGTCCACCAGAACCACCGAAGGACTCTGCTGTCAAGAGCAGGCCTGGCGGTTTGACCAAGTCTGGTGGCCACAGGCTAGCCGCATCCTCGCAACAGGACGTGGACTCCAGCTCGCTTCAACAGAAAAAGTCGGACGAGAGTGGCGTCGTCCCGTCATCAGACCCTGCTCGTTCGTCCGTCGCACCAACGCGGAATGAGAGGGCTCGAAGGCGCAAGCAGCGTGCCAAACCGCCCTTGCCTTTCGACGATTTGACGCAGGAGCTCAGAGAGCAACCAGCAAAGCCATACCCACACGTTCGAATGCCCATCGTGAATGCACTCAGGGAATCTGTACAGCCGTCCAGCTCTCCAGCTGCAGCGCCAGATGTGAAAGGCTCAACTAAGCGTGTGCATCCCAAGAAACGGACCAAGGCAGCGCCGAAGGGACAGGTGACACCTGTGGTTGACACCAAAAAAAGCCGGTCGGACCTCAGCAAGTGCTTGGCTCCCAGTAAGCAGCTAGCAAGAAAGCGAAAGAAGGCTTCGCCGTGTTTTGAACCCAACCCACCGCAGCCCAGGCCTGTGGCTCCCAGCAAACCTATCATTGTCTCCAGCAACGACGACAGCAGTTCTGATCTTTCTGATTTATTCCTGCCTTCATCGGGCCCGCTGACGTTCGAACCTCAACAGGATGCGGTTTCGCCAGCGAAGGGAAATGTCGGATATGCTATGGACCCGGAAACCAGATCTCAACTGCCGCCCACTTGCAATGATGATCTGCCTCCTCCTCCTGCACATTCCCAGTCAATTCATGAGACGCTGTTGACAAATGACAATGTCGAACCGGCTGACCCTCCCCGCACAAAATTTGTGGTTGTTGAAGACAAACGTGGCCATTCAGCACCCGCCAACAAGGGCAAGATGACCGCCGGCCGGGACGCAACCGCCAGAACATTCGAAGCATCAGGAACCTTCACGGAAAGAGTCCATTCGAGGAATCTCTCGCCGATCAGGATCAGCCCTGGCAAGCAAGAGGGATCTCCGCCTGGCAGGAGGCAAAATCTTGCGGCAAGACAGCCTTCGCGGAATTATAGTATTAGTATCCATGGAAGCCCGCTTCCAACTCGCCGACAGGCTGCAGACAAACAAACCGCGGCAAGCGATGGCACAGACGACATTTTATCCCGAGAAAGCACTTATCTCAGTCATCAAGTTTTGTGGCCACAGAAGAGCGAAGGGCAATTGCCCACTCGAGCACGCCCATTTGGTCAAATTGCTAGCCAGGTAGAACCTGCTCAAAACGGTGGAGGACGCAGCAGTGACATGAAAGTACCGCGCTTGTCCCAAAGCCAGGGGGTTACAACACCTGCAGTGCAAGCCATCCTCAAGGGTGTCCATGCCCAGATTCTCGCCAGTTTGGACTTGAGTGCAGTGCCTCCAGGATCTCTGTGCAAAGACCCCAAAGCCGGTTCGGAGGAGGCAATTTCTCACGAGAATGGAGACTCGGGCTCGGGCCAGCAGGACAGGGCGCCTGACAAGCTCTCTCAGAAGTTGCACCAGCTCGTTGAGGTGCGAACTTGTCTCCGAGCACTCCATTTTCATATGCTGACAGGCGGTAGACAATGATGGAGCATTTAGGATCAAAGAAGGTGAATGGACTGAAGTCGGCGGAAGTGTATCGCACAAAGATTACTGCGTGTGTCGACAAGATTCAAGACCGCCATGCAAAGGAGCGTCATGCGCTGGAGGAACAAATCCGTCACGATGAGAAGAAATTTGGCGCCGTTGTCCAAACAGCAGCAAGAACGGTCGAAGACAGAACTCGGATGCGCGAGATCGCCATCACAGAGCTCGAGAAAAGCTTGGAGCAACGCCGAGCTGTGTTTGAACAGGCGACGTCGGCCCTCCGAGCGCTGCACCGGCAACTGCAAAGCGACGACGTGCACCTGAACATAGACCTTGTTTGAATCGAAGGTGGCAAAAAATTCCACAATGAAACCTTGCCATGTAGTTGGTATCAGGTGGACACGAGGATTTTTGTGGAAGCCCAATGATTGCTCGCTTCAAGAATAATCGGCTACGTGGACACATAATTATTACCTGGCGCAGGCCCTGTAACCAGTTTCTTATGGCGCTCATCTATGAAATGCGTATCAGTAGCGAATGATTCCGGGTCAGTGCGACAAACCGGAAACGAGACTTGGGCGAGAACCGGCCTCGAGTTTGCGCCAATCACACGTTGGTCCGGCGAACTTTCTACAAATACTTTGTTTCTTCCAGGACGCTATAGGCTTGGGTTAGACCGTGAAGTGTATCACAGCTGTGATGTAGCTCTTCAATTCCCCGAAGAACCGTCCTACAACCCCCATTGCCTCTCTGGTACTTGAGTCAGGAGTCCGCCAGCAGCCTGGACTTGTTGTCCAAGCCTGCCCACTTTGGCTTGCCATCCGGGATGTCCACCACGCGCTGAGGATAAAATATGTGGCACCTGGGCGCTCCTTCAGCGTTTGACTTTTTGCCGGAATAGTGGGTAATACATACTGAACCTCGAAGTTCTGCCTCTGTTGATCGCTTTCAAAGGACAGCAGCGTCGGGAAGAGCAAGACCATGTTTCGCCCCTCGTCCATGATGAGGGTTCCGCAGTGAGAGCAGCTCACCTTGCAAGGCAAGTCATGTTCGGCCCGTGTCGTTGCGGAATTGTAGAAACGAAGGCCTGCTACACCGTTCAGAAACATCATGTCCGTCTTTTGGAATATCGCCGCCCATTGGAAAGGGGCTCCTGATGAGAGGTATGAGCTGGGCTGCCCCAGGCAAGGCCGGCTAGGCGGCAACTCTCACCGTGCAGGACCTTGCAGTCTTGACAGTGGCAGTACTTTGACGCGAGTGGTTTATCACTGCCCAGCCAATACACTACTCGCCCGCAGTGGCACGCGCCGCGGAGCTTCTCCTCGAAGTCGGCATCCGGAGGGTGCCGATAGGGAGGGCGGGACTGCCATGCATCGTCCGGCGTGGAAGACATGGCGGCTCTCTATGATGCTGGAGCAAGGAAAGTAATTCGGGCACGCAGGAGGAATCAGCTACTCAAGGCGCAACGCAGTGAAACGTGGACGTGACGTCAGGACTCTGGCACTCGCCGGCTGCGGCTGGATTAAGGTCAGGATGCCCAACTTAATTGCCATTCGCCAAAGCGGTCGCCGCACCAAACCTTGCGCGTCGCCAATGACAACAGACACTGGGCTGGCAATCACACACCTACCATTCGCCGGGCTGAGGTGAGGCTCACCGCGAGTGGTCCCCCCTTCCCCCTGGTCGACGGCGATACTCACCGAGGGTTCGGGGGGTGACGGGGGGGTCCAAGATCTCGAGTGGGGTATCGGCCAGGGGGGAGAGAGGGAGAGACGGGGATCGGCTGATGCTTGCCCGAGAACGAGCACGGAGCCGCCCTGTTTCCCCGCCCGCTGGTGTTTGGCGCGGCGCTGGCTCGTATCGGCTTACCTCTTCAGATGGCGCGATTGACGGAGCGGAGCGGCTGTCGAACGCCTCGCGCAGATGTTGGGGAACACACAGTACCGCCAGCCCAGGACCTGCGCGCAACTGCCGGAGCGCGGTGCCGCGCCGCGGAGATTGCTCTGTTTTGGAACCGCCGCTCGTAACCTCCCCCCTCTTCTATTTTTATTTTATTTTGTGGTTGTTCGCGCCCGCCACGTTGCACCAGGGCTCCCGCGCGGTTGAGTTTGGGGTGGCTGCGGGTACCTTATACAGTGCCAACGCTTGGTGAGGCCACTGAGCGGGCGATCTTGGGCTGCTAGGGAACGCCTCAAGCCATCGCCCAATCCAATCTCGCCAATGGAATCTGAGCGAGGTACGTAGTACGGAGCATCCGTACCTAAATTTTGCAGCTCCCGTCTGAGCGCCACATATTGATGGGCAGAGCCAAAACAGCGTGCGACGAGCGAGCCCGTGTGGGCGACGGACGTCCATCATCCACGATACGAGTAGACGTCCTCTGCGGCCAAGTCCAGGCAAGCTAGACGACGTGTCCGCTGCATGTACCTCGCGGAGACGCACTCGCCCAACCTCCCGCCTCCAGTGCATCACCCAGCGCCGCAGCCCGCCTAGCTTCCTCCTCCTCCTTCGCTCACCACCCTCGCTCAGTCACCGCTGTTTGAGCCCACAAAACAATTTTCCCACCCGCGCCCGCCCAGCCCACGGCCTCGACCAGGCGCACCTCATCGACCGCGAGACCACGCATCCGACCCGACCCGACGCGAGCATGGCCGAGCAGCCGTCTCGTCAGAGTGCAGCGGCCGCGGGCGTCGAGCGCGCGCCGCCGCGGCCGCTCGAGGCAGCCGAGTTGAGCCTCAGCATGAACGGCGCCGGCAAGAACCCCAGCCCCGTCGCCGCGAGGCCCGTCAAGAGGAGGCCCAAGAAGGAGCGGGACGATGGCCAGCTGGCCGAGCTGTCGCGCTGGTTCCTCGACAACCAAGCAGGTCCGTGGCCCGCGCAGTTGGAACTGGCATTGGAGCCGTGGACGAAAGCTGACCACACAAATCTCGCTCAACAGGCATCGCCTTCAACTTGATAGCCCTTCTGTTTCTCGCGCACGCCTGCCTCCCCAAGGCGCGCCCGGTGACGGCGAAGTTCTTCCAGCTGTCGCGCTTCAACCCCCGGACGGGCAAGTATGCGGCCAGCTCCGACGACTTCTGCTTCATGGCCTTCTGGTACACGCTCTTCACCGGCCTGCGCGCGGGCGTCATGGGCCACATCCTCGAGCCGCTGGCAAGGCGTCGCGGCGTGGCCAAGGCCAAAGACGTGACCAGGTTTGCCGAGCAGGCGTGGATCGCCATTTACTGCAGCGTTTTCTGGCCACTTGGCATGGTGCGATACCCTTTGCTCGCTCGCCCTGCGCTTTGTTTGTTCCCCCCGCGCTAACCCTGGCGCCTAGTTCATCTACTGCAACTCGCCGTACTTCCTCAACATGTCGGAGCTGTGGACCAACTGGCCCGACCGAGAGCTCGACGGCCTCATGAAGGTCTACGTGCTGGCGCAGCTGGCTTTCTGGGTCCAGCAAGTCGTGGTGGTGCACATCGAGGAGCGCCGCAAGGACCACTGGCAGATGCTGACCCACCACTTCGTCACCATCGCGCTCATTGGTGCTTCCTACGCCTACCACCAGACCAAGGTCGGCAATCTGATCATGGTGCTGATGGATGTCGTCGAGCTGCTGCTGCCCGTAAGTTACGGTTGGGGATGTCGAAGGAAGTTGACGCAAGAGACGAAGACGCTGACGTTGCTGCCAGGTTGCCAAGTGCCTCAAGTACCTCGGTTACACCACCATCTGCGACGTCTTGTTCGGCGTGTTTCTCGTGTCGTGGTTCTTCGCCCGCCACGTCTTTTACCTGATGACGTGCTGGAGCATATACAGCGACCTGCCCCGGATCATCGCGCCGGCCTGCTACCGGGGCTCCATGGACGACATCAAGGAGCCGCTGCCCGTACCCGACGGCTGGTCCCGCGTGTTCGAGCCCTTTTACGACCCCAAGGGCATAGTGTGCTTCGACAACAAGATCACCTACTCGTTCCTTGCCTGCCTGCTCTTCCTGCAGGTCCTGACGATAATCTGGTTCACCATGATCCTGCAGGTGGCCGCGCGGGTGATCAGGGGCGGCCAGGCCGAGGACGTCAGGAGCGACGACGAATCCGAGGAAGGCGTGGAGGATTTCGATGACGACGAGGACGAGCCGTTCACGGAGGAGGTGGGCGCCGAAGGCATTGACCTCAAGGCGTGGGAGCAGCGCCGGGCCGCGGCGTCGGCGAGCAGCGTCAGCCTGCCCGGGCACAGCGAGCGTAAGAAGCTGCTGAACAGGATCGGGTGCGAAAAGCAGATTAGTTGAGCGGACATTGCAGGAGTCGGGTCTAGATTGCTGGCTCCAAGGCGTACATGGGAACGGCGATGACGAAACATAGAGTCTGGTCACAAATGCACTTGCGGTTCTGTCTGGACACGGGGGGCCTCCGGCTTTGAGAGCTGCGGGCAGCAGCCCGGACCAGTATTTAACGAATGGATCATGAAAAAGTATTGGCGATTACAAAGATCTGGAGCGAGTCGATGGATGTGCTTCACGCGTCGACGTGAACTCGGTTGCTTGTTTGTCGCACTCGGGCTTTGAGCATGCTGGAAGTTGGGAGCTCAGATGGGAGTACCAAGTGTAGGGCCCCGTAGTGCAGGCTTGGCTCGGCCGGGGTGCACACCTGGTCCAGCACAATCTGCGGATGCGGTTTCACGAAAAGACGAGCGCGGGCATGGCTGAAACAGTTCTCTCGGAGGGGGCAGCACAGTACAAGACCTTGCCATCTTGCGTAGGTACGTTTGGTACCTGAAGTCGCCGCCCCAGCTGGCCCGGAGCCGCGCAGGATTCCAACGACGTGAGTTCAGTTTCCTGTCGTTTCCCTGCTGGGGGATGGGGGAGGCAAACTGCCCAAAGCGGTAAGCATGCAGGGGGTGGTGCAAGTGCCGCGGGGTCGTGCGCGCGTGCCGGATGACGAGGGTGACGTAGGCGTTAGGGGAGCTCTCTGGGAGGGCCTTCTTGAACATGAAGACGGTTGGGATTGATGGCACACGTTGCCGCTGCAGCATTGATGAAGATGGGCCGTTGCTTGGAGCATTCGATGCGTTGAGAACAAAAGATGGTTATCTGATGGAGACGCGGAGGAGGTGCGCTCTGCGCTACGAGTAGGAGGAGTACGAAGGTACGTCATACCGCACACAAGGTAACCGATACCTTGTCTTACTTGCTGGCCATGCTGCGTTTGTGCAGTTCTGCATTGAAAGAAACGCTCACACGACCCTGTATCGTCCGTGCTGGGGTTTTTGGGCAGTGGCCGCAGGCTTCTTTCATCTCGTAAAGGGCCCGCGGAACGGCATCCAGCGGCCATCTCGAGTTTCACATCCGGCTCGGCCGAGACGAATGGATGCTTTGCTGAACCACGGGTAGTTCGTAGTTCGTCCGAGCCGAGAGCCGCTGATACAATGCTGCTCGAAACTGCGCATCTCGGAGCTTTTCAATGACACTTTTGACACCCGTCGCCCATGTCACGTCGCGTGACGGCCACGGCTGATGGCTCCGTGCCGGTGGTCTTGGGCTTGCTGGTCGGTGGCTGAGCACCGAGCATCGTCATCGCGGCGCGCCACCTCCCGGTCTGGCTCGCGCGCCCTGCAACGCCCGCCAGTCGCGGGAGAATGCTCGTCTGCCGCCCAGCCTTATTCGAGTTACTCTCGGCGTCTGCTGGGCCCGACCCGACCCTTCTGGACCTTCTGGACCGCGCTGCGAGTGACGCTCTGCCGGGGCCTAATCTCGCGCTGCAGGCACCCATTCACTGCCCACTGCGGCTCCCCATTGTGCCGCCCAGTCATTCATCCGCCCTCCCGCCTTCCCTCTCGTCCTCGCTTCCACCCTTCACATCATCCGCATCCTCCTCACCCGCCTCGTCACCGCCAGCATCAGCATCGCCATCGCCATCCGCGCTGCTCGCCGTCTGCTAACGCGCCGCGCAGCGTTACTGGCGGCTCCTGGCTGCCGACGATCCCTCGTTTCCCCCGCCTCTTACACAGAGTTTACGGCCGTTCCGCCGCCCCGCTTTTGTCTGCCCTGCGCTCTACCGTCTGCCGAGGGCCCGCCAGCGTCTGATTTTGCACCCACGGAACCGGGCTCCTCGTGCGCCGCATCGCAACCTCTGCCCGTGTAGCAAGCGAGCAGTTCGCCGTCAGCGCTCGCTCTCCCGGCGCTTGCTTCGTCCGCAAACCGCCCGTTCACGCCCGCGGACCGCTCGTGTCCGTCCTTGTGCAGTGATCCGGCGACGCCGAGCCCCCAGCAGAGTTCGGTAGCCCTCGGCGCCGACGTGAAGCCCACGATGCCCTTCAGACAGCGCATGGCCCGCCACTTTGGCGATACGGTATGTTCATCGCGCGTTAACTTCGTGTTTTCTCCTCGCGGACCCGTCGCATCCGTGTCAACCAGCTCAATCATGGCACGACATGGCATCGGGAGCATCTGTAATGGGCGATCCGCAAAGCCAGCGCCTGGCTTGGCAAGGGCACTCCCGCATCTCTTCAAGGCGTGCGCTAACATGACCTGCTCTCCACAGCTCACCCTCCAAAACTCGTACCTCAGCTACTATGACGTTTGCCTGACCGTTGAAGATGTCAAGAGCCTCAAAAACGACTGGCTGACCGACAACAACATCGCCTTCTGGGAGGAATACCTGGAGCGGGAGACCTTGTCGCGCTTTCCTCAAGCACACATCGTCCTCCTCCGTCCAAGCATGACCTTTCTGCTCATGAAGGAGCCCGACCCCCGTCAAATACGGTCCGCCCTCCCCGACTTCAACAAGACAACCCACATCTTCCTGCCCATCAACGACAACGTCAGCCCCGAGAAGCCGGATGCCGGCTCCCACTGGTCGCTGCTGCTCGTCTCCGTCCTCGATGGCGTTGCCTTCCACTACGACTCGATGAACGGCGTCAACTATCCCGAGGCCTACCACGCCACGCGCAAGCTGAGCGACATGCTCGGCCGGCCCATCAAGTTCGTCCACCTCGACGACTGCCCTCAGCAGGCCAACGGCAACGACTGCGGCGTCTTCGTGTGCCTGCTCATGCGCCACCTCCTCGTCAAGCGCCTCCTCAACGCCAACGCCCGCGAGAAGGTGTCGATGAGCATGGGCGGCAAGATGGTGGATGCCCACGGCGGTCGCAAGGAGATGCTGCGCATAATAGAGAGCCTCCGCAAGGAGGGTGAGCGCCGCAGATCGTAAGTCCCTCCAGAGCTCATGCCTCCGTCACCTGTCAGACCTTGGCGGAGCTCTCTAACTCATTGGCCAGGAGAAGTGCAAGCCCGTATCCCAACACGACGCCACCCCGGATCGAATAGGGAGCGACCCGGTTCGGCCCTGAGACGCACTTTTACGCGCTTCTCCGCAAGATCGAATCAGAGCGCCGCAGCGACAAGCTGCGGGATATCAAGCCCAGTATCGGTGGAGGCCAGCTCGAGATCGAAACTCCTGAGGCTGCAGACAGCTCGCCGCTCAAGGCGCAGCGAAACATCGATCTCGAAGCCCGGGCCAGAGCGACCACCATGAGTCGAAGAAGCAACAACAAGCGAGTTGCGCGCGCCAACATTGAGAAGCGGGAGTTGCGCAGGGCGCGGCGAAGGAGGGAGCGTAGGGGCTTGGCCAGTGGCATGGAGGTTCAGCCTCGGACAAGCCGCCCATTCTCAAGTCTCCAAAGCAAGGCGCGTCTTGCACAAGCTGCCACCGCCGCCGCAGGTTCTTTCAGATGGGCCTCGCCAAAGCGCAGCTCGGAAAGGCAGTCCCCAGCCGGCGCTCCGACCCCGAAGCGAAGCCGAAGTTGGGAGTGAGCTTTCTCCGAGCTGCTGTCTAGCACAGGCACGAGAGACGTCTGCGCCATGGGTCATGCCCGACAATGAACGACGACGGTGGCTTATTTGTCGCTGTTCTATCATATCTTTGTCTTGAAACTAGCTGTTGCTTTTGTGCGTTTCTTCTCGCGAGGCGTTGGATGCTGTTTTGTCATGGCCAGGGGAGGCGACGGCGTTGAGGGGTTCGGGACGAGAAGCGAGCCAGCGGCGCGTAGGCGGCAGGGTGGGCGTCGCGGATCAATGTTGAGGCTGGCTCAAGACCCGAGCGTGAAGCATTTTGGCACTCAGCAGGATCGCAGCGTTGGCCAGGATACACGAGGAAGAGCACGAGATGACGAGGTGATGAGGTGACGAGGTGACGAGGAAACGATGCACGTTATATCTTAGCATAGCATTTGAATTGACTGGCGTCTCATTCATACCCATGAACAGACGACAAGGTGACCATAGGCACTTTCTACCAAACTCCGTAACTCCATTCTGATGCCATGATTGTCGTCGTGACGTGAATCGACTTTTGCTGCTCATCCCATGCTTCCATGCGATCGATCACACCTCCCTGGGCCGTTTCGTGACCTAGCTATCTCACTTCTGGTTCGCAAAAGCAGGGTTCTGCTCCATGGTGGAGGAAATGTACCCCCGCAGGGCTGCCCATCTGTTGGCCGTCGCGGCTGGCTGCTGAGTCGCAGCCTGCGTTTGCGCCGGAGCCGGCTGTCTTGGCCGCTCGCTCATCTCGTCGTCGTCATCTTCGTCGTCGTCGTCATCCTCCCTCGCCGTCTGCGGCGCCGGCGGTGCTTGCCCCGTCGCCCCGGCCAGCCTGGCCATGCTGACGCCGAACCTCTCCATCTCGCCCTTGACGACCATCTCCTTGCGCTTGAGGGCGCCCTTCTTGCTCCTCAGACTCTTGTGGCGGATGCGGCCCTCGGGCGCGGGCTCCTCGCCGGCCTCGAGGTCGGGCAGGGCGTCGGCGAGGCCCTCGAGCGACGTCTTGAGCTTCCGGCCGGCGCGGCGCTGGCGGGTCTTGGCCTTGGAGACGCGCGACGAGGCGGCGATGCGCGAGACGAAGGACGAGTGCTTGATGATGCGCTTGTCGCGCTTCGTGGACAGGAACGAGTCCGTGACGGCGGCGTCGGCGCGGAAGATCTTGGCGGGCAGCAGCGGGTGGATGGCGCCCGTGACGCGGGCGTGGCGGAGCTGCCGCGCGGAGGGCGGCTTCGGCGCGACGGGGGCCTGGGGGGGTTGGCGCGTTAGCTTGCGGCGAGGCCTGTGCGGGCGGATTGGAGGGCTTACCATGGTGTTCAGGGTCCCTGGAGTTGGTTGTGATGTTTGAAGACCGGGGAGATGCAGCAGCGGTGACGGCTGGGAAAGTTTTCGGTGAGGCGGGCTCACCGAGCGGCATGGTGGGGCCGCCGACGCCCGCCATGGAGGGGCATTTTTAGCAAGTGAGAGCTACCCTGCACGTTATAACCTGCTCGACAGTCAGTCACCACAGATGCCATGCAACTTCCTTTGCTTTGATTCATATTGATGTACAGCCTGGCAGTTGCTAGTGCACTGGAATGAACATGGACAAGATCGACCATCTCCGCCGGGAGATTGCCAAGCGCGAATCCGAACTCGCGGACCTGCGTTCGCAGCTTGCCGTCGCCGAGTCGGAGCATCGGTCTCACGATGACGCTTCATCCTGGCCGTGGCCGCTGGAGGATCACGAGTACCAGCGCTACGGACGGCAGATGATCGTGCCTAGCTTCGGCCTACAGGGTAACATCCTCTCACTTGCGCGCACTCCTCGACAAGACCAGCTTCTGACATGTCGCGCAGCGCAGCTGAGACTCAAGCACAGCAAGGTCTTGGTCGTCGGCGCCGGGGGGCTCGGCTGTCCGGCCGCGGCGTACCTCGCGGGCGCGGGCGTGGGCGTGCTGGGCCTCGTCGACGCGGACGAGGTTGAGGTGTCGAATCTGCATCGGCAGGTTGCGCACTCGACGGGCCGGGTGGGCATGAGCAAGGTGCTCAGCGCGATTACATATCTGCAAGAGTGCGTGTCTCCCTCCTCCGTCCCTTTCGTCCATGCCGACACAACCTCTCGACTTATATGCTCACATTGACGACCGCAGGCTGAACCCGACCATCACGTATAAAGCGCATCAGGAGCACCTCTCGCCGCACAACGCCAAGGCCGTCGTCTCGCAGTACGACCTCGTGCTCGACTGCACCGACCACCCGACGTCGCGGTACCTCATCTCCGACGTGTGCGTCCTCCTCGGGCGGCCGCTCGTCTCGGCGTCGGCGTTCCAGACCAGCGGGCAGCTCATCGTGCTGAACAGCCCGCCTGGCAAGGGGCCGTGCTACCGCTGCGTGTTCCCCCGGCCGCCGCCGCCGGAGAGCGTCGTCGGGTGCGGCGAGGGCGGCATCCTGGGCCCCGTCGTGGGCGTCATGGGCGTGCTGCAGGCGCTCGAGGCCATCAAGCTGATTGCGAGGGGCGGCTTGGAGACGCCTCAGGAGGCCGAGGCCGAGGCCGGGGAGCCGAGGATGCTGATATTCAGCGCCATGGGTGACGGGCCCTCGTTCCGGTCCGTCCGCATGAGGGGCCAGCGAAAGGACTGCTTCGCTTGCTCGCCCGACGGCGGCCTGACGCTCGAACACCTGGAGACGTCGGTCGACTACGTCCAGTTCTGCGGCGTCGCCAAGCCGGTCGCCCTCCTGCAGCCGGAGGAGCGCATCACGGCCGAGGAGTACCGCGAGAGGCGCACCGCAGGCGCGCACACGGTCCTCGACGTCCGCGAAAAGGAGCACTTCAGCCTGGGCAGCATACCGGGCGCCATCAACGTGCCCATCAGCCGCTTCAACCGCGGCGACGAGATGCCCGAGCTGGCGGCCGCCGCGGGCGACGACGCGCCCATATACGTCGTGTGCCGCGTGGGCAACGACTCGCAGGCGGCTGCGCGGAAGCTGAAGGACATGGGGTTTGACAACGGTGGCAAGCGATGGGTCGGTGATATCAGCGACGGCATACAGGCGTGGAAGAAGGCTGCGGATCCCACGCTGCCCTTCTTGTAATTACGGAGACACGAGACAGGTGCTTCAAGAAAACAATGAAAATAACTCGTGTTGACAGTAGCAGTTGGCCGTTTGTAAATGCATCCCCCGCGATTCCTAACTTGCTGTGAAAAGTGGGAGTTGGTCGTTGTACAAGCATCCCCGCCATCCTTATATTGCTACAATGAGAGTACGAGCATGTCTCGCGCCAAGTAGATGACCCTGTCGGTCCATCCGTTTTCGCCACTTCTCGTCCATGTTTACACGAAGTTTGCCGACTTCTTCTTGTTAAACGCCCGCTGGTCCTTGAGCCACTGCCTGTAGCCCGAGACGCTCTGGATCTTCTCGCCGTAAAAGTCGGGCACTGTGCTAGGTCAGTACAGTTCACATTGGACACAACGCAGAGCGCAAGAGACGGCCAAGTGAGGCGGCTTACCTGGGTTACCGGCGCTCGAGCCTCCAGGGTCGACGCGGTTCTTCTTGACGCGCGCAAAGAAGGTCTTCTCCTTCTCTATCATCTGCGCCTTGAAGCGGTGGTTGAGCAGGTAAAAGACCTGGTTGCCGATGCTGGGCCCGACAAGCCAGCCCATGCCGGTGCAGGCGAGCGTGATGAGGCCGAGGGTGACGAAGGGGTCGAGCGGGACCTGCATGACGAGCGGCTCGGCGAGGCCCGTGGAGAGCACGATGGCGCCGGCAGCGCCGCCGAGGATGCCCGTCGTGACGGAGAAGATAAGCTGCACGCGGCGGCGGCGCAGGCGCAGCTTGAAGAAGGAGTTCCAGTCGAGCGCGGGCTTGGACGCGCTGGATGTGGATGCTGAGGAGGAGGAGGCTGTCGAGGCGGTGCTGGAGAAGGGCCGGGCGGCCGAGGCAACCGTCACGGTCGTCGTCGTCGATCGAGTCTTAGGCACGAGGCGGCTCGCAGTCGCCAGGCTGTGGTTCGAGCGGACGAACGGCTGCCGCCGCAGGGGCGCCTGCGCGAGGCACACGGGCCGGGCGGTCGAGAAGGAAGCTTTGGGACAGCACCTCGCGATGCCCTGGGCTCGGCTGGTGGCCGCGCCGGGCCAGCGCGCCGCCAGCGTCTTCAGCGACGTGGACATGATGGAGGGAACGGCAGGATCGGAGCGGAATCAATTGCTCGCGGGGGGGCGTGGACGTGTGACGGCGTCGCGGGCTTGGTGGTCGATGGTTGGAGGTCCAGAGCTTGGATGCTCGGGTGGTGGTTCTGGAGAAACGGCTGGCGCTAGCGATGGGGCGCGCGCGGGTGCGTTTGCACGGGTGGTCATGGGCGCGCCAGGCGCTAATGCGCACCTGCAGAAGCAAAGAGGCGGAGACGCATTTTATGAACGTACTCTATCATTTAGCAAGGTAATTATGCAAGATCAGAGGGATGTTGCAAGGAGATTCGCGTATCCATGAAATAGTTCCTTTTCTCTCTCTATAGTTTCTAACCTTATTCTCTTATTTGTGCTTGTTAAAGCTATGTGCTTTGGGGACGTGCTACGTATAGAAGAGAAGTCTCTCAGCTGAGTCAGCTGGCTTCTCGCGCTACGTAGTACGTCCAACCCGAAGTCGCTTTGGTGCTCTCTCGTGTTAACTAGGACCTCATACGAGCAATCAGCCACGGCGTTTCACTCTTAGCACTTCCGCGCATACTTCGCCTGCGCCGTGGACCGCTGCACTCTTGACGTCCTCTGCGAGCCTCTTCTTCTCCATGTCATGAACTGCTAAACTGGAGGCGCGGTGCTGGCCCTCCCAAGTCGCGACACGCCTCGACGCGCTACCTCGCGACCCTGCGACCCCAGCATGTGACGCAATGGAGCGGCCACCGTTCTCGACGCGCCTGCTTCCCCAGCTGCGAGACCGCAATGGCAAGGGCCAAAGCCGAATCGTCATACCTCTGTCGTCGAGGCCGTGCGACTACAAACCGGGCAGCGGGCCCCCGCTCCAGCGACTTTGCCTGCTGCCGCCCAACGACTCGACTGCGTACATAGTCGAGCGCATACTTCTGCCTTCCCCGGGGCTCGCTGCCGACCGTAGACCCCTGCCGAAGCGCATGACGTACATCGTCGGCTGGCGGGACCTCCCCGCGGCGAGGCTGCTGGTTCCGGCCATGAAGGTCCTCGACTACGTCTCGCCCAAGGCTCTCGAGGAGTGGGAGTGGAACATGGAAAAGGAGCTGGACGACGAGCGCCAGAAGCTGGCAGAAGACAGGCAGAAACTAGAGCCCGTCAAGGCAGCCGGGAAGAAGGGAAGACCTCCCGCGCACACGGCGATCGAATCTGCCATCGTTGCGGACCCGGAGACGGCTGCCCAGACGCACCCCAAGATGGGTACCATGAGCTTGTCTACGCCGCAAAAGCCGAGGCTGGAAGACTTTGACGAGGGACTTTGGGACGAGGATGAGGAAGACGAGGACGAGGGGAGCCCAACGCGGCAGCTCGCGCGCGAGACGGGATCGACTGCGACACCACGCCTCCTAGATGGAATGGAGGTTGGGACCGAAGACGATGGTGTGAAGCACAGATCCTCGGACGCACAGAAATTCATTTCGGCGCCTCCACGGCAGCTTGGATCTGGCTGGGCGTCAGACGCGGGCGGATTTGATCCACTCGACTTGATCGGGGAAGTTGCTTTGCCCACATCGACGCCAGGTCCTTCTGCTCTGCCATACAATCCAGACCCTGCAACACAGTCACTCTCCGGCAAGTCGAGTCAATTCTCGAGTCTTCCACCTCTGCGCCCTTCACCGCTGCACTCAATGAGAACGCCGACTGATTCCAACGGGGGCTTCGTCTCATTGAATGCAAATAGCGCTAGCCGTGCAAGCCCAAGGACGACAGCACGAGCGCGAACGTCTGATCCACCAAGGAGCAGTCAAAGGGGTTTATCAGCGGGCAAACAAGCAGTTGAGGCAAACCGTGCCTTCCCCGACACGGTGAAACCAGCACCAACATCCAAGCGTCCATCGAGCGGCAAGCAGAGCAAGCAGCCAACGCCGTCCAGAAAAACGCCAGCAAAAGGTGCGAAGCAAAAATCGAAACCTATCCTCTATGACGATAACGGAGAGCCGATATGGGAGGTGAAACGCATCGAGAACATGGAGATGTACGAGGTTGAAGGCCGCGGACTGGTGCGGTACTTCCAAGTGCGGTGGGAAGGAGACTGGCCGCCCGATCAGAATCCGACGTGGGAGCCCGAGGAAAACCTCCCGGAAAACCTGGTGCGGAACTACTTTAAGAGAGGCAGTCAGAAGAGAAAGCGGCCGTCGCGAGCATCGGGACCAGCATCGGCGCAGAAGGCGCCAAGGCTGAAACCATTGGAGAAGCCGACGTTGAGCATGGGGAAGCAGTATAGCTCTGTGAGTGAGGCGTTTTCAGGCGAATTTGCGAACGGAGATGCTCTGGGACCGGGAAACGACGACGACGCCGGCGGTAATGAGCACGTCGAGGCGCGTGGGCACGATTATGAGGAGAATGAGCGCGTTATCGTTGATGCGGACCAGACGAATCCTGTCCAGACGGGATGGACGGCTGCAAATGGGCACCCGGGCCGGCATTGAGCTTATACGCGCGTTTATGACTGGCGTGAAACGCGGGACACGGGAGTCAACGAATTCTACCATGTTCATAGTAATCACATGCATATAGATACCCAACGACGGAGAGATAGAATCGAGTGATTTCAAGTGGTTTTATCTATCGATCCGCTTTGCTACTTCGTTCGCCATTTTTGTTCTTGCCAGATTGTGCCGCCACGGTCAGAACTTCTCCTGCTCATGGCTCGACACCTGCAGGACATGTCGCTCCACGTCCATTATTTCAGGTGATTTTTATCTGTCGATCCACCTTGCTACTTCCTCCGCCAATTTTGTCTCTACAACTCTGCGACACCAGGGTCAGAATGCTCCTGCTCATGGCCCGACACCAGCAGGATCCGCTGCTCCACGTCGAGATAGTCCCTGACCACGCCCGGCAGCGGGGATGTCTTCATGTCTCTGCAGCCCCAGGGGCAGCGAGCCTCGCACCGCGGCACGCGCCACTCCTCGACGCCCAGCTCGATGGACATCTCTCGGCGGTGGCGGGCTAGTCTGCCGTAGCGCTCCCACGGATCCAACGTGCGCAGGTTGGCGGAGCCGTGCGTTTCTGACGGGGAAGAAGTCCGGGCGTCGGCGCAGGCTGTGGACTGGCCTGTGGTATGGGAAGTTGATTCGTCCTGAGACGCTCCGTGGAGCATGTGGTCCAGCCGGTGGTGTTCAGGAGCGTTGTGGTTGTAAGGGGCGCGATTCCAGGCCTGATGGAGATGAGCCTTCGGTATGTACTCAATGCAGATCGGACGACTGGGCGTATCTTCCCTCTCTTGCTGTGTTTCCTGTGTCGAATCGGACACGTACTGCATACGGGTAACTTCCCTTATGCCGTAAAAGTTAAAGCCGAGTCGCTCGATACTTCTCTTCACTCGGTCGGCCAGAAGGAGAGAGGCGAACTCGACGGTCAGGACGCCTCGCTCATCGCCGTGACAGTACGAGACATCGGTTACGTGATCGAGGCCGACCTTTCTTAGGAAGAGCCACACACTAGACACGGGAAAGGACTGCAGGGCGATCGCGCGCGTGGCACCGCTGTGAAGCAGCTCGTGGTCCAGGGACCTGTAAGGGAATGAGTCGGTGGGAATCAGTGACGCTTGGGCCTCGAAGACGGTGCCAACCTCGGCCTTGAAGTACAGACCGAGCCCCTCGGCACCTACGGAGCGAACATACTCGGCCGCCGAGTTGGGGTAAACGAACTCGACAACGGCGGCCAGCGATGCAGTGTTGCTGAAATTGGCAAGGTCGGGCACAATGCTGGCGGTAATGATGCCTCCGTAGCAGCGTATGCCTCGCAGAAGCTGCGCGAGCCCCATCGACGGTGGGAGGTTTCTAAAGAGGACCCGGCGGCTGCGAAGTTGGTAGTTGGCCAGGTCTTGAGATGAGGGCATGTAGACTCTCGGCCAGGTCAGCGTCGCAACGTCGGGGTGGTACGTCAAGTGAAGTGGCTGGACCACCGCCGGATTAGAGCCACCAAGGGTGGTCTCCGCCGGGGAGTCGACGAAGGGGTCGCCATCCTCAGTCATGGCAATGTCCCAATCACGGTTCGGCCGCCGGTGATGGTTGCATAACGAATCATCAGGGGTAAAGACGAGCCAACCACTACCTACATTCGTCTCCGTGATAGGATCTCGTTGAATATCCCAACGACGATTCGGCTGCGGATGATGGCTGGATGGCGAATTAGCAGGGGCAGCGACGCCCCAAGCATCCCATGCATCCGTCTCCATGATAGGATCCAGCTGGTGTACGCTCATTCCAAGCTGGTCCACGACACCCACAGCTCCTTGAACAGAGCTCTGCCATTCGGAAATCACTCGTATGAGAGTGGTGACAGCGCTCTCATCAGGCAGTTCCGGGCTCTCTGCTAAGACAGCTGCAGTTCTGAACTACACGGGGGTGGTTAGAGGTAAAAGTGGCCTTTATGGGGAGACTTCGGACTCTGCTTACTGTGGCTGCTTTGAGGTGAGCCAGATCTGTTTTCTGGCGGACGAACAGCCTTCTCATGTGGTCGACACGGAAGAGCAAGTTCGACTTGGGATCCACAGACGTGACGGGCTCGGAGAAGGCACAGGCCGTATTTTCCATATCAGCAGATCCAAAGTCGCTGGCAGGACGGTTGGTATAAAGTGCGTTCGGGGTGGATGGTGGCTCGTTAACGAGGTAACGAAGTGCTCGCGAGGGGTTATTGGGCGACTGTATACGGCTCTCCGGTAGGTAGTCAGGGTTGAGAGTGTGTTCTTCGGCTGGAAGTGTTGGGTGATCCGTGGTTGGAAGGATGAAACGGACTTGGATGGCAGGTTGTGTGGGATGTAAGCTGAAGGGAGTTCTTAAGAGTCAAAGTCAAGACTGAAGTTGAGGGCGTGCCAAGGTTAGAGTTCTGGGTAGAAGACAAGATGCTGTGGGGGTGAAGCACGAAATGTGATGGTTGGAAGTTGAGCATCAAGTTCCTGTTGAAGAAAGGGAGGTTGAGCGCATGAGGTTCTCCCAACGCAGGATACGATGTGGTGATGCTAAGTGAAACTCGGTGTGTCAGCCAGGAGTTTGGTGAGTGCTTGTATGAGCGGTACGCGGAGCAGCGTGGACGGTCCGGTATGGCCAAGGGACTGTGGCCCACAGGCTGCTGCCGTTTGGCCTTTCAGACAAGCACTGTTCGTGGAGGTGAACTGTCTCCACGACTGAAGCGAGCAGTCAATTTTAGTTGGCAGGAGGTGATTGAAGCAAGTTTTTGATTTGGGACGGGAAGATTCAGCAAAGTGCCTGAGTCGAGTTTTCGAATGCGATTTAAACAATGAAATGGCGTGTCGCGTGCTTGAGGATATGGTGCAGTGGTGCAACAGCGCTGGAGTCTTTTGATCCCCCCCCAAAGGAAGTGTTGTATCTAGCAGCCTGCTTCCGATTACATGAATTCTTGTTCAACAATGTGGAATCTGCCGCATAATCATCTGACCATTTGGCCATGCACGACCGCAGACCGCAATTTGGCTCCCTCACCGCGACGACACATGCCATTCGCAGCGTTTTTGCGCACATACTACAGTTGATGAGTACTACGACGGGATTGAAGCCAGGTTTAATGGGACTTGGCACCAGGTGTATGAGGTGCAATGCTGGGCAGCTGTTCGATGGGGTTTTAGGGACCTGTCATTGAGCAATGAATTTTTCCTGGCAGTCTTGGAATTGATACAAATGGACTTTCCAGCTGCACAACGAAAAAAATGCAAAACGCAAAATGTCCACATCGCGACGACACGGAGGGTTGATTTGCGGAACAACAGTAGATGGTCGCGACAGGTATTAAAGCGTGGGTGTCCAGACATCGGATGTAGTCGACACGAGTTTGTCATCAACGCTTTGAATTGGACGTGCGAGCCAAGACGCCAAGAGAAAACCCCAGACAAGGGGACCTGCACCGGTTCTCGCGGCTCGCAGTTTGACTGACAGGCTTTTGCTCCGTTGGTCGCGCGGGCTGCGCCGCTCAGCCGCAGCAAGGGAGACGAAAAATCCAGCAGCAAAACCCTGCCTTTATGGATGAAGCGACGCCCTAAAGACGGCACCCTGAGCGATTGATGCCCTGAGTCTGCTCCGTCCCGACGCCGATTCCCGAAGCAACGCCGCGCCTCGCCCTTCCGGGTCGACCGGGGCGGATCGTGGCTGTGGGACGGCGCCGTGTCCCAAGCAATTCTCTGCGGCAGGGTCCCGTCCTCCGCTCCACCCGTAGCGCCTGGGAGCCCATAATTGCCCGGCATTGGGTGCGCCTTGCCGGCTCGTCTAGTCCCCGTTGGTAGTTTTTGTTACTTAATAAAGTCCACGCCCCAGCCCAGGGCGCGTGCCGTGTCGAGCAAAGGGCACGCCGTCGACATGCTGGCGGGCCGCATTTTGTGAAGGCGCCGCGGAGAAGCTGTGAGCGGTGTCTCGTCATTCCGCCCTCGCGCGCGATACATATAACGGCGCCGATGCGCCTCCTCGTGGCCGACATCGAACGCCACCATCGCGGCGACACAGCACCAGCACCGACGACAGCCCTCTCGTCCTCGTCCGGTTGACGTTGACTTGCCTCTCTCGCCCTTCCGCCGGAGGCTCCTCTCGGTGCGCGGCCGCCACGATGAGCCACCGGACTTGGAACTTCGACATCGACCGCTTCCTCGACCCGTTCGTCCCGCCGCCGCCATGGCGACACCTGCCGTACCCCGTCGCGCGCTTCTTCGGCTACCGCAAGACGAAGCCGCGGGAGACGGGCAACCTGATGCCCATATTCTGGGCCTTCATCGGCGTCTTCTGCGCCATCCTCGTCATCGAGGCCGTGTCGAAGCGGGTGCCGTCGTTTGAGAGCCACGGCGCGCCCATCATCGTCGGCTCGTTTGTACGTGTCCCTTGAGGGTCTTGCCCGCCCCGTCTCCGGAGCAGGCAAGGCTCGTCGAACCATGCAAGACCGCAGCAGCTGACACCGGGTGTGCCACTGACAGGGTGCCGCCGCCGTCCTCGAGTTCTACGCCATCGAGTCGCCGCTCGCGCAGCCGCGCAACGCCATCTTCGGCCAGCTCATCTCCACCGTCGTGGGCGTCGCCGTCGCCAAGCTCTTCCAGCTGAGCGACCGCTTCGACGACATCCAGTGGGTCGGCGGCGCGCTGGCCTGCGCGTCGGCCACGGCGCTCATGGCGCTCACCAAGACGGTGCACCCGCCCGCGGGCGCGACGGCGCTGCTGGCCGTCGTGAACGCCGACCTGGTGGCCATGGGCTGGTTCCTGATCCCCGTCATGATGCTGGGCTGCGCGCTGATGCTGGGCGTCGCGCTGCTCGTCAACAACGTCGAGCGCCAGTTCCCCATGTACTGGTGGACGCCCGAGGTCCTGCGGCAGCAGATGCCCCCGTTCCTGCGGCGCAAGTCGGACGAGGAGCTGAAGGTCGGCAGCGAGGACGACGTCGCGGGCGAGCAGGGACGGCTGGAGGAGGGCGGCGCGAGCCGTGAGGATCAAGACGGCTCGAGACCAGCCGGACAGGATGGGGCCGGCGGAGTCATCCAGAGAGTCGCGCGCACGCACAGCCACGCCGGCGAAGTGGTCATCAAGCCGGGGCAGGTCATCGTGCCGGAGCACATGTTTCTCACGCAAGAGGAGCAGCAGTTGCTGGAGACGTTGAGCTACCGGCTGTGAGGATGCTCGGGACGAGATTGGACGTCTTTGTTGACGTGACTTTGACTTTGATATACCCTAGAGGAAGAGGCCGCCGACTAGATGAAGATTCAACATTTGAATACATGGCGCCACCAGATTTACCCTTTCAATTCTTGCTCATCCAGCCTATGCGATTCGGAAGCTAATCTAGGTCTGAGGAAGCCGAGAAAGGTTCAAGTTTGGTGTTGAAGCTCAGGACCGACCACCTACATGTAGACTTCAACTACACGCTTTTGCAGTGACTCACGAAACTAAACAACCAGCCTCTGGACAGAGCACGATCACGACCAACGGCAGAAGGATCCCGTCTCTGCGCCGACTTGCCATTTGCAGTTACCCTCGTCGCGGGCTGGCTGCACAGGTGGCACGACTGGGAAGAGGCCAACCAAGGCACCAGCAGCTATTGAATGCATCCCAGTCTTGCGGAGGATGCCCCACACGCCAGGTACTGTATACCCCTGCATCCAATGCAGAACCCCTGGAAAGCCCCCCTTATAGCGCGAAATGGCGCTGGAAAGGAGGCGCGGCGAGTACTGGAGACTTTCGCCCGGCCTGAGTCACCTCGACCGTCTAGACGAACGCTGCGCCCAACACCGCACCTTGATCCTGGCAGAGGCAGGGGAAGAATGTCTATATAAGTGGCTTCATATCCCTTTCACTTGGCTGGGCTTCTGTCGTCCAAAGCTATTCTGTCATCCTTCTTGTCTCGGGCAACCGTCTTGTGCCAGCCGCAAACCTCCATCATGGCTTCGGCAGACGACAACCAGCAGGCGTGGTTCCTGCGATCCTCATGCCCCGTCGACTTTCCTACACACGATGCCCTTACCAAGTCCAGTGCCGACTTTGACAGATTCCTAGCCGACGAGCTAAGACGTCGCCATGACACGGGCGCGCACGTCTCCACGGCGGAACAGGACACAGACGAGACCTTCACCCTCGTGAGCGAGTCCACGACGGCAGAGATCCGAAAGGCCATGGATGCTGCCAATGTCAACGATGCCCACGAAAAGTCGACCCCCGAAAACGCGGAACCGGGCCGCTTCATGGAGGGCCTGTTGAGCCACGACCAGTCGACTAACACGGACAATAAGATGCTGACTGAGAACGGGGATGTTGCGTACCGATCTACGACGGATTCGTTGGTGGACCTCTTCTTTGAGCTGGAGGATGTCATCTCCGGCCCCCGCCTGCGCGAGGTCCTGGAATCGGCTTGGCGTGTTGATCCCCTGGCCACCCTCAAAATCATCTTCAACGCTCGATCAATACACCTTGGCAAGAGCTCACGGAAGACCTTTTACCGCGCCGCCGGCTGGCTGGCTCAGAACCATCCCCACACACTGGTCGCAAACCTGGGATGGCTGAGCCGCCCGGTCATCGAGAAGAAGGTCAAGAAGAAGCCCGAGGACGAGGGTGAGGACGACATCGTGCTTGTGGACTCCGAAAACGCGGGTGAGAGCACCAAGTTCGACATCAAGCATGGTGTATCTCACGGGTACTGGAAGGACTTGCTCAACTTGCTGGCACTGGCGGTCAACGGCAAGCTCGACGTCCTCGCTGACCCCAGCGAGGTGCAGAATGTCGAGGACAAGACGATTGCCCTGGCCATGAAGAAACGGAGGGCAAAGCGACACGACCACGCCCCACCGGCACGTAGAGGAGGGCGACGTACGGGGGGCACCAGACGCGGTATTCCTCGAGCCCGAGACGACGAAGACTCGGAATCTGAGCAGTCTGAGAGTGATGCTGCCTCGAGCTCACCGGCACGTAGAGGAGCGCGACGTACGGGGGGCACCAGACGCCGTATCCCTCGAGCCCGAGACGACGAAGGCTCGGAATCCGAGAAGCCTGAGAATGATGCTGCCTCGAGCCCACAAAAGCCGGCAGCTGATGCTAAGAGCGTCAAGAAGGAGGCTCGAAAGCGTCGCCACGATGCCGCCGTGCGCGCATTCAACGTTGATGCCGTTTACCGCGCTCTGCACCTGGCTGTTGCCCGCCTCTTCGCTGAGCAGCTCGAGGCTGATCTGGCCGCCCTGCGAGGCAAGGACCCCAAGGCAAAGAGAGCCATCTCGCTATGCGGCAAATGGGCTCCTTCGCATGACCACTTCCACGACAGGCATACGTGCATTATCAGCTCCATCGCCGAGATCATGTACCCGCGCGACTCCCTCGACGATGTTCTCTCAGCAACGGACGATCGTGAGACGTTCTTGAAGCATGCTAGAGAGCGCTACCGAAAGGACGTGTCTGCGCTTCGCCTGCACTTGGAGGTTGTCGAACGGAACATCACCGCGGGCACCTTCGATAAGATCAAATACGACCGCGTGCCGTCCTTGGCGATGAGCCAATACTCGGGCTTGTTCATTGAAAAGAACTTTGAAGGTTTTGAGAAGTACATCGAGCGAGTTGCCGAGGGGAAAGCCAAAATTTCTGGAGCCACACTGCTGCCTTCTACCCTTATTCAGAAGGCCCAGACGCACGACAGTCCCTGGAAGAGAAGTAATGCGCAAATACAGGCGCTGGGACCCAAAGGTCTTATTGAGAGGAAGGTGGACGACCTAGAGAGCAAGGTCTTGGATGGACAGTGGAAAACTCTGGTCCGGCGCATCAAGGATTCAGGAACCCTTTCGTCGAGCATTGCCATCTGCGACGTGTCGGGCAGCATGTCGTACCCAAGATTCTCAGACGGAACATGCCCCATGGACTCTGCCATTGGTCTCTCTCTGCTCATCGCAGAGGTTACGGAGCCACCCTTCGGAGGTGCCTTCATCACCTTTAGCGCCCAACCAACTGTGCAAAAGATCGACCCGGACCAGGAGCTACGGGACAAGGTCTTCAACATGAAGAGGACAGATTGGGGCATGAACACCGACTTTGTCGCAGTTTTTAGGAAGCTCATCCTGCCAATGGCCAAGGAGAACAAGCTAAAACCGGAGGAGATGGTCAAGCGAGTGTTCGTCTTCAGCGATATGCAGTTCGACAGCGCCCAGGACAATGATCAGGAGTATCGAGAGAATCAGGGGTGGGGCACCAGCAGCTCGTACGAACGCATGAAGGAGGACTTCAAGGAGGCGGGCTACGAGGTGCCTGAGCTGATTTTCTGGAACCTCGCCGGTGGCTCCTCGGGCGGAGACGCGACGGCGCCGAAGCCCGTGGCGGCGACGGAGGAGGGCACGTCCCTCGTGAGCGGGTACTCTCAGGGCATGCTGAAGGTCTTCCTCGAAGGCGGAGGTTTCGAAGATCCGGCGGAGGAGAGCGAGGACGAGGTTGTGGTCGCCAAGGGCGAGGGCGGCGAAGTGACGGCTGAAGCGCCGAAGAAGAAGGCCAAAGAGGATTCCCTGGCGACGCTGAAGAAGGCGATCGGGCACAAGGCGTACGCGATGCTCAAGGTGATGGACTGAGATGGAGGCATGAGTAATGACTGTACGATTTTCAATGAAAAAGACAAACTGCGGCTGCCATGTAGGCACGATTATGATGCTTCCATTGGCCAAGTCGAACACGATGAAATATTCCTGACTGTATTCCTGAGAGTTTCCATGTTGTATAGTTCTCGACACTACTTGAATGAACCGACGTTCAGGGGTTACCAAACGTGAGACTACTTGACATTAGCTGGTGCGGTCTACAATGAACAGCAATTACACCTTTACTCAACTATGCCTCGCCTTGTGTAGAATCCGCAACGCAGAGTTCTGACTCCGTTGGCTGCTACGCAGGGGCAAACAAATGCGCAGCAATAGCCAGGCTGCGCTGGGTTATACAGCCGAATCCACACGCATTATCTTGCACACATAAACCCATGCAGACGGAAGGCCGGGCTCAACAAACACATTGTTGAATCTCACCACACCTGCAGCTCATGAGGCTCCCCCCCCTTGAAGCCGTACGGACGGGAAAACCTTCGGACTCTGCAGGTCACGGGTGCCGTACCACGATGACTGGCACGCAACCTGTCTCATCTCAACTGTCATAAAATGCCTGCCGGATGACGTGCAACGGACGTAAGGGTCCCCGTATTTGTACGGAGTACCACGGTACGCACGGCAGCTGCGCCCATCAAGTGCAGAAGTTCGTGAACTCCAGCTTCAGGGGCTTCGGAGATCGACTCTTTCGCGAGCGGGGCGTTGCAACGGCTTCGTACCCGATGATCGGTGCCCGTGCTTGGGTTTCGGTGACGAAGCGGCGTGACGGGATCACCGCACGGGGGTAACAGGCTCATGACGATGGCTGGGGGACCGTTGTAAGCGGCTCGGTGAGAATGCGTGAAGAGAGGACCGCTTGGCGTGAGCCCAGAAGTTCCACGTCCGCTGCAAGGGTAGCGGAGATTACCTCTAGAGACACCTTTGGCGGCATCTTTCGAGCGCCTCCTTCACGATGTCCCCTCGCCAGCTTACTCGCCAGCTGGTCGCAGTAGTTCGGCCCGCCGTCCCATGGCTCTCGGCGTTAGGTAATGCGAAACAGACAGCATTCCTCGACGGCGGCGGGCCAAAATCAGACGAATAAGCCCAGGTGGAGCTCTTCCTGCCATTCGTGTCTCAACCTGACGAAAGGACGCCAAGGAGCTTGAGTTTGAAACTGCAAGCTCGAGCTCCATTGTCTAGGATGCCCCGTTGGGACCGGGGCGGTTTCAAAAGGTGGCTCTCGCTGAGCGGGCGTGTCTGAGGCAGGGGGCTCGGGGGTGGGAGGGGCGGATGAGATGAGGCTCGCGAGACGGCTGGGTGGTGTCGGGAATGTCTTTCTTCTGTGGCGAAAGATCCAGTCCATCCCGTGATGTTGCGAGCGGGTTGCGGGAGACACGTGCACCGGGGAGGTGAGATCTCGGTGAAGGAGCCAGATGCTCGGTGTGGACCTGGGAGGGAAGGTTCGAACCCGTCAAAGTCTCAGCCCGACTCTCAAGTTCTGGCAACGGACGCCACGGAGAGGACTAGAACCCGTTACCAGACAAGAGGAGGCTCTTTCTGTAACCCCGTATTCAAAGGTACCCTGATTGCCTGAGCAGGAAAGGACTCTTTGGCTGCAGAGGCAGCGCAGTCATCACAGCAGGTTGCCCGCGGCGGACATGCAGGAATCACACGTTACAACGAGGCATGGTTTTGGTCCCGCTTGCTTCTCGAGACAGTTCAGTCACCGTGTTCGAGAAGACCGTTTCGTTGACTGATGTTTCGTGACACACTCAGGCTTGCCTCTCGTGGAGTTGGGGCTGACGACTCGAGCTTCGCAAGCACATGGACTACGGGATATCCAAAGACAACGTTCATGAACTCACGAGGCCTAAATTCATAGTCCCGTAGCGTCCGAATTTTGAAGAAAATAGATATTCGGCTTGAGGTCTGAATGACAAATGCTATCTCATCCACAGCACCGTTTGATGGAGGTGCTTCATGCAAAGAGGTATCACGCTACTATTGAAAGCACCGGCACCGTATCTCCCTCCCGAGTCCAGAGTAGGGACTGCTCAATCACCCGCTTATCTTCCAGCGGTTTCGACTCAGAATCTTCCCCCGAGGCGTGCCTTCCAGATCAGGTAACCACCGTAGCCTAGCACGCCGGTCATGCACGCCTTGCCCACGAGGTTCAAGAGGTTCGTGTTGGCGCGCGACACGGCTCGCTGGCTGGACCCTGCGACCGTCTTGGCGAAGGAGGCGCGGTCGTTGACGTGGGGGAAGGGCGCCTCGACCATGCGGCCTGTCTGCTCGTCCTTGACCATGGGCACCGGCACCCCGAGGTGCTCGCACAGCGGCGCCCACCCGTCCTTGACCGAGAACTCGATGCGGCGCTCGGCAGGGATGCGCGCCCGGAATTCGGCGTAGCGCTCCTTGAACCAGGCGATGGCGCCGGCACGATCCCCGGCGTGGTCGGCCGGCAGCGAGAGCCTGGCCATGACGCTGCTGAATCGGACCCACTTGCGTGTCTGGGGATCTAGGAGGAATGCGTAGAACCTGGAGAGCTTGGCGCCCAGCCCGGGGGGCTTCATGGCCTTGTCGACGCTGCCGAGCACGCTCTCGTACCAGGCGTCCGGGTCACGGTTGAGGATAACGACCTTGGCGTCCGGATATAAGGCGGCCAGCTCGGGGCTGAAGACGGCGGCCGGCATGTCGCAGCAGGCCTGGCTGTAGCCGAGCAGGCGGTCCCAGTCGGCCTTTGTGAACTCGCCTTTGCCCTCGTACTTGGCCTCGAAGGCGCGGACCCACTGCTCGGGGTCCTCCTCGGCGTTCTCAATGACGTTGGCCATGTGATAGCAGTCGTGGAAGCCGAGCTGGCGGAGGGCGGTGCGCATGCTCATGGTGCCGGTGCGGTGCAGGCCGCACACGATGACACGCATGGGCACCGCCCGGTCGGGGAGGCCGGTGCCGTGGATGATCTTGGGCATCGCGGCGGCGGTGCTGGGCTGGGTGGGCGGCGTATCGGCGGGCGAGGTGAGGAATGAAGGCAGTCAGGCTATGGCGCCGAGCGGGAACCGACGGCGTCAGGCGGAGGCTGATGAAATGTCACGATGCTCCGGAGCGAGGTTGAAGGCAGGCGGGATGGTTGGCCATTAATACCACGACGCAACGCCTCAAACGACTACAACAGGTTAATGATAGTCGTAGCGCTTACTCCGCAACTATGAGCCTGGGGATGTGTTCTTCTGCGCGGCGCGCGGCGCATCAACTGCCGGGGATATGCTGGCTCGGTCCATCGGTCGTCGGTGGCGCGACAGTCCGAGGACCGCAGTTTGCATCGTTAGCGTCGACAGCTCCCGCGCCCCTGAGCCCGCTGACTGGCGGCTCCTGATGGGGCTTCTGGGGTCTGCAGAGAGGGGCCGATGGAGCTGCGAGAAAGCGGGCAACTTCTCTTCTCCAGATTCGCTGGCGGGCGAGGACGGGGTGCATACACCTACACGATGTTGCACTGGCACAAGTTCGACGCAGGCGTCGGACTCCGGCCGATGCCGCTCTCCGGCGCATCCGTGCCTCTGTAGCCTGCTGCCGAAGGCACGGAGCGGAGCTGGTCGCGGTGCTTATGCCGTTACCGCCGAACAATCGTGTTTCACGATGATCATCTCCCATCGCTTGCGAGCCAGGTGCATGAGGTGCCCCCAAGACGGCAACCAGGGCGACGGGCGGGTTTGCTGCGACGCCGTGATGCCTTGAGCCGTGGTCATGGGTAGTGACTTGCCCAAAGGGTCCGACGCAGCTGACGTGCCACGCGGACGTACTGAGATGGCCAGTGGTGGCTTGGACCGCTGCGTCCGATTGATTAGCTTGCGAGTGCAGCTCGACGGCCCGACGGCTAGCCAGGATGCCTGGCCGATGCATCGATGACCAAGCGATCGAGGTGTCGGTCCAGGTGTGCCTCAAATCGCTCGGCGCCGTGGCGGCGCTTACGCTTTAACATCGCCCATGAGTGCGTTTAGCCATTAACCAATTTGCCTGATCAGAACCAGGCAGCGCTCTTCGACGGTAAACTTTCGAGTTGCGTCGACGCAAGAGCAGTCCAGCTGCTGTCCACTCGGGGTTCTGCATAAACCTGCTCCATCGTGGAGAGTTGAGGCGGCAGGGGAAATGTTAATAAGCTCGGACGGCCATTTCACACACCGCCCTTGGCAATGGTCTTCGAGGCGAGAGATCATAACAACCACCTGTTGATGATTTTGGGACGTGCGTTGCCTGCACCGACGCCTTGATTGCCCAGATAAAAGCTTGCGCCAATCGATAGATCCGGCGCAGCCCGTCCGACGCCAGCTGAATGGCAATGAAACAACGGTTTGGAAGTTTGTTTGCGTCTAGAGTCTCACTTGGCGGCAGTTTGTTACGGTACGGTGGTGCCGCTTGCATGTGACAAGGGCCATGAAAACGGTAGGACAGTTATTAGTGACGGCGACTGAGATCGAGGACGAGAGGAATCAGCTGTGGTGGCGTTCAGCTCGGGATGCCTGATCCGTCCAAGTATAGATTGCGTGGGTGGCGGCGGCGAAAAAAAAAAAAAGTTGGTGATGGGGTTGACAGGCGGCTGGCCAGAAGACCCTGGCTGTGGCTCACGTGCTGCCGGGGTGGCGGCACGGTCCAAGCTTCCGTAGCGCTTCCAGACGCGGCTGCGGGCAGCTCCAGGCCCTGATGTCCCCTGGAGAGAACCCTGTCGTCTGTCCACCGCCCCTCCCGGAGCTTGGGTGCGGACGAGATGGGACAGCCGCGAGACTGGATCCGACAGTCAGGTGCACATCCGGACCCAGAAACGGGCTGTGATACCCGCCTGGGGCGCCCCGGATGCCTCTGTAGGGCCTAATCCAACGGGGTTGCGGCAGGGGTTGAGGGGCGTACGCTGTCGAACCGAACGGCTGGTGCCCAGTAGCAAGCAGGGCATGGATGCATGCACGCAATCGACAACCAACATCAGCCGCCAGGGTCAGGCCCAAACAGGGTCAGGTCCAAACTTTGCTCCCGCACCTCCTCAGGGATGCGCAGAGAATCGACCACGCCGCTCCGATGGCATCGGACGGGCCGAACAGCCGGCCGCGTCGATTGCTACCGACGGATCCGAGGAGCACCTCAAGGTTCAGTCGACGCGTAATCATGCACTCGTATCAAGCTGGAAGCTTTGTGCTTCGTATCCGTGCGCACCACTCTCCCTCGCCCTGCCCCGACCCCCATCCGGCACGGGCGCGATAGCGGATGGAGGTATCTCGGTGAGACGGAGCGCAGCCGCCAGCCTCTCCCGCTCGAAGGGTTGAGGCCCACCCACCGATAGGGGATCTAGGGACCCGGCTGGCAACCGTCGCGCCAGCAAAAAAAGTCTAATCGCTGCTGCTTCATGCCACGCACGAGTCGACAGCCACCGTGCGCCGTCGTCACGAGCAAGAGGACACCGCCCGGATGCTCGGTAATATCTCCTCGAGCACTGTGGATCGAGGACGAAGGGGAGACACCGTCGCCTGAATTTGCTACGACCACCTACGCGAGCATGTGCAAAGGATTCATGGCTGGGGCTGTCGGGGCTTCGCGGCCGACCGAGGGCAGAGATAAAAAAAGAACATGTGTGGCTACTCAGACGCGAACACCCTCGATATCGCTGCCGGTGCCCACAGAAAGTCGGGCCTGAGAGCTCAACGAAACCCACCGCATCTCGGCCACTCTGGCAGCCGGACCACGGCATGCGTCGGTGGTGGTGGCAGCAGCCTCTGCGAGTACACCCACGTCCCCTTGGGGCCGTATCTGTGCTCCACCGGGTCCAGTTATTCTGGCATGGGCGATACGCTTGCGAATCGAGCCACCAAGTCTCCGTACCCTCTTTTCCCTGGAGTTTGCTGGCCGGATGCGCCAACCTTTGGGATACCTCGGTCGCCTCGCAGCGGCCGGCCGCAGCGCAGGTCCCTTCGCTGGCCTGGAAATAATAAGAGGAGAAATGTGGAATTCGCCATATCTCCCCCGTCCTCGTCGCCCCCTCTCTCCCTCCCTTCCCTTCTTTCCTCCCCAAACAATCCGGCCTGCAAGCTCTGTGAGCACCGCACCCTCTGAGACTCTGTCTCAGGGTGAACCCCGACCCAAGATTCTTCACCCCAAGCCATGGCCGGAGAGCCAACCAACGACAGCGGCCCGGCAAGCGACCAGGCCAGCGACGTGCCTACGCCGAACCAGAGGCCCAAGAAGAGGGTCGGCTGGCACTCGACCAGCGCGAGTGGCGGCGGCACTGGTATCGGAAGCGCGGCAAGCACTGAGGCCCTGCTCGACTTCAGCTCCGAGGCCCGCTCTCCGCTGCCGTCAGCCTCGCCGAGGCTCTCGCCGGGCCTCACGCCCCCTGGCGCCCCGGACGCTCGAGAGCTGAGGAAGGCCTTGACCAAGGTGCTGTCGGACGAACATGAGCTGCAGCAGGAGCTGCAGGAGCTGCACCAGAGGCCGATTCCCGTCATATCTGAGCCACCCGCCGCCGCCGGGGGCAGCCCAAAGACGCCCAGGCCGGCTCTGAGACGTAACACGAGCTACGATGCCCCGGAGGAACGTGAGAGGGCGGACTGGGCGGAGCAGCGGACGCCGGAGCGGCAGCTTCGCTCCATGACTGACGCACGCCAACGTGCGAATCGATTGGCTGCGTCCGTGGGGAGCCACTCGGCCCCAGGATCGAGGCGGAATTCGGACGAGCTCGATGCTTCATTCCAAAGCCTGATGGACGACTCAGACGATCCTGCCATGGGGCCACCGGATGACGCCGTCATTGCGACTGGCGACGATCTGGACCAGGACCGTGTCAGGCTTCGCCATCCCTATGGCCGCGAGCGAGGTCGAGCGCTAAATCGCCGTGCCACGGCAGAGAAGCTCGTCCGGTCCCACCACACCCGCGATAGAAGCCGGGACCTATTCCATCGTGGGCACTACTCGTCTGGCACAAATACCCCGGTGCAGCAGCGGGCATATGCAGACGACTACGTCCCCCGCCCGTCAAAGTACCGCGGCGGTGTTCTGTCCTCGCTGCTCAAGCTCTACAACGATGATAGAGGAACCGGCAGCAACAGCAGCAGCGGGTACAACACGCCTCTCTCACCTTCAACTCCTCTCATGTCGCCTCGCCCCTCACCTCCGGCTTCGCGATCTACTTCTTCATTCGGAAGCGCCCGAACACGTATTGGTAGCGGTTTGTTTAGCAATCACCGGGCGCGTCACTCGACAGCTTCCCTGACTGAGCTCATCAAGTCATCCTCCATGTTAGCCGCCCCCGGCGCCAGCGAGATCCACGAGCAGTGGGCCGAGAAGCTCAAGCGGGAGAAGCCCCCGAAGCCAAAGAAGGAGAAGATCAAGATCACGGTGCACATCGCGGGCATCATCTCGCGACACCGCTACCTGATCAAGCTATGCCGCGCCCTCATGATGTACGGTGCCCCGACGCACCGCCTCGAGGAGTACATGGCCATGTCTTCCCGCGTCCTCGAGATCGAGGGCCAGTACCTCTACATGCCTTCGTGCATGATCATCAGCTTCGACGATAGCCAGACGCACACGACCGAGGTCAAGGTCGTACGCGAGCCCCAGGGCATCGACCTCGGCAAGCTGCGAGACGTCCACAACATCTACAAGGACGTCGTCCACGACAAGCTGGGCGTGGAGGAGGCGACGAGACGGCTGGACGAGGTCATGCGGCGCAAGGAGAAGTTCCGCACCTGGATCCGAGTGCCCGTGTACGGCATCGCCTCCGCGTGCGTTGCGCCGTTTGCGTTCGAGGGCCGCTTCATCGACCTGCCCGTCGCCTTTCTGCTGGGATGCATCGTCGGCCTGCTGCAGTTGGTGTTTGCCCCGAACAACGAGCTCTACGCGCACGTATTTGAGGTGTCGGCTGCCGTCATCACCTCATTCCTCGCGCGTGCATTTGGCTCGCTCCAGGATGGCAACCTCTTCTGCTTCAGCGCCCTCGCACAGAGCAGCATAGCGCTCATCCTGCCGGGTTACATGGTGCTGTGCAGCTCGCTAGAGCTACAGAGCCACAACATCGTTGCGGGCAGCGTGCGCATGGTCCATGCCATGATATACACGTTGTTCCTGGGATACGGCATCACGATTGGTGCTTCTCTGTACGGGATGATGGATACGCACGCCGCCAGCCAGACTCACTGCGACAAGCCCCTCGATCGGGTGTGGTACTTTCTGTTCGTGCCCGGGTTCACGCTTTGCCTCTGCATCATCAACCAGGCGAAGTGGAAGCAGACGCCGGTCATGACCATCATGGCACTGGCGGGATTCTGCGTCAACAGCTACACCAGCAGCTACTTCGAGGGAAACAACCAGATCTCGAACATGCTGGGCGCCCTGACCATAGGCATCCTGGCGAACCTGTACTCGCGGCTGGGCAGACATGTCGAGAACTTTTGGCTGGACGTGGTGGAGTGGTGGGAGTTCAAGATGCGGCCCAGGTTTACGAGGAGAAAGCGACCTACATCCGACACGTGGACCCTCCCATCCATGTCCGACCCCGAGTCCCGGCCAGGGTCGCCCGAGCGGCCCCAGCGCCAGCCTCGCAAGGTGGGATACAGTCTTGCCGCCGCCGCCATGCTTCCGGCAATCTTCGTACAGGTTCCGTCCGGCCTTGCGGCTGGAGGATCTCTTCTGGCCGGCATCAACTCTGCGAATGCCCTCACCGGCAACAAGACAGCAAACGCGACGGTGCAGGACAGCGTCAAATCCATGGGCAACTTGGATGGCACGGCGTTCAATGTCTTGTTCAGCGTCATCCAGGTAGCCATCGGGATCAGCGTGGGTTTGTTCCTGAGCGCTCTGATCGTGTACCCGCTGGGCAAGCGAAGGAGCGGACTATTCAGCTTTTAACCCGCTCGGCGAGACGCTGCGGGGGCCGCTGATGGGTGCTGGAACGCGCCCTTGGGAGCGGATCATCGAAGCCGCGCAGTCTACACGAACATCAAGCAGCAGAGCTGCTTCACAACATACGTTTTAATATCTTGTCACTACTGTCTATTTTGCCAACCGCTTGGCGACGTTTTACAATACTTGTCGAAGTCGGAAGCTCGCGCGATGGGTGCATTGGGTCTTTTTTTATTTCCTTCTTGGGTAGCGTGGTGCATTGTTGATTTTGAGGATTTCAAGACATGGTGTTCGGGCATCAAGCTGGGTCATTTGCTACGTACGGAAGGGAAGCAGTATCGTATTGCGCTTATATGCACTTATACACGGGCGTTGCACAAACTCGGTTGATGGGATCTCTGTACGGAGTACGTATTTTGGATATAGCGAAGCGGTTGGTCATTCAGTCTGCGTATCTGCCTACATTTGCTCTTGTCAAGACGGCCATGTGAAGTCATCTCATTGTCTTGTAATTTTCCGTGAATGGCGCATGTCTATCTGCGTGTCCGGGGCAGCGGCAGATGGGCTCCATGGGTCCGCGTCTTGTAGATGGGGTAATTACATTGGGGACGTACCCAAGTGGCCAGGAGGCCTGAACGCGGCACGGCACATGGAATCGCATGCCGTTGCATTGCAAAGGGCGGCAGCAGCACAGCAAGGGGCGCCTCCAAGCCAGAGCCAAGGCTCTGCCGGTGGACGTGCGATCGTCGGGAGCACGCGCCATGCCCCGGGCTCCGGCTCGGCAGTTGAGGATTCACGGGAGCTGAGCCGCACGGCGGAGGAGTCATTCACTACCTTAGTGGGCTGTGCAGATCCGCTGTAGCGGGCACGGGCATTGTCTAAGGCAAAGATGGACGGATGAGATGCATGCGGGCGCGCGTTGCTTCGTTCGGTGGTACGAGTTCGAGGCTCATGCGGTTGGCTGGTTGGCTGGCTGCTCTGCTGCGCCTGGCTGGGTTGCGTGGTCTCTGACTCTCTGCCTCCCTGATTCCCTGGAGCCTCGCAGCCTGCCAAGAGGTGAGCCGCAAATATGAGTAAAGGCGTGAGTCTGACTGCGTGTGTCAATCGGGTGTGTGGCTTGCGAATCCGCACCGCAATTCGTGAGGTACCTTTTTGGGCAGCCGGGTGTACCGCAGGTACATGCGCAATGGTTGTGAGGCGGGTGTGCAGAGAAGTTACCTTCATGTAGCATCACTGGCTCAGCCTTTTGCTTACCGCGCGCCCACTCGCTGACAGCGACTCTCCGGGGGTCAACATCGCATGGCTTTTCCTTTTTTTCCTTCTTCCAAAAAAAGCGTGGCATAGAAACTGTTCCTCCCTTCTCGCAACAACCTGCTTTGGCGCAGCGAGTTTTTTGCTTTCTCTTTCTCTCTCTCTCTCTTGTCTCTCTGGCCCTCGCTTCCCTTTTGACCTGGTTGGCAGCGGGCGTCAACTTCGGCCACCTTCATCCAACTTGTCAACAATCCTGAACATCCATTATCGAGGCTGGACGCAATCAGTGTCGCGCCCCCTACCGCACCTCAAGCATTACCCTTCGCCATGGACGTGGGCCCGCGCGGCCCGTCCGAGCGGGTGGTGCAGATGCTGCACATTGCCTGCCCCATCGCTGTTGTCGTGCTCTTCGCTGCGTTTCCAGTCACACGGTTCTTGACGCAGGCTGAGAGCAAGCGCGCGAGCTACACCGTGAGCGCCACCCGACGCAGACGGCTGGCTTGGCTGTCGCCGGCTCTGTGCTTGACTTTTGTGAGTGCATGAAATCGCCCCTGGCATCGAGCCGAGGGCGCCGCTGACGGTATGGTGCATGGTGGTAGATTGCTGAGGCGGTTTTATATCCGCTGCATCGCCAGTTTCGGCTACAAGATTCGTACGGCCAGAACACGACTGTGAGCACCTGAACCCCCCCAGTATGCCGGGGATGTGTCTAATGGGTTGTCTAGAGCTATGCGCTGTCGTCGATCCTTGTATGGGCGGCAGTAAGCGTCTTGCTTCTCGAGAGCAAAGAGCCATTTTGGCCCGCCTACGTAGCAGCATGGAGTGCCGGCGCTGTCGTCGACGTCGTCCTGCTAGCACTCTTCTCCACCAGCCTGTCCCTCAAAAGCGGCTGGGACATTGCGCGCCTCTCCGTTCACGTTGTGCGCATTTCTTTGTTCATCACTGCCGTGGTGTACACCTTGTGCTCCATCCAGCGCGACAGCAAGACCAAGGACGGCACCGACGAAGAGACTCGAAGTCTCCTTGGCAGTACGTATTCCCGAACTCAAAACGACCGTGACTCGGCGTCGTCTACGGCGTACGGCTCCGTTCCTGATGAGGGCAGCGTTGTAAGTGAAAATGAGAGCGGCGATGAAGATGAAGATGAAGATGAGAGGGAGATCAAAGAGGCACAGAAAAAGCGGCTGGAGGAGAAAGGAGGCTGGTGGGGCTATTTGCGAAGCTTCTTCATCTTCCTGCCTTACATCCTGCCGTACAAGGACCGCCCAACACAGCTGTGGCTGTTGATTATGGCGATTTGCATTGCCATCGACCGAGTGCTCACCCTCATGATCCCACGCCAGCTGGGAATTCTGACTGAATCTCTGGGTAACATGGCTGGCACCGGCTTTGTGCCCTGGAAAGAACTGGCGATATGGACGGTGCTGCAGTTTCCCACTCAGGCCTGCACCAACATGCTCCAGGCCATGGCGTCTACTCGTGTCTCGCAGTACGCCTATCGCAGGCTCACCGAGGCGGCCTTTGCGCACGTCATGACTCTGTCCATGGACTACCACACGACTAAAAGCTCCGGGCGTGTGGCCAAGGCAATTGAGCAGGGAAGCAATCTCAGTTCCGTTCTGGACAGCGTCTTCGGCATCGCGCCCATGATCATCGACTTTATCGTGGCCATCATTTACCTGACGTCGTACTTTGACTCTACTATGGGGTTTATCGTCCTTGCGACGGCCATGACGCACGCGTACGTGGCTTTCAAGGGCAACGGATTGACCATGTCGTACGAGCGCGAGCTCAGCGAGACGAGCCGCGCGGAGAACGAGGTGCTCTACGACTCCATTACGAACTGGCACACGGTGGCGCTCCACAACCGCCGCCATTTCGAGCAGGAGCGGTACTCCCGGTCCATCTGGAACGCCATCAAGGCCCGGCGCAAGTATTTCGACGGGAGCGGCTACATAAATACGGTGGAGGGTTTTGTTATGGAGGCTGGGCTCGTGGCGGCGTGTGCGGTCGTGGCCGTGAGGGTCGCGGCGGGGACGGCCAAGCTGAGCAGCTTTGTCTTTCTGATCTCCTACTGGGACGCCATACGCGCGCCCATGGATTCGCTGTCGTGGACGTTTCGCGAGACGGCGTCGCATCTCATCGACGCCGAGTGGCTGTACCAGCTGCTGCAGACGAAGCCTTCGGTTGACGACAAGAAAGGCGCCCGGGACATACGGCTCAACGGTGGACGGGTTGAGTTCAAGGATGTGTCGTTCTCATACGGCCCGGATCGACCCATCATCCAGGACATGTCGTTCACGGCCGATCCGGGCCAGTCCATCGCCTTGGTTGGCGAGACGGGCGGCGGCAAGTCCACGACGCTGAAGCTGCTGTACCGCTTCTACGACGTCACCGCCGGAAGCATCACCATCGACGACCAGGACATCCGCGACGTGACGCTCGACAGCCTGCGCGACATCCTCGGCGCCGTGCCGCAGGATCCCTCCGTGTTCGACCAGACCATTATGGAGAACATCATCTACGCGCGGCCCAGCGCCACCGAGGCCGAGGTTGTCGAGGCCTGCAAGGCTGCGCGCATCCATCAGCAGATCATGAAGTTCCCCGAGGGCTACAACACCCGCCTCGGCGAGCGCGGCGTGCGGCTCTCGGGCGGCGAGCTGCAGCGGCTAGCCATCGCGCGGGTGATGCTGCGGCGGCCAGGCATCGTGGTGCTGGACGAGGCGACCAGCGCTGTCGACTCGGACACGGAGGCGCTGGTACAGCAGGCCATTCGCGCTCTGAGCAGCGGCCGTACCGTGTTCACCGTTGCGCACCGGCTGAGTACCGTGGTCGCGGCGGACATGATCCTCGTGGTGGACGGAGGGAGGGTGGTGGAGAGGGGGACGCACGCGGAGCTGCTTGCGCTTGGGGGGAAGTATTCGCGGCTGTGGGCGATGCAGACGGTGGCGAGTGGGTAGAAGGTGTGTAGGTAATTTCGTGTTCTGACATCTTGGCTATGTTGTTTTCGCGACGCACGGTACTCCATTGAGCGTCGCGGCAGTCAAGTGCCGTTTGAATATGGCTCTGCTGTATAGACACAAGAAGATGCGACAAGTTGAGGGCAGTGTGAACTGGATCACTGAATTGAGTTCAGAAAGGCCCGTTAGTGGCAGCTCTAAGGACTTGAGCGGATCGAGACTTGCCTTAGTTCCATTATTTCCAAGGAACTCCAAGCTATGTATACTGGGTAAAGAGATGATTGAGTTGTGGATCTTGGACTACAAGTGTCATCTGCGGGACGAGTTTATAATAGGATGCATAGAGTTCAGGGTGCCCGACTACAGACGCCTTCCAGCAGTACAGCATGGCCAAACTTCCCAAGATAATTGGATACGAGATCTAATGATGCAGCATTGTTTGATGTACCTTACCATTAGCGGGAAACGCTGAATTGAGTTTACACGCTATAAAGTTGAGATTCACATCAGTCTTCTTCTTGACAAGCCCGTTCAATACTGCCGTGTAACATCAAGACCAAGGATGCCCCTTCATGCGGATTAGACGTATATTTACATGTGAATTAAAGATCTAGCGACCTGGGTGGCTGAGTTTGACTCTGGCAATTTAGCAGCCACCTGTATGAGTGGACTACGGCGCGGTGACATGAGCCCAAGTCTGAGAAGTCACGGATCATTGGCCAACCGGCACTGTCCTGCTCAGTTCGTGCTGCGGTAGCCAAATAGGGGCCGCTACCGACGGACACGGACCGAGAACAACCCAGAACCGCAGGCTGGACTGGCGATACGCTTGGTGACGCAAACGACGGGACAGTACGATTGAGGCCTTTAAGCGGTATTGTGTTAGGGTATCCATGTGTAGGATAAGACGCTTGTTTATTTTTAACGTACAATACTGTGCAAGACGTAGTAGTGCCTGCCAGGCGATGGGGCTGCTCGTACGTGCTGTGCATATAAAACCTCCGTTCTAGCGCCAGTCAACGACCCTTCAAGCAGCGATCCATATAGCCCTCTTACCAAGGCTTCTCACTCTAGCTGATCTCAAAATTCGACGCATTCCATTTACAATCATGGTTCAGTTCAAGTTTTCTACTCTTCTCGTGCTTGCAGCTGCCTGCGTCCGGGGGGTTCAAGCCACGGATGTTCCTGAGGATTCCGCCCGGGAGCTTCAGATCGCGGCTATTCGAGATTCCATGAAGGCGCCTGGGACCGAGGAATTCCTGAAAAATTGCACTCAATGCGGCTTTGTCAAGCTCATGCCGTACTATGAGAAGCCCAGTAAGCTTATGCCTGCTGACCCACGTGGCTCTGCTAACTTGTGTGTGTAGCCAAAGGCCCTACCGGGAATTGGACGATCGGATGGAGCCACCTATGCGAACTAAAGCTCTGTCAAGAGATGTATGGTAAATATAAATTTCCCTTGAAGGCCAAGGATGCCGATACTATCCTCGCAAAGGACTGCAAGGTGAGTTCCCCAAGTACCGTGTGCTCAACCACAGCCGAAGCAAAAGCTAAATTGATTTCATCCACGCACAAAGCAAGTCAAATCTGCCTTGGCAGAAAAGTTCGAGACAGGCACACTCCGTGAGCACCAGTTGGCAATCCTCATGAACGCGGCGCCAGTCTTCGGCATAGACCGAATGCAGAAGCTGATAGATCGCCTCCTCTCTGATTGCCCCATAAAAAAGGATATTACTATTGCTGAAGAACTCTTTGACTTATGCTACCTCAAATCCAAGGTGGTGCCACAGCTGCGGACGTACGTCAGGCTTCTCTTGCAGCTGATCTCCAAGTGATACGTTCTACCATCTGCTCATTGAAAGAGGACACTCACTTCACACAAATGGACACAATTTTCGCTATGAGGAGCAAATGGTGAAGTATTAAATGAGTTGCTGCTGTTGGGTACGGATGGTAAAGAAACTGGTGGTTCTAGTAGTGCCTGTAGTCGCGGACGTATTTCGAGAGACCGAATAGTGGGTATTTAGTTGTTTCGAATGGCCCTCGCCGCTCCCGATTGTGAGAGGTGTAGCTGCTGCGGCTGTTGTGTTGTGATATGAAAGTGGAAGAAATGCCTGTTCTGCAAATACTATCCAGGATGCGTGTTGATCACTCATACTTTGGGTCCCTTCCACTCTCTACTTCGTATAAATCGTGAGTATAGCGTATCATTCATGCATTCTAAATGTCGCTACATGCACAGCCGACATATGCCACGCCTGCAAGTTCATTGTCGTCTTGGCAATTAAATACAGCAAATATCTCCAATGACATGCAGAAATCATAGTTCTGAAGGCGCAACATGCGTTCCGTGGAGATCAAAGTTATTAAAGTTGCGAATGAGGTCGTAGTAGAATCGGACACGTTCCATGTGGCCCTTCATGAGGATGCGCTCGTCGATAGTGTGAAGGCCCTCAAACTCGCCCACGCGAACGGGACTCCATCTATACACGTTGGGAGTGAGATCTAAAAGCTGTTAATATGACTTTTCGCTACTGCCTGCATGTCACGGGTTCTTACCGAGATAATGACGAGTGTCTGTGTTGCCTGTCATGGTCTGGCCTGCAGGGACCACGGTGCCGTGCTTGAAGGCAAAGGTGTGTCTGATGGAGCCGGCGAAGACATCCCACATGGGTCCCTCAGTCGGAGAGACGCGTGTTGCGTCGCTGGCTTCGACCTTCTTGATGAATAGCGTACCATTGTAGTTGATGCGAGGCTGGTCCTTCAGCGAATCAACAGCCCTTTCCGCGGCGAATTTCTGATAGGTTTCGTCGTCCTCGAATGCCTGGACCTTGATGCCATATCGGGACATGACGCGCTCTGCGTGCTTAACCACTCTGGCCTGCACCTGCAGAATGGTGTCCTGCGGTGCGACGCGGTAGTTGACGCCAAGAGAAGTAATCTCGGGCATTGCGTTGATCTTCTGGCCTCCGTGGATGATGTCGACGGACTGGGAAGTCTGGATGAGATAACGAGTCATGTCGCTCGCACCAGCAACGTACTCGGCCAGACCTTCCAAATCCCCGCTATAGACCAGCTCCGTCAGCTTCGGGAGGGCCTTGGGTGAGTAGCGGGCCTGACACTGGAAATGTCTGTGCACGGCGCTGTCTTCGATGATCTTGGGCTCAAATGGGTTGTCTTCCAGCGCAACAACGATCTGCGACATGAGACCGATGCCCGTGTTCGGGAAGGGAACTGAGCTGTGGCCGCCAACGACATCCAGTTCAAACCAAATGTCGAGGTATCCCTTTTCGTAGACTGCGGGCAGAGCGTACAGAACATCGTCGAATTTCTGCAGGCCAAGCCCTCCTTCGTCTACGATGATGGCGATGCCATCTTTGCCGTACCTATTGAGCAGATGCTTGGAGATGGCGGCCGCTCCGAGTTTGCCGGAGCATTCCTCGTCGAAACCAAAGGCAAGTATAATGGTGCGTGCTGGGTTCCAGTCTGGATTCGAGAGTAATTCCTCCAAGGCGGACATGATGCCTGTCAGGCTATCCTTGTCGTCGAAGGAGCCGCGGCCCCAGAGCCATTCGCCATCATAGTGGGCGCTGAACGGGGGATAAGTCCAAGTATCTTCGTCCGCCACGGGAACGACGTCTTGGTGGGCGGCGAGCAGTATTGGCTTAAGGTCATCGGCGTAACCCTCGACGGTGTACACGAGGCCAAAAGTATTGATCTTCTCAAGCCTTGCCCTTTCATGTCTGCGCCAATCAGTGCCGGCATTTGGGTCTGAGGCCTAAAGGTCAACTCACATAATTGGGTACGTGTCTTTCAGGACGTTATGGACATCATAAAAAGGGAGCCAGCGGTCGTCCTCATCGAAGGAGCCGAGGTCATCGTAGCAGATGGAGGGAACCCTGACGAGGTTCTGGTGGCGTTCAACCTGCCGTTTGAGTGCTTTCTTGGACGAGAAAACATCTTCGGCTGACGGCAAGCCATCTTCAGACGGGTTAAGCGCCGAAGGAAGGTCGCATTTGAAGTCTGTTTTGCCCAGCGAAGGCATCTGTCGCTGGGCGGAGCCGGAATTCGGAGACGGCACCAACGCCGCAACACCGCCCGCGGCAACTCCGAAGAGCAACGACAGCTTCATGAGAGCCATGTGGAGGTAAATTCACCTGGAGATTCAGGATCCAGCCGAGGGGCAACTACTAAGGATAAGTCGCTCCCGCTGCAGTCCGCACGAGGAATAAATACAGGTTCAAGTCGCCCAGTCGCTGCTGCCGAAGCCGAGCCGGGGATCCGTGCGGAGGAGAGCGACTAGTGGGCCGGCTACCGGAGCCGTGGCCCAACCCCGGGCCCCCTGTCACGACATGTCTCAAAGCGGCAGGAGAGAAGCTCAGCGACAAGATTGGTTCTGTCCTCGTACAGCGTACTCCATTTCTGCGGATCGGATGAAGAATTGAGTTGGTTGTTTCGCAGGCAACTTTCGATTAAAATGCTTCTACATGTACGTACGACCACGCGGGCATCCGGCTGACACTTGGATTGAAGCGTGGAAATTGATCGGATGAACGAACACAACAGATCCTACTCCGTAGTTGAGAATGCTTCATCGGCAATCCGCGTGCAAGATTCCATTGATTAGAGCTTGCCGCCTCAATTGACACTCTTATTGCCTTTCTTCGAAACGCCTGCTTGCGGCTGTCCGTAGCCTTTGACCTTACTTAGCAGCACCGCGGAAATCGTCTCTGCCAAGCGGCCGAGCCAGCGCAACAGAATTTCCGACAGCCGCATGAACTTGACTCCGCACTTGGGTGATACATGGATGCCGTACTCCGTACTCTGGTGCCACAATCCTTCCGATCGACCGCTGCGGGTATAAGTCAGGTTCTGAAGGGCTGAGAATACGTCACTTCTGCCTCATGTTTATGGAGCCTTATTGAAGCTCTTCACGCAATTACATATTTCGATTCGGGTGTAGACGAGAGAGGATAGAGAAATGGCTTCCAAAAAGGGCATAGGCAGATTATGTTAAGTTCGTCTTGGCGACGGCAAAATTATCGCAGTCACATGGAGTGGTGCTGCGTCGTGGAGGCTGCTCAGACACCCCCACTGACATGGCAACTTCCGAGATCTCCGACTTTGATCATTCCCGCTTAAGACCGACCAACGACAACGCTAAGCCACGTACATCTGGCTGCACAGCAGGCGGCATGTTTACCATCAGGCCAACCGCGGCGGCTGACGTCCCTCAGCTCCCCGCAGTCGAGCGCTCAGCCGGTCAAGCCTTCAGACAAATCCCACATCTCGAATGGATCGCCGACGACGACGGACAGTCCGAGCAACGTCATCTGGAGCTCATACAGATCGGGGTCTCATGGGTGGCCATCGGTAACGAATCGCTTTCACCGCTTGGATTCCTCAATGGCCAGATTCTGGACGGGAACCTGCACATCTGGGAAATGTCCGTCGCCAAGGATTACCAGGGAAAGGGCATTGGACGAGCGCTTATGAGTCAGGCGAAGGAGTGGGCGACGGCCAAAAGCCTTCCCGCCATCACCCTGACGACATTCCGAGACGTGCCATGGAACGAAAAATTCTACTCGTCCATGGGCTTCAGGCTGCTTTCGTCATCTGACGTTACACCGGCGTTGAGGCATGTTCTTGAGGACGAAGTGCGCGATGGCTTGCCCCGAGAACAGAGGTGCGCAATGCGTCTGTTGTTGAGATGAAACACCATTGCGCAAGGGATGCCGGCAATAAAGACTCACTTTTCTGTTCGGGTAAAATATACTTGTACTGATATCTTGGGACGCCAAATTTTATCAGACATTTGCTACCTTACGAGCTTGCATATTTCCATTTACTATCCATACTGGGGCATCTTGCCTTGCCTCCTATTTCAACAAGACGATACTCGATGTGAAAATATTTTTCGGGCTGTACGTAAAGCTGCATAGCTGAAACACCAGTATTACGTTGCGCTATCGCGGTTCTGTGCTCTCACATCGTCTCAGAAAGACTATCCAACCTCGAAAAGTATGCGACAGGGTGAGGGAGATGGCGATCATCGTCGACGAAGCGGAGAGGATTGAGGGGAATTGCCCTGTAGTTAGACTACTCTGGCGCTAGAGATAGTCTACACTTCAATAGCAGGATGGGACACAGGAGCGAGTCGAGGCCTAGATGTAGGTGTCCAGGCGTATCTGACCTTTAGTAGTGCAGACTCCGAATACTACATGCCCCAAAACCTCCTCAAGTTTCCGCTACTGACGATGCCGCCATGCCCTCACCTGTCCTTGAACTAGAGATGAAGTGGGCCCTAGACGACCTCATGCCTCTCCACGATGAGAATGTACTACCATGTTTTTGGCCATGCGACAGCCGACGCCGCCAGCGTGCCGTTCACGACACGCCCGTGGGCTGAAGTCGTCAGAGGCTGCACACTCCCGGTGGATACTGAGAGCCAGCTATTTCGGAATCCGTGCGAGTCTACTTGTAGACCTCCCGTCCCACCCAGCGGTCGCTGTCGGGAGCTGGGGACAAATCCCAGTTACGACAAAAATGTGACTGGACCCCGGCGTCGGCGTCGGTCGGGGGTTCGCGTCGCGAAGCCCCCGGATTTTCCGCGGACAAAAGAATGGGTACGTGCGGCGGTTATAGAACTTGGGGAGACGGGGCTCAAATTTACTTGCCGATCTGCTCCCGGGCGTTCCGGCCCCTCAAACGCACAGGAAAGCAGGGGCAATGTTCCAAGTCACAAAACATACATAACGCCGAAATGCTATCCCAAATCTTTGTGGGCCTCGCCTACGTAAAAAGAGCAACGTTGAGGCAGGTGGCATCACTATAGCTCTGAAACACTACTGATGGCGACCGGTGGTCTCTACAGACTGGAGCCCTGGGGCAACAGTCACAATTCGTTTCACGTGAACGAGCGACGCTGAGTCGACTCGAATCAATTGCCTGAGTCACCCCTATGGCTTATAAATATCTCATCGACAAAACTTGCGCAACCAAACCATATCTCACGATGGCGTTCAAGGCCGAGGGGTCCCACAAACCACCCTCCTTGTACGTACTCGTAAAGCTCCCGACTGATGCTGCCTCGTGCCCGCCTTGCAACCGAGCCGCACCGGAAACGCAACCTTTCGCTACCAGTAGTGTGTGAGCTCCAGAGTAATCAGAGCTGCGTCCAATCGCACGCCGGCGTCAACAACGGGATGACGGATGGCGCGATGCGCTAGAGGGTGCTTATGAATCGGGGACAATATCGACCGCTTATCCCCGAAATGTAGTAGACGCGAGGAACACCGATCGAGTAGACAGCCCGCCATGGAACTGACCGATGAGAAAATGATTCGATGAGGTGGCGCCGACTTGCCGCCAGAGCCGAGTATTTCAACATTATTTACTATACTTGGCTTGTCGTAGTCACGCCCTGAGAATATCTTTATTTAAAGACAACGCAGACTGGACCTGACGTCTCGCAGCGCACAGTTCACCACAAATTTCAAGACAGTCGAAACCAAAGCCCTATTGCTATGTCTGATGTACTTTTGAACCCAAAATCCTCGAGGATATAGAAAAAGTCGGACAGCAACACACGACACCCCCTGTTGAGCGCCTTGACTTGTCGCCACCCTCTTACAATTACACCAGCGCCAAACATCGCCGACCTCACGGCACGGTGCCAACCGACACCATGGGCGCCATAACCCGAATCCTCTCCCGCCCTGTCAACAAACCTTACCGCACTAAGCACCTTGATGAAGCGGATCACGAACCGCCCTACCTCAATGCCAATGGCAACGTCGATTTTCGCCCAGGTGATGTCGAGAATCCGAAAAACTGGTCCGCTCGGCGCCGGTGGGGTGTCACCGTCGCCGCTGTTTTGCTCGTCATGAATGCCACCTTCGCTTCAAGCTCGCCCAGCGGCTGCCTTGGGAGCATTACAGAGGAGTTCGACATCTCCTTGGAGGCTGCGGGACTGACGATCACGCTGTTCCTGCTAGGATACGTGGCCGGTCCGCTGTTCTTCGCGCCGCTAAGCGAAATATACGGACGAAGATGGGTGTTTTACATCTCCTTTACGCTCTACATCGTATTCAACTTTCTCTGTGCGTGGGCGCCCAATTTTGGGGCATTGCTGGTTGGGAGGTTCATTACTGGCACGCTGGTGTCAGCGCCGTTGAGCAACGGCCCCGGCGTGCTGGCTGATCTCTGGAACCCTTTGGAGCGTGGCAACGCCATGGCCGGCTTCGCGGCCATTGTCTACATTGGCCCTGCTCTAGGCCCTGTCATTTCGGGATTCCTAGAGCTTAAGAAAAACTGGCGATGGAGCTTTTACGTTCTGATTTGGCTAGGAGCGGCCACCTGGGTGGTCATGCTCACCATTCCCGAGACGTACGGCCCGACAATCCTGCGTCATAAGGCGAAGCGCATTCGAAAACTCAAGATCCCTGGCTATGAGAACGTCAAGGCGCCGGCCGAGGAAGACGACCGGACCCTAAAGGCTGTCTACAAGGTCGCGCTGACGAGACCATGGATCATTTTATTCGACACAATCTCATTCCTCTGCGCCATCTACATGTCCGTGGTGTACACGCTGCTGTACATGCTGTTCACCATTTATCCGATTGTCTTCCAAGAGAAGCGCGGATGGAACGCAGGAGTAGGCCAGCTGCCCTTGATTGGCACCGTCTTCGGCGCCATACTTGGCGGCGGCATCGTTTTGTTTGACACCCGACGACGGAACAAAAAGATTTTGTCGGGTGAAGCCAAGATGGAAGATTTCGAGCCAGAGGATCGTCTGCCACTGGCAATGATTGGAGGAATAGGCTTCGCCGTTACCATGTTCTGGCTGGCGTGGTCAGCGGAATACAAGTATGTTATCCATCGTCCTTTACCTGACACATGACTGTACATCCAGAAGCTAACACCACCACAGCTCTGTTCATTGGATAGTTCCGACTCTCGCTGGCGTTTTTTTGGCAACATCTCTGCTTCTCATCTTCGTCGGCTATCTCGGCTACCTCGTCGACACGTATCTCATGTACGCCGCATCTGCCATTGCCGCGAATACCATCACTCGGTCAGCGTGCGGCGCCGCTGCCCCCCTCTTCACGAACCAAATGTTCGAGGCCCTCGGTGTCGGTGGCGGTGGAAGTCTTATTGGGGGCGTGGCCGCTGTGCTGTCCGTAATTCCTTTCCTCTTCTACAAGTACGGCAAGCAGATCCGCATCCGCAGCAAGTTTGCCCCCACGAGCGAGAAGAAGGCACTGCGTGTTGGCGATGAAGAGGCTGTGGACCCAACCCATGACGAGATGGATGATTCCCCACAGCTAGACAGCGACAGCACGATTGCGCCGACCGAACAGAGCCAGAGCCAATTCAATTCGTCGCGGGATATTGGTGCCCTGGCGCCATCGAACGATGTCGGACCCACAGTCGAGCACACCAAGGAGCACGTTTGAGGTTTCAAGAGTTACATTTGGCAGTGTAAGAAGGAGACTTGACATGCCATTGGCGGCGGAGCGTAGTGTTGATACGCAGAAGTTAGACTATGCAGGCAAGGCAGGATAGATGCGCGAAAGAATTTGAGTTATATACCTTTGTTCATTTTAATACAACACGTTCTGAGGCACGCATTCTGCTCAGTGATGGACAGACTGTCCGCAGGAATTTGCCTCAGGTTCGTGGCACATAGCAGTAAAGGCTGTCAAGAGACCTGATCACAAGTCGATGATCCTTCAGAGCATTTATTAACATGCAGACATTCACAAAAAATCGTCAAATTTGTCCAGAAGCGACTCCTGAGATAGTGTGCCTCCCGAATGAATACTCAGAAGCGGTGCCGAAGGCGGATGGTGACCGGAGTAATGAAAACTAGTCTGTCAACGGCGGCCGTGGTTTCTCTCAGGCAACGATTGCCACCCTGGGTAATCACTTTCACGACCGGATAACATGTTTCCCTAGAAAATTCGTGCAGTTGGGATTGAATCGATTTTGTGAAGTCGTCACATGAGGATCCATGCATGCGTGTAGGTGTGGCGCACATGTTCTGTTCTTGGCGGACATTGGGGTCGAGTCTCGGCCTTCTTATCGGCACAGGCAGCAGCACCATAGCACTCTCAATTCACTGTCTCTGTTACCAGAATCGACCATAAGTGGATCCTGCCATTAGAAATCTAGACATGGAGCCATGTATCGACGAAGTTACGAGGGCAATAAATCTCCACGTGACGAAGGCTGCAGGATTGCAAGCTGATGGCTTGGGACTCGATGTTGGCAGTGCCATGCCACTTCCGAAGTGTCTTTTGAATGCAGGGCAAGCCACTAACTACTAATAGTAACAAGCGAGAAGTGGATCTCGCTGACGGTGGTTGGGCGGGCGGGCAGACCGGGTGGAGTAGACGTCTACCAACATATACTAAAATAACGCACCGCCTTTCACAACAAGCTGCGGCCATAGATTAGCTGGGAGATCGTCAGACTGAAGTAAAACTTCAATCCTACGGATGCCTATCTGAAGGTCGTGTGTTCGAGTCACACTGGCCGCATTTTTTTGTCGGGTCTTGTAACAAATTCCCGATATTTTTTTTGCCGCACACGCCATTGACGAGTATTAATTCTCTGGGATTTTGCAACATTTCACATTTGCGACACCAAATTTTTTTTTCTTTTTTTTGCTTCCTTTTCCCCCAAGGGAGAACGGACGGTTTGTCAAGTATATGTAGAATTCTGCCATGGGGGACTAGAGAGGGAATCTTGTTACGAACGCGAGGCCGACCTACCCTGAAGTCCTGTTCCGTGCTATGAAATGGGAATTTGTGTCCGAAGCAGCAGTCAATCCTGCCAGAGCCGATTTCTCTTAAGTGAAGATTTATGGTTGGCAACTTGGAGGCTTGACATTGGCCAGCCGGCTTACGTTGACCAAGCTTAACCGAAATATGACTCCTGGTGCGGACAAATCGGCAGCTGGCCAGTGATGAGATTGCGACAAGGTCCTCCCCTATCATTGCGTCACCATTGAGGCTCATATTCCGCCATGGCATAGGTCTAAGTGGACCCTTGGGTTCGCATGAAGATGTTCGACGGCTGTTGGCGATCGGCAAACTCGACATCTACCACGTAGGAAATCTCCGGCCCCTCTTGACGGAAACCAAGCTTCTCATAGACGCGCCTCCCCATGACGGAAGCCTCAGTAACTGCTTCCATGCCGCCCCGAGATTGCGCCTCGTTCAGGCCCCATTGAACGAGCTGCTTGGCGATGCCTCTGCCCTGGATCGCTGGATGGACAGCACACATGTCAAGCGCCATGACGGCCGGCGGAGATGCAGTCGCCTTCTCCCTGATAAGCTCGATTCGCTGGCGATGGAGGGAACGGTCTAATTGGCAGGCGTATCGCTGCTCCGCCTCGTTGCCGGGGTAGAGTGCCTCGAGATCCATCACCTTTCGCAGATCGTCGACAGGTTCATCGCCATGCCCGGGCACTGCCGATGCCTGCACCCAGATGGCGAAGCCGACAACGGAACGAGCTTGAGGATGGCACGTATCGGGCAGCGTAGCCTTGAGAAATATAGTGTTGGCTCTGCCCTCCTTGTCTCTCGTCGTGCTGCGCCAACGCTTTGCCAAAAGATCCGTAGCGCGAGCCTTGCCGGCGGCCGTATCCCATTCTGGATACATAGTGGTCCAGATACCATCATTGGTCTGTCGGCCAAATGCTTCGGACATGCAGTCAAACACTGCACTAATGTCGCTGGCCTCCATGGGCTCAATGCACAAGCCTGCCACGCCACCTCCGGATGTCGGCATTGCTTGGGACGAGACGACGTTTCCCGTGTCAGCCGGCATCGTGTTGCCTTCGCGTACCTTGTACGCCGGTCGTGACAGCGTCGTGATTTTTCAATCGCAGGAGCAAGATTGACGAGACGGAAGCATACTTTACGACAGCGGATTAGGTACGCGTGTTAACTGGCGTACGTCGCGGTTTCCATCCCCACAAATCCTCATCACGGGACTTCATTCGCAGAGCCTTGGCAGGGTGTCTGGGCCGAATCCACAGTCGTCAATGCCTTCGTATTCGTAGTTCCGTACCCGGTACCCTGCTCTGTACGTATGAGTCCCCTCGAATACAAGCTCCTTAGCGACGGCTGGCGCTGTAATCTAGCCGAAGTCCATCGGCGGCGGCACGCGATCCCGGCCCTTCGTGCCTCTTGGCTTGGTGATGAGAAATAGGGTAGCACTTGCGAATGGCACCAATCATCAAACTACAGGCTCGAAACAAGATGCTGGGTTGCCGATGGGCGATGGCAATGTCTCAATCGTGGACGCCGACGCGGCGCTGGTTGAGACACTGACTACTAATAAGGCCCTTGACATAGCCCACTTCGCCGGGAGAATGACAAAGCTCATGGCACCTCAACCTGGCCAGCTCGCACTAAGCTTGGCTGTGTACTACGAAATTGTTTGCCATACTCCCACAATAGGCAGGTCAGTCGGCGATTGCCCGGTCAAATGTTCATGAGTTGAGTTCATGTTGGAGGCCGGGGGCCATTTCGATTGCGTCGCAGTGAGGTCATGGCGCCCGCCCTGGCTCTCGTGGAGACAACCGCGCCTTCGCTGCTTCCACGCCTAATGGGTATGCAAAATGGGGAAGGATGTCGTACTGGCTGTGCTACCCATTGCACTGGTCCGTTTGTCTTGGCTTGTGACCGGGCAAGTAGCAAAAGAGCCTTGGGAATAAAGAACCGTCCTCGCACACGTTGTCTACGAATCGTTGAGGCAGGCGCTGCTAATTTCATGATTCCTTCAATGCGAGGTAGTGCAGATCGAAAGGAATCATCACAGAAGTTCTTCGCAGATCTTCATACTCGGCTTTCTACAGACGAGCTCCCCCAATGCGTGTTTCAACCCAGATCGCGGCGGTACTTGTCCTTGGTTTGTTTCCCCCATCAGGAAGCCTACTTCGGTAAAATCTTTGATATTGCCTCGACTAATGAGGAACCAGGATGCCATGGAACTGGCCAAGCCTTGACGGCAACCATCCTTGCAGATACAAACCGCGACGGCAATGTGGACGTGACAGGCCATACTGACATTGCCGGCAAAGAAACATGGACCGACGACAGGGGCGCTCTTTTCCTCGCAAACATTGGAGATACAGGCCAGCGGTGCTCCGTCTTGATCAGCGATTCCATGGAGAACAACCTCATCGATAAATGTCACGATGCCTCGGACAACGTGCAGCGGAATCCCAAGTACCTTGCACCACTGAAGTCAGTTCCGAATCCGATGCTCAGCAACGCTGCAACGGGCAGTATTTCTATCTCTGGGCACGGAGCTGCTAAACATGTACGAATATTTCGCAGGGATAACTGCGGCTGGGCTTATGTGGCTTCGAACTTCACGTTTGTGGCCTCGGATCTCAAGGCCGGCCTCGATCTTGGCATCGATGCCCGCGATGTTCGTCGTCCAGGCGTTTGGGATGGTAGGGTAACTGTACATCTCAGTATCGAAGATGGCGCGGATACAGCGAATGACTCCGTGGCCCTTCGCGTTGCTCCCGTCCTGACGCATCACCATGCGCAACCCGCGATCCAAATTCTCACCACCGCATCAAGCGGTCAAAATCCACAGTCAAAGTTCGTTCAAGACTTGCAGAACAATACATGGGAGGCTGGAATCACGGAACCAGTCTTCCAGTTTCTCAGCGACGACATTTGGACGCAGGACTTCTTTGAGCCTGGCTACACCAGCATTCCGGGTCCGAACGGCCTCATCGTGCTCCATGTAATGATCCGGTCTACCCAGAGCGACCGCCCAGCTGGTCGATTAATATTTTCAAAAATGCGATCCGACTCCGTTGGTGCTGTGCAGTACCTCAAGGATGGTTTCGGAGAAAGCATCGAATCCACGGGCAACTTGGAAACCATCCCGCCCCACACGCATAATGGCAAGACATATCGCGCTGGTCGCACAATAATGGGGTCATACAATGGAACTCAGCCGTACATGGTGAGATTCCTCGACGCCCAGGAGGTGCAGCCTACAGTGAACATCGACACAAGCTGGCTCTTGGTCGGACACACGGACGAATTTCTGCAGTTTCTCCCAGCCAGAAACAAGCGAGGATGGGTCATGATGGTCTGCGATCCGCTAGCGGGTCTTGAAATCCTCGAAGGAGCCAAGGCGGCTGGTTACGGCGGCGTAAAGGCCCTGTCTCGTCCTACCTTTGTCACTGATAACGACCGATGCCTCCCCAGCGACACCGTCGACGAGGTGCTAAATAGGGGCAACGTGACCAGCAACTTTACCAGCATTCAGATCCTTACCGCCGCAAATATCCAGGTAAATATTGACATTATCAAACGTAAGACTGGCCTCGAGGATGACGACATCATTCGCGTGCCGTCCCTCTTTTACACCGATGATTTCAGGTGCCCGGGAGATAACGACACAGACGACGCTACCCACAGCAGCAAGAGCGTCGCCTTAGCCAAGGCAAGAGCCAAGATATTTGGCCGTGAAGATTTCAACCCTGACTTACAAGTCGCGGCCTTCTACCCAGGGTCGGTGAATGGCTTGGTTCTCAGCAATACGAGGGTTTTGGCTCCGAACCCCTGGGGCCCCGTCATCAACGGTAAAGACGTAATTGCCGAGGCTGTTTCCGCGGCGTACAGGAAAGTCAACTACACCGTTGTTTACCAGGACGATTGGTTCTCACATCATCTGGGTGGGGGCGAGGTGCATTGTGGCACGAACAGCATTCGCGACCCAACTCCTCAGTGGTGGTAGGCCATGTGTCAGGAGACTATAGTATTGAATAGAGTGTACTCATACCCATCCCCTCACTACACGACGTGACGTTTGAAAATACCCTCTGAGTGTGCGTTTGTAGCCGTTGTATCTATTGAAACGCCCAAAGCGATGAAAATGATCCCGAGATATGTAACAAATGCTGACCGGACTGGTTAGTGCTCAGAGGATGTTGAAGTTTGAAGCCACTGCTCTTCTCGTCTTGCTATTGAATAGCCGCCCTTTGGGCGCTGAGCTTACACTATCCATAATATAATGGCTTGCACCATCCAGGGCCTTCAGTTGCTCGCGCTGCCGACTCCCGTCTCGGCAATAATAATCCTCATTGCACCTGCCTTGCAATTTCACTAGCGGGAGGGCAAACGCTAGCTGGACCGGCAGAACCTAGGAAGGCCGGGGCCGACCGACGCCACATCATCCATCATGCGGAGGAATCTCTCATATCCGTGGTCAAAGAAGACTTACAGAAGGCATCACTTGTGGATCTCCCGCATTTTGAAGACACCTTGAGAGTATCACAGATGTCGTGGGCGTTGTGTGGCACCATATTCTATCCCTCGCACGAGCACAGTGACCATATAGTAATGCATAAACACCCATTCCCATAATAGGGGTCGCCCAAGTTTGGTGAGTGTAAATGACACATCTGCATTCTTTCCAGAATCTCCAGTTCTCATGAAACTAATTCTGAGGTGCTAAGGCATGAGCGTCATAATGTCTTCGCCATTTGTTCAGCACCGTAGTAGAAGATGGTGCTAGTGGTAGACTAGGCAGGGTGAGTGGGTGTCATGAGGTGCCATAGATGCCCGGATTGTGCCGAGTACGTAATATGTATTCGGAAATATTCAAGAAATTACTGGACTTCAGCAATGATGGGCTATTATGGAGGGATGGAGGGCTTCCCATATCATCTGCCTGAACCAGACCAGTATTGTTAACAGAGCCAAAGGTTGTGCCAGCGACTTCGAGACTGCGGAGGACATTAGAGCCGAGTGTCGCTACTAAAGCGGCTGTTGCACCGCCTAAGGAATGGTCATACAAGAAGAGCTTTAGCTGCTTGTGAGTTTTGCATGTGGGACCGAGAATATACAGGGCCTGATCAATGAGGAACGACAAATCCGCTTCTCAATCCTAGGGAATACATTTAGTCAACCACCGGCTCGCATAAGATGCCGGCATAAAAGTCAGTACCTTACGTCTCTCTGCCAATCTCGTCAATGTAATCACTCAATCTGAACCCATATACCACCTCGCTACTGGGGAACTCGACGATAGTGGTATCATAGGGATGGTCAATTCTAAGACCTATGAAGTCATTGCTCGCCAATGATTGCGTCTGACAACTTGGAAGCGGTCGAGAGTTGCTAAACCCTGGTCAGAATATGATGACAGGGGTATTAGAACTTTGACGACTTGGACCTCTGTGATGCTGGATGACAAACCTGTAGTTCAAGTATTGTCATGTAGGAGGTAGTTTGACAACCCTGGGCTCACCAGAACGACGGTATACGTAGTAGCGGTTGCCGGAGGCAAGTAGGGGATCGGCTCCTCTAGTTGACATCCGCTAGTTGTATTGAAGTCTAGAGAAGAAATGATGGAAACTCGAATGCGACGATTATGAGGCTTTTCTGCAGGCGCAAAGAGGTCCCATCGTACCTCATCAATCAGAGTCTCAACCCTGTAAGGCAGCGAGCGCCTACCACCTTAACCACGCACAATGACTGACGACGCGATCGCTGAAAGAAAGAAGATACAAACGGAAAGAATCATAAGGTCTTCAGAGAACTAGAAAGACACCTTGACAGAGTATGTGAGTCCGAAATAGAGTGAAATGGGCCTTGTGTGCGCCAAATGTAGAATTATGCGACCAGGGCAGCAGCGTCTCTGGCTGGCTGAGATGACTCGCCCCTTGATCGATTGTGCACCAGTTGGTGCCGTCTTTTCTGAGCGCCCAGTCTCAATATTTACGCGGAGTGCTTGAGGTTTATTGGGTGCTTTGTAAGGCCGAATGCAGTGCGCAGCAGGATGCAAGTCCCCATAGAAGGAAGAATTCAGTTGTCTTTGACTCTCTTAGTCCGCTACGGTCCTGATAAGAAAATTATGTTCCGACGACGATATAAATCATTATAAGCTTCAGATGACGAGCGACTGTCTGGTTAATTGGTGCCGCCACAAGGCGGGTTGAAGAGGGATCTAAATTGCTCTTTCAGTCAGCTGCACTCATATCATGGAGTGGCCGAGTCAACTCGGAACTTGAAACATAAGCCCAGATGCGGTCGATGCCGCATATCCGCACTCCGTGTGTGTCGGCGGCGTTGGTTTGCCCAAGCGGATATTGTAATTGGCTCTGTCTACCGCGATACCCCGCACTAGGCCGGGTAATCGGACCAAACGTGGGTGGTACTATTGTTGACATGGGACTAGAACATCGGAGGACCCCGAAGATAAGCGCAAAATTATTCGGTGGCGTGAAAACCACCAGGGACTTCTGAGTTGAGTATATGGCTTGCATGCTGGAGATCTCCGAAGCAGAAAGCCCCCTTTCCTTTCTTCGTTCTTTTATATAGCTTCCGCCTCGCTTCATTGGCACGCCGGCACGCGACAGTCTTTCTCTCGGCCAATTGAACGTTCTCTCGCTATACTCACGTACCCATGGAACTTGATCCAGAAAAGGGCCACGGCGTGGCTAACAACACAGCCGATGAAAAATCTGCTCTAGACATCACGTCAAAAGATGTGTCCGGCCCGAAGTCAGTCACTTCCCAAAATGGCGGCGTACTATCCAAGCTCCGCGAAATAGAGGCTCGCATGGACAGAAAACTCGGCGTGGAGTCTGAAGCCATCAACCGCAAACGTGCCGAGGATAAAAGAGAAGTCACATGGATTGAAGAGCTGACGATGGCGCTGTTGTGGGCCAGCGGCACCATGAACACCTCTTGCTTCGCAACCGGCTTCTTGGGCTGGCAGTTCGGGTTGAGTTTGAAGCAGTCGATCCTCATTACCATCTTTGCTTCGATTTTGGGCGGTGCTGTTACTGGTTATTGCGCAACCTTCGGTGCCGCGACGGGGTTGCGCCAGATCAGTGTGAGCCGTTACAGCTTTGGTTGGTGGCCAAACAAGCTCATTGCGCTCCTCAACAGCATCCAGCAGATGGGATGGGCTGCAGTCTCCTGCATCACGGGAGGCTTGGCCCTGACTGCTGTTTCTGAAGGCCAAGTCTCGTTAGTCCTTGGCATCATCATCCTGGCTGTTGTTGCACTGCTCATTTCTTTTGTCGGCCTGAACGCTATTTTGGTCTACGAGCGATATGCGTGGATCATTTTTTTCATCATCTTCCTCATCATCTTTGGCGAAACCGGCAAGTACGCCGACAACGACACTCCTGCAACCGCCACTGGCGCCACCCTCGCTGGCGCGGTTCTGAACTTGTTCGCGGTCGTTTACGGCTCCAGCGCCTCATGGTGTACAATGGCCAGCGACTACTACGCCCACTACCCCGCCAATGTCAGCCGTGTCAAGGTCTTCTTGATGACCACATTCGGTATTTCGATTCCTACATCCATTGGTATGGTTGCAGGCTGCGTTGTGGCTTCGGCGGTCAACAACAACCACGACTGGAATAACGCATACCAAAACGAAGGACTGGGTTACCTCATCCAGGACATTCTCTATCCAAGAGGCTTCGCAAAGTTCCTCCTGACTCTCCTCGTCCTGTCCGGTATCAACACGAACGTCATCAGCATCTACAGTGCTGCAATTTCCTTCCAGCAGCTCGCACGACCTTTTGCTCTGATTCCGCGATTTATCTGGACCTTGTTCTGTTTTGCCTGCATCCTGGCGTTGGCAGTCGGTGGTCGCGAGCAGCTGAATGCCTACCTGCAGAACTTCTTGAGTTTGCTCGGGTACTGGTGCACAAGTTATGGCGTCATTTTGTTCGAGGAGCATTTCATCTTCCGCAAGGGCAAGTTCGAGAACTACGATCTTGAAGGATGGAATACGCCATCCAGGCTCCCATTGGGCATTGGGGCAGCAATTGCTTTTGGTCTGGGCGTTGTGTCGTGGTGCATGGGAATGAGCGAGACGTGGTTTACCGGACCTATCTCAAAGCTTATTGGAGAAAATGGCGGCGATGTTGCGAACGAGATGACGTTTGTGGTCACTGCCTTGAGCTATATACCAGCAAGGTATTTGGAGCTTAAATATTTTGGTCGCTGACCTGGTAGTTGTAGCATGCTCAAATTGAGAGAGCGGGTATGATTGTCTCTTAGCATGAGTTCATGGCAATCCTCCATGTATCTCAGGTGTTCACTGAGGATCTTCCTTTCAGAGTTTTCGTGCTTCAACTTCTCTATGAATTCTCTGCAGCGCTTCGTAACCATTTCTTGTGTCGCCGCCAGTGATTTCGGCCAGGCAAGTCCTTCTGTTTCATCCGGATTTCCACTACTTAAGGGAGGATCTCTAACGCTGCCCGCATGACAGCATTTTCGGTATAGTCACGGAGAGAATTCGCTGCTGATTCATTGTTCTGCAAAGCCTTCACCCGATATCTTGAACAAAACAGCGGGAATGAACTGGTGAGATAGACTCCTGAAGGTATAAAGTCAAAGCGCATAACCACCCAAGTTGTAGACCATTCTTATACCAACCTATCGATCGTACCAAACCTAATAAAACTTTATAAATTTCACGTCACAATGACTCATTCCACTGTGTTGAGATCATGCCCAAGCAGCGCCCTTTATGGTCCCGCAACATGATGTGATTGAATCAGTCACCTCGGCCGCCAGACATTCGCGGCCACTTGCCGCATCCTCTCTCATTCCGTCATCCACAAAGTTGTCATTTTTCTTTCATTTTCATTCCGGATAAAATTCAGAAAAAAGGCATTGTGATAGGCTTTTCCCAGTCGATATTGTTATCGGTGCATTCGACCCGTTCCCGACATGTACCGAATATCCGGTCCCACAAGCGAGTCTGTTTGCCGTAATTTCCTCTTTTCTTCCAACCCTTGCGGTGGTGTATATCGTGGTCTTCGATGATAAGCTCGACGTCAAGCATTTTCAGGAGCCATGTGAAGGTATTTGGAGGCATGGCATGCATGCGTAAGCCGCTATGACCCGCCAGCTCCGCGAAGACGACATACTGATGGCACACCCACCACTCGTAGAAGCCCATGGGGAAGCCCACCAGCTTCATGGAGAAAAATGTGAGGAGTGGGATGCCAAGAATGTCGAAGAATTCTTGCTCAGTATCGGCATAGAGCGTCAACAACGGGTTAGGGTGCTTGGTCAGGTGGTGAGTGCGGTGGAACTGCCAGAGACCCCATTTACCGACTTCAAATTCATGCATTAGCCGATGATACCAGTAGAACCAGAAGTCAAGCACGATGCCGTAGATTCCGACTTCCAGCGGAAGCCAGAGCCAATTCGTGTCGGCGGGTGCTTGGCTGACGCTGTAGCTGAGGAAGACAGCGACGACAGGTCGGAAGGTGGATGTTGATACGAGGGACATCACAACCTTTGCGACCCCGACATCTGGAACCCCGTCTCTTTCGTGCACGTCACCGTCGAGAAAGCCGGTTTGGTGGCCTATGTGACGGAGGATATGCAGTTCGCGTATCGCAGTGAGCTTGAAAGCAACGCTGTAGAAAATGGAGGCTTGAAAGGCAGAAAAGTTATCACCAGTGTATGTGATGTATAGGTGCTGAATAAGAAGTGGGATAGCAGCATGCACTATCACCCAGCGTTGAGTACCGGATAAGTACGGGACTCTGTCGCTCTTCTTGTGCACCGGAACCGCCCTGTCCAAGGAGATAGGATGAATGCCTAGAACTTCATAAAACCAGTGAAAAAATGTCCACTCGGCACGATCAAGGCGGCGCCATGTGGACTTCATTGAGTCCTTTGGATTTGGAGGTTCAACCTCATGGCGCGTCTGTGTCTGAGTGGTGGCCATGTTCCGAGTGCTTACGTGCTTTCGCAGCCAATTGGCAAGTCAAAAAAAAGAAAGAAAACTGACGTCCTCGGGATAGGGGAGGCGTGAGAACATGAAGAGTGGGCCACAAGGCTTCATTTATGCCCAGTGTGCTGCCCAACCATTAGCACGTGTGGGAGAGAGAAACAGGCGATTATTTTGCCTCATTCATGTGATGGATGATGTGGCCCTTGACGTAACCTTGGTTAATAGACCTGCACGTTTCAACCAGCCCTTCCATTGGCCGGGTCGGATTGTAAAGCCACCTGGCTCAACGCCATAACAGTACTGTTCACGGGGCTCTATTTAGTAGTTTAGCCGTCGTGCCGTCGGGCCATTATCGCTTTTGCCTGCTCCGGTCAAGGGACCACGCGGCAGTGCGGAGTCAGGAGTACCCGGTGGGCAGTTCCAAATCGGGTAATTCTTGCGGGTGGGCGGGGGGGCATGTATTGTTTGGCAACGACGACTTGATTGAGCATGCGATGAATGCATAATGCGACCTGGAGTGGCTTATCAAAGCAACAGTTCCATTGAGAGCCGCGGAACTGTTTCACGTGCCGTAGGATTTGACGTCGCTTCTAAGCCACGCTTGACTATTTCAACAAAGGCAACTCCATGTCAACTGAAGCTAAGATGCTGGATGTACTCAGTTACCCGCTGAACGTCACATTGTAGGGGGTATGTTCAATAAATGCAAATATGGCAGTTCGAGTACTTGACTGCTTGAAGGAAAACCATACCAAGCTATATCAGATGGCACGTTTGAGCCCGGTAAGGAGCCCTCAGCCGTCACGACACCCGCACTGATGAATTGAGGTAAGGTCAAGAAATGGAAAGCCCACTTTCGAGAGTATTCTATCAATTAGTAATTGAACAGTCATCTTCGTGATATTTCCGAGAAAATATACACTGGGGCTAGTGGAAAAGAAAACGTCTACAACTATCGCGATCAACAACGCAGGCATCGTGTTTATTGGGCGTATCAGTTGACACAAGGAAGGCCTTACATTTCAACCAATCGAAGGGCTTGAAGTATACAGGGATAACTTCCATGTGACTTTGTGCATATTGAGGCATGTGTCATCTTGCGTTATATGTACTATGTAAGCAAGGGACAAATGTCAATATCAGCTCGAAACGGGTTGGGGATCCATCCTTAGCGGCCATGTGACCTGAGAAGACATGTAATATAGGTGGGACATGGAATTAGCTGCATATATCGCGACATTTAGAGATCTGTTGTCTTATTAAAGGGCTCGTCCTGCCCACAAGAGCTAACAAACAATAATTCCGCATTTATTTTCAATCAGATCAGTGACAATTCATCAAATCACCTCGTGATAAAATTCTCGCATACTATCCTGAGCTATCTATCGTGACCATGACAGCGACAGCATCAATCCCAGCGCAGCCGCTGCCCCAGATCATTCCGGGAACCGAAATTATGTCAACCATGGAAAGGATCCTCAAAGAACAACTCGACGTCTACAACCACGTGGCCAAAACTGTGCATCCCTCAGATGCATGCTTCGAGAACGCCATAAGGCCTCTAATGAAGATCGAAAATGAAATCCAAGGACAGATGTCAGTCATCGCCATGCTACGCTATGCCTCGCCGGATGAGGCGACTCGCAAAGCATCAGAGGAGGCTATCATGCTCGTGTACCAGGATGGGTCTGACTTAGCGGCAAGAAAAGATATTTACAGCCTTGTCAAAGCTGTGCAAGAAAAGGCCGAGGATCTTGAATTTGAGGACAAGAAGTATCTGGACAGTGTCGTGAGAAGTTTTACGCGAAGTGGTCACGGCAAGCTGGATGATGTTCACATCAGACTCTACCTGGATAAGAGGAACCACATTGACGATCTAAGGCGACAATACAATGAGAACATGAGGAACAACGAAGAAGGTCTTTGGTTTTCTCTCGACGACCTCGACGGAGTGCCCGCGCAGGATATTGCTCGTTTTCCTGCTGCGGAAGATGATTGCAACGGCAAGGACGCGCGGTTCGTCAGCTTTTCGAGGGCAGATGTTAATGCTGTCTTGCAATACGCAAAGAGCTCTGCTACGCGCAAGAGGTTGTACGTTGCCAACGAGAAAAAGCTATCCGAGAACGTGGATTTGTTTAAGCAGATCATTGTGTTACGGGATGAGAATGCGCGCCTACTTGGATATCCTAATCATGCCGCATTCCGATTGGAAAGCCGCGTTGCCAAATCCACTGGCTGGGTCGAAAACTTTCTGGATGAGCTTGAACAAGTCTTGATCCCACAAGGTGAAAGGGAAATGCAACTCCTTCTAGACAAGAGGCACCTTGAGCTTCAGCAAGGCAGCAGCAGGATGCCGCCGTGGGACTACAACTTCTACTCCCGCCTAGTCCTTGAAGATTTGAATGTCAAGCACAACCAGCTTGCAGAATATTTTCCACTTCGTCAAACAGTCCAAGCGATGCTTGAGGTATTCGCTTCCTGTCTTCAACTTCATTTCGTGTCACTCGCCCCTGAGCTGGTATCCAACTCAACTTGGCACGATGATGTTGAGGTATGGAGTGTGTGGGACAGAAGAGAAGCCTCCAATGGCGAATTTGTCGGCTACCTGTATGCGGACTTGCTATCGCGGCCCGGCAAGCACAAAGGCTCTCAGTGTGTCAATCTTCAATGTGGCTACCTCAAAGAAGATGGGACCAGGGTGTATCCAGCCACAATACTCATGTGCAGCTTTCCTCGCCCGACAACCACTGGTTGCGCCCTGCTTAAGCACAGCGAGATGACCTCTCTCTTCCACGAACTGGGACACGGAATGCACGATCTGGTGTCAAGGACATCCTCCGTTCGCTTCCACGGAACGCGGACGCCCCCCGATTTCTTCGAAATCCCCAGCGTTATGCTTGAGAATTGGTGTTGGACGAAGGTTGAGTTGAGACAGATGAGCTGTCACTACACAAAGCTAAACCCCGAATATTTGACTTCGTGGCAGAGTGAGAATCCCGGGAAAGAGAACCCGCCCGAGAAAATTCCGGATGGATTGCTGGACCCTTTAGTAAAAAGTCGAAGTGTCAACAGGGCTTTGACGTTCCTCCGGCAACTGTAAGTCTGATTTGCGGTTTCTCTTGTTGCCTATTAAACCGTGTTGCATTTCTTTGCTGACATGTGGCGTGGAAGTGTATTCGCACGCTTTGATATGGCGGTGCATAATGTTTCTACACAGGAAGAGTGTTTAAGACTGGACCCTGCACACATCTTCAATGAACTCACAGAGAGATTACGTCTATTGCCCAATCCTAATTCAGAGGACCGAGGACATCCTGAGGCGAACTTTCATCATCTAGTATCCGGTATGGACGCTGGGTATTATTCGTATCTCTCGTACGTTATCTACGAACCCCATCACTCTGCCCGCCTCCTCGCATGCTGAGGAAACTAACATCATCAATAGCGCGGCCGCTTTTGCTGCGGACATCTACCAAAACACTTTCGTCGACAACCCTCGCAGCCAGGCAGCGTGGGAGGAATATCGTCGCGGTATCCTGGAGTACGGTGGAAGCAGAGATGAGCTGGAAATGCTGGAACATTTTCTCGGTCATCGTCCGAGTTCCAAGTACCTTTTCCACAGCTTGTAGAGGATTGTTCCCGACAAAGATGTCAATAAGCCGTCTCAAGCACCACAGATCACAGACGTAAACGCTTGCAGCGATGGCGATGACACTGATGTATTTGTGGGTTTATACAGAAGCAAACCCTCTAAAACAGCAACGGGTTCTAAACTTGCAATACAATGCGACGCAATTCTTTCCCTCGGAAGAAACATTGACGGTCTAAATAGCGGAGCGATGAAGGATGGACTGTGACAGTCGACCGGTCCGTTTCAGGTCCGCCCCTGTGGAGGCTGGCAGCTCCCTGCGAGCCAAATGCGCGTACTACGTACGCCCATGACAGGGTGAGCCGGGTGAGCCATTCGAGTGTGCCCCGGCGACTGGGTGCCAGGCATCTCTGCAGCGCAATAGAAGGGGCGGCTGGCTCAGCATAATGGATGATCGCATAAGTCGTCGCGGCTCCCTCGACCATAGCTGTCGAGTCAATCTCGTAGTCTCCAATCTCAAACCATAACGTGTCAATAGCACGATCAGCGATATTCCTGATAAAACCACGAGACGCCCTGATAGAAAAGCCTGCCATAACACCCACGTTCTCCGGCCCTCAAGTGAAGCGACAGAACGACGAGCTGGATACAGCGCAACACTTCCTGACGATGCTCAGGGGCGGCGGTCCATACGAGACGCCCGTCGAGAACCCACAAAGATTCCGAGTGTGGGCACGGGCACGGACATTTGAGCCATCCACATGGCCGATGCGTTCCCGGCGGCCGAGGTCACCGGCTTTGACAGCCGTCGGGGGTGCCGCCCAACTGCACGTTCACATCGACGACGCCCAGCTCGAGTGGGAGTATCGCGACGGCTTGTCCGATACCGTGACAAGGCGGTTTTTATCTTCTGGATGTTAAGTCTACTGAGGTGATCACTAGCTGTACTGCCGTCACCAATCACATAGGTTGTGTCAACCCTCATTCTCCTGGTTCAACTGGGGCACGTTCAGCTCCAAAGCCAGGGGTCGTCATAAAGCTGGCTGGCTGTCTTCCGGTCCTCAGGACGCCACTGCAACATGCCTTTGACAAAGGTCAAGAAGGCTTTCTTTTTGTCACCCTCCAGTCGCGTAGTCGATTTCTCTAAGCTCATAGACTGCGGGATCGGGATTTTGGCTATCCATTCACCTATGCAAATGACAATATTGTCTTAGTTTGTCTGACCAAGATACGAAACCAACGTATCATACGCCGAAACGAAGAGACATACCATCTTCTGCAAAGAACTCGCTGCTACGGTTCCCCCGTCGCAGAAGGTCTGGCGGCGGTGGGCCTAACAAGGCCACTAACTCGGCCAGGTGGGCGCGAGTTAGGTACCTTTTTTCCGCCGGGTCGTTGCCCTGGAAGAGGTGTCTCCCCTCAAATAAGTCCCAGATCTAGTCGCGGATATTTCCCAGTTAGAATCTACGCGAATGCGAATAGTTGATGGTGTCGGTAGTTGAATGTTGAACTAGCTTACCATGACGCCGACGTTCCTATGTCGACAGGGTAGCTCCATTCTGTCTTTAGCATCACCTCGGGAGACCTGTATACGTTTGGTTGCGCGTCGTGGTTCCGCTTCTGGTCGCCCCGAACCGCGGCACCAAAATCGCTTAGGACAACGTTACCGAACTTCCTGGGACGACCAAACTGCCGAGACAGGTATATCGGGGCCCCATTCACGAATTTTCTAGGCGAAGGATCATCCATTTCCGACTGTGTGAACGCCTCCAGGACAGACTCGTCTACCAACTCCAGCATAATATTGTCTGACTTGATGTCTTCGTAGCCAACGAACTCCATTAGCATATTCAGGGAATGCAAGAGATGAGGAGAGGGACAGCGGGACTCACCAGTGTGGACGATCTTGCACTCCGAATGGAGGTAATCGAGGGCCAAGAACAGTTTGGCAAGGCCTGCTTTCAAAAGTTCTTCACTGAACAGGCCTGCCGGATTCCAACGCACGACGTCTCTCCAGCTATCCCACATGGGCTTTTGGACGAGGCAATGGTGTATGACACCGCCAACACCGGGGCTCTCCAGCTTGAAGGTGTCCAGGGCGGTGCGAACGTGAGGATATCCATGGTGTGAATGGTTTCCCTTGCCCAGAGACTCGTACATTTGGAATTCATCCAGATTGCCACCATCGCGGCTGTAGATCTTCAAAGCCACATATGTGTGTTCCCTGTACTCGGTCAGTACTAGAGGGCGGGACTGGGGGCTGACCTCGGAATGACACACTGAAGATTGCGAGCTAGCCACACTGTTGATGTAGACCCGAAGCCCAACTTGCCTAGCACTTGGTACTTTGCATCGTATACGTCTCTGATGTTCGCGGGATAGTACTGTCCGGCTTTGAACTCATCGAGGTGCTCCTCCTCTAGTAGGGTCGAGTCACTGACCAGAGGGAACCTAGTAGTAGGGAAGTGCAGTGGCAATAATGGGGCTCTGCTCGGCGAAGCCCTCCGAAACGAGTTCCTCACCAATTTAACGAAGGATGCCATCGAAACATTTGCAAAACGACAATTGCGCGCAATGAAGATGGTGACTGGATCGATGGTTCGAGGAGGACTTTGGAAAACGGCACCGGACTACATGTGTCAATACCTGAGGGCACAGAGGGGGCTGGTGCGGTGGCCCCGTCGATGGAGGTTGGTCAGCGCCCTTAAGGTGCGGCGCCTGAGGACTCGCTTCAGTGGGCAGGCTTGCGAAGCAAACGTCTGGTTAGTTCTAAACCCAATTAGGGCCATTGATCTATCAGATGCGGTCCGAAATCAGTCCATTGAAGCCAACGAACGCATTCGGAAGCACTGAAGTCAAAGATCATCGTCGTTGCGGCAGTTACCAAAACCGACCATAGTGTTGGCTGGCTGGCCGGGGCTCCATCACCGCCGTAGGTTCTACAAGAGCACAACCTCGACACAGAACTCCTCTTGCAGGCAACGCATTCTCCAACGCCAGCAGCAGCTCTGTCCTGCGAACCAAGCTGAGATGGCTGGACACCGTACCGGTCGGCCGCATACTGAACCGTCTTAGGACGACTTTGCGAATTTTACATCACCAACAACCGCATCATCTTGGACAGATGGTAGAAGCAACATGAAGAAAGAGCAAGTCTATCTAAGTCTATCTAATACGCAGCTACTCCTCCGTACAGCTACGACGAATCCTGAACAGAAATCCACTGTCTATTTCGTCTTTTCTATCTTTTGGATAACTTAGCCTGCGTTGACAGAGTGCCAACGTTTTCCAAGAATTTCTTTCAGCACTCGCGGCCTCGCGCCTCGCACTTCGCGACTCGCGCCTCACGCCTCGCGACGATGTCTCGGTATAACATGCACGTAGTAGTAGTAGAGCAGGCATACGCATCCCGGCAAGCGAGCCAGCGAGCAACGACGGGAGCATCGCAACACTCACACCCAACAGGCCTGGTGGGTGCTGCAGCCACCCGAGCGGCGCTTCGGCTCGACTCCTCCCCGACTGCAAGCCACCCGGCGCCCCACGCCGTCGTCGCGCCGCAGGACGGAGCCACCGTCACGCCGGCTGCCCCCCCGTTTGCTCCACCGGGCTGGCCAGCTCCCCGGCAAGGCGTCCTCGCCTGGCGTACTCGGAATAGCTGGTAGGCATCATCAATTCATCCATTCACCCAGTGTCGGTGCGCCCACCGATGCGCCGCGCGGCCCCTTGGTGGAAAATGGGTGGCGCTCGTGTGGACTTCTGGCGGTATGACGACGACGGCAACGAGGTGTATAAAGAGGCTTCGTTCGACCCGCGATGAGGAGTAATAGCGACAGACACATCCCAACACCTCCGGCCACTCTCCTCCGTCGCCCGCCATGGCCGCCCCAACGACCCGCAAGGTCCTCATCTCGGCCTTCGGCCCCGTCTCCAACCTCTCCGTCGTCACGGCGCCCATGCCCGCCCCCGGCCGGCGCGAGGTCCAGGTCGCCGTGCTCTACAGCGGCTTCTCGGGCGCCGACGTCAACATGCGGCTGGGCCGGTACCCCTTCCAGAAGGCCGCGCCGCTGACGCCGGGCTACTGCTTCGTCGGGCGCGTCGCCGCCCACGGGCCGGGCTGCACCGGCGCCTTCGCCGCGGGCGCCCTCGTCGTCGCCGTCACCGTCTACGACGCCCAGTCGCAGCGCGTCAACGTCCCCGAGAAGTACCTCTGCGCCGTGCCCGCCGGCGTGGACCCGCGCGTCGCGTGCGCGCTCGCGCTCGACTGGAACACGGCGCAGGGCATGGTGGCGCGCGCCGCCGGCGTGGCGGCCGGGCAGCGCGTCTTCGTCCACGGCCTCAGCGGCGCCGTGGGCTACGCCGTCATGGCCCTGTGCCTGCTGCGCGGCGCGACCGTCTACGGCACCGCGTCGCCGCGCAACCACGAGGCGCTGCGCGCGCTGGGCGCCGTCCCCTTCGCTTACACGGACAAGGGCTGGATCGACGAGATGCAGCGCCTCGGCGGCGCCCACGCCGTCTTCGACCCCCTCGGCTTCGAGAGCTTCGACGAGTCGTACGCCATCCTGTGCGCCGCGCAGCCCAGCCGCCTCGTCGCCTACGGCAACAACCTCGTCACGCTGACGGGCGGCAAGACGCGCTCGCCGATGCCCTTCCTGCTCAAGACGCTGGCGCGCAACGCCGCCGTGTGGTCCAACAAGGCCACCAGCTTCTACTACATCTCGCGCGACGACAAGAACTTCAAGCCGGACCTGGCGACCCTCATGGATCTGGTGCGCGAGGGCCGCGTTGACGTGCCCATTAAGCACGTCTGGGCGCTCGACGACATCAGGGAGGCGCACGAGAGCTGGGGCAAGCAGCCGGGCATGGGGTCTATCCTGGTTCGCGTGTCAGACGAAGGGCCTTCCCAACCGTAGTGCGGAGTTGCTGCAGTGTTTTTTTTTTCCTTTGCTCAAGTGATGATAGTCGTAATGGCGCAAGGCTAGATTGGCGATGGTTGGTTCTTACATGAACAGGAAGTTCTCATTTATACACACGAGATATCCAGGCGTCTAGGTCAGAGACAAGTCAGACCATGGTAACAATAATGCACGTACAATTCCACAATTTCGTATTCGTCTCAGGAATTCAGATTGATACCCGTCGGGATGACCACAGCACGCAATGCAAGCACAGGTGAAGATCGTCGCTTGCTCCAACATCCAGGTCGCAGTGATGTCACCGCCTTGACGTCACAGGCAACCGCACGCGGTTGCACAACGCCTCCTTCACTTCACGCAACAACACGCACTGATACAAAACGTCTCGCTTCACCTGGGTTTCCTTTGACTCCAAATCAGATCGAATCCATCAACTGCTCTCACCCAAAAACTAAGCAGATCAATCCTGGAGCATCAGCTGCATATAAACAGCAACCTGACAGCCATGATGCGCGCCCCGGCTAGCAGCATCCTACGCGCCACGGCGCGCCTCCACCTCCGGCTCCCTCCCCAGCGCCACCTCTCCCTGTCCCTGGCGCGCCTCTCCGCCAAGGACGTGACCACGGCCACCGGAAGGCCCACGACGGAGCCCCTGGCCGACGGCGGCGGCACCGGCGCCAAGGGCCGCACCGGCGGCGGCGAGGCCCTCGGCAGCTCCTCGCCCAACGCCCCGCCCCAGCCCAAGGTCTTCAACGCGAGCGTCTCGGGCTCCGACGACGGCGGCGAGCTCACCGAGGAGCAGCAGAGGGAGGTTGACGAGCACAACCGCCAGTTCGCCAAGAAGCACGACCGCGGCCACAAGGCCCAGAGCGACAAGGTCGATGAGAAGTTTTGGAACCCCGACACCACCAAATCGGGCAAGAAGGGGACGAAGAACACCAAGGGCTGAACAACCAATGTTCCATCCGCACCCCGAGTCTTTCGCCGGCGTTTGTTTTGGTACAGTTTTGCGGGACACGAGGATATAAATACGGTCTGGTGCACGCCGCCCGAGCAAGCAGGCAGGCACACAACACACGATGATACCAGAGGGAAGGGATGCCTTTTTCATAGCCACTAGTCACAGCATACGTAAGGGGCTATTTTGAGCTCGACAAAAGTCAATCACCATTGCCCAGTTTGTGACGGGCGACGGGTTCTTGTGGTTGTGTAACAATAAACCCCTCCCGAGACTCGTGGCGGCATGGCTTGTGCTGGGAGCGCTTGTCCTCAACTCCAAGAAGCAGTAGCCGGACGCCTTTCGAGCGGCTGAGACAGCTCCACGAGGCAACTCCAGTATACATCAGGGCGTAACACATCCTGTGCCTGCATAGCCGGAAACCAAAATGAGAGGGCGCTTACACGTGCATCGCAAGTGCATGGCCAGCCTGTAAGCTTGTGTTGCGCCCTCCCAAAGGTCCGAGCCAGCGACGTTCGTCCAGCCGGTCAGCCTCCAAAGCGAGGTGATTTCAACACTCGCGTACGTCCTCCCATACAACTTTGGAACGTGGCATCCGCCATTATGGAATTCCCGTGTACCTATCATCTCAGGTCAGTCGTGGTTCCGCAAGGTGAATGCTCGACAAATGCTGCGATGAGAGAAAGGGGATCAGGGTAACTATGAACTTTTAAATAGATCATGCAAGGCATGCCTTGTCAAATACAATCTAGCGTAAGTTTGCTTCATCATATAGGAGCTGCAGACAGTGCAGGCACAAGAAGGAAATCAAGACTTCTTACCATTACGTTGCGACTGAGTCGGCGTAGTCACTGGGCCTGAGGTGCCGGCTGCAGTTCGGCTTCATGACTTGGGTTTCGTAAACATCATCATATCCAAGGAACAGCATGCGCTCATTATGGCCGGCCCAAGCTAGCAGAGCCAGCGAACTCGCCGATCGTGCCGCGGACATAGTCCACAACGGCCTTCACCATGCCCTGCGGCCTTGCCTTGCCGTCGGCGCCGCGCACAGGCTCCGTCCCCATGGTCGGCAGCACGTTGTCGCCCGCCGACAGGCTGACGAACAGCGCAAACGGCACCAGCCAGACGCACAGCCCGAAGTACGACGCGATCATGGTGAAGTTCGGCGCGTCCACCTCGTCAATGTACGCCGATCGCTGGTAGGCGCGCGCCTGGCTGTGGGAAAAGTGACGGAACCAAGCGTAGTGGTCCAGAAGGACGAGGACTAGAGACGAAACTTGTCAACCCAAAGCTTCCCTCTGGAGAAGGGGCCACACGGCATACCACACGAGAGGATGAAGAGCGGGTCGCTGAGCTTCACAAAGGGGAAGCGTCGCATGTTACCCAGGTACACGACGTGAGCCGTGACGCCCAGCAGCGTCGACCAGAAGGGGAACCCGTCGATCAGCCACAGCGCGACCTGCACGCCGATGATGGTGTATATGAGCCGCGTCAGCAGGCGCTTCGCCAGGACCGTGTGCTCCTCGACGAGCTCCGACAGGTAGTAGAGCCCCGACGCGATGGCCAGCGTCAGGAAGCAGAAGCCGAGGATGGCTCCCACGTAGCCGATGAGAGGCAGGATCCACATGTTGGGACGGTGTTGCGAGGGCAATGACAGACTGTCAAGGGCCTCATAGCATGGCGGAAACCAGGTGTGGTGGTGGTTGGGAGGGAGAAAGGACAGAGGCAAGTTTTCGCACAGCTGAGGACACGGGTTCAGGGGGCCCGCATCCGGCATTTCAGTCGCGTCGAGCGGGCCGCTCTTGTTCCGCTCCGGAGGCCGACACAATTATCCGTTCTCTGGGCGCAGGTCACGCTGCGTAGGGCATTGCATCGCATGTTAATTTGGGGGGGACGCCAAAAGGCCTTGAAGAACATGAAATATTTGATACATTCAGATTTGTGTTTAAATCATAGTGTTATTTGCTACGAGCCAGACGAGTAGATCGGTCCCGTCCCAACGCTCCGTTCAGGTAGCTTCGCCCTATTTTGTCCACCCCCACCTAGCGCCTTATCGATACCATCTCATGCACCACCACTCAGCACCCGGCCCGCGAAAAAAAAGTCCGGGACGACGGCTTCAACGACACCGACATTCGTCCGCCCGCCATTCTCTACCAATCTCATGACATTCCTCGCCGTATAACGATACTTAACTTCATCGCTTCCTCAAAATCACAGATTAGAGGACCAGAGAGCCCTCTGCTCCCGCGGCCACCATGTCTCGCCCCGAAGATACCCTGTACGGCCTGATGAACCCCTCAACCCACACCGCACCCGACCGCAGTGACTGACCGACTCCCCAGCGCCGCCGACGTGCACTACGATGACATCGAAGCCCGCAAGTACACGACGTCGTCGCGTATCCAGAACATCCAGGCCAGCATGACGCGCCGCGCCCTCGAGCTCCTCGACCTCAAAAGCCCCAGCCTCATCCTCGACGTCGGCTGTGGCAGCGGCCTGTCCGGCGAGATCCTCTCCTCCCTCTCCCGCGAGGAGGGCGGTCCCCACACCTGGGTCGGCATGGACGTCTCCCCCTCGATGCTCGACGTGGCCCTGCAGCGCGACGTCGCCGGCGACCTGCTGCTCGCCGACATGGGCCAGGGCGTGCCCTTCCGCGCCGGCACCTTCGACGCCGCCATCTCCATCTCCGCCATCCAGTGGCTCTGCAGCGCCGAGTCGAGCGACACCTCGCCCACCGGCCGCCTCTCGCGCTTCTTCAACGGCCTCTACGCCTCCCTCCGGCGCGGTGGCCGTGCCGTCTGCCAGTTCTATCCCAAGAACGACGTCCAGCGCAACATGATCACGCAGGCCGCCGTCAAGGCCGGCTTTGGCGCCGGTATCCTCGAGGATGATCCGGGCACCAAGAACGTCAAGCTGTACCTCGTGCTCACCGCCGGCACCAGTGCCGTCGAGGGCGGGCCCGGCGATATCACTGGCGTTGTGTCGGGCATGGACGACGTCGATGTCATGGACGCCCGCAAGAAGATCAAGGCCAACAACGCCTCTGTCAAGAAGGGCAGCAAAGCATGGATCATCAAGAAGAAGGAGCAAATGGAGCGCAAGGGCAGGGTCGTCAAGTCCACGTCCAAGTACACCGGGCGCAAGCGTCGGATCGCCTTTTGAGTGCGGACCGGTCTTTAAACTCTTAACGAACTTTTGCTTCAAATTGCGGCATGGGCATGGCGTTTTGGCGTTTGCCATTGGTATGACCAAAAGTTGTCATTAGATAGGGATGAATAGATACCCTTGCTTCAAAAAGCCTTCATCCATTGAGTTACTCATTGCTGTCACGTTCAAGCACGACCTGCCAAAGCAAAGCAGATGCGACGTCCCGGCCCCGGGCCTCTCATGAAAAAAGCATCTCTGTTCTATCATTGATCTGACGTTAAGCATAAACACCTTTTCCCCTCTGCTCTAGTAGCTCTACTCGGGCTTCATGGTGGGGAACGCCAGCACCTCGCGGATGCTGTAGTTGTCCGTCAGGAACATCACCATGCGGTCGATGCCCATTCCCCAGCCGCCGGTGGGGGGCAAGCCGTGCTCGAGAGCGCGGCAGAAGGTCTCGTCAACCATCTGCGCCTCGTCGTCGCCCTGGGCCTTCTGGCGGGCCTGCTCCTCAAAGTTCATCCGCTGCTCGGCGGCAACGTTCAACTCGGTGTAACTGTCAAGGTCAGCATGCGTACATCTTCGTATGTACGGCAAGAAATGTCACTCACGCGTTGCAAATCTCCTTGGTGGCAACGAAAACCTCGAATCGCTCGCAGAGACCAGGCGTGGAGCGCGACGACTTGGCTAGCGGCGACATCATCTTGGGGTGGCCCATGATAAAGGTAGGGTTAATCTGGATCCAGTCAGCTCTGCGTCTTACATCAAAGATGAAGAGAGCTACTCACGCATCGAGACTCGAGGAACTCGCCAACAAGGGCGTCGATCATACGGGCATTGGTCAAAGGGGGGTTACATTCCACGTTCGTCTTCTTCAGCATCCGCTGGAGGAAGGCGCCAGTCTCCTCGGTGTGCAGTTCGTGGGCAGGAGGGAACTTCTCGCCGCAAGCCTCCTCGAGGGCAGGAATCATGTCAATCTTGGGCCACGGGGCCTCCCAGTTGATCTCGATCTCCTCGCCCTTGATGTTGTGGTACTTGGTCTTGTAGGAGCCGTGGATGTGCTTGACGAGGCCACTGACGAGCTCTTCTGTCATTGAAATGAGATCTCCTACATCGGCATAAGCCATGTAGAACTCCAAGCTAGTGAACTCTGCGCTTGTTAGCGGCTTGATCATTGCCAAGTTCATGAGAAATACATACCGGGGTTGTGGGTGAGGTCGCAGCTCTCGTTTCTAGATCGCATTGTTAGTGTTGAGGGGGGGTGGGGGTCATAGGTGGGGGACCACGATACCTGAATTGCCTCCCCATCTCGTAGACACGGTTGAGACCTCCAACGACCAGCATCTTAAGGTAAAGCTCCGGAGCTACTCGCAGGAACATCTCCATATCAAGATCATTATGGTGGGTCTTGAATGGGCGAGCCGTGGCTCCGCCAGCAATGGTGTTGAGCATGGGGGTCTGCACCGCCACAAAGTCGCGCTCGTCGAACCAGCGGCGGAGGTACGAGTCGACCTTGGCTCTGGTGATGAGGACTTCCCTCGCTCTTGAGTTCATCATCAAATCCAGATAGCGATTTCTGAACCTCGCCTCGTTATTCTTCAGGCCGTAATGCTCATCGGGAATCTTCGAAGGTCAGCATCTGAAACGTCGGGGATAGATGTACTGAGTGCGTCCTACCTGGTGCAAGCACGGCGACAAGAGGGTCACCTCGGTGGCGGCAATGGACAGCTCCCCGGAGAAGTCGCCGCTGCCCTGCTTGGTCTTGGGGTTGGTCCGGGTCGGGTAGCCCTTGATGCCGATGATGTCGCCTCTGCGAAGGTGCATGTGCTGCTCGTCAAAGGCGGGCGCGCCCTCGCCGACGTTGTCGGCCTGCGCGAGGACCTGGAGTCGTGCACCCTGCGATACGTCAGTCGAGCCGTCCAACCCACGTCAGGCAACGGTGTTGGGGGAAGGTGGGGGGCAGACGAACATCGGAGCGGATGTCGTAGAAGTAGAGCTTGCTGCCGGCGGAGCGCTTGACGTAGATTCTTCCGGCCAGCTGGATCTGCTTGGCCTTGTCGGACTCGCCGTTCTTGAGGTGGGCGAACTCGTCGGCGAAGTTGCGGATGTCGTAGGTGACGTGGAACTGGGCATTCGACGTTAGACGAGTCCCGCTCCAGCAGATTCTTGGGTGCCCAAAGTACCTTGTGAGGATACGCCTTGCCCTGCTCATGCAGCTCAGCAACGGCACGCGACCGAATCTCGAAGTACTGCCCAGTCCAAGTCAGTCTCTGCCAGACACCAAGGGGGCGTCAATCGCGACGGCGTCTCCGCACCTGGTTGGGAGTGAGCTCCTTCTCAGCAGCCTCGGCGTTTCTGCTGCCGGCGGCACCGGCCGCGGGCTGGGGCTTGGAGGCCTGCTTCTCCTTCTTGGCGGCCTCCTTCTCGCGGGCCTTCTGGCGCTTCTTGAGCTCCGTCTTGGAGATCATCTCGCCCGTCACCTCGTCGAGGTGCAGCTTGGCGACGGCGGCGGCGGCATCGTCGACCGGCTGCTTGGCGTCGGCGACGGCGTCGGGTCTCGCGGGCGGGTGCTGGTCGGCCATGGCTGTGGTCTCGTGGATGGGGTGAAGTTGCGTGAAGGGGCTGGCAGCGAGTCGACGCTGAGTTTTATGGTCGCGAGTCGAGTCACAACGGCGAGTTTGGAGTCGAGTCACAGCGGCAGCCACTTTCGGGGGCAGAAAATGTCAGTCAGACCCCGCCATCGAACCGTGGCGGGGTTCAGCAAGCCCTGTCCGGCGCCCCTGCAGGCACAGTCCGGAAAAACTCAATTGGCCGGCGGCCGACAGTGGGCATACTGTGCGCCGACAGCGGACGCGCGCCAGCCAGCCAACCATCTTACACCAAACGCTTTGCTTGTCTGACAGGAGCATGCCGATGTTCGCGCCTGCAGGCGGTGCACGCGGTTGTCGATCTTATATCTTGCTTCGGCGGTTCCCAGGTGCATGAGGCGGCTAGCTATCCTGCCTTGGGAATGCCCAAGGCATCAGCGAATCGTCAGCCAGAGGCATCGTGACGGGCTAACGATTTGAGGCAACTCCAGACAACCCTGCCGCAGCATGTCGAAAACAAATCCATGGAAGCGAGGCGTCGTCTGACCACATTATCGGACACACACACACGCAGAGTATAGGGCAGGCTTTCCCTTCCCATGTCCCCGCCGCAATGGAATCACAGTGCAGGCTTCCTTTAGTCCGCCGACCCACACTTGCCGCCCTCCGCTAACATCCCACCTCAACGTCCAGATGGTGTATGAGTGCATCATCCCGAAGCCACCTCCTGCATCCTGGCTCCCTCATCGACCGACGCACACTCCATCGGCCGGGCGCTGCTACCCCTTTTCAGGAGACACGGACCTCACCACAAGGGTGCCGGCAACTGCCGCGTGACACCGGCTCGTGTCTGCACGCTCCAGTTCTAGCTTTGGGGAAGAGGCCGCCGCGCACCGTTCTCGCCCCACAAGGCCGACTCCTGAGCAGGGAGATCACGCCAGACGGCCTCGACGACCTCACGTTCTTCAGTGCCGCAATCTGCCGCCGTGCTTCTGCTTTGCTTCTCGTCTTTTCGAATCTCCATCGTCTCTACTCTCACTCCCGTTAAGAACCCTCAAACGTCAACTCTCAGCAACCATGGCGCTCTCCCGCCGGGCCGCGAAGATCGCCGCCCCGGATCCCAACTCCATCAGTTCCATCTTGATGCCCGTCCTCACCAACCTCTACGATGCCACGTCCAACCCTTCCGGCATTGTCAATCTTGGTATCGCGGAGAATAGTCTCATGCATGAGGCGCTGCTCGCCCATATCCACAGCCACATGCGCATACCTGCACAATCCCTAACCTATGGAGACGGGTATGCCCGCCTCCGCGCGGCCGTCGCCCGCTTCCTCACACGGCACCTCCGGCCCGTCACGCCGATTGACTCCACGCACGTGCTCGTCACTAACGGCTGCACGTCGGCCATTGAGAACATCGCGTGGGCGGTCGCTGACCCCGGCGACGGCATCCTGCTGGGCCGGCCGTACTACGGGGCGTTCCCGTCGGATGTCAGCCGGAGGACGGGCATCGAGCTCATCCGGCCGGCTTTTGGGGGCTTGGATCCCATGGGTCTCGAGGCCGTCAGCAAGCACGAGGAGGCCATCCTCGCCGCCAAGGAACGCGGGCAGCGCATCGCGGCGCTCATCCTCTCGCACCCGCACAACCCCCTTGGTCGGTGCTACCCCCGCGAGGTGCTCGTCGCCTACATGCGCCTCTGTGAGCGATACCAGGTGCACCTGATCAGTGACGAGATCTACGCACTCTCCGTCTTCGAGAACCGCGTCGACGCGGACTCGGACACGGCGCCGGTGCCGTTCGAATCCGTCCTGTCCATCGACCCCGCCGGCATCGTCGACCCGTCGCTGCTGCACGTTCTCTGGGGCATGTCCAAGGACTTTGGCGCCAACGGCCTGCGCATGGGCTTCACCATCTCGCAGCACAACGGCCCCGTGCGCACCGCCCTGCAGTCCATCTTTGAGTTCTCGTGGACCTCGTCGCTGTCGGACCTGGCCACCGCCAACATCCTGGAGGATGACGCCTGGGTCGAGGGCTACATCCGCGAGAACCAGCGCAAGCTCGCCGACCACCACGAGAGGGTCGTCCTCTGGGCGCGCGCGCACGGCATCGAGCACGCGCCGGGCGCCAACGCGGGCTTCTTCGTGTGGGTGAACCTGGGCGCTGCGTACCAGAAACACCATCCGGGCGAGGAGATCGAGGACATTTACGCGGTAGTGCTGCGCAGCCTACTCGAGCACAAGGTCTTCCTGGCGGACGGCGTGCGGTTCGGGGCTGAGCAGCCAGGGTGGTTCCGCATCATCTTTTCGCAGGAGGCGGATTACTTGGAGCTGGGTCTGCAGCGGATCGTGTCGGCCATCAAGGGAACGGTCCTGAAGATACCGTGCGAGACGAATGGCGTGGCGGCATAAGCGGCTTTGTACATACGTATATTGAAGATGCATGCAACATCAATAACCCCGGATGCTCAATAGACGGCGATCAGATCAAGATACGCAGATGCAGATTTCCAGACAAGTCGTTCGCCGGACCTGTCGCGCTCGAGGTACGTGAGCATGCTCCCATCACTTCATCAAGCCGCCTGCGACCCAAACTCCTCCTCCTGCTTGGCCCCCTCGCAGGCCCGAAGGTACTGAACCCGATCCTTGGTGTAAAACTCGACGCCGACGTTGCCGCCCAGGCTCGCCGCCCCGCCGTCGAGGCCGCCGGCCTTGATGCACGTCATGCCCGGCATCACCTCGAGCTCCGTGTACAGGCTGCTGCCGCAGGTGCCGCAGAAGAAGTGCTTGTTGACCTTGCCCGAGGCGCCGGTCACGTCCCACGTCTTGGGCGTGCCTGGAGCGTGCGCCCGCGCCGTCAGCAAAAAACATTGAAGCTGGAGGTGAATCCAGGCTGGCGTGAGATGAGAGGTCGCACGTACCCTTGGTGACCTCGAACGACGTGCGAGGCACGACGGCGTTGGAGGTGAATGCGCCGCCAGTCCACTACGACAGGACCATTAGCCACCCCCAGCTCGTCCGCAACAGCACTTCGTCGGATCGAAATCATGGACCGTTTACCTTCTGGCAGTCCACGCAATGGCACAGCGCCGTAGCCGCCGGCTCCCCTGTATCAGGCCGCCACCATCAGCACGCCGTTCCCCCACCACGATCGTGTACCCGAGACGGGGAATCTTACCGGAGAACTGGTACGCGATCTCCCCGCACGCACAACTTCCCTTTGTCGTGGCCATGATTTGCTAAACACCGGGACTCGCTTTGACAGATTCAGGGACAGGGGGCTTCTGATTCGTTGGGCGTCTGGTGCAGATCTATCAAGGTCCTCGTGGGCTTGCGCCGAACGCTCGCTTTTATACCGTCGTCTGCGCCTTTGCAACGACCGGCGTGCGGGGCGCTATTGAGTCCGAATGACGAGACTACGCATGTGGGTTGACGTACGAGTACGATGAGATTTTGGAGGGACTTCGTACGAGCTCTCATCTGGCCGAATGGGAGGGGCGCCGACGTTGGCTCAAGGGTCATGACGCCCGGCAGCATGACAAATAGTACCATGGCTTTGCTGCCGGCACAGGTGTTGTGGCGCCGCGGCCAAGCATCCGCAGCGCCGAGCAATCTAGTCTGGCACGCATGATTGGCGAGGAGACTGGTCGTTCTCTGTTGGAATAGTAATCACGATTTCACGACCCCCGGGAAGCTGACTCGGTGTGGGGCAATGCGCTCCGGTTCCCTCTCGCCGTACTCCGTAGGTACACGAGTGCAGAAGTACATGGAAACAATGAGTATCTATCATTCAAGACTGTGCTCTCCCTGCAATGCAATGCTTATACATACAATCCCTCCCCCTTCATCCTCCCCCGGTCCTTCGCGTCAACCTTCTCACATATCCGGTGCCGCCGCTGCCCTGCTGACAGGGCTCCCTCCCCCCGATTCGCCTTTTAACTGTCGAGGTATCAAATGCCTGGCCTGCACGTCCGTCCAGACTCCGCGCCGGGCCCACCAGCGTCGTCTTCGGTAGGTTTCGTATCTGTGTGGTTTCGCGTGTTTAGATGGTCTCCATCTTGTCGAGGATGGCCTTGGTGAACTCGTGGGTGGTGGACTCGCCGCCCATGTCACGGGTGCGGACCTTGCTGGGAGGGTGTTAGCTCAACTTGTTCACTGTCGTTGCGGACGGGGAAGGGCGGGGAAGACGTACCCCTCGGCGATGACGGCGTAGACGGCCTTGGAGATGCGGTTGGCGTGCTCGTCGAGGCCCAGGTGGCGCAGCAGCATGCTGCCGGACAGGAGCAGGGCCGTCGGGTTGGCCTGGTCCTTACCCTTGATGTCCAGGCCGACGTGGCGGCAGCCGGGCTCGAAGACGGCCACGTCGCGGCCCATGTTGCAGCCCGGGACGATGCCCGGTCCGCCGACGAGGGCGGCGCCGATGTTGGACAGGATGCCACCGTACAGGTTGGGCATGACCATGACGTCGAACTGCTGCGGGCGCGAGACGGCCTGCATGGAGGCGTTGTCGACGATCATGTCGTTGACCTCGAGGGTGGGGTACTCCTTGGCCACCGAGTGGAAGGTGCTGCGGAAGAGGCCGTCGGCCAGCTTCATGATGTTGGCCTTGTGGATGCACGTGACCTTGGAGCGGCCGTTGGCGAGGGCGAAGGCGAAGGCGAAGCGGGCAATGCGCTCCGACTTGGCGCGGGTGATGATCTTGAGCGACTCGACGACGCCCGGGACGCTCTGGTGCTCGAGGCCCGAGTACTCGCCCTCGGTGTTCTCGCGGATGATGCACAGGTCGACGTCCTTGTGGCGCGTCTCGTAGCCGGGGATGTTCTTGATGAGGGAGATGCTGGCGTAGATGTCGAGCTCCTGGCGCATGGCCACGTTGAAGCTCTGGTGGCCGGAGCGGCTGACGGGCGTGTGCAGGATGCCCTTGAGGCCCAGCTTGTTGCGCTTGAGCGAGGCCACGCTCTCGCGGAAGGCCTCCTCGGTGCGGCTGCCGCCCTCGATGACGCCCGAGACGGCGATCTGCTCCCACTCAACGGGCACGTTGTCGGCCTTGAAGACCGTCTTGACCGACTCGGCCACCTCGGCGCCGATGCCGTCGCCGGGGATGAGGGTGACGGTGTACTTGCCGCCGAACTTGGCGGGCTTGAAGATGTCGGACTGGACGGTCGCGAACGAGCGGACGAGCTGCTGCTGGGGCTGACCGGCAGCGCCGCGCAGGATCTGTAGGGGGGCGGGCGTCAGTAACGGGGCCATTTTTGCCGTGGTGTTTCTCTGAGCTGCCGCGCAGCCTGGCAGCCGTCGACCTGCATCTCCTCGAGGGCACATCCCCTCGAGGGCACACCTCTTCGAGGGCACACGTCCCCGACCCTCCTCATTGTCCGACACACGGCCCAGCGCGCGTCGTCGCCACCCGCAATGCAATGGCAAGCCACAATCTTTGTCCCTCACGGCAGAGCACTCAGCAGCAAACAGCAACGTACCTGCGCCGTCCTCAGAGAGCTTCGCGACAGCATGGTGTCTAGAGACGGGAGACCGGAAGAGGGGAGAGACGAGGGTTGTAGAGCTCAATGCGTGTCCTGTGCACAGCAGAGTCGTCGGCGTCGGCGAGACGGGAGGAAGAAAACAAGAGGCGAAGGTGAGTGCGAGGTGAGGCTTCGGCCAGGATGCGCGCTGCGGATCTGCGCCAAATGGCGCAGCAACGTTGCCCTCGTCCACTGAGCCGCTCGGCCATTGCCGGCGCTGCTGCCGTGCCTGCCTCGAATTTTTTTTCCTGCGCTGCCCTGCGCTTTCCTCCGCCGCAGAGCTTCGGAAAAAGAGCGGAATGCGACGTCTCCTCCGAGCAAGCCGCGGCGCTTGTCCCGACCCGGCCTAGCGTCCGGCCCAGCGGCCGCCCCGTCCTGCTGAGCTAAAACTCCGTGTGCAACGCGCTACGAGCACACCTACGAGTAACGCCAACAGACGTGAATACTACGTAGGTAAGTATTCAAGCCCAGACGAACAGTCACTCGGACGCCAACCGTCCGTCCAGTCAACCGTATACAAGTATGGATTCATCTCAAGCCATGAACGAGGCCGGCAACCCGGCCGCCCTTCTGCATCGTCTACTCCAACACCAGGCCCTTTACGGGGTACCATCTGATCCCACCCGATCCCGGCGGCCGCCTTCGTTTTCTGTATTCCGTTTTCGTAGCCCTGCCCCTGATGCCCGCGTCTCCATCATCGAGGCTCATCGGAGCCCCGTCACATAACCTTCATACATACATACACGTGTCACGTAAGCGTAAAACCAGGCCGCCTTCTCAGGCTGCCTCCTCGTCCAGCGGTTCGACGCGCACCAGTATCTCCTCCAGCAGCCCCTCCAAGAAGCTGACCACGTCTCGGCCCATGCCCACAGGCTCGGCCTTGTCGTACTGGTCAATCTCCTTGCACACATGCGCCAGCTTGTACACCAGCTGGCGCAGCTTCTCGTGAGCTGCCTCGGCCCGCTGCTGCCTCGCCGTTGCCGCTGCCGGGCCGTCCTGAGCAGGCTGCAATGATTGCTGCAGCCGCAGCTGCCGCCTCTTCAGGGCTTCCTCCAGGGCCGGGAAGATGACGTCGTTGAGCGCGTCCAGCTCCCCGTTGGGGTTTGCCGGCGCTGGAGACGGAAATGACGAGGGCGCGACGGAACCTTCTGACGGTGCCGGGGACTGCGATTTCTGCGGTGCGTAGTTGACGCTCGGCGCGCGCTGGGCCGCGTCTTGCTGTTGCGGCGCGGCACGCTGCGCCTGGCCCTTGTAGGGCGGGATCTCTGGGATCGCCATGGTCGGTGCTCTCGAGTCCGGCGGCCGTGCGACAGTATTGTGAGGCGGTGGCAGCGGCTTCTCGGCTGCCGATGACTGTGCGATCCCCGGCGCTGCGGGCGGGCTCAGGTCCAGGTTCAGGTTCAACATGCCCATATCGCGCTGAAGCTGAGCTTGCAGGGCACGGTCATAGTCTGGCGACTGCGGAGATGCATTCGGCCGCGGTGCCATGTGTGTGAGGTTCCTCGAGGGCGTCGCGGGTCCTGCCCGCGTCGGCTGCTTCATCGGGCTCTGCGGCAATGGTACTTTGGTCGGCGAGCTGGGTCCCGGATGAGCCTGCGCCGGCACTGGTCTGCGCTGAGGACTGGCCTGTCTCGAGGTGCCGTGGTTGGCTGCCTTGAGAGTATCGCTAGGCTGCAGAGCAAAGTCCCTCGTCTTGGTTGGGCTCGCTTCTCGCCGCCTCTCGTCATAGTCGCCGTAGTCGTCGGCACCATCCATCTGGCGCGAGCATCTGGCGTTGGTGGCGCTCTCGTCCATGGCGTTGAGTCCCGGTCGGCTGACAATGCCGCCTCTGTCGCCCACCAGCCTCACGGTGCCAAAGTCCCACATGTCCTCGTCCACCTTCTCCTGCTCCGTTGGGGCACCGCCGTCGGCCGTATCCCAGTTGTCGTCGTCTTCTCCCTTGTGCGTCAGAGCCCAGCGGCTGTGGCGCTCGATCAGTTCGGTGAGGTACGTCGTCTTCTTCGCCTTTCTAATGAAAGGGTGACGAAGCAGATCCCTCGCAGTCGGCCGGTCCTTGGGGTCGCGCTGCAGGCACAGCTCGACAAAGTCTTTGAAAGCCTTGGTGAAGTTGCCCTCTAATCTCGGCGCAGGGTTCTTGGGGATGAGGAACAGCACCTTCATCGGGTGGATGTCGGCGTAGGGAGGCTCGCCATTGGCGAGCTCGAGCGCGGTGATGCCGAGCGACCAGATGTCGGCCTTGTGGTCGTAACCGGACTGCTTGATGACTTCGGGGGCCATCCAGAAAGGTGTGCCGACAAAGGTGTTCTTCTTCGTCATGGTCGCCGAGAGCTGGCCGGAAACACCAAAGTCAGCAAGCTTGACCTGGCCAACACTGCTGAGGAGCACGTTGGCGGCCTTGATATCTCGGTGCAGCTTCTTGTCCGAGTGCAGGTAGTCCAGCCCCATCAGCAGCTCCCGCGCGATGATGGCGATGTAGTCCTCGCCAATCAGCCCCGGCTTCATGAGGTCGGCGCAGCTGCCGCCGGCACAGAACTCCATGACGATCCACAGCTCGGCACCCTTGGCGTAGGATCCGTAGTACTTGGTTACGTAGGGCGACTGCAGCTCCGAAAGAATGGCGATTTCCTGGATGATATCCTCGACCTCGTCTTCGGCGTTCTCGATGTCGATGACCTTGATGGCGACGGCATGGCCGGTTCGCTTGTCAACGCTGTCGGAGGTAGATGGTCAGCTGCTTCGAGCCAGAGAGAAAGATTGGCGGGCTGGGAAGACAGGCGTACCCCTTGAAGACCTTGCCAAAGCTGCCACCACCTGTGACGAGCCACGTTAGTTCCCCGGGCGCGCTTCGAAGCTGCGAGGCCGCAGCGCTCACCAATGCAGTACTCCTTGGTGTACAAAAGCTCCGGGTCAAGAGACCCGTTGTTCTCGTCACCGTCGTGGCTTCTGCTCGCCATGGCGATCCAACGTTGCGCCGCGTAAGGCGCACTAGCCGTCGTGGTCTCTGGGTGTATCTCGCCTCGGTTTGTAGCTGCTGCGCTTCGTCGTCCAAGATCTTTTGTCCTCGCAGGAGCCTACGCTTCCGAGAGAGCGCCCCGTCGCCTCCCTTGCGGTGGATTCTAAGATGAGAGCCAGCAGTGACCTGTCCTCTGCCGCTGGCGCTCCCAGGCTGTGGGCTGCGAGGGAGCGGGATAGGTGAAGCGAGGCTCGCCGGATGGGCGATGACCAAGGCTCCTATGCGTCTAGAGTACGACGTCGGTAAGGGGCGAGACGCAGGTTCACTTCAACATCAGTCAAGAGCTCTGCCCGCTTTCAGACTTTCGCAGTGTATCGCTATACCAGCTGACCCGATGAACAAAACAATAGAGGTGGGCGGTCGTGTTTATGGGGGATTGCGGGCGGGCAAGTGATGACGGTGGGTGTGGGCGGTGGTGGGTGGAGCAGCAGCCAATGCCGCGTCCCAGTGGAGGCTGAATGGACGGGACCCCTGGTAGCTAGCGCTAGCTCCCTTGAGGGGGGGCGCTATGGGCCAATCCCTCCTGCTGCGTGCGTGGTGGGGTGAGGGGCAACAGCTCGCTGTCCTCGGCCCTGGATTCAAAACAACCTACAGGTACGGCGTCCCAGTGGCCTCGCACTATTGGCTGGCACCCCAACTTGGCCTCGAGGACGCCCGGGTGTTTGACATGATTCGATCTACGGACTTCACGCAATGGCCTCTTCGTCTTCGTGCAGAGCGCTGATCCTCTCACTCGTACGTGGGAGCCGCTGCCGACGTGCGTCGGACGAGACATTGCGGAGCATCGCGGTCGACAAGCTTGCATTGACCAGCTAACCGAGAACATCCTCGCGGGCTTCAGATTGACCCCACGCTCCCCAGTCCCCGTGTCTATTCGCATGATATACGACGAATGGCCGCAGCCCCGTCAGGTAGAAATTCTATTTGTGCAGCATCCTCGCAGCATCTGGCTTGATCAGCAGGCTGCTGTTCCCACGGCCCCAAGATGCCTCTGAAGTCAAACCCGAAGTCAAACGTATGGAAAGTGTTCATGACTTGGCCATCCGCCTGTCACTATTCCTCGATAAACTCGATCATCACCGTGCCCTGCTTCAAGCCGTTTTCCTCAATCGTGCTGTCCAAGCTGTCAATCAGATCTTGGCCCTGGGGCATTTTCTTCAGCTCAAATTCTATGCCTTCCTTTCCGTCCAGGGGTTCTGCCTTGAGCCACTCGTAAATTCTGCGCACCGGGTCCTGCAGGTTGAATCGCCGAATGACACGTCCGTCTGGGTGCCGGAATTGGATCCGCGTCGTAGTCGCCGGGTCATTCGCCGGCTCCGAGTGTGGGTTTGCGCTGGAGACTTTCGAGAACGGGCTCTCTGATGGCACCTGCTCCGGCTGCTTGCCCTTTGCGTTCGCAGATTCCGGTGGCGCGGGCGACTTTGTCAGGGCATCCGGATCGTAGATGTTGGGAGTCGAGGCTGAGCCGCTGCTTTCGCCGCCGCCGCCGCTGCTGCCACCCCCTGCTGCCAGGCTGTTCTTGAGCGCCATCTCCAGCATCTCCTCCTCCGTCATGCGGTCAACGTCCACCACCTGCGGCTTGCGCGCCGTCGCCTTGGCGACTGGGTTCTTGCTGTTGACAGCCAGGCTGTAGCGGTCTAGAAACTCTGCAAGCTCGGCGTGGAAATCGGCGGCAGAGGGGAAGGGCCTGCCGCTCCAGACCTTGACCTGTTCGCCCGTCCGGGGGTCCACGATGGAAACGTGCGGGTAGTTGTCGGGGTTCTCGTGGCTCCCATGAGGGAAGTAGAACGTGACGTACTCCTGGGCATCTGGGTAGTCCTTGTCATACTGCAGAAAGATGAAGTTTTCTGAGACCAGGTCGCGCACGGCCTCATCCTTCCAGATGTCTCGATTGAGAGCCTGGCAGTTGAAGTCGTTCATGTCCTGCAAGTTGACCAGTATCCACTTCTTGTCCTCCTTCCCCAGCGTGCGAGCTTCGTCCCAGGATACGCGGGCCATCAGGGAATACGGCGGCCGGAACAGGTCTTCAAGTCTCCGAGCGTGAGGTCCATCTCTGTCGCTCACGCTCGACCGTGGCGCAGAGCCATCTCCCCAGATCCGTTGACCAAATGGACCTCCAGAGGGCGCTGCGTTTCCAACGTCAGCCAAGATGATCATACATCAACGCAGAATCATGAGGGTTCGCAACATACGGGGTGGTGGCCGTCGTCTTCTCAGCTGCTCCAAAATAGCAGATCCCATCTCGTCATCGCCGCCGCCGCCCCAAGCCGGATCGGGGGCAACCAGCGTTTCTGTGGTTCTCGCAATGGGAGCTCGCACGTCGTCGTCGCCTGAGGGGCCCGACCCCTGGCCGCCTTGATACAACTCCTCTTGCAGGCGCTTCGCCATTGCGGCGTCCTCTTCCTCCTGCGCCATGGCGGCCGCCTGCGCCGCCGCGGCTGTGCCATCGTCATTGTCGAGCTCGTCGTCGTCGTCGTCGTCGTCTATAGGCATAGCGTCATCATCCTCGTCATCGCTGATAGTGATGACGCCGCCAGGATCTGAACGGCCAATGTTGGGCCGAGTAGATGCAGACTCTGAGGTATGGCCCGAGCGGCCATCGCCACCAGAGACGCCGGCGCCGACACCAGAGACAAGTTCTGGGTTCTCGAAATAGAGGCCGATAGCTCGCTCAAAGTCTCCGCCTGCCAGTTGCAGGAAGCCGCGCGCCACATCGGCACTCGCGCCGGTGATGGAGACGAACGTAGGAATTTCTTCGTCCATAGCCGCCACGCAGTCGTCACCGAGCCAGGACGACGGTATATGAACCTGTTCGGCTCGTTCGAGGTCGGCTGCACACGCGCAGGCGGAAGGTCGTCCGTTTAGTCAGCCGACAATCGTATTTGTCGGGTGAGACACGGGTCAAATCGCTCGCAGGGACAAGACAGCCTCCGCACAAGGCTCTCTGAGAAGCGTGGTATGCCTGGGCTCGTAGGGTGGCGCCCGACGGAAAGGACCTGGGCTGTCGGTTCGGATGGCGTTCAGGTATCCCGTAGCGTACGCTCCAGTAGACGGGAATGCTGGCAAACCCAAAAAGGGCGGGAGCGCGTGGGTGTTCCTGCGCCGTAGTCGTAACGGTGTCAGGATTTGCGTAGGATGTCGCTTCGCGTTGGTGAAGGCGTGGATGCAGGCTTGGATGCGGACTTGCGATGGCGTGGGTTTACGGCAACGGGTTGTGCCGGCATCAGTGCAGAGCAGAAGCTGTTGCTGTTAGGCTGTCGCTGCGGGAGCTGCAGGCACCCCAACACCATGACGCAACAAGGCACTGGAGCCTGCTACGTGGTACAGCTGCCAGAAGCTCCCTGTGGCGTCGGCCAGTGCTGAGTGAGGTACAGCAGCTGCCGCCCTGTCCAGCGTCTGCCCACAGAGGAGGGAGGGGCTGCACAGTGCAGTGCTCGTGCTGGAGTCTGGACATCCCGCCGGATCATTCAGCATGCCGCTTCCGAAGTCTATGCGACAGCAGCTACCCTAGACAACATCAAGAGTCGACCATGGCAACGCAGATTAAAGTGAATAGGAGGAGCATTTGTAATTTGCATCTCTCAGGTGCGGAAAAGCTTGATTTGGAAGTCAGGAGACTCTAGAAGAAAATGGTTTCAGCGCTGTGGGCAACGTCTGCTTGGATCGTCTCCTTGCCAAGCGGAGGCGCTTGAAATTGTGGTTTAAGATGATCTGATCATCCCGACGACGAGGACACCAGACGGACGAGATAAACATCAATTTCTCCGAGCAGGTCTATCTACCCATCTCTTACACAGGGCTATCTTGCCGACGAGCCTCCTGCAACTCTTTGGCCACGTCTTTCCACGCCCTTTGCACGTCCAGCGACCTTTCCTCCGCCATCGCCGACTGAAACATCTCGTCTAGGCTGTTTGCAAGCTCCGCCTTCCCAAAAACGCCGCCAATCTTGGCCTTGAGTGTCCCCGAAACGGCTTTCACACGCTTCGCTCTCTGTGGTTCCGTTCCTGCGTCTGCTCGGTCCACGTCCAGGCTCTCAAGATACGCAGCTAATATGGCGCTTCCGTCGAACGAGGACGGCGTGGCATCGACTGCAGCTGTCATCTTGGTGGCGTCCGCCATCAGGTCGCAAACGCAGTCATACCAGACCTCTCGCTTGATGACATCGAATTTGGGACTTGAAAGATACGGCCTGAGGTTCTTGACGATGAGCTCAAGGATCGCCCGGAAGTCCTTCGCCTTTGACGGCGCGTACCCGCGCGCAATGGCCTCAAAGGCATTCCTCGCCGTCTTGAACGTTATGTCCTCCTTAGGGCCTTCCTTGGAATCAATCTCCATTTTGTCTTCGTCCTTTAACTCATCGAGATACTGCGTAGTGATGTCGACGATATCCTGCAACATGTCGAGGTCCTCTCTGGCCTGGGCAAATCGCCACAAGCATCGGAAGGCGTGAATGCGGTACTCGTCATTGTTTCGCTTTGCTTCCCTAATAGCAATTTTCTGCATCTGTGCCGCAATCTGGCCATCCTTCTTCCAGAAACTCTGACCCTGCTCGACAAATTTGGGATACGAGTCCAGCAGCTTCTCCTTGCCTGGGAAGGTTTTCAGGGCGAGGGCTTTGTCCAGGACTGGCCAAATGGCCTGCAAGGTCGCTTCGGCGATTGCACCGGTGGCATCGCTGGCACTGACAACATCAGAAACCATGGCTGCCACCGTGAAAGCTCCCGTGTGTCGAATGGCCCACTGAGCCGTGTCTTGGCAACGTTCGACCAGGGCAACGATCTCAGGCACGTAACGCACCACCGTACGGCTGCTTCCGGAATGTTGGGACCATACTTCTTCAAACATCTTGGCAGTATACTCGTCGCAGTCATGAGAGCCAAGGTATGCGAATGGGAGGAGCATCGTTTCTTGGGCGGTGAAGTGGTCTGGAGACACCTTTGCCAGCGCGACCACGACGTCTGCAATCTTCTGCCGGCGACTCTCATCCTCAGACTGGAAGTACATGTCCATGGCTCGCTCGCAGAACCGGGCCTTGGACGCGTCTGGGGCGGCCCGCATCATGTATGCCGATGCACGAGCGTAAGCTTGGCTGACCTCGTCATTCTTATCCAGTACTTGCTTCTCAAGCAGTTGCATGAGTCGACTTGACACAGGCTCGATGTCGCTGGCGTGGCGCGTCGCGAGTGTCGTTAGTACTCGGCTGCAGCCAATCTTCGTGGGCATGCCGATTGCAGTTTTGATCGTGGCCTCCAAGTGAGGTGCCAATTCGGCCATGACACTGGCATCAATAAAACGCAGGCTGTTCTCAATCGCTTCGGAGATGGGTGATTGGTTCACCATCTGAGACCGCAACTTGTCGATCTGGTCACGGCTGTCCTCTCCTGCTCTTTGGTAGTGCCAATTTATCTGCTGCGGCTCGATCGTGCTGAGCAGACCGAGCAGCTGGGGCACCATTTCGGGAATGAACGGGCGCAAGGCCTTGCCTCCGTGCTTAGCAATCTTCAGTACCGTGATGGCGGCGAACACCTGGACATCCTGAACAGAGCTCTCCACGCCCTTGTCGGAAAGCAGGAATGGTAGCGCCTCCTTCATCATTGCCTTCGCTGCCGCTGCGTGATTGCCCTCTTCAAGCTGGCGTACAAGACCGTTGGATAGACCCATGCACAACTTCAGCGCAGCCTCCCTCACGCTTCCCTTGACATCGTCGAGCACCTTAAGCGCTGCCGTCCATATTTCGCGGTAGTACTGTTCATATCGAGGGAATGGACGCCCCTGAACCAATTCAGCAATGGCGGCACAACTGGCTTCTCTCATTCGCCACTCTTTGCCCAGAATGCTCTTCAAAAGGTCCCCAATAATGGCATCAAAATGCGTATCCAGGGTGGCGTTGGAGTCCTTCACGAGTGCTTTCCAAATGTCGTCCATGGAACGCTGCACGTTGGCGTTTGGGTCGAAGCGATATCTGTATAGCTTTGGGTAGAGCTTGGGGTCGACCTCTGACTCGGACAGGATGTTGCTGAGTCCAAATCGACCGAACGCTGACCTCGTAGACCAGGTTGCGGCATTGGCTGCCAGAGACATGAACTTGTAAACCAACCGTTGGTCTCCTACCTCGTTGGCCAAGCTGACAATGTCCTTGTACGACGTCACCGACTTGCCCTCTCCTGTCGGCAGAGCGCCAGGTTCGAACAGCTCGGTTTCGTCATCTACCTTGAGCTGCGTGCCCGAGCCTGTGAAGGCTGACACAAGGTCTTTAACCAAAGCGGCCTTCAGTTCGGGATCGCCTCGCTCGTAGACTAGAGACAGGCCGCGGGATGCAGTCTCTTGAACCAGCTCGTCTCTCGCACTCAGCAGTCGCATAAAGGCGGTCTGGATCTGGCGCAGTCGGGATTGAACTTGAGGCAGCTGCGAGCAGTGCAGAACGATACAGAAGAGCCAAATACCAGAGCCCTTCAGAAGTGATGGCTTTGTAGCTTTGCAGTCTTCAAGCAGCTTCACAAGGGCTGCCTCAACGAGACCGTGTCGCGCCCCAACGTGCAACTGCGCACCCCTGGCTTCGACGTCAAGCCACAGCCTGACAGAATTGGAGTCCCAACGGGCTATGGCAGCAGTGATTGCATCGCCCACTGTAAATTGGATTTCGACTCGCTTTATCTCGTGCAGGGCAAAGAGCTCCTTGAGAATGAACCCCAGTGTACCCCGAGAGAGGACATCCAAGCCGTCTGAGCTTTCGTCGGCGTCTTGCAAGCCAACCGCGAGGGCACCCAGTGCGACAATGGCTTTCTCGTTCCCTTTCTTGGCCTCGGCAGAAAGCTTCTCGACCACTTTGCTGACAGAAGACTCACCTTGGGAATCTGGCAGTCCGATCCCTGCCGCCCACATTTGCGAGAACGACTCTAATGCCGCGGCATGCAGCGAAGTGGTGCCCTTGCTAGTGAGCAACAAGTGCAGTGGGTATTGGACGTCGGAAGGAAAGTCCCGGTCGTAGTATACGCAACGCGAGCTGAGGCATCCCAGTGCCAGCAACGCGCCCTCAGCGGCATTGGAGTCTGATCCAACCAAGTCTTCGGCATTGGCAATCAAGGCACGTAGAGTCATGCTCAAATTGCTCACTTGGTCTGAGTCGTTTGCCGGATGAGCGGCCAGGATCCCAAGAGCTCGAGCACCCAAGCTACGGATCTCCTTGTTGTTCGATTTGACCAATCTCAGCAGATCGGAGCACGTGTCAATCAAGTATCCTAGGGGGCCTCCCGGACTCAGCGACGCCACTTCCACGAAGCAGCGTATGCACTCTTCAACGATGGGGGAATCCTCCACGAAGGCGCCTTCGAGGCATGACTTCAGATAGAAGACGATGTACCCGCTGTCTATCGTCCGCAGGTACGCACGAATACGATCTCGAGCCGTGACGTCTGATTTGACCTGCGAATCCAGGGTCTGCATCCAGTCAGGCTGAATGTTGAAGTCGTCGAGGGCAGCTAGCATCATCATGTGCTTGCAGTATCGAAGAGCTACCGGGAAAGCCAAGGTTCGCCCGCCGTGGAAGTTTTGGAAGACGGCCTTGTCCGGCAAAGCCACCGAGGTGCCAGCAGTCTGTTGTTGGCCAGTCATCAGTTGTGGACCAATAAGAGAATCAAAGAAAGTGACTGTCATCTCCTTCCAATCCGGCAGCGGTGAGCCCGCCTCGGTATGAGCAAGGTATGTCCAAGGATCCAAGCCTTTGAGGCCCTGCTCAACCACGTCGCTTCGTTCATTGGGCCGACCAGCCACGGCAAGCACATCGATCCATCTCCCTCGGATATCAGAGAAAGGGAGACATTGATTGGCCCACTTCACAACAGCGTGCCGTGTGCTTCGTAGCGCTGGAGCCTCATCGGGGAGCGAGATATAGGTGAGGAGCATATTCCTTAGCGTCTCATCCTGTTCTCCAACCTTTGGCGGGATGACTGCCGTAAGGCTGGACAGCGCACCGTCGATATTTACCACTGTATCATTGGCAGGGTCCTCTGAGAGCGACCTGAAGAGCCACGCACCAAGATCCAGCCGCGCTTCCACGGGTAGATCTGCGCTTCGTGCGAGCATGCCAATTGTTTCGTATGCCCTAGATCGTAGACCAACATCATCGTGAGACGTCTGAACAGCGACGGGCCACCCCTGCGTCTCGATATAAGACCTCATACTCCGAATGAGGGGGGCGCCGATGGTGAATCCGGGCCTCGACGGGCCAACTCGTGCCACCCACGACACATATTGGAACAGAGCCTTATGGAGTTTTGTTCGTTCAAGTGCACTGGAAGGTTGCAGGGAGGAGACAGATGAGTCGTCCGACTGCTGCGACTTGAAATCGAGCGAAATGACAGCCATAATGCTGTCGGACATGGTCGTTGAAACGACAGATTTGGACAACATGCCTAGGATGCGGGTGCGGTATGATGCTGGAAGAACGGAATGGGCTTCGAAGAGTCTCTTCACCAAGGGCTCGTCATCCATTGACACCGAGCTCCTCTTGATGATCTCTTCCGCCGTGGATGTTACCCTGCTATCGAAGCCCGAGGCGGCAAAGAGAGCAGGGAGAAATTTCTCTTCGTCCGTGAAGGCCCCGCTGGCCAAGAGAGTCACAAGTTTGGCCTTCAACTCGGAGAGCCTTCTGAAGATCTTCTCAGTGTCGGGGTTTTCGATTGAGAACAGAGACAGCTCCGTCTGAGAAAGAGCTGGGTTCGCCTGTGACAAGGTCACAGACGCTGTTGGAGTCCGCAGCCGCAAGAAGATGCCGATGGCCTTGGCTAGATACTGCGCATCGCTTTCATCTGAGAGGCCAATCGATGTTCTGAAAGACTCGTCCTCCTTGCTTCCACGAGGAGGTATCCGGATGTCAATGAGCAGCCGGAGGATGATATTGAACATGATCGCTGCTCTCGGCTGACCCTCGTCCCCGGAGCATCCTGCCAGAGCAACAGGGATGAGATCCCGCCTGTCGTCGATATCGAGTCTATCCAGACTGTGCTGAATAAAGGACAGGTCCAACTGCTTGATGACAGGCGAGTCGTTGGACTTGTATTGCTGCAACAAAGCTTTGACGGGCAGCACGATTCTGCTTGACGTCAGCGACGACATATGCGAGGGGAGGGACGCCGTCTTACTCTGGAGCTTGTATGAAGGTTTTTAGTCTAGCTAGTATCTGTATCACCTGCAATGCGTTAACAACGAAGCGGTGAGATGGTAGCGCCAGACTCACCCTCGCGCGAACAGAAGCGTAGTCGCTGGCGGCTTTCAATATGAGGGGAGCCAGGAACCGTTGCAGCAGCTGATGCAGCTTCTCCTCCTTATTCGCAACGCCGAGGATTTTGAACTCGACCGTCTCCACCAACTGCAGCTCTCGCTGCTCAGTCGATGCAGCTGCCATGGCGGGGAGGGAGAGGACAGGGTGGCTGGCGAGGCAGTCGATTGAGCAAGTCTAGGGGCAAGGGAATGTCAAAATGTCGAAGTACGAAAAGTATACAGCATGACACCTATTTGCACACTCGAAGGACAAATTTGCGCAACACGAAAGGCCCCCAGGCAGCCTCGTGGTGACGACTTGAGGCGAGGTTGATGGTGTTTCACCCACATCTGGCCAGTCAGCAGCCCACTGACGTCGCCAATGGAGCCATGACTAATCATTACCTAGGTAGGTAGGCAGTGGAGGTGAGTACTCTGGCAAGCATCCTCTGTATCGCAGCGCATTGAAGCTCGCTCTTCTCGCAGTAAGCCATGATGCTGAGCCAGTCCGTTTGGCTCAAAAAAGCCTGGTATTTTAGGAGCTGAGTTCCGATCTGGAGCAAGGCGCCGCCATAGGCACGAAACTCGAAGTCGGCACCTCGGCGCTCGGGGATGTTTAGTGCGAAGCCAACGCGCCTTCACATCACCCCTGGGCTGATATTGACATACTCGTACCTGCTGGCCGCGTCCCAGATTCCCAGATTGCCCAGTAACAATCGCAAGCAACAACACTTCGTGTCCTTGAGATTGCCGCGATCCACACGTATTCCAAGGTCTGCACTCACTTGCACCAATGCCAGCCGTCGCTGCTGACAAACAGGCGCGATTGGTGATGCTGTAGAGCACCAACCAAGTATCCGCACACCTTCGGTAGTTGCAGATCCAGCGAACTGAAGCTATCTGAGGTAAGGCACTTGTGGGACGGCATCTGTGCTGCGGGCCGCGCCTGTGTGATAATACGAGAGGTGGCTCCATTCGATCCTCGTACCCTTTCCCCCTTCTCTACCCACCTAGGCAGGTAGTCCGTACAATGCAACATCTCGTCGTAAGTAGAATCGTTCCAGGCAAGGCAAATAGCTCCCTACCGAAGCGCAGCTCGGAGCTAGCGGTGCTGAGTGGCCTGGCGCTTCTGACGGGCCAGGACGGATGATTCGAGGTTGAGGGTCCACTTTCGGGTCGAACAGCCAGCAGCTGGTCACCGTTGCCCCGGCCCCGGCCAGGAGATTGACTACTTCGGCGAGGTTATAGAGACCGTACGGCTACTACTACATAGTACGCACGTCCGTAGTAGTAGTAGTAGTAGCGACGGCAGTTTCATCTCCACTGAACGCAGTACTCGTACTGTCGCCGGGGCGCGGCGCGACGAGCTTGCCGCGTACCACTGCTCTATGGGCTCCGAAGCCAAGGGCCAGGAAGCCAAGGGCCATTGGCTTCTCCAACAGAGTTTATGAGGTGGAAAAGCTTTGCGAGCTAAGAACCATCGAGCCCCGCAATGGCTAGAGACACGCCAGGGGGGACAGAAGTACTGTGAACCGCCGCGCTGATACTCGCAGTTCCGTATCAAAGAGACGGGCTCCAGCTGTCCTCGAGGGGGGGTTGGAGAAGGGAAGAAACTGCGAAGCTGAGGATATGTTCGTGCTTAATTGATTACGGTTGCGACAGATGCAGCCTAGTGATAGTGCCGTGCTCCTCAAGAAGTCCTGGTAGCTGGCATTTGTCGCCTCAAAGGCCCCTCGGTTGATCCGTAAGGCCGCGGAGAGGCTGAGTGACTCCTACGAGTCCGAGTAGTAGCCGCAGGTTCTTGTCCGCATCATTTCGTCGACCGCAGACCAAGCTACGTCTTGTTTTGTACTAGAAGTTGTTGCTTCCACGTGTCGTGCCTCGATCTCATAGAGCAGCAATCGCGTACGTGGCTAGCCTCAACTATCGTATTCTAGAGCTGCACTCAAGTGCGTGAATCGACGCGTCTTGACCTGTGATATATTACTTGGACAGCCGTCACACGCGCAATGCTTGCAGCATCTCGCGGCGTCAGCGATGGTGGAGGCTGCACGTACGTACCTGTATACTGTGGTAGCACTCGTACGTAGTACGAGTTACTCGTAGGCCGAGCCAGGGCTGCGGGCTGCCAAGCCAAGGTCCCCCAGCCTGCTGCTGCAGCACACGATCAAGGCACGAGGATAATCTCTCAACAGGCACGCAAGTATCCACCGCGACGTGCCCAGAAGGCTGGGAAAAGCTCCTATTTGCTGAGGGTTTGCAGGTGCTAGCGCCAAGCCGGAGCGCCACCAAGGGGAGTCTGAGGACAACGTTCGCGAGTATCGCTGCCGCGGCCAGGCTGGCCAGGCGGCTTCCTGAGTGGTTCTCGTTTGATTGGACTATGCACTCCGAAGAGCCCAAGTTGCTTGAGGAATGGGTTGGGATCTGGATCAGAGACAATTTGCGGCCTTTCCCCAGGCTGATCGAGCCGGCCCTCGGGTGGCTGAGGGGCCGCCATGTGGCGAATGAACCTTGAGGGAGACCCCGGAGAGAGCGAGATGGCATTCCGAGCTGGCAGTAGAATCGTTGGTAGCGATTTACGAAGCTGGCATGATGAAGAAGCTGCACCGCAAGGAGCCACAAGGCGTACCGGCATGGGGCAGATGGAGCAGAAGCTCTCCAGCGGGCAAGGATCAGGGCTCAGTTCTCTGCCGTGTAAGACAATTGATCCGTCCCCCGCACGGATCTAGGTAGGCATTGCGAACGGAGCTCGTGGAAGCGAACTGGTGATGCGAGGGGCCTCAGCCGTTGTGCTGAGGTCGCAGAAATGGCTTCGGGGGACTTATCACTCACTCGTATTGGCGACAGCGACGCGTGAATCTGCTCTGACGGCGATGATGCCTGGCTTTGGACCCCAGCAGCGACCCATGTATTCGTCTAGACCAGGTACGAGTATGTTCTCCGTATTACGGAGTAGCCGCATGACGACGAGAGCGCCCAGGCGGCAGCCAGAAACCGGAACTCCGACATGCAGTTGAATTGGGATGCCCCGAAGGCCCCCATGCCTCACACCCGTATTCGTCCCTGGCGAGCGGTAAGGCCCATGGACGCACCAAGTGCGGCCTCGCGCCCTTGGTGAGTGATCGAGGGAGATAAGGAGATGCAGGGAGCCAGAACGGACACTGGCGTGAGTGGCTGTCAGGGGGACCAAGGCGAGACACGGCTTGGTGATGGGGGTTCGAGATGAGCTGCACGAAGCATCGCCGTCATACCTCGAGTAAGATGAGCGAGATGAGTGAGACAGCCCAATGCGCACGGCGGCTATGCCGTGCATTGCGCGGCTCCGTGCTCAATTTGCCTGCACCGGGATGACCAGGAACAAAGCAGGAGTGTCAGGGCAGCAAGGCTTCTTTCATGCGCTTGTACGTTGAAGTGCTGGAGGCTGGTGCTCGCGCGGGACGCTGCCGCTGCCTGCGAGGCACCGCGACGTCGCTTGGCTCTTGACATGTGTCGACTGCGAGGCTTGTACGGGACCGGGTCACTACCGAGTACACGCCATCAGCCGGAAGCCATACTCGTACGGCGGACCAACGCTGGTCCAGCACAATGACCGCTGTCTCGAAACGCATCGAAGAACCGCTGCTGGCATCGTCCGGTCCCCGCCCCCCAACTCGGATGCAAGAATGATCCACGTCTGGGCAGCACCAGCACTAAGGTAGCGCTCGTAGGGCGGACGGGGACGGGCCAGTCAGAGCCCAAAGCTGCCCTGCCAGCTCTAGATCGTGGCAGCAGAAGGAAGCGTTGCGCGATGCTAGCGGCACGCCTCCAGCAGCCAAGCAGGCAGTTCCGGCGCGCTCACTCGTCGAGCCGTCCATTGGCGTCTTTGGCCTTCTATCGCGGCAGCCCGCGCCCCATTCGCGGACGCGGGTACTCCGTAGAGTGTACGTTGAAGGTGTTAGTGCAAGCCGCCGGCTCTGCCAAACCGGAGCCGGGGCTTCTCGCGCCCTCGTCTACTACGTACTCGTACTACTACTCGTACTACTACTCGTATGTATGGGTACATTGCCGGCAGCGGCCCACGTTGCCAATCCTCGCACCGCAGAGGCGTGGTTTGCTGTCCTGACGTTCCAAATGCGGCCTTGCGATGACGCATTCTGCGGCTCGGGCTGCAGGTGCACGACGGCTGGCCTGGGCTCAACGCCAGGGGGCTGGACTGGCTGCCGTGTCCCCTGGGCATGCCGCAAACGGCCTCTACAGCGGGGCCCCTCCCTGGAGCGCAGCTGTGCTGGGAGGACTGTTAGTGCATCCCATTCCCCCTCAGCATCTCGCAGTTGCCGCTCGCGAACGTTGTACTTACCTTACGTACTGCGCGCACGCCACAGGGCTGGGCAGAGGGCCCCACCGTCCACACCATCTCCACCGCCGCCGCCAGCCTAGCCCACCTTGCCCACCCACACACGCACCCTCACAGTCACGGAGGCTTCTGCGACGCACGCACGCCAACCAGACCAGCCAGCCAGACAGCCAGGCTTCGAGCAGGACGACAAGAAGGCGTTCCGTTGAACGCGGTTTCTGCCTCTCCGCTTCCTGCTCTCTTCCGTCATCATCTGTATTGTTTCGTTTGAGGGTTCTTTGGCTCGATACGTTGCGCTCCAGAGCAGTCCCGTTGCGCCCGCGTCGTCGTGCATCGTGCCCTATACCGTGCCGTACTTGACTTGCGAGTTTGGTTGTCGATGCACTCCGCCCCCCGTCGCCTGTTTCGACAGCTTCCGATCTCGATATAAACGAGTGGCAGCTTAACGCGAGCACGTCCCCCGCCGTATTACTGTGCTGCTACCGTGCGCCCCCCTCTCGCGGCCCTCCAACCGGCAGCTGGCCAGCAAACAGGCGTCCCTCACCTGCTTCATCCGAGGCCGATTCGTTTGTGCGTGTTTCGGCAGACAATGCCCAGCGCGCTGCCGACTGATGGAGGCTGACTGATGCGGGACCGCAGGACTCGCGCACCCACTCGACTCGACCCAGCGTCGCTCCCAGCGCACCAAAGATCGAAGATCCCTGGCCGCTGTGAAGAGACACACGCCCCCCTGGTTCGACATCCTCCCCTGCTTTCGCCTAATCCTAATCCCCGCGCGACCCGGCCTAGGCTGTGCAAGCGTCGTCGTGTCGTGTCCAACGAGAAGGGCCAGAGCCAGCACCACAGGCCCAGCCCAGCCCAGCCCAGCACGAGTCGTCAGAAAAAAAAAGCTCGTCCGTCCTCGCGCTCCGCTGTCCCACGTCTCGTCCTTCTTTTTCCCTCCTCACCATCCGTCACCCTTCACGGCTCTTCCTTTGCGCGTGTTTCGGAACATTGGCTGAGAGAGTTACGGTTGTTTTTGCCGGCGCCTAAAAGTGAGTTCTGCTTACCCCATCTCCGGCTTGCTGCTTGTCGTGTCTTGTCTCCCTTCTCCGCTCCGCCCCCCTTGGGTTGCCTCTGAGGGTGTCTTGTCATTTCTGGTGGGCACGCGTGGGATCCTGGACCGAGTGCTACCTGTCACCCGGTGGCCATGACGAAATCGCCAACTTCGACGGCGTCCGACCAAGTCTCTCGAATGCGCACCGCGAGCTCCGGCAAAAACGTCGATTGCGACAAGCTTCATTTTTCCATTCGCACACGCGCCGCCGGATTTTCGTGGCCCTGCGATGTGCGCCCGACCCGAGCCCGGCCTTCCCGCGCGACAACACCTAGCTGCGGAGGCATGCAGCTACGCACTCATGCGGCGCGCCTCCTGGGGTCGACGGCGCTGCTCCCGCGACGGCGACTGCACGCGCGACCAAGTCCATCGCTCCAAGTATCGCGAATCACGCCCTGGGCCAGGGCAGAGCTCAGACCTGCGGATGGGAGCCGGCGCATTTCGGATTCGTCGACCCGTTGTGGCGCCGTCTATTATTTTCCATGGTCACATCTCCCGAGGCTACTGGCTTCAATTCTCGGCGCGCAACACGTCCTGTCTCGACACTGAGCTATTCGCCGATTGCGACCTCGTCCGACCAGCTTGATCGTTCGGGATCATACTACGTGCCTTGTCCAGCACGTTCCGGAATGGCACATTGCGACCGCAGCATTGTGTCAGTCCGCCGAAGTAGCAAGAACGGCAATGACTGCAGTTACCAAGAAATGATATGGTCAGGAGCCCAATACGACATGCCAAATTTCCTGTGGACCTCGATTTTTTCCAACCAGGACGTCAGCCTAAAGACTATGCGGATATATAGCTTGAAGGCTTCGAAGGGAGTTTCTTGGACCTTGCCAAGGACATTCATCAGGTGCTTGGCATCTCCGCAACTGGTCTTCGCTAACAGTTGCGTCAACTGCCTAAGATGGCCATTGGCTCGGCCTGCATGCCATGCCGGGAGCATCAGGATTACATGCCATGGACCCTCATTTCCTCTGGAAGCGGAGAGCGCGAGACAAGACACGGCAAATGCAGTGGCGCAGCTGGATATGATATTTCGCGTTTAGTGCTGACCGTCAAAGCAGGTTTTCAAGTGATTTCAAGAGCGTTTCGGCTGTTCTACCACGATCCTTCGGAATCTTTGGTGACGCGCGCGTTGACTTCACGATCTAAACCGAATATTCCGTGTCAAACATCGGCTAGACAGTCACCGTTTCGACACTGTAGCCTTTCGTTGCACTTGCCACGGGCGGAGTCATCCAATCCCTTCTCTTGCAGCTTCAATAGCGGCGTGTCGGCGTCTTGACAAATTTTTGTCTTCTCGACTACTTCTCGGAGTTTCGGCATTAGGTCTGGATACCGGCCTTTCTCGATTCGTTCCAGATTTTCGATTCGATTCGACAGACTGCCTTCCAAAGGTGCGAATGTTTTGTCTACGTTGCATCTCAGTGCCTATTTAGGACATGAGCTGACTAGGCCGATATAGATCCAAAGATATCAAACTCTGACGATCTTGGCCCCTTGAATTACACGGCTCATCGACGATTTATTACTCGGTAAGCACCTTTGCCCCTAGGGATGCCTTGTGTGGCATTTCGATGAGCATACATATCATTCAAATCCGCCCTTCACACGTTGTTCTTTCCATGGCAGGCGACTTGCCAGCGAAGACATTTGCCCTGCTTGAAGTCGATCCTTTAGTTTGACCTTGCGCCTTTGTCCTAAATCCTGCGGACATGCCGAGAAAAGGTCTTGGATATTGTCGTCTGATTTCGTCGCAATCCAATCTCCGCGATGGCTTGCGGCTGATCAATCAGTGAGGGCTCGAGGAATCTGCCTCCGATTCTGCAATGTCACCTTCTTCACGTGTCCTGCATAGCCCACTCTGCCTTCCCCTTTCAAACTCGTGCCACAATCGTCGCTAATCATCACTCTTACTGCAGCGTCTGAGAAACCGTGTTTGACAATTTTCTTCATCGGCATCTTGTTTGAACAAGCTGCTTGTTGGTCTTATTCGACGCCTCGGTAACGATTTACAAGCTACTCTCGATACTGGTACGTCGTCGTGGTTCCCCTTTTCTACTGTCTTGGAACTGCCAGGGGCAGCATCGCAACCTGACTGTCCAATGCCTGCTTCTCCCTCCCCTCTACTTCCACTTGACTGTGGGATGGTGGTCTTGTGAGGTTTTCAAACGCCTGGACTGATGCCAAATCCTCCCTTTAAACCCCGATGCCACTCCCTCATCAACTTATGCTAACGTGGATATTGCTTCAGCAAGATGGATTTCCAGAACGGAACCCCCCCGGCGCCTGAAATGTCGGCTGTCCCGCCTCCTCCTGGCAGCGCCGACCAAGCCAAGACCACCCTTTGGTACGCTACTCGCCCTGTAAATGATGAACGTGCGCGCTAACGACCGATGTTAGGATGGGTGAGCTTGAGCCTTGGATGGACGAGAACTTCATTAAGGGTGTCTTTCTCTCTTCTGCCGGCGAAACCGTTAATGTTAAGGTCATTCGCGACAAGAACTCTGGGTGAGCTTATTATTCCTCTCTTTATGGGACTATGACTCATTTGTTTCTTTAGCAATGCCGGCTACTGCTTCGTCGAGTTTACTTCTCCCGACGCTGCCACCAAGGCTCTGGGCCTGAACGGTACGCCGGTTCCCAACAGCTCTCGCCAGTTCAAGCTTAACTGGGCTTCGGGCGGTGGACTTGTTGACCGACGGTAAGTTTAGCTGCTACAGAAGACAGCATACCTCCATTTGCTAATGGTCTCTCCCTACAGTGACGACCGTGGCCCCGAGTACAGCATTTTCGTGGGCGATCTTGGCCCTGAGGTCAATGAGTATGTCCTGGTCTCGCTTTTCCAGGCTCGTTTCCCGTCCTGCAAGTCTGCCAAGATCATGACGGATGCCATGTCGGGCCAGAGCCGCGGCTACGGCTTTGTTCGCTTCTCCGACGAGAACGATCAGCAGCGCGCCCTTGTCGAGATGCAGGGTGTGTACTGCGGTAACAGACCTATGAGGATTTCTACCGCCACCCCTAAGAACCGGTATGTTGCTGACCTTTATCCTCAACGACACAATGGCACTATGCTGACGTGACGAATTCCAGTGGCAACCAGGGATTCGGTGGACCTGGAGGTCCCCAAGGTGGTCCCGGCCCCATGATGGGCGGCGGCATGCCCCAGCAGCAGATGTGGGCTGGTGGTATGCAGGCTGGCTTCCCCTACGGCGGCTACAACCCTGCCACCCAAATGAACCAGTTCACCGACCCCAACAACACGACGGTCTTCGTCGGCGGCCTCTCTGGCTATGTTACCGAGGATGAGCTCCGCTCCTTCTTCCAGGGATTTGGCGAGATTACCTACGTCAAGATCCCTCCTGGCAAGGGCTGTGGCTTCGTCCAGTTTGTGCACCGCCATGCCGCTGAGATGGCCATCAACCAGATGCAGGGTTACCCCATTGGCAACTCTCGCGTTCGTCTCAGCTGGGGCCGCTCACAGAACAACTCTGGCGTGGGCACCCCCTACCGTCCCGCTCCTCCCCCGCCTCACTACATGGGCATGCCCGGCCACGGTGGTCCTGGACCGTACGGTCCCCAGCACTTCGGCGCCCCGGCTCCCGGTCTCCAAGGACCCCCTGGACCCCCCGGACCCCCCGGCCCTGCTGGTCCTCCTCAGGTATGGCAGCAAGTCTAGTAAGGCTATGTCAACGAAATTAACGACGGCCTGCAGTAAATTTGGCCAATATTTTGACTCGTTGACGACCGGATGGATCAGTCCGACCCAAGCACAGGCTTTGGGGGATCTCGCTTGACATCAGTTCTGCTTTTGTTGGCAGCCCACTCTTTAGGGAGCTCGCCTGGTGAGACGTTGGGGCGTTGGGACTGATTTCTCACGTCGGATGAATTTTCAACATTGTTCTGCTTGACTCCATGACCTGACGCTCTCGATTTTCTTGAGTCTCGATTACGACTGGCGTTGGAGAATGTAGTACTCCGGTGGATTGTCATCAGTCAATTTCAGTTTCAGTTTATTTGCTCTGCTTATTCCATCCTTTAGCCTTATGCTTTCTTGTGCTTTCTTTGTGCATGATTGGCGTGTACCGGTTGCGTTCACCGGCCTTTGTGAGTTCCTTTGGCCGGTCCGCTCGTTAGCCTGCTCTGGAGCTGCGGCCCTCGCTATTGTCTCCCTGCCTTGTACGATTATCACCTCGCGTGAAAGTTTTTGCACGCTTTTAGCCTGTGTTATCGAGGTGCGGCTGGATCGAAGCCCCCTCTGCAGCGAATCATGCATGAAAGTGTATGCTGGATGCGAACACGGCCATTCTAGTGCTTTTGCGTTTCTTATAAAGTGTATGCTCAGTTTGCTAGCTCGTTCATTTTCTTCTTCATATTTTCTTCCTTTACTTTGTGGTCTTGGGACGTTTGTATGACTAATGGACGAGATCCTTACCGAGTAGCTTCGGTATGCATCTGCAAATTAAATTGTTAGAAGCGGGCTGGTCGACGTGGAGGGAGGTGTTTGGCGTTTGGCAAAGCCATGAATGGAACAGGTGTGGGCACAAGTGTGGAGGGTAATTTCAATATTCGAGAAATGAGTGCACTGGTCATCGTGGAACTTAGAGAAACGGACCTCGAGATAGAAGTAACAATATGAGGCGTTGGGATAGCATCGGATGGTGAGTGTGATGCATGCTGTGGTGATTTTGCCCTGATCTTAGATGACAAGCCCCGCGTGTCAGCACAGCATGAATGGGAAGGAGTCTAGCAGGTTTGGGGCAACTCATTCTGGCTGGTAAGGTGCTGCAGGTGTAGGCGTTTACCGTGAAGTGATCTTCCGGCAGGCGAACCGAACACAGCGAAAGATTCCGAACGAAATCCAGGGACTGTTTTATCGTGTCCGATTCTCGTAGATAAGCAGTCCGTCTCGTGCCATTACCATGTTTCCTGATGCTGGAGTGGAGTTCAAAATGTTGAAGATTTGGGTCTGGTGCCAGGCTTTTGTGGATGTTTTGGGGAACGAGGCTGGTGAGACCGCTAAAGTATCTCCTTCCAGGTATTCAGCGCCAAAGACGGACTTCCTAAGAAGCCAAAATCTGACAAAACTCAACGATTCGGTGCATTGGTTTGTGCGTCGCTGCATTATCGTGAGGTCAGAGCGCACACCAGAGCCTCGGAATGCTCTGAGCTCTGGGGGGCACGTGCCGCAATCGCTGTCAAACGAAACATGACAGCGAGCCAACTCCACCGCTACCTATCATCAACTTCGTCACTCACACTATTAAGAGGATTACTAATGGCCTGGAGTAGTGAGCCAAATCAAATCTCAAGACTGGGCTTCCCCCTCTCCCTGATCAATGTCTGCAATCAGCACAGTCTCACTGTTGTGGTGACTCGCAATCGTGCGCTGCCGCTCCCGCCAAAGGCCCAAGCCATAGACCAGAATGTTGGAGGTAATAGGTTTCTGAATATCTATACTGGATTTAGATCTTGAATATAATGTCTTTAGAAGAAGATACGTCCGGCTTTCGTCTACTGTGTGAAAGCCACTACGAGGGAAGGTCAAGGTCAAACGAATTTTATGACCACGTTGAAACCGAAGTACAAGCGAGGAGGACTGACTTTCTACGGCTTCAGCTCTTCCGTTCTGTCATCCAGTAGATTTGTAAAGAATGGCTCCAGTTGGCAAAGCCAGCTGTAGCGAAAGCAATCGCCGATTTCGCACCAGGTCGAAAGCCCAAGTGAAGACGCTACGTGACATCGAAAGAGCCAAGTTGAGCCACCATTCTTGTCTACAGTTGACTTGGGGAGAGACTACCGGAAAGCCTTTCGTACTCTTTCTGCCATAGAAGTTGACACGGCCGCCTTCAACCCGGCAAGTATCGTTTGTCGGGCATAATCTTGGGATATTGCAGACAGACTCGTGTGAATGGTTCGCATGCTGAGAGCTATTACAAGCATTTTGACGAATGTTCATGACTACTTGGGCATAGTGGCCATCTTTGAAGCCTTGATAGCGCACCAAATCGACTACTGGTCCTTCTCGTTCGCCGTCACCTTATATCCAAGGATGAAATTTAAACTCAAACTGTCCGTCTGTAATGACGTATTTAAGTGTATTCCTATTTCAGAACTCTCGGCGAGAGCTAAATCCCCCCCTAGTGAAGCGGAAGGCTCCTTGCCCACGTCTCTCTGCCTAAAAAATTGCAATGGCGTTGGGGGGTGAGCCGATCAGGCAAGGATGGTGCAACGGAATCGAAGTGATCATAAAGGAGTAGCGATTCGCCTCCTTGCAATACTGCGAGAGCCTTTTAAGGTCCCACAGCTCGCCAATTGGCATACCAAACAAGCTGAGCATGTAAGGATGGAGAACTGAAGCTGTTGTTAGACTCGAAGTCAGACAAAGGAAAGAGGCAGAAGTCATACCGAGGGAAGCCATGTCGCCTGGTGTACCATCAGGCTTCAGGGGAGGGTACGCCTCAAGGGCGAATGAGTCAGATGCCACGGCGGCAAATCTCTTGTTCCAGAGCCACCTTGCCGTATCCTCACTCCCGTGCAAACCACTCATCGCGCCAGCTGACTGCTGCGGAGGGCCCTCAAGTGAGGCGTCGTCGAGCACCTCGGTGCAGCCGGTTCGGACGAGAAGAACATCCGCCGGCCGAAACTCAACCTTTAGGTATCTCGCACAGGCCTCGAGATCGTCCACTGTGATGCGGTTCCCCGCCATGGGGTGGAACGAGATACCATTCTCTTCGGCGTAGAGCTTGTAGTCGAGTAGCACACCGCGACCTACGATGCCACCGCGCTCATGCCAGTGGTCGAGAGTGGGCAGATCATTCTCGGCGGTCGTATCAGCGGTGAGATTCTGCTTGTCGGGCTTGGAGCCATTGTAGGATAGGCCAGAGGGTAGGTGCTGCATGTGGCATAGCGAGTCCCACTGACTGCTACTCTGGGTATTCAATTCGAGCTCGTCGTCCCATGAGCTGGCGTGCGCGGGAACGCCGATGTGGGCCATGGACTCTGGGATGTAGAGTATGTTGTGCTTGACTGCTTTGCGGCCTGGGAGACCCATCTTCGACAGGGCGTTGAGCGGCCAGCTGCGCTTGGGCGTCAGCACTGCCATTCACCCTCCAGTGAAGACGGAGAAAAGGACCAAGGTTTCGGCTGTGATTGTGTAACTTACTTGAGAGATATTGAAATGCCGTCCTTGACTTCGGCAGCGGCTGCTTTTTTGACGCTTGGGGTGAGAAAGTTGAGCGTGCCGAGGCGGTCCTTCGCACCATCATGGTCAAAGACGCCCCAGGCACAGCCTTGAGGCATCCCATCGACCTTGGGCAAGTCATCGAAGTCTGGAACGGAAGTGGCCTCGACAGGCATCGTGTTACGTTTTCAGGTCCTTTGGTTACTGAATGAGGGTTGATTGTTAGGCGAAATGGAGGTGATAAACGTGTCGTATCTTGTACAAAGCCGAGACGCAGGAAGGGTGCGGCGCCTTGCTTAGTTGAGAGAATCGATTTGTGCCGCTAAGTTCGACACCTCTAGTTGTTTGGCTCAATCCATCCGACCCTACTTGTGGTAGGTAAACCCTGCATCTTAAAGCTTCCATAGAATCAGGCAGCTACTATGAGAGAACTTCCCTAGACAGGGTCCACTCGCGAGCATTGACGATGCCGACAGCTCGCAGCCGAGCCGTGCTCCACAGTCGAAGCAATCGACTTCTCCAACATGATCCAGGGTTGTTGGGTGCTCTGGGGCTTCGCTTCGCGCAGACTGCCGGGGCAAGGGTCAAGAAGCCAGGCTGCAAGTTTGGAACGCAACATTGAAGTAAGGCACCCAAGATGCTGCACTCTCCACCTCCACCACAGTCCCACCCTCAGCTTGCCCGCGATTGTTGCCTAGAAGGCCTCCAAATCTACGTATTAATTCCTGTACTGGCGGCGCAGACAGCCAAGATGGTAGTCCCTGGCAGCTGAGCCGTCCAACATCGGGGCTGTGAAGTTGGCTGTCCTCCATGTCCAGCTGAGTTCGTGCCTGCATTGTCCTCCGCAGCGGAGCTGCATCACCATCGCTGATGGGTCTCGCCCGATTGGACTCTAGGTGCGGGGGACCACTTCGGACCTCTCCGCTTCCGCTGTCGTGGATGAAGGGCATAAATCTGGCATAACGGCCTCGACTACGGAGTACACCTACGGTGGGTACATGTATCCTCAATGGAGCATATGCACATGTAGCCGCCTCAGTTGAAGCATGCGGTGCGTTGTTTATGTGTACGATTGATAATATCATCCTCGGCTCCCCGCACCCTTCTTCGTACTCGTACTCGTACGGATCACCCGCGTTCGGATGGCACTTTGTGGGACATGCCAGGGGTACAAGACGACAATCTTGAAGCTTCCCCCACTTCATGTTGTCGCGAAGTTGGTACCGACTCAGCCATCTGGGACTCGTAAGCAGCAACCGCGCAAGCTGTCGCCGAAAATAGGTAGAGTAGCATGCCTAAAAATTGCCCGTTACGATGAATGGGAAATTTCCCCGACACGAGATGTTACGCGAGGCATGAGGACGGACTCGACGGGCTTGCAGATCAAGATGAGGGGAAGCAACGCAACGTCACCAACCAGGCCAGGCTAACCCCGGCCCCCTCACGTCGCGGGAAGAGGACTTGGGTTGATGATACTGTGGAACCAGAGGCCTTCCAGGTCATGTTCCCTGGAGTCTGTATTGGCATATATTCAGCGTTGAAGTTTTCTTGCGTCCTTTTTGCATGTAATACCATTGAAGCTCAAGCGTCGGCGTCCGCATCAGTCAGACACATACCTTCACAATAAAGCGAACTCAGCAAGGCACGAATGCGCAGTCGCCGTTGAAAGGGCTTCCTGGTGCGGTTTGGCGTATGCTTGATGTATCAACTGTGGGCCTCGTCGCAGCGCTATGAACGACGTCTCCCTGCTTGCTTCCGTTGGTTGGTTGCTAGTGCACGTTGTCGGCGGGACGTGTCCGAAGCATAGCATATTTGACCAACCCGATGGGAACAGGTGGTGATCCTAAACGAGTACGAGTAGGCTGGAATCGTACATGTGCATCATGCCCTGTGTGAAGCGTACATGTATGCATGCTGCACGTGCGTATGAAGTCTGGTCGTCAGCTCATTGTCTTGGATGCCTTGACCGATGCATGGTATAAAGATTGCCTCTCCTTCTTGCTGCTGCTCCATTCCTATCCACCTGTACGCAAGTTGTACGCCGCGGACTTGACCATTTCACCACCATAACTCCCCGGGTAGGGTCTCATCCTTCGCAATGACTGTAAATAACGCACCGGGAGGCGCCAACAGCACGGAGCCTGACTTGGCCGTCCTCACTAAAAAATACGATGACGAGAAAAACAAACGAACGCGAGCCGATGGCAACGCTCAGTACGTTGATCTCGGTCTGTCGGGTTCAGGTCGCCTCAGCAAGCTCGCAGAGGACCCTTGGGTCGACCATGAGGCCCTCAACGCCCAGCAGCCCAACCTCAGGAACGGCGATGATGTCAGGTTCCTCATACTCGGCGCCGGTTACGGTGCCCTCCTATTTGCTGTTCGACTTATAGAGGGAGGCTTCAAGCCCGGGAATATTCGGATCATTGACGCTGCCGGAGGCTTCGGTGGCACTTGGTACTGGAATCGTTACCCAGGGCTAATGTGCGATGTCGAGAGCTCCATTTACATGCCGCTTCTGGACGAGATGGGGTACATGCCCAAGCATCGGTTCTCGTACGGGCCTGAACTTCGCCAACATGCCGAGAATATTGCCAGCAGGTATGACCTATCTGACAAGGCAGTGTTCCGCACTGAAGTGCGATCCTGCGAGTGGGATGATGCCGCCCGACGATGGAAGGTTGCCATGACCCAACACCGCGGCCCTCGAGAGGAGGAGATGCAAATGACTGTGAAAGCTCAGTTTGTGATTCTCGCAAACGGTGTATTGAACCACCCCAAAGCACCCAAGATTCCTGGCGTCGAAGACTTCCAGGGCCCAATGATGCACACCAGCCGCTGGGACTACAGCGTCACCGGCGGCTCACCCGAAGACGCTGTACTCTCCGGTCTCAAGGGCAAGAAGGTTGGCATTGTCGGTACGGGGGCCACCGCTGTGCAATGCGTCCCTCATCTCGCCAAGTGGGCTGACCAGCTCTTCGTCTTCCAGCGCACGGCGTCCGCTGTAGACGAGCGCGGGCAGAGGGAGACGGATCCTGGGGAGTGGAAGAAGATGACATCCCAAAAGGGCTGGTGGAGGGCTCGAAACGAAAATTGGAACAGAATCATATGCGGGTACCCGGTCAAGGAGAACGTGGTCGGCGATGCGTGGAGCGACATTGCAACGTACAAACACCTCGTCGGCGGCATCCACGAGAAGCCGGTGGACATACAGGAAGTCCCAGAGTTAATTGGAAGGAGCCTTGCCGAGGACGCTCCCAGAACCCAGCGCCTGAGAAAGCGAGTCGACGACCTTGTCACGAAGAATAAGCAGACGGCTGAGGCGCTCAAGGCCTGGTACCCTTCGTGGTGCAAACGACCCTGCTTCCACGACGACTACTTGCAGACCTTCAACCTTCCCCATGTCACGCTAGTCGACACCGATGCCAAGGGTATTGAAAAAGTGACGCCCACCGGCGTCGTCGCCAGCGGTACAGAATACGAGCTGGACATTCTCATTTTCAGCACCGGCTTCCGCGCTCCTACCGTGGACATGTCGGAGCCAGGCAAGATGTCTAACGCATCCATTACTGGCAAGGATGGCCTCTCCTTATCTCGAAAATGGCTTGACCAAGGGCCCGCAACCCTTCACGGCATCTTTACGAACTCTTTTCCCAACTTGTTGCTCACGGGACCTGCTCAGGTCGGCGTTTCCCCGAACTGGGTCTTTACGCAGGACAACCTCGCCAGGCACGCCGCCTATGTGGTCTCCGAGGCCTTCAAGCGCGCCGAGAAGCCTGAGTTGGTGACGGTCGAGGCGACAACTGACAGCGAGGTGGCCTGGTCCATGCAGATCCTCATGCGGTCCCCGTGGATGGCACCCGTAGGTGTCTGTGGACCTAGCTACATGAACAACGAAGGCGCCATGGGCCGCCAGTCGCGAGAAGATATCATAAAGGCCACGCGCGGTGCTAACTACCCCCTGGGTCCGATTGCATTCGACGAAGCTCTCCAGCAGTGGCGACAGGAGGGCAATATGCAAGGCCTCGCGGTGGATTCTTGATGATCCTCGTAACATTTCCCGGATCGAAGGCAAAAGGCTGGGATAGACGTTGCGTGGACGCATAAAAGACTGCATAGATACATGTATGTCCAATATACAGGGCTATACCACTCACTGAACGAGTTTTGAGGACTGGTGATGAAAACTTGTTGGGTATTGGGCGACATGGATTTCGTAGACGTGGCTGTTGTCCGTGCGAAGTTGCGAAAAGCATGATGACACGGCGCTTCATAGTCGCCTATGAGATACACCATGCCATTCAAGACCTATTCGTCTCGGCAGAAACTTATGAGATCCCTTGTGATACTCCCAATGACGCAAAGCCCTTCTTTTAGTCCTGCCGCCTGCCCCAGCCTTTTCAAGGTCCAACAAGCCGCCCAGGAAAGTGGGGGAGGGGTGAGGTCGAGAACGGAGCAATGACCTCTCGACCCACGGTGCTCTTACCATTAACCCCTGTATTGACGATTCCCTTTCTTTGTGTGAAATCGATTCATTATTTTCTTGTCGTGGCGATATGATCGTCGGGGGGTTCGGGGGTTAGGGAGAGGGCAACGTTCGCATCTTCGGAGCTGCTGAAGCGCTATGGGACTCTTGGCTCCATCTATTCTTCAGGAGATGGGGATTTTCATAGTATTTCTTCTCGGCTCGTGGTGGCGATTCTCGTTCAGAATCTTCGGGATTCGTGCCCGTGGTGATACGGTCGACGTGTTTAGCCGCGGGCTGCGCGCACGAGAAATTGCGTGACGCTTCCACAAAGCTAGAAAGGTTCGCCATTAGCACCAATATCTTGAATGAAGAGCCATACTTAAAAATTGAATTTGAAATCTCAAAAGCCAGTGCTTGTTTGTGTTTGTGTTCCACAGACTAGCCATTTCTCGCCAACAAGATCGCCCGCGAACCAGGAGGGTGGATAGCAACTGGATGTAAAGAGCTCGAGTATTTCAAATCCAAAGTATTCTTATTCGGTATAACCCTAGGGCTTGCAGAGGTGGCCATCGCGGTACGTTGTTTTGTGCTGATGGGGAAGATCCTGACTTTGCTGCGTTTGAAATCGAAGCTCGCTCTCCAGGCACCTCGTCGACTGCAGTGCCCCTGGCATAATCAAGCAGACTCAGTTGGAGCCTAGACTGTCAAAGGAAAGAATTCTCTGTAATTCCAGCTGGGAGAGCCGATGCGTACATGTATGCCGGAAGGAGCTGTTCGTACGACATGAGCGGCTGGCTGCCGACTTGCGTATGGATAAACCAAAATCCGTCCTACGCTTGCTCTTCGTATTTTCCCTGCACAGAAACGCTAGACTCGACAGTAGAACAAACATTTCTATGCCGTCAGTTTTGTCATCGAACCAGTCGCTTCCACGCGTTCATCCAAATCTATTGATGGCGGTAATGAGCATGAGCTTACATCCAGGAAGCAATTCCTTTCCTTACCCCGCGACTGCGTATCACATTCAGCTAGCCCATGTGCTGTCAACGCAGAGGGTGTCTTGTCGCAGCTAGGCGTCTCTCGAGGCAGATATTCCCTCTATGGCTCTGACCACTTCGACCCTTTCCGAGAACAAGAGCGAGTTCGAGATGCCTTCTTCGATGTTCCTCCAAAGCACGGCGCACTAGATTTCCCACAACGCACCGTTAGCGAGCAATTGGATATTTCCGCATGATTTAAACCTTCACTTCTAAGTTGTTGGGCTTGGAGAGCGATCTTTCAATGGAGATACCAGCATTAATTCCTTGGGCCATTTCATGCTGGAATTTCTGAGCTGAGTGCTCTGAACTGGTTCCGGACCCCTGTGTCCTGCTCTGGACTCGAGAGAGACCGCAGAGCATGTGTGCAGCGATTATTCATACGAGGGGATTCTCTCAATGGTACATGTTGCCTTCCTGCCCTTGGGGCCCCGATTGTGTATTTCCCGTGGCTGGTCACCCAGGGTCCCTCTTGTCGAGACTGGCACCCACAAGGCTTTGTACCACACAACATTGCTTTCCAACCCTCTCCCACGAATTTCCTAATGCCAATTTCTGGAAAGTATGTGTTCATCCCTCTTAGCCCCTTTACTTCTCAGATTCATCTCGCATGCATCCGTGGTTCTCTCCATCTCGCGAAATACCTTCTGCCTGGCTTCCAAGTCTGCCTCATCCCGTCTCGATCATCCGAGGCTTGACCGCCAGAACTGGCCGCAGTAAACAAGCATGATGACGTCCGTGCTCCCAAGAAGTATCACTCGTGCCCTGCAAGCACCCGTTACCTGAACACCTTGGCGGTGAACGACCCACCGGGGGTGTCAGATGGATCACAGTCTGTTCCTTTCCAATGTACGCGTCACTGCAGGCACCCCTCATGGCACCTCTACCCCTGTAAGCCACTCCTCTCTCTTACCTCGTCTCGCTTTCGTTGATTTGCGAACGAATCCTGAAGCTCTCGCGGGTGATAACAGAATCAATAGGGTGCCAGTGCCGGTTGCAAGTAATGGGCGATTCTCAAGGAAGGGACCCGAGCGAGGGAGAAGCGATGCAGAAGGTTACGGCTTGACATCTTTCTTCTAAAAATTTTAGGGTTTCTGTGCGTTACCATTAGCCAGGATGCGAGGCAAAGTGTTGACCAGCCGTCTCCTTTGCAATGCGCCGCCACAACTGGCCGACTCTCGACTGTCACGCAGAACCGGTTGTTTTCTAGCTCAATTAATGTGTTTCCTCGACTCTGGGCGTTGAAGATTCCTTGAGCGCAAGGTAATCACGACATAAGACTCCATTGCGATGAAGAAGGGTTTAGTATGACTGGCGAGACTTTCTCCTACGATAGGTTAGATAATACTTCCTTAAGTATGCAGATATCCATAGAATACTTCTATTTAGGCACCCCATGGGCTAACAGCATCTTTGCATAGGCTGCAACCCAGGATTAAATCTTGAGCCCCTGAGCGATCACACGTAATCTCCAAATACAATTTGCTACAGAGTCACACCCAGAGCAGAGTTTGCTTTGCTGTCTCTGGTTGCCATTGTGTGGCTTTAAAAGCAGCACTAATTACCGCAGTCGACTCGTTTAATTCTTCTTTTCGCTATGCATACTTAGTCTGACCATACTGAAGCCAGCGTTACAGTTGCCATCTTTAATGGGTCCGCCGCTTCCTGCCACAATTTGCACCGTTCTTCCAACTTTTAACTGCGACTTTTTCCCTGCCCTTGCCCTCGAGTCCGACGAACCCGCGATGCGTGCAATGTTTATCTCGACCATAAGGCTCAATTTGGTGGTAGAGCCATTTGTTTATCATTCTCTCCGTTTTTCTGATTCGATTCTAACAGGACGATTCGTCGAGCCAACCGAACCGATGGACAATAATAACCGCCGACAACCTGCCAAGTTGTGTCATTTTCGGATCAATATCTGGTAGCTGCGACTACTGAAGAGGTGGCCAGATTAAGGAAGGGCGCCTGCAAGGAAACCAAATACAATCTGTCCCCCATTATTTAGGAGCCAACGGCTCATAGGGGAGCGTTTTTCCAACGCCATCAAGTCGTAGCGAAGCCATTCGTAGGCGAAGACGACCAGGGAAGCCCAAGTAAAAACAAAACATTGTGAGCCCAGTCATGATTGTGTCCCCATTACATTTCTCCGAGACCTCAATCGCATCGAATCCGTCTCCCTCTCGAGGCCGTGCTTGTTGCCCGAGAAGCCTCTTCTGAAGTCTCGCTTGTACTTCCTGATGATTTTCGTCCATCTTTCGTTCTTTGCCAAAATTTGAGCGCAAAATTTCGCCGCCCATCGACAGCGTGCCAAACGAGATGTCACAGGAGGCAAGATGCGTTAGCGACCGAGATACAACCTACTCTACATGTAGGCTGTACTCTCACGTCTTTAGGGGTTTGAGGATAGATTTTAAAATAGCTTCCCACGCGACATGATACAGTCAACGACAATCCTTTGATGTCAAATAATTTGAGCTATGAGCCTAGGCACTCGAGGAAGGACGCAACGTCTTGATGGTGTCATTTGCCAATGATTTGGCCGTTTCGAGACGTGTTTGAACCTCCCGACCCTTTTCGAGCAACACACCGAGAGAAGTCGCAAAAGTGCATCACAAGGGACGGGACTGCCTGGGCCATCTGGTAATGCTTCAGACTTTGTGACTATTACCCATGGATGGAAAGAACCTGAGTCGTTGCAACGGCTTTACTCTCGCGAGCTTCCATCAACTAGGTACGCAGAGAAGCATGAAGGGCAAAACAAGCAAGTCAAGTGCATGCCTACACTTACATCTCGAGACAGTTTACTCGACCACAATATCTATTTCCTCTTTCACCCCCCAAGGCTTCAAACCAACCCCATCTTGGCTTGAAATGTCATGGAAAGGCAGAATCCCAAGAGTGAACTTTGAGCGATGGACCAGGGCGATGTTGGAGTAACTTCATGCAATGCAGTCACGCGAGCAACCAGGATCTGCCCCTGCAAGCAGCACCAAGAAGATCAGTAGCAATGCTGCCTCCCCATTGGGCCCTTGAAGCGGTCAACAAGTGAATCCTCAACAGTGATCAACTGTTTATGGTCACTCCCGTTTACAGATGGACCCAATTCCCTCATTGGTCCTCGCTTGCCCTGTCCTGAAGTGACTGTGCCAGTGCCAGTGCACTCGCGCGATCACTCTTCGCCCGCACCTCCAACTATATATACCCCATCAACTCCCACTTTCCCTCCTTCTTCTTTTTCCCCTTTCCATCCTCACCACCACTTCTTTTTCTTTGACTTGAATTCTGACTACTATCTCTACCATCATGGCACCCCTTGACCATGCATACACAAAAACACACAAACATCCCCCTTGCCTTGATCCCTTTGGACCTGGCTGACTTCCCCACAGATCTCCTCGAGCTGCCCTTCCACATCCACCTTCCACTTCAAGCTGAAAGCTTGATCTTTGCGAGCCCTTTTTGCCATTTCGACAGTCCTGATTCTCCTGAGTCATGGACATGCAACATATATCCCCTCTTCCTTTATCCCTTTGGACAACACTGACTTCACTGCAGATGCTCTCGACGTTTGACAATCGACTTGAGCCTTGCGAGCGGATTTTCCCTCTTTCGCAAAGTCATGGCTCGCATCCACCCATGACTGCTTACCAAGGAGCCCCTTGACCTCAGATTTTGTGACCAAGCTGACTTCTCTGCAGCCCTTTGTCCCAATTTCTCGTCCTCCTTGTTTTCATCATCACTTCCGAGCCAGAATCTCGGCCGTGGTAAGGGGCTCCCCATTCTCCTTGGCTGACTTCTCCAGGTGTCATTTTCGGGTCTTTTGCTGCGTTCCCCAGGTGACTATGTCAGTGGCTAGAGGACAAAATGGACAACAGATAAGTGTTCAAGTGTTTGCTCGTGCTTCTTGACTAATGTTTTGCCAAGCTGACTTTGTGCTACGTAGAAGAATTCCAGTTCTTTGCCAATTCCAAGGCTGAGTTTTCTCTTCCATTTTCCCATGACTGACCATTGCTGCTAACCTCTCTCACCAAGTTATATGGTCTCAGGCTTTTCGTCTCCTGCCTTTGGGTGGGTAAGTGGGCTACTGGTGCGTGCTTCCCCGTCCCTCCCCTCTCTGCTAACATTTTGTGCGCTCTGGGGCTTGCTACACACACGACTGGACATGATGATACAAATTGGATTCTCGAAGGGCTTTGCCACGTAGAGAAAGCCTCCATATATCTGATCCAGGCAAATGTTGTGCTATTTACCATTCACCTCACAAATGCTTCCCTCCCCAAACATTTGAAGCCCTTCGCAATCACAATCAGCCCTCAAATCACGACCGTCAGTGGCGACGCATCATGTCTGGATGCTTTGATCTACGTCTTGAATTGCAGAAACACTTGTCACTCTTCGACCACCACTTTGCGTTTCTGGCAGCTACTCCCCACTTGGTTTTTCCTTACCGGCTGGTGATCGTATGCAGTCTACCACCTGGTGACGGGGAGGGCGCATACAGGTAAGTGTTGACACCTCCAATTATATTATTGTCTTTGTGTATGGAAATTACTGACGGCTCTTTCCCCATCATATGCATTAAGATCTTGGGCGGGTGGCTGGGAGACAAGGTACGTCATCCCCACTCCTTGAACAATTGCTAATTTCTGTCATTTGTCAGTTCGTCAGTCTCTGGAACGGGGTGGGTGGGTGGCAAATGAGGTGAGTGCTCCAAGTGTACGGACCTGGGCTGACTTCGTTTTCTTTAACCCAGACAAACAATGGGCGGTGGGCGGGTGATCAGGTGAGTGATCCTCTTAAAGAGCATTTTGCTGACATTCTCATTTCTGGGAGACATAAACCAGTGGGAGGTTGGGAGGCAGAGAAGGTGAGTCTCCCCAGTATACGAGCTTGGGCTGACTCAATTTTCTTTCATACAGACAAACGATGGGCGGGTGGGCGGACAATCAGGTGAACAATCCTTTTTGAAGGATTCTTGGCTAATATTTTCTCTTTTTCAGGAAGCATTAAGTTGGAGGATGGGAGAGACACTCACGTAAGTCTCCGCATCTTGTGTACAGGTGTGCTGATGATTTTTTTCTCTCAGATCAATCCTTCAGTGGGTGGCTGGGTGGGCACATTCAGGTTTGTCTCCTCGTTTTTCGAACAAGCGCTAATGCCTCTTCTCTCTTAGATTTATCAGTCCGTGGGTGGTTGGGCGGGCGCATTCAGGTATGCATGCCCGTGGTTTTGCACAAGTGCTGATGTCTCTTTCTCTCAGGTCAATCATTCAGTTGGAAGCTAGGAGGAACATTCAGGTACGTCTCCTCAACTTGTGAACAGACGCTGATGTCTCCTTAGATCTATCAGGTCTTGGGAGGCTGGAAGGCATATTCAGGTTCGTTCATCCTTCTTTTGGAACACATGATATCTCGTTCGTCATTCCCTGGTCAAGCTCTATGAGTGGCAGTGTGGATGGGCCTCGCGCAGGCCAGCCTTGATCGTCTGGTGGACAATTTGCTGATTTATTGCTTTCCATCCTCAAGTCCACAGTAACAAGTTGAAAGGTGTGTGGCACCTCGGACGCGAATTGTCTGTTCTAGTTCACTGACAAATGTTTTCCCCATCAGACCAGAGTGCCTGCGAGGGTAGCTTTAAAGAATCGACAGTTTGCCCCTCTTCTAACAACTGATCATTTTTTGCTAAATCGCTTCTCTAGACAGGTACCATCGAGAACCAACCACATGCGTTGACCGTTACCATCCACCGCTGGACGACCGACCGACGTGCTCGAGTAACGGCGAGCATATATAACTACAAAGGGCGGCGGGCAGGACAACTCTCGCTTTTATTTTGACACACGAATACTGCTGACTGATTTCTTGCAGGATCATCAACCCCAAGCTCTCCCTTCGTCGTCATCTCGAAGCCATCGCGACATCAATACGACTTGCAGACGAAAAGATGGCTCTCATGCATCACATCTGCTTGACTCCCTGTCCGTTTCCTTCTTTATTTCTCAGCTAACTGCACGTAGGGCTTCACGAAAATACGACGTTTCAAGTCTTGAGTGTATTCTCGAGAATGAAGATGGCCCTGAGTTTTGCCCTTTCGCCCCCTTTCCCTTCCATATCCATTATTGTCCTACTGAATCTGCATCCAGACCCAATAAATCTGAACCTTCCACCATGGATTGTGAATGTGCACTGCGGCCATGGCATATCCATTATACGATCTCCTTGAAAGCAAATGATTGAGCGACCGAGGACCACTGCGACACCGCTTAAGCCCCTTTCTGCTTCATCCCATTTGCTCTTCAGCTGACGCACATATAGGTTTTGCCAGCTTACCCAAATCATTGTTGTAGTCTCCCCCAGTAGGTCACGGTTGAGCAATATTTGGAGGAACAGGCTAACATTTCCATAGAATGCTCCTCTTGCCCTGAGCTAGAATAGGTGAAGACTGAGAGTTCATCCCTCACTCTTCACGGTTCAAAGACGATCATGCATGTCTTTGAACATATATTTCGTTGACAACTCCGGGTATGTTCTAAGCAATGAGGCGCCTGCCGAGCCTTGAAACATACTATGGACTGCTCAACTTAGCAAATTTTTTGTTCACCTTGACACACTTTTTGTGTTGAACATCCTTTCTTACGGAACTGAGAGTTCCTGGATGCCTTGCATAGCAGCCGACATCTTTCAGCTAAGTCCCGCTTGTTTCGTTCCCCATTGATATGCGATATGTCTATGATGATCACATGTCCGTCATTCATGTTGCAAACTTCCAATTAGGAAGCTGTGCATGAGAAAACATGCTTCTCTGATGACATACTGCTTCGCAAAGTTTGGCCATTGTTCATTTCTCGGATGCTTGACTAATTTTCGGCATGTCGGATACTAGGAAATATGAACCGACCACGACCAGTGTACGCGAGTCCACCGAAGGTACATCGGACACATTCTGGAAGAAGGGGTTGCTCAATGGGAGGGATGCTTTGTGGGCAGGAATGCCTTACTGTTGGAGGATTTCCTGTTCGGAATAAGTAATTAAATATGGAAATGCCACAAGGGATTCTCGTTAGCGACGACGAGCTCTCCGCCTGGCTACTCTGGCTTGTCCGGCAGGTGCCCCAGGCTATCTTCAGGCTTGCACTATCCGGTACACTGGAATGACGGGCAACATGAAAGCATTGAAGTCACAAGATCTTTGGTTTACACGCCGTCTTTCAGAACAAGGTTGAAACAGCTCTTAGCATATTCCGATTCATAAGCAATGCAAAGTATGTGCGCGTTTATCAGGTGAATCAACGCTGTCTCTTAAGGAAATTCCAAATTCCCGAATGGAATGCACCAGAATCATGATCATCATGAGAGATTTTGAACCGTGGCTGCCCATTGGCGCTTGGGACGTTGATGGCCTATTCGTCGGTGCTTTCCTCATCTGACATCCACAACATTGAACCTTTGCAGATCTTCTCTAATGCAAAAGATCGATATCGGTCCAAGACATCTGTCGTCTTCAATCCATCGTCGCCAGCCTGATTGGCAAAGCTATAATGAGCCACAACTCCCTTGCCGTCGGCCACCGCGTCTGCGTACATAGTATTAGTCTGGTGTTCAGCCAAATAGATGGGAACCAAAGCAAATGATGTACAATGCCAACGAAGCCGGGAAACTTACGTCGACCTAGTTTTCTGGGCATATCGGTCGAAAAGTACCCCTCATCGTCCCAGTAGATCGGCTTGGCTATGTTGATATCTCGTCCCATCATGGCTATAAACTGAATTCCCATGCGCTGATATTGAAAGTCCCACGTCCGGAACTTGTATCTCCACAGTTCATTTTTCTCGATATTCTCCAGCAGGCTGTAGTGCTGCTGTGCGCCAATGTGCCACATGGTTAGGCCTCGGCCGAAGGGATCGTACTCGGTCACCTCGATGGGCGTTTTAGTCGAAGAGTTATGGACCGTTCTGGAAACTGGTAGCCACCGGTGTTTCTGGCCGTCCGGAGATGTCCAGCTTTGAACCTCAAAACCGGCCGGTCCATCCCAAGCTGGAAGATGGGACGGCCGCCAGTCCATGGAATGGCCGCGCTCGGGCTCGGTATATGTTTTATCAATCTCAGGCAAGTAAGGTTTGATAGCTCCAAGGTTCCAGTGTATCCAGCTGATGAGCGGCTGATTGACGACGTTGGCCGAGACGACATAATACTCGGGGTGGTCGACCTTGGTTCGAACGATGGAAGGAATCGCGGCATCTTCAATATAAACCTGCGATGGTCAGCGGGCGCGTAACTCAAGGGAATGGCCGCGACAGAGCCGGGAGTGGCAAGGTGTGGTGGATCAGGTGCGCATGACAGTTTCACATACTATGTCGTCGTCTATCTTGATGTACAAGATGTCATCCTCAATCTCGTCGTACGCGCTGGCGTATCCGCCCACGGTTGTATTGACCTTTTGTCTGAAATAATCGGGTTCGCTCTCGATGAGTTTGTCGAGAAACGCAAGATCGTTCGATTTAGACGTGCGTTCGAGCCATATCACTCCGTCCAGCCAGCCACCGTTTTTGGCCAAGTTACGCTATGTTTGTCGTCAGCCAACGGTCTAGTGCAAGCAAAACAACGCACCATCGGGTGCTTGGCGACGAACCTTCAAATAACAATCAAGAATTGATACAGTCTCACGCCTGCCGTAAAATACCAAGCCCATTATTTTCTTTATGTCGTCAGGCCTCTGCCAGTCCGAAGGCTCCGTCGGCGTGCCCTTGCTGGATGCATCTTTGCCGTTGCTCTTGATCGCTGTACCGAAGTCCTTTAATTTTGGGAGGCTCGGGAAGCCTCGGGGTTCGGCCAGGAGAACATATGTCTGCACGATACAGACAACAAGCGCCAGTAAGGCGAGCCCGATGAGAAGGAAGCGCCGCTGCGCCAAGATGATGCGCAACATCGCGCCGCGCTGGGATAGCGATTGAAAGGTGCAAGATGGAGGGGAAGCCAAGCCCAGACACCATGATGATAACGATACAATATTAGAGTCATTAGCCTAAAAACCATTGCACTTGTTCCCGTACCAAGCGTATTTTAGACCACGCCAGTGAGTGGCGTTGTTAAAGTTGGTGATGGCATACGAGGCACTAGACCGAACACGGCGCGAGGCTTTCTACGCTTTCAGCTCGTGTGATTTAGAGGCGGATCAAGGGAATGGGATCCCAGTAAAATTGTTGTGACGGCGTAAATTCAATCATCTTTGCTCCCAAGGTACGCGTCGCGAGTGTTGTCGTTTCGAATCATTATTCTGGTCATCAACATGGTGCTCGTCACATGTAGGCCTATCCTTGTTGCCACGTTCATGGCTCTCCGCACAAGCCTCTTCTCTTTGCTATGTTTTCCTTTCTTGCGAGAAACAAAATACCAGTGACTTCTCATACATCTCGCAATTCACGCGGAGCTCCTCATGCGAATCCGTAATATGATGTGGCGTGACGTAGTTAATAGCATTACTGGCTTTTGCAGGCTTTAAAGTCTCGCAGCTGTCCCCAGCCCAACGACGCAACAGCTGAAGTCAAACGGGAGAACTGATAGAAGTTACAGTTTTTGTATATTCCATTGCCTCGGAATGAGCCGAAAACAATATCAGGGCAAGCCTGGCATCTCTCGTGGCTTCTTCCGTGCCAGGGGAAGATAAATAAATACCCAGGGGCAGGGGAAGTGACGACCAGTCCATGCTGCGGCTGTTGTGGTGATGACCACATGGACCAATCATGATAGGTGAAACAAAGCCAGTGGCGGCTGCTGAGTCAGGCGCCACTGGCGTTTGGGCGATGGCGCACGTGGTGAGTAGAGCGACGTGACGGAGATTGCGCGTAATTCTGGATCAATTCGATGGACGCCTCTCAAGGCGTCTGAAGCTTTGTAAAATATGTCCGTTTGCATCGATGTTCCATTCCAAGCCTTACCGAGGAGTCCGCAGCGTTCAGTGGCTGATTAGACTCTGGAGGAGGCAACACCAATGTTCTGGCATTAGTACATACACGTCCCAGACTCTGGCCCACGATCGATCCGTGCCCGGGAGTCGGTTACAATTAAACGGCGATTCTTGGGTTTGAATTGTATTAAAGTGGCAGATTTCAGGGCTATAGCTCGCGCGTATTTGCTCTGTAATACATGAGGAAGACAACCCTAGTGTCAACATGAACTATACTTTCTGATAACGGGCGGCCAAACTGTGCCAGCTAATGAAACATGCATTTCGGCGCAACACCGAATTCTCTCCCGGTAGCATACCTCTATTAGCACATGTAGGCATGTACAGGGTAGCTTGACCACACCGCAGCGCTGTCGCATCCATCCCGTCTGATGGCATGTCTAAATCCATGTGTCGCGCTCGTGTGCCAATATTTAGTTCGACGCTGCCATCCTGCTTTCAGGACCCCTTCTAACTTTATGCTTATTGAAGAGTGACTTGACAGCAACCGTCCTCTATGTTATTCTTTCTGCCCACGTCTCTGCAGGGAGTAGCTGGACTATCTAGAGGGCCGCAAGAATGTTGCTTGTTTGGTTCTGGAGCATTCTTAAGTAGCCAGAAAGAAAGTAGTCGAGTATGATAGTGGCATTCGGATTGGTTAGAGCGCGCTGAATTGAACTTCGCAGCTAATTAATTGCACATGCAGCTTGGTAGCGACAGTTCATGTATCTGAGCTTTCTATTAGAACCATGTGCCCAGGAAGTTTTGCAGCATCAAAGCCATCCAGTCTATGTTCTATACAGGATTTGTATGGATAGCTGTGGCAAGCTAATTTGAAGCACTATGAGCGCGTTGGTAGCATCCAAGGAATAGGGCCGGTACTCAGGCGGAGAGGGACTGATACGCCTGTACGATCTTTCACAACTATCGACAGTGCATTTGCTGGTAAATGCGGTGAATTAGCAGAACCTCGGCGATTCTACTTTAATTTTAATTTTTGTCAGCGCCCAGGTTAAATCCCGATCGCGTGCTGCATGTTAGCCCCGCTGGACGATCATTAAAGGGAATACCAATGTCAGCAGAATCTAGGAATAGCTTTCCCTATTTTTCAGCTGGATCTCTAGAAACATTTCTCACGGATAGCTGCATTGGTAGGCCGGAATTGTGCCCCCTGCGAGCCGGCATGGCAAACGCTGCAGTCCCACTAGCAAGCGTGCGGAACCCAAGACACCTCAAGCTTGACACTCGCACGTGTGGCCTTGTCACTTTACTCCCTTCCCGTCTGTCCCTGTATATTTCACTTCGAAGAGCATTCGGTTGTTGAGCCTGCCCGTCTTTCCGAAGTAAGTGAAACAATGTGCGGCTAATTTCGCCCAACATAGCAGGAGTCCAAACCAACTACAGAGCCGCTGTTTGGGCCTGAACTCACGCAGCCAAAGAATCACTATTGTCGTGTGGATTTCCATTTGCTCACCCTTCAGAATCTATCTTCCGCTCTCAAAGTTCTCTGCCGAAGATGGCTGGCGTTCACCACATGCGAAGCAGCCATGGAACGAACCTGCATTCTCGAGCAGCTCGATATAACCAAGGCTGGCTTCTTCATGCGCATGAGGGGACTCTAATTGTGTGCGACAGAGAAAGCAAGGCACCAAATTTGTTTGTGAATTTCGTCCTGGCCAGTACAACGAAGCGACAAATCCAATGGAGCTGATTTTAACGTCTGATGAAACAAATTGCGGCCTGGAGCAGATTGATCGAAAATAAATTTACAGCTAAGTTTGATTAACCGACAGGAATCAGCACAACTAACACATTGGCTTGATATTCTTCAGAGACCCCCGATCCACACTACGCCACTGACCAGATAGTCCTGACGAAAACTCCCCACCAAGATGTTGTTATGCGAATACTCCTCGGTCGAACATCTATAATGGTCTTTTGGAAATCCGTGAAGAGGAGGATCAAAGACCTTCGAAGGAATACAAAGACGCCCACAGAACGATCGAGCATCACTCCAAAGCATACGAAGACTCACCGTTTTACGACCATGTACAGTATCCATGATAACGACACTGAGGTGGAAGGGGGCGATCAATTTTGAAGTGACGAACGAGTAAATACAAAACCGACGCCACAGAATTGCAAGCAGCGGCCGGTTGACCGAACAAGTCCCGCGGGGATTCCTTCGGAGCGCTACGACTCCGATTTAATAACATGAGGCAAACTCGTAGAAGCAATCGAGAGCCTGGGGAGGGACGGCTATGCCGGCTCGAATCATTGCGGCTGTTCCAATGGAAGAACATCGAGAGACCGGCTTCCTGCTGCCACGACAGACCAGCCCGGGGCAATCATGGGCAAGTCAAGAGACTGGGCCCATGGAGGCGTGTTTCTGGCCGACGAACATTGGAAAGAGCCTCTAGAGACCCAGATGACCAACGACCAACCGACAAACTGAGCCAATTATCGAAGAGGGCCAGATCAATATAGCAGGGTCAGAGACGGCCGAATCGTTATGCGCAATAGGGGTAGAAACAAAAACAGGCGAGCGACATCATCGACATACGTGCATACATGCTAGAAATGGGCCGCTAAGCGGAGGTGGCCGACACTTCGGCCGTTACCTGCGACCCAAGGCTCCACCGGCAAATACAATGCTGCGACCTCAAGCCAGATGGGGCAAGGGAATTCGAGGCCACAGCGTCTGGGCTGGCGAAGCCGCTGAACAAGCAAGAGTGTATGAATCGACCACCCAGCTCGTTGAACTCGAGGAATGTCTGGGCCACTCCCGGCATATATTGGCAAGATATGGGCATGGACGCACAGCGGGGGTCAGCATGTGTCTATGCTGCATGTGTCTACGCTGCCGGCAGCATGTTGACCAATGTCGGCGTTGCGATACATCACCGTGACTCTGCTTCGACTCGTGCCACACTCATGAGGTGGCTGCTGGCAGCTCTGCTTCTCCGCGGCAGAGAAGAAAGTGTACGCCTTTTCCCTCGCCTCACACAGCTGGGGAGAGCTCGGAGGATGCACTTCCATCAGGCCCATTGCCGCGCCGATCGTCGCTCGCCGCAGCTCCATCAAGCGCCGCGCACCAATCGTCTCGCAAGAAGCCGGCCTCGCAGCAATCCGAACAATGGCATCGTCGTCGATAGGCTGGCCGCACGGAGACAGGCTCCGCGGATAGATTCCATCGTTGCCGAGTCGCGACCTGGGTTGCAAGTTCCGGCAACTAGGACCCAGTGGCTGCAGGGGCAGGGGGGGCTGAATTGGGCCTCTTTTTGCCGGCCGGCAACTCGAGCCCAGTGCAACACGGGCGCTCCTCACATATTTATTAGAGCCACGACGTCTGGTCCCAACCCGCCTCTTCTTGCGACAGCTACGACGAGGGCGGCCTGTGTCATGCAGTTGAATTCGCTGCTTCGGGTATTCATTTTTGCTTCTTCTATCAAATGACTTGACGCCGACGACCAGCCTCGATCTACAAAATGCCTCCCCACCGCCATTCCTCCGCCCCACGCCTCGACCGTCCCGCGCGGCAGCGCAGCCTTTCTCGCTTCACATGTTGAATAGCTTTCCGAACCGGACGGGCAGACAGGGGAGGCCGCCAAAGGTCCCGAAAAACGCCCGTCGACCCGAGTATAAATTGTCGGGTGGTTTGAAGCGTGGTTGACAAGTTCAACCCACCATCAACTACCGGGAACCGATCTACCAGCCACGGCCGGCCAGCTTCTCCTCGGGCTTCATGCCGTCGCAGTTGATGCCGACCATGGCCTCGCCGAGGCCGGTGCTGCACTCGGCCAGGACCTTGGGGTCCTTGAAGTGAGTGACAGCCTTGACGATGGCCTTGGCGCGCTTGGCCGGGTCGCCCGACTTGAAGATGCCGCTGCCGACGAAGACGCCGTCGCAGCCGAGCTGCATCATGAGGGCGGCGTCGGCGGGCGTCGCAACGCCGCCGGCGGCGAAGTTGACGACGGGCAGGCGGCCCAGCTCGGCCGTCTCCTGCAGCAGCTTGGCGTCGACCTCGAGCTCACGGGCGAGCTCGCGGATGCGGACGATGCCGCCCTCGGCGAGCGCGGCCTTGGCCTGGGCGATCTGCTTGTTGACCGTCTTCATGTGGCGCACGGCCTCGACGACGTCGCCGGTGCCGGCCTCGCCCTTGGTGCGGATCATGGCGGCGCCCTCGGCGATGCGGCGCAGGGCCTCGCCCAGGTTGCGGCAGCCGCAGACGAAGGGCGCGCTGAAGGGGCTCTTCTCGACGTGGCTCTCGTCGTCGGCCGGGGTGAGCACCTCGCTCTCGTCGATGTAGTCGACGCCGAGGGCCTCGAGGATCTGGCACTCGACGAAGTGGCCGATGCGGGCCTTGGCCATGACGGGGATGGTGACGGCGGCCTGGATCTCGCGGATCATGGCCGGGTCGGACATGCGGGCGACGCCGCCGTCCTTGCGGATGTCGGCGGGGACGCGCTCGAGGGCCATGACGGCGCAGGCGCCGGCCTCCTCGGCGATGCGGGCCTGCTCAGCGTCGGTCACGTCCATGATGACGCCGCCCTTGAGCATCTGCGCGAGGCCGGCCTTGACGGCGAAGGACGACTTGGAGCCGGCATCGCCGTTGCCGCTGGCAGAGGTGTCGTTGGCCATTATGTCTTGGGAGGAAAGGCGCGGAAAATGGTGGAGAGAAATAGAAGAGGAGAGGAGAGGGGAGTTGATGGTGGTGATGGGATATGCGTCGAACGGAGAGGGGATCGTCGGTCCGGGTTCCCTGATATACACGCTCGAGACGGCGGACGGACAGCGATGCGCGATGCGAGGGAATGCGGCAATGAGTCAATGGACGGTCGAGTCGAGCGGGATCACGACGGAGGAGGGTGGAGGAGCCGACGAGGCGAACATGCGACAACGGAGCCTCCGGCTGGCCTCGTCCATTTTTTTTCTCGCTGCTTCTCTGCCCCTCGCATGGGCTTGGCTTTCCCCCTCCCCCTCCTCCCCTCCCCCTCCTACTCTCCCGCCCTCCACCGATCCATGACACACCAACAACCGTTGGCGAGCGGCGCGCGAAAAAAAACCCATAGCGGCGGCTCTCGCGACCCCGGCCGGTCTGCGGCGCGCGCTGATTGGCTGGCGAGGGCGTGGTGCGCCGGCCAGCGTCGGGAGACCGCGGGCGGCGGCTGCGGAACTGCTCGATGCCGACAAACGCTCCCTCGCCGCTCGACACTGCATTCGCATGACGGTTTGCCATGCCCTCTCGTACGTTGCGCCTTGCATCAGCCGTTTGCTGGCTTGCGGCAGTTGGCTGGGAGCACAGCCGATTTCGATGCTCGGCGCAAGTCACCGGCAGTTTGCCGAGAGCTCAGCCGAAGCTGCTGCGGTACTTGCCGCAAGGGCAGCGCATGCATATCGTGCTGGGATGAATGCCTACGAGCACAGAACCTTCAGAACATGGAGTTCTCGTGCGCATGGTGCGCCTCCGTGGCAAAGCCAGGCAATGGAATGGGCCATGTGACGAGCCGAGAACGCGGGATCTACCTGGGCTAGCACGGGGCGGGGAACCGACAGGGCTTGGTCCTGTGCGCAACGCGTCTCCCGTCTTTGTCTCAATCGAGCAGCTGTCATCCGAAGGGCGCCCAACTATCCGCGCACGATTACGTTTCGGCGGGTGCGCCGGTTGTTGTTCGTTGCATGGCTGGCCGCCCTCCGCACGCCAGCGATGGCGAAGGAAAAGGCTCTTCCCGTGGAAGGGAAGGGTTGGCGATGGCGAGGAAGAAGGCTTCTCCCGTGCAAAATCGTTCGTCTTGAAGTCAAGGCGACGAGGTGCCGGCCGTCGATCCAGGCGCGGTCCCCCGGTGCCGTTGACGCGCGATCGCCAGGGACCTCGTATCGCTGAGACACTGCGGCTGCGACAAACCGGACAGCCGGGTCCCAGCGCGGGTGTGGCTCCCCAAGAAGCCTTGGGGGTCTCGAATCCCGCCCCCAGTTTGCGGCGCCGGCTCGCCACGGGCGCCTGGGCGGCACATCCTGCGCTGGGCCCGCCCTGGCTGCAGGATGGCGCTGCTGTATTCAGCGACTCCGCGCTCCGGCTGCCGCCGTCCCATGACTTGCCATGACTGAAGTGATCTCCCTCCCGAGCCTTGTTGCTGCGGCGGGTGCGCTGGTGCTCGCAGCGCAGGCGTGGGCGGTACTGGGCGTGGCGTTCCGAGCCCGGAGCCGCAGCGTCTCCCGACTCCACACCCCGGGCCCTTTTTTTCATCTGCCGCATTTTTGGTGGTGACCAACCCCTTGGCCGGAGACGCAGGTTGATATCGCAGATAAGGAACTCCTCCATCAAGCCCGTGAACCCCGTCAGCATCCCTTGGACGACACACTGCTCAGTGCGTTGCAGTCCTCCCATCGCCGCCTGCTTCCTCTCCGCGTCTTCACATCGACCTCGCCGCACTCATGACCGCCCAGTCCCGCCTCACGTCCACCGCCAACGGCGCTTCGGCCGCCGCCACGCTCATCATCGGCGTGCTGGCGCTGCAGGGCGGCTTCGCCGAGCACGTCACCCTCGTCCGCAAGGCTGCCGAGCTGATCGCGGCGGCCGGCGGCGCGCGCATCGAGGCCGTCGAGGTGCGCACCCCGGCCGAGCTGGCGCGCTGCGACGGGCTCATCATCCCCGGTGGCGAGAGCACCACCATCTCCTTCGTGGCCGCGCAGTCGGGGCTGCTGGAGCCGCTCAGGGAGTTTGTCAAGTGAGTTGTTCCATGGTGCGCGAGCTATGCGTTTAAAGCCGCAGACGATGCTGACGAGGCCTCAGGGTCCTCAAGAAGCCGACATGGGGCACCTGCGCCGGCCTCATCCTCCTCTCTGAGCAGGCCAACGCCACCAAGAAGGGTGGACAGGAGCTCATCGGCGGGCTCGGCGTCCGCGTTCACCGCAACCACTTTGGCCGCCAGATCGAGAGCTTCGAGGAGAGCCTCGAGCTGCCTTTCCTGGGCGACGGCGCGGCGCCCTTCCCGTGCGTCTTCATCCGAGCCCCGGTCGTCGAGGAGGTGCTGCAGCCGGCGCACGACGGCAGCGTCAAGGGGAGCGGCGTCAGCGTGCTGGCCAAGCTGCCCGGCCGCGTCGACAAGATGAAGTCGGGCGTGTCGCAGGCGAGCACCAAGGACGACTCTGGGGACATCATCGCCGTGCGCCAGGGCAACGTGCTGGGCATGAGCTTTCACCCCGAGCTGACGGCCGACTCGCGCATCCACGTATGGTGGCTGCAGGAGATTCTGCGGCTGCAATAGACGACGTGGCTGTGGCCTTAGACGGTGTTGGTTTGGGGCGTTCATGATATCACGCATTATGGTACAGACATATAGAACTCGGAGCGAGTGCAAACACAATTGGTATTATTTGTTTCTATCAAGTTCCACTGCCAGATATCCGTCATGTTCTCATCGTAGCATCGTATCCCGGTGGCGGCGGCGATTCCGGACGTCCAGCCACTGCAGCGCCCGCCGTTCCAGCTCGAGGGGCACCCGAGGCCAACAACGGCTCCAGACCCAGGAGCTCCGTCATGTCAGGTCGGGACAGCGCCCTCACAAATTCCATGACGCCCGCTGGCGCCATGGTATTGACATCTGCTCCGTGCTCCTTCAGCATCTTTACCATGGCCGCATCCTGCCGCACCACTGCCTGCATCAGCGGCGTCCGACCTTGCTCGTCCGCGTCGTTGGCGTCCGCTCCATGCTCCAGCATCGCCGCGACCTCGTCGCGCCACCCCTGGTCGACGGCATGCAGCAGCAGTGTCGAGCCGGACTTCATCTTGTGGCTGAGTTTCGCGCCGTGCTCGAGCAGCAGCTTGACTATATGCCGCTGGCTGGCCTCCATAGCGTGGCAGATGGCTGGTCTTCTCCACGTCTTATCCCCTTCGTTGGTCGACGCGCCGTTCTCGAGAAGCCGCCGCGCCAGATCCAGTTTATCTCCGTCTGTTATGGCTGCGTCCTTGATGACGCGGATGAGTAGCGGTTGTCCGGTGATATCCGCCCTGTCGCCCTTCGCGCCGCGGTCGAGCAGCAGGCGAGCCAGGTCCAGTCTCCCGTTGGAGATAGCGTCAGCAAGCACAGACACCCCCCAGATGGTGGTGTCGTTGGGCGAGGCCCCGTAATCGAGGAGCAGCTGCGCGAGCGCGAGGTCCTGCTTCGCCGTTGCCACTGCGAGCACTGAGCTGCCCGTGATGTCTGAGCAGTTCGCCTCGGCACCGTAGTCGAGCAGCAGCTTGGCGAGCCCAATGTTGCCTTTGCTCACGGCTTGCACTAGCACGGGGCGTCCAGATATACTCCGTGATGTGGCCTTCGCACCGTTGCTCAGCAGGAAGTTGATGCCCGCCATGTTCCCGCTCTCGCATACGCCGACGAAGTACGGCTCTCCGGTGACATTCTTCTCGCCGACGTCTGCGCCGTGGTCAAGCATCATCTGTGCCACGCGCAAGCTTCCCACGCTCGCGGCTTTGAAGAGCAAGGGCGAGCCGGACCGGCCGCCGGAACCTTTGGAGCTGGCGCCTGCAGCGAGAAGCAGACGGACAGCGTCGTCCCGGTCAGCTTCGACGGCGCATTGCAGCGGCGTGTGGCCATCCTCGTTGCGCCCGGTGAAGCTGGCTCCCTGCGCCAGGAGGCCGCTCACCAGCGACGTGTCTCCGCGGTTGATGGCCTGGCACAGCGCCGAGGCGAGGGGATCTGGCCTGGAGGCGAAGTTGGCGGCCAAGGCCTTCAAAGACCCTGTGAGAGAGGATAAAATGCCACTAGAAGAGGATCCATCCTGTGCTGTGTTTGAGAAGGAGGAAGCAGGCGCAGCGATGTAGCTAGGTGGCGGCTCATCACCACCGAGTTCGGGTTGAGGTGCAAGGTTTGCAAATTTGCTGCCGTCCAGCAGGATGCTGTTCGCTGTTGAGGCGACTCTGAAGACGATGGAAGCTTGCTCGAGCATCTCCTGTCCCTCTGTCGTGTCCAGACGGGCGTCTTGCTGCGTTCTGTCGTTGCTGTGGCACAGAGTCAAATTGTCTTCCTTCGTCAATGTCCAGAAGCATGATTCCATGGGCTCTTACCTGGAAAGAACCTGACCAAAATATGCAAAAAGCCGGCAATACGTTGCTAGACAGTGCCCATATGCTTCCATGTAGCCTCCATCAACAACACCGAGAGTGTCGACCTGGAGCCGCATGACTTGCTTGTGCAGCCTGCCCATCGTCGCATCGCAGGCCTCAAGAGCCTCGCTCAACACGCGCTGTAGACGCTGAGAGATGACTGCTGCACCGCCAATTTGTTGCTCCAGCTGCGAGGCATCGCGTCTGACATGGCGCACGTGCCCGGCGAGGGTGAGGATTGCCTCCGGGCTCGCGTCTCCAAGCCTGTCAAGCTCACCAACGCTGGAAGCCGCGCGATTGGCGATGGAGGTGCAGAGGGACGTGAGAGATGTGACGGAGAAGCCATCCATGACGGCAGTTGTGTTGGCACAGGGAGCTCCCCTTGACAAGTCTGATGAATGCAAAATGGTCCGCGTCTCTTGTAGCCTGTATGTCCGACTAGGAGATCGACGACTCTTGCTTCAAATAAGATCAAGACGCCATCAATGTGAGAACATCGAGTTTGAAGAACCTCGTGCGCTTTTGCGAATTGATCAGCTTTAACTCTGCCATTGACAAGCCGCGTAAGTGGGCTCGTAGGGCTGACGTCCGACGGTCGATCGTTGTAGTTGATGACGCGGCCGCGACGTTAGCTTACTGCGTTGGAGCTTGGGCTGCTTGGCTGCATCGGAGGCGTGCTACCGTGAACCTCCCCGCAGCATTCATGTTCTCTGGAATTTTCACTTCTAATTTAATACTTGCGAAGCTTTGGTCGTATGATTATTTCGTACTTTGATGTGTAGCCTGATTCGAAGTGAAAGAAGGCGCCGTCAATTGATGTCGACTGCGCTGGCAACATGACTTGTGGAACGGGCAGACGAGACGACCACAGCGATACACTCCTCTGGATGAAGATACCAGTAATTAAGGAGACGAAACATGACTTTAAGAGCCTTCAGAGAACCCAGACGAAAGCAATGGAGGAAAATAAATCTGCTATCATAATACATGTAATACAAAATCAGTGGAACAAATGCAACTACGACGACTCAAGCTTGGAACGACCGATTGAACTGCCTTCGACAGCTCCAAAATTCTTGGCATCTCTTTGAATAAACCCAATTCTCGCGAGGTACCGCACATTGCTGCGGATCGCAACTTTCGTCTTCTCCGAATCTTCGTATCCCATTGGACGCTGCGACGGGGCATCTGGACTGGTGAGGAAGTGTCGGGCCGCCCAGAGCGGGTGATTCTCGCCGACTTCATTCATTTGCTTTGTGGCACGCTGCACCCATTCCTCGAGAGGCAAAGCTGACAAGTCAAGTGCCAGCTCTTGGCCGACGAGGCTCCAGAACTGTGACATGTAGACACCGTCTAGCATATCGACCATGGCAGGGACACTGCCGACGGCAAATATCTGCCTGGTGATCGTGGAAGCAACGTGGTCTACCTCCGCGACGTGTACCCAACTATCATCTCCATCCACTGGTGCCGCCTTCAGTGCTATCCCCGTGGCAACAGCGCGCCAGAGAAAGTCATCTACGTTCGCGACGCCCGTTTCCGCTGTGCCAATGATCAAACCCGGCTTGACGACTGAGATGCGGTTCTGGTCTGGTGGCAGCCGGGAGGCAATTTCGAGCACTACCCGCTCCGCCATGATCTTTGTCTGCGCGTAGCCGCTGGCGCCGGAAGGTTTCGCGGCGAGGGTCGCGAATGGGTCTCCATCGGTTTCCTTCAAACCTCCGGATATATACACGAACTTGGGGTGTGCGGGTGAGGATGAAACAACCCGGAGGAGGGCCAGGGTTGAACTGACGTTTGGTTCCCGAAGCTTGTAGTAGTCGGCATTCCAATTAACGACAGCGCCATTGTGGATAATGGCGTCGATGTTTGCGTGACGGCTGCATTGGCCTCGAAGCCGTAGTAGTTGGTCATTGTCGAGTCCGAGATAGGCTTTTGCCAGATCTCCCGTCCAGACTTCCAACTTCTGCAAATCGCTGGGCTGCCACCACCCGGCAACCTCTGCTGTCCTTTTGACTCTGTCCAACCCGTGCTGGGGCGACACTGCCCGCACCAGAACAACCACCAGGCCCACCGAGCCAGAGCGTAAGAGCTGCCGAAGAATCTCTGTACCGAGGTACCCCGTAGCTCCTGTCAGGAACACCGATGCCCGTTCTGGCAACCGGGTGATGGGATGCTGTGCCAAGTTCTGGAGGTCCCACGCGCCATTCACCATGGATGAGAACTCACCCATCAAGTCCACCGAAGGCGCAGTTTTCCATTCCATACCGGTCTGCGTAGCGTGTATTAGCTTCGCCATGGCAGCTATTGTGGTGTTTTTGCTATTAATGAGAGACAATCCCAACCCCACGCCGTATGCTTGAAGAATCCGCTGGGCCAGCGTGACGATCCTGATGGAATCACCCCCCAGATGGTAGAAGTTGTCATCAACTCCTATGGATGTTTCTGGCATATCGAGAACCTCGGACCAGTGTCTCCGAATAGCGGCCTCAAGATCCGTGGAGCAGTCGCGGAACTCAGATCGCTGGCTGGTGCTATATGAAAGCAGCTGGTTTGGCGTCATGACAGCAGCTTTCTCTCGCAAAGCTAATCTGTCAAGCTTTCCAGACACAGTAAAGGGCATCCTCTCGACTGGTACAAAGTATTTGGGAACCATTGGCGCCGGTAGGACCTCTATAAGGGAGGCAGCAGCACTGGACAAGCTGCTTCGGGGGGCAGAATCGCGGAAGCTGACGAATGCAGCTAACGATTCAACTGCACCATGGCGAATAACATCCACAGCAACATGCTCCACATCCTTCAGGGAAGCGGCGATGTGATACTCAATCTCTCCTGGCTCCATGCGCTGGCCATGATACTTGATCTGCGAGTCCTTGCGACCGACATAGTCGAACGTCCCATCGCCGTTTCGGCGCACCAAGTCGCCTGTTCGATAGGCCCTCTTTGAAATATTCTCGGGAAACCAATCAACGTCCACCAACCAGTTTGAAGATGCATTCTCGTCGGCATTGAGATATCCGCGCGCCAGAAGCGGACCTTGTATTACTAGCTCACCAACACATCCAGTTGGGACCAGTCGCTTCACGTCAGCCGTCTCAACAACCCAAAACGCACTGAAAAGCGGTCGTCCAATATTTGTCGATCGGCTGCATCCAGAGAGGTCGGAGTTCCAAGAGCATATTGATGCCTCGGCAGGCCCGTAACCGCCGTATAGCCGGACGGCACCCTTCCAACGACGTATCACGGCCTCGCCGACGGCTTCACCCCCAAGGCAAAGCGTCTTCAGCCCCGGAACATCATTCGGATGCAGAAGGCCGGCGACCGTTGGTGTCAAAAAGACCCAGTTCGCCTTGGTTGCGTTGATAGCTCCAGCAAGGTTGTGAAGGCGAGCTTCCTCCGAAGGAACGCAAATGCACCCACCGCGTATCAACGTCACGAAGATATCTAAAATCGCCACATCAAAAGCGTAAGACGAGAATTGGAATACCCTAGTACCCGGTCCAATACCCATCTGAGATCCATACGCATTCGCCGAGGAACAAATGCTATTGTGAGGAATCATCACGCCCTTGGGCTTGCCCGTGCTCCCAGATGTGAACAAAATGACGCTTAGGTTCTCAGGGCATGCTTCAGATCGAAGATGTACTGATGGATGATGCATTGCTTTTAGAGACTGTTCATCAACTGATAGAACGGGAAATCCCATAGATTGCAAAGAGTCAAAACATGCCGGAGCTGTGAGCACCAAAGGCGGCTTCGTATCTTGCAAGATGCTCTGCAGCCTTTTCTTTGGCGCATTTGGATCCAGAGGTACAACCACACCTCCGGAAATTTGAACCGCAACCATGGCGACAACAGCCCAGGCAGACTTGGAGAAGCATACTGGAACCAGGGATTCGGGGCCGACGCCACGCTCCTGCAGCGTGATTGCCAACCGAGAAGCAAACACTCCCAGCTCGGCATATGTCAAGTCGCAATCCCAGGAGTTAACAGCTGGGTCATTTGGCCTGTGCTGTATCTGCTCATTGATCAACCAGTGAGTGCATGAGTTGATGGGTTGTTGAAGCCTATTTGACCGAATAGCATGCTCAAGGTCCCAGGAGCCAACTAACGACACGTCTTCAAGCACCACACCCGGTTGTGTGAGTTTCTGAAGGACGTGCTCAAATTGGTGGGACAGCGCTTCGACTTGCCAGTTTGAAAGAACCTCAGAGTCATATGCGAAAAGCAGCTCGACGCCATCGTCTGAGATGAAGACTTGAAGAACAAGAGGGTAATTGAAAAAGTTCTGCACTGCATCTTCTCTCGACGCTGACGCGGAGTCTGACGGCAAGAAAAGTGTATCATTTGACGTATCAGCAAAGCCGATATTTGATGGTTGAACAATCAGCAAGCTTGTGAAGTCGCAAGTGGTCTGAGCTTCCCGGTTCAGTTTAGAGATATTCTGTAAACCGAACTGTTCATAGGCAACGGCTTCAGAGGATTGGAGTTGCAACATCTCAAGGAATTCCGTGACAGGCTGGGCTCGGTCCAGTCGGATACGAACTGGAATTGTCGCAATCATAGGGCCAGGCATTGCGTCGAGCCCTGGGACCGGAGCCAGGCGGCCAGAAACTGTAGTTCCGAAGCAGAGGTCATCTGTCTCACAATATCTAGCGAGGACAATCGCCCAGGCGGCTCGTACAACTGTTGCTTTTGTTACAGAGGTGCTGGTGAGTTGAGGAAGCGAAATATGATGGTTCAAGAGTCGTGTCACAACTTTATGCGTCGCACAGCTAAGTGGCCTCGCTGGAGGGAATGTGGCTCTCTTAGCATTCTCGAGATAGTTCGTCCAGTATCGAGCTGCGGCTGCATGGTCGAGAGACAACGTGAATTGGATGAACCCATCGTATGGTTGTACACGAGGCAATTCGTTTCCACGGTAGGCTCTCATAAAAGTATCCAGCATTATTTGTATGCTCCATGCGTCGTAGATGGCGTGGTGCATGGCTATCGCAAACATATGGTCTCCGTTCTTATCGGTCGTGAGAGCAAATCGGCAAAGCGGCAATCCATAGCCAGCCTTAAAGTTGTCCACACTTGCTTCCCATTTCAGTTCTTCTTTAATTATGGCCTGAATGGAGCGTCCGAAAACTAGTGAGATTCTTGTCCGAAGGTTGCTGCAAGCGGCAACCGTGCGCTCCCATGCCCACTTGAACTGCGCAATGTTGACATGCCTGACAATGCGGTAAACGTTGCTGCTGATGTATGATCCTGGCTGTTTCACTGTTAGAGCCATTAGGCCCTCCTGCAAGGGCGTACATGGATACGCATCCTCAATGACCTGAGTGTCGAAAAGGCTGCACTGGCTCTGGATGCATGACTTCAGCGTGTCAATCTCAGAAGCTTCAAATAGGCTGAACGGCTCCGTTTGGAAGGTTGTCACCTCCGGAGCACCAGCAGCAGACTTGGCCATGCCCATGAGGCGAGGGTTCTGAAATACCATGGGCACGGTCAAATTCAAGCCCTTCCGTTGAGCCAAGGACACCAATTGGATGGCACTTATAGAGTCGCCTCCGATGTGTAGAAAACTATCGTCTTTGGAAATTTCGTTTGGGTCCAGCCCGAGGACCTCGGCCCAAAGTTCTCTCAACTTGAGCTCCATAGTTGTTGGTGCAGTAGCCTTGGTTCGGCTGAGAGGCGAGCACAATGATAGCTGCTCAGGAGATAAGGTCTTTATTATGGCGCGAAGGGAATCCAGATCCAGTTCTCCAGTCTCTCTGAGTGGTATTTGCCAAAGTGGTATGATGGCTTCAGGCATCATGTGCGAAGGCAGATATGACTCTAAGCTGTCGTAAATTCTGCACAGCACCTCCCGAATTGGTGCGCTCAGTGGCAAAATCAGCCCAGAATCAATGTAATTCTCATCAGAAGAGAGACTTATAAATGCGGCCGGTGATTCAGTATGGTCCGTATGGTCCAGATGGAAAATATCCGCTGCCACATTCTGGACAGCAGGACATGCTTGCTTGATATACCTCTCAATCTCGCTTAAGTGAAGATGTTTGCGCTGATTCATTTGAGAACTTGACTTTTCGACAAGTACAATTGTACCGCCCTTTTCATAACTCGCCAGATGTCCAGTCTTGTGCAGTTGGCATGAATCCATATCTGCTGAACTTAGCCACTCCACTCCGGCGAACGACGTAGCATGTGAATTTTCGTCATCAGTTGCCTTACACGTGCTTTGAGGAAGCCTGGGCTCCTGGATCACCAGGTCACCTTGGCATCCTATAGGAGCCAGCGTGTGAGGGTTGTTGGGATTGACAATCCAATAGATACTGCTGGCTGACCGTACAAGTCTCTCAGAAGATAGGTCTCTCATGCCAATGTCTACTCCCTGTACGCTGATGCTACTCCATTGCTTCAATATTTGTAGATCCCAAGGTCCCGAGACCGAGATCTTCGAAAGAGGAGTATTGCCCTGAGATAGAAGTTGCTGAACAACGTGATCGAAGTGATTCGCGAGAGCTTCCATCCGGAACTCAGATAGAACGTTTGATTGATAACTGAGGTGCAACTCAGCATGCGCTTCGTGCAAGTAGCACTGGAGAACAAGCGGAAAGTTAAAGTAGCTATCCGCCGACTCAAGAGTCATAAGCTCTTCTGACTCAAGATGCTCCAGAATCGCATCATCGCCAGAGTCAAAAACTCTGCTCTGATAAGGTGGCTGAACGAGGAAGAGGCTAGGAAAGTCGCAAGCTGCTTTTGCAAAGCCACTGACTCTTGAGATTCCTCGCAATCCCATTTGCTCAAAAGCCACCATCTCGGAAGATTGTTTCTGAATGTCATGCAGGAAGCTTGATACAACCTGGCGGCCATTTATTCGTACTCTAACTGGCACAGTAGATATCGTCGGCCCAGCCATGGCCGAAATCCCCTTGACAGACGCCAAGCGGCCTGACACAGTTGCACCGAAGCAAATATCCTGAGTGTTGCAGTAACGTGCAAGGACTATGGCCCATGCAGCGCGAAGAATGGTTGCCTTTGTTATCATTGCATGGACTCCTCCATTCAATGGAATGCTCCTTTTCATCAGCATCGTTCGCCCAGGATCTTGGCCGGAAGACTGCAATGTAGGAAAAGTCGCCTTCTCAGCACCATGAAGTTGCGAAGCCCAGTATTCTGTTGCTGCATTGACATCCAGAATGTGTATATGTCTGATGAAATTGGCATATGGAACTGTTGGAGGGAGTTTCTGGCCATGATAGGCTTGGTACAACGTATCCAATACGATGTCTATCGTCCACCCATCAAAAGTAGCATGATGCATCATCACGACAAAGTAAAAACTGCCGTTCTCTTCCACAAGATCGTAGCGGCACAAAGAAGAGCCATACCGCATTGGCTGGCGCTCCATGCCTGTCAGCACTGCACGAGGAGAGGCAGCTTTTGCTGGGTCCAAATGAACTGGTTCTTTCAGCAAGACCTGATAAAACCTGTCATCAATCCAGGCGATCCGTGTTCGCAGGTTACTGCATGTCTCAACTGTCTTGTTCCATGCCGCTCTGAAGCGTTCAACGTCGACGTGGCTTGGAACTCGGTATATTTGCTTGGCAACATAGGATCCGGGCTTCTTCTCAGCCAGAGCCATCAGACCCTCCTGAAGGGGCGTGCAAGGGAACATATCTTCAATGCCTTGCAAGCCCGGCACCTCGCACTGACGACAAGCCTCTGCAGCTGCGTTATCGGCCTTAGATTCTGGAAGCAGGCTTAAAGGTTCTGTGTGTAAATGCTCTGTATTTTCACTCATCGTTTTGGCAACAATCGCAAGTCGATCCAACTGCGGCGCTTCGAAGACGTTTGCGACGGTAATGTGTACCCCGTGCTCTTGGGCAAGGGACACCAGTTGGATGGCACTGATTGAATCCCCGCCTATTTCGAGGAAGCTATCATGCTTTCCTATGTCCTTTGAATCGACTTTGAGGACTTTTGACCAGAATTTTCTTATGGATAGCTCCATGGTGGTAGATGCTGGTGCCTTGTCCCTGGTCGCCAACGAAAATAATGACAACTGCTTAGACGACAGTTGCTCCGGGATTGCTCGCAATCTTTTTCGATCTAGTTTCAGCGACGAAAGGAACGGAAATGAACGCATTGGAATGAAAATTGACGGCACCATGTATGATGGAAGAACGATTTTCATGTCAACAATGGCTTTCGAGATCATACTCCGAAGCGCAGCTGTCATGTTGAGTAATGGCCCCTGATCTACAGCTAGGATTTGCTCCACAGAGTTCTCGACAGTTGATTCGGCTGGAAAGGAGATAAAAGCAACCAGTGCTTGGCGGGTCTTGAGATCAATGAGGTCAACAGCGACATGGTCGACCCCAGGCAAGGCTGTCTTGAGGTTTGTCTCAATTTCGCCAATTTCAATTCGTCGGCCGCGAATCTTGACCTGCGTGTCCTTGCGACCAAGGTAGAGAAGATCACCATCTGGTGTGTATTTCACCAAGTCTCCAGTTTTATAGAACTTGCGATTATCTCCGGGTTGTCTCTTCGGCATGAAATGCACTGAGTCGAGAAAAACAGCCCTTGTGATCTCCTCGTTGTTGACATATCCTCGTGCTATATTGTTTCCGTGTAATATGAGCTCGCCGACGCAGCCAATCGGTGCGAGACGATGGTGATTTTCTGTGTCTACGACATAACAGTCACAGGCAAAGCCTTTGCCGATTATGTTCGGTGCGGTAGTCGTGGTCTCAACGGTAAAGGATGTGCAGCTGATAGCTGCTTCAGTTGGACCGTAGGCATTGAACAACTTTACTCGCTCACACCACATCTCTTGCACGTCTTTTGCCAACGCTTCGCCGCCGAGGACCATCTTTCTGAGACTTGGAACTTGGTTCGGATCAATCGTTCTTGCGAATGAAGGCGCAAAGCATGCCATGTTTACCCGGGCTTGCTCCATGAATGCGGCTGTAGTGTACAGGCGCTCTTCCTCGGTCGGTACGCATATCGTACACCCAGAGATGAGAGAGCCGAAAATGTTGAATACGTTTACGTCGTAAACATAATGCGCGAATTCTAGCACTCTAGTCTCTCCACCAATATCGAATAACTTGGCGTGAGCCACCAAACTTAGGGCCACAGCAGAGTGTTGGACAACGATGCCCTTTGGCTTGCCCGTTGAGCCAGACGTGAAAAATATGTATGCATTGTTGGATGGTGACACAGCACAAGGAACTTTGGTTTCGAAGCCTGGAATAATGGAGAGTTGAAGAAGAAGTTTCTCAGATAAAACAACGGTCTGCTGGGCAAGACTGTCGCATGATGCTTCCTGACGAGGCGAGACAACAACAACGCGGGCACCAACTTCGTCGACCAATCCTTTTCGGCGTGCCAAAGGATTTGAGGGATCTAACGGCAAAAAGACGCCCCCAGCCTTCAAAATGCTCATCATGGCCACAATAGTCCAGATAGACTTTTCGAAGCAAAACGGAACAACAGTCTCGAGGCCGACACCGAGCTTCCTCAAGTGATTAGCGAAAACAGTTGAAAACCTGTCCAGTTCCAGATACGTCATGGTTCGATCTGTCGAGTAGATGGCTTCTTGATCTGGGGTTTTCTTCACCTGAGCCGTAACAAGGTCGTGGATGCAAGCCTGGACGTTGTCGACTTGTATTTCGCTGTTCCAGAGCCTTGTTTTCTCCAGATCCCATGGCCCAGCAACTGAAATGGTATCCAACAGCTTTTCATCTTGTGCAGTAAGTTGCTTGGCAACATGCTCAAACTGCCATGATAACGCTTCTATCTCGGCCTCGGTCAAGACATTTACGTCGTAGGTAATCATAATGTCGACCTCGTCGCCAGATATTCCCAGTTGGACCAGGAGCGGGTCGTTTGAGAACACGTCGATGGCCTCATCCACAAGGCCTTTTACTTGCAAAATCTTGGAAGCACCGTTCCGAGGGGCTAGCTGAGCGGAGGGTTGGATAATCAATCGGCTTGTGAAGTTGCAGGCGTCGCGAGCGTGCTCGCTCACTCTGGAGATGTTGCGTAGCCCGAATTGCTCATAGTGAATCATTTCTGACGCCTGCATCTGAATGGCTTGGCAAAACCTGGCGACTGTTTGCTGCCGGTCTATGCGCACACGGACTGGGACCGTAGCGATGGTTGGCCCGGCCATCATGTCGAGCCCTGGTATTGATGCCTGTCGGCCAGACACGGTCGCTCCAAAACATACATCATCGGAATCACAATATCGTGCCAGAATTATTGCCCATGCAGCCCGTAATATTGAAGCTTTTGTTATGGAGCTGGTCGCAGAATGGGGGAGGGCGACCCGCCTTTTGAGGTGACGAGTTCCCTGGCCCAAGGTTGCCACGGCGGTCGATTTGGATGCCGGAGAAGAGGGAGGAAAGACTGCTCTCTTAGCATCCAGCAGCTGTGACTGCCAATATTTGCTTGCAGCGTCCATGTCTATTGACGTTGCAGAGTCGATGAATCTGGAATAGGGTAGGAGGGGGAAGGCGGTTTCTCCATCGTAAGCGCGGTGCAGAACGTCCATTAAAAGGCGTATTGTCCAGCCATCGTATATCGCATGGTGGATGCTCAAAATGAAATAGTGTTCCGTGGTGTCCGTCTTCTGAACCAGACCATAATGACAGAGTGGTGATCCGTAAGCGGTCTCGACGCCTGCAAAACACGACGCAGGGTCCGCAGAGTTGTCAAATTGCTCCCAGCGAACATCATCTTTAATGACGACCTGGAGCGACAGGGTTCCAACCATGACAACCCTGGTTCTCAAGTTCGCACATAAACGGACTGTTTCCTCCCATGCCAGCCTAAATCTTTCAACGTCGATGTCGATTGGAAGCAAGAAAGCACGCCGAGCGACATATGATCCTCTATCTTTTATGGCCAAGCCCATGAGACCCTCTTGAAGGGCTGAGCATGGATAAATGTCTTCAATGTCCCGAGAATCTTTCAAGGTACATTTATGGCAGACCTCGCGTATGATATCATCAACTTCGTCATTTGGCAGTAAGCTGAAACGTTGCAACTGGCTTGTAGCCTTGGTTTGGGGAAAGGCAGCTACGGCCATGTCGCACAGCCTCGGTGCTTGGAAAATGGAAGCAACTGGCAGTTCGATTTCGCTTTCCCGAGCCAGGGATGACAATTCAATGGCGGAGATAGAGTCTCCGCCTATTTGCAAGAAATTGTCGTTCTTTCCAATCTCCTCTGGCTGAACTTTGAGGATCCGTGCCCAAAGACGTTGGAGCCGAAGTTCCATGGCGGTTGTCGGAGAAAACTTTTCTTGATCGGCAAATTGAAATTGGCTAATGCTGTCTTTCGAAAGGCACTGAGCCATGGCATGAAGAGACTTTCTGTCTATCTTCAAAGACGCGGTGAACGGCATCGACGTGACGGGCAAAAACAAGGAGGGTACCATGTACGCGGGAAGGATATTTTTGAGTCCTTTTGATACTGCAGAGACGGTTGTCCTTGAATAATTGTCGGAAATGCCTAAGGCAGGTGATTTGTGTTGTATGGGTGTTTGAGTCTTGGTTTCGGAAGCTCTTTCAGCTTGGAAGGATACAAACGCAACCAAGGTGTCTCGCCCTTTAAGGGAGATTAACTCAACCGCGAGATGTTCAATATCGTCTCTAAGTGATTTTACTGCGAACTCGATCTCATTCAGCTCAATGCGTCGGCCACGGAATTTGACTTGCGAATCTCGTCGACCAATTATCTCGATATCTCCTGTCGGAAGATATCTGGCGAGATCCCCTGTTTTGTAAAACCGCCATCGATCACTGCAAGGGATCAAATCGCAAGGAAGCCATTCCATTTTGTCCAAGAAGACTTTGCGTGTCATCTCCTGCTCGTTCAGGTAACATCTCGCCAGCGAATAGCTGTGCAGGACAAGCTCCCCGACGCAGCCAATGGGTGCCAGGCGCTCATGATTGTCGGGCTCAATGATCCAGCAGTACGCATTAAATCCACGGCCGATGTTTCGAGGCGAAAACTTTGCAGACGTTACTCTGTGCGAAGTGTTCCAAATGCATGCTTCGGTCAGGCCATATGTGTTAATCAGCACTTCAACTTGGTCGTGCCACGCCAGCAGTAAGTCGTGCTGGGCAAGCTCGCCGCCGAGATAGAGCTTCTTCAAAGTTGGCACCTGCTCCGGCTTTAAGGTTCGAGCCATCGTAGGCGTGAGATTTGCGACGTTGACGCGCGCCTGAGTTATAAATGAAGCAGTGTCGTAGAGTCGTTCCTCATCAGTAGGTACGCACACAGTGCCTCCGGCTATTAGTGTGCCGAAAATTTCAAGAATCGAAACATCGAATGTGTACGATGCAAATTGAAATGTGCGCGAGTTTTCGTCCATCGAAAACGCATTTACTTGGGCGACAAGACTGCTACACAGAGACCCGTGTTCGACCAAAGTGCCCTTTGGCTTACCGGTTGATCCAGATGTAAACAGGACATAGCAGGCGCTGGAACGTGAGAGATTCAAGGGTGCAAGAGAAGTGGCTTGGTGATATGAATCAAGCAGGCTTTCTGACAGCACTATAATATGCCGAGCCATGTTTTCGCATGTTGGGCGTTGTGCTTGCGAAACGACCAGATAGTCCGCAGCCACCTCATCGATGAGCGCCTGGCGCCGTGCGGCCGGATGCGATGGATCAATCGGAAGGAATGCTCCTCCGGCTTTCATTATGCCGAGCATGGCGACAATCGTCCATGTCGATTTCTCGAAGCAAAATGGAACAATAGTTTCGACGGTAACCCCGAGGTCACGAAGGTGACGAGCTAATCTTTCAGAGAGATAATCGAGTTGCCCATATGTCATGCTTTCGGCGGAAGAGTAAATGGCCTCGCATCTGGGCGTGTGTTTCGATCTCTGGGATATCATGTCATGCACTAAGTCTTGAACGTATTCAAACTCTTCAATTCCCTGCTGCTTGTTCCAGTCGCATGCTTGCTTCAGATCCCAGGGGCCGGCTACTGAGATAGTACTCAAGGGCGAATCATCGCTAAACCCCAGTAGTTGCTGTACGACGTGGTCAAATTGGTGTGATAATGCTTGAGCCTGTCCTTCGGAAAGAAAATCCGGGTCGAAGGTAAAGAACAGACCGACAGAATCGCCGTGCTGTAGCTGTACTTGCACAAGAAGTGGATAGCCTAAGAAGTCTTGCATAGCCTCTTCAGCAAGATCACCGAACTTAAAAATCGGTTCTCCGAAATCTGCTTCCGGGGTAATTTGCAGCGAAGGTTGAATGAGCATTATGCTAGAGAAATCACATCCGTCCTTCGCGTCGGGTCCTAGCTTTGCAATTTCTCGAAGTCCGAAATGTTCGTATTTGATCATTTCTGCTGCTTGTTCCTGAATCTTTCGGAGAAAATCTGCAATTGACTGACTACCATCCAGGCGTATACGTACCGGAACCGTCGCGACGGCCGGTCCGGGCATCATCTCCAGCCCAGGCACGGGCGCTTGGCGGCCTGACAGAGTGGCACCGAAGCAAATGTCTTCAGTGTCGCAGTATCGCCCAAGAGTGATAGCCCATGCAGCGCGAAGAATCGATGCTTTGGTGGCTGAAGTGTTTCTTGGCTTTGGAAATGATATAGTTTTCTTTGTGTGACGCCTTACAGCTTCTGATCTGAAGTCAGGGGCTTTGGGTGGGGGGAAAGATGCCCTTCTCGCGCCCGCAAGCTGATTCCTCCAGTATTCACCGGCGGCACTTCTGTTCAGTGCTTGAGTGTAACTGATGAATCGTGAGTAGGGCTGAATATCCAGAGGACCTGCAGTGTCTCGATAATATTCGCGATGCAAGACATCAAGGATGATTCGCACGGTCCAGCCGTCAAAGATGGCATGATGCATCGCCCAGACAAAATGACATGACCCATCATGTTCTGCTATCAGAGAGTAGCGGCAGAGACGGGTTCCATATCGAACGTTCAAGTCGTCCGAAGCGTTCATGGGTGCTTCGAGGGAGAGATTGTCCCATTCAATATCGTCTTGGATGAGAATTTGCGTGGAGGTTCCAGCGACGATGATAATTCTGGTCCGCAGGTTTGCACACTTTGCAATTGTCCGTTCCCATGCGCTTTTGAATCGTGCAACGTTCACATCAGCCGGAAGCCGGTACGATCTCCTCGAAACGAATGAGTCTGGCTGCTTGATGGCTAGCGCCATGAGCCCCTCCTGAAAGGGTGTGCATGGGTATGCATCTTCGATGGCTTCTTTGTTTGACAGCCCGCATTGCCGCCGTATTTGTTTGAGAAGCTCATCGCGATTTATGCCTGGAAGCAGGGAGAAAGACGAAACTTCTATCTGGACTTCTGGTCCATCCAAAGTAGCCACAGCGGCCAGGTCGCAAAGACGCGGATTCTGAATAATTGCGGCCACAGTCATGCGGATACCGCAGTCCTGTGCCAGTGTCGCAAGCTCAATTGCAGTTATGGAATCGCCACCTTGTTGAAAGAAGCTGTCTTCTCTTCTTATATCTCCGGGGACGATATTAAGAACTTGACTCCACAGCAATCCCAAGATCTGTTCCATCTGAGTGAATTTGTGGCCGTCTTTAACAGGCGATGGTGGCTCTGTCAAATCAAAATTGGAGATGATTCGCTTAACTTTCTCCTGGATAAGTTGGACCGCGCGTCTTTCCTCCGGTGCCGTCAAAAGTTGTCGAAGAGAGCCCTCATCGACGGAGCCGGACGTGGTGAGAGGAAGCTCGGCGACGACTCTCCATTGTTTGGGGACGATCAAATCTTTTCTCCCGAGGGACCGCTGCTCCTTTACTAATGTTTTGCGCGCCGACTTTAAGATTATTGGGACATCCGAGTGATTCAGATTTGAATCCCATAGAGAGAGAACAACAGTCCATTGTGGGTCTGCGGCGCGCTCAGCCAAGTTGATGATCTTGGCTTGCCTAATGGCAGCGTTCCTACAGAGGATCTGTTCACATTCTGAGTGCCATTGGAGAATGTCAGCTGCGCAATGACCGGTTAAGCCTTTCAACTCATTCTTTGCGGGGCTTTCCAGTGGAGGATCATAAATGGTTCCCGGCGCCATTGTCCTTCAGCCTTGAAAAAGCGACAGTTTTCGGAACAAAGGTGATACTGAGTGTGGTGGCAACGGAAAAGAGTACTACGTACGCATATAAATAAGCCTTTGTGGGCCGCAGGTCCTCAACGTGCTGCAGCAAAATTTATGTGTCGCACGCCGGCAGGTATCTGGATTTGGAACTCTTCCCTACAGCGGGACTGTCGTACAGCAATTTTTGCGTGGACGGGTATCAGCATCGCGGGCTAATGCTCTTAGCTCGGGATGATGACGGGGATCCTTTCAGGCCCAAAGGTTCCTCGACCGACAAGGGGCAATGCAACATGGCTGTATGGAGTACAAGTAGGCTTCAAGCTTCAATGTAGAGCAGTGCCGGAAGCATGCCCATGTTGGCCGATGTGGCCCGTACATGCCACGCTTCTCCGTAATCATGCATCAGTATCGCACCGTCGTGCTAGGCAAAATACGACATCAACAGACCCGTTTCAAGTAGAGAAGCCGGCTCTGCCGGCCGGGACACTTCTTTAGTCACAAGCTCATACTCATACTATGTACAAGAGTACTCGTACTGAGCACTCATGTTCGCTTACCCCTCGGCTTAAGCGGCTGGTCCCTGTCCACTGCCAAGTGAGCACTAAAATTTGTGGTGTCATACTGAGCAGCGAGTGTGCTCTAAAGATCGTGATGCCAGTTTACGAGATTCAAAACAGCTTGTCAAGCCCAAAAACGATTAGGCGCTGGAGATTCTGTACATCCAAATCAACTAGACTCAATTTCCCTTGATGTGTTTTGGCCTGTGCAACGCCCAAAAGTTCTGTTTTTCGACTTCTACCCATCATTCATTCTGATCCAGAAATTTCAGGCGCACTATTACAACGTAAGCAATATGGTTGAACCCTTGCTCTTGCTGGTTTGTAAAGGACCCCCCACCCCACTGCGGGCAGGCTAGCCGAGGGGGGTAACATGCCGAAGAGCCCGCCAGGTCCAGAAGCCAGATTGAAGCCACACGAGTAACTTGAAGTGCTTGCTACTGCATACTATCCGAAGAAAACTTTTTTGAACGTTTGATTTACTGACACGCAAGCCAGTTTGCCACACGTGCGGCTTTGGCGGCACGTGTTAAATGTTATGTCTCCTATTTGGGTATGCACAGCATAAGACCAGGGTCGTGTACCCGGAAGGACGGTATAGCTCGTTGGCCACATATTTGCATATATTGGTTCCTGCCTGGAAACAAGAGTGACGTTAACAGGCGGCGACCGGCTCCCCAACGTTCGAACTGTAAACCTACAAGAAGGAAGGACTGACTAGCGACTCGGAAGGATTGCGGGCCCGGACAGAAGGGGGCTAAGCAGCAGACGTCACACAAACTGTCAGCTCCGAGGTGATTATCGCTTTAGCGGGCTGCAGCAGTGTCGGGCTACCGAAGCGAGCCGCAATGGATTGTATTCCCCGCACGTATCGTATCGCTAAATCCCCCACACAGCGATAGACAGATCTATCCGAAATCGACCTTCTCCAATGTGGCGTGCCATCGCCAATTATCATGGATTGTATACAGCAAAGATAGACTGAGGAGCAAGGTCCACCCGCAAGTCGGCATCGTCACGCGCGAGATAAATGCGATTTCCTTGACAATTGGCCTTCCTTCTCTCTTGTTAGACTGCTCATCATGTTACACGCACCCAGTCCTTACCAGTACAGATATACGAAGGTGTGTTTAGTTAGCTTGATGCTCTCGATCTTAAATCCTCTATTTTCTTGGTCAATTATTTGCTTATTTGTTCGTGTAAGAGAGAAGCACAGACACGGAGCCGGTATTGCTGCATCCATATGAAAGAATCTGTTTGCTCTGGCCTCCAAAGTTTGGCTCACTGAAGACGGTGGCCTGCGCATTGGGCAAATGTCAGCTTATTCAGGGAAGATACGGAAGGGTTGTTAAGTTATTTACCACAGTCTGTGCACCCGCAGTGGAGGCAAGCAGAGTTAGCGAAAGCGAGGGAAGACGCATTGCTGCAGACGATGTTGATGGTTAGAGAAGGCTCGAGGACAAAATTGATGCTAATTGCATTCGTTGTATAGCAGCTTGCTGAGGAGGGAGTCACAAATACTTATACCTGCATGGCTTTCCGGGGGATGCACCATGTCAGCCGCAGCCCATCAACGTGCAGGATATTGTTTCACCGGGTTACACAGCATTTCTGTGCCGAACTTCCGCCTCACCGTCCAGAATCTGCAGGGCTTGCCTTCAGGTTGGCCAAATGCCGACATATACAATCATGCAATTGAATCGATGTCATTTTGCTCTGGCTCGGCACCAAAATATGGTTCTTGAGATGCTTTATATTTCAGTGTGATGCTCGATCATTTTCAGTCCAGACGTATGCAACAATCGCCTGGTGCCCACCGCATGGTTGTTCAATCTTCATGAAAGCATGCCCAAGCTCACCCAATACTCAGCTAGCTCCTCAGAATCGTGTAAATGGGAGCCTTAATATTTAGTGTAAGCTTAAAAGGCGATGGACTGGACCAGGCCCCAATGAGGATGTTGAACTTACCACTTTCCCTTCAAGGTGATAACGGCCCAAGCCGCGCCAGTCTCATCAACCTCTTTCTCAACATCAGTCTTGAAGCAAACACCACTCATGATGCCGTCGCCGAATTTTTCGTTCATTACAGCTTTGTATGCGTAGCCGTAGTTTTGAACGATCTCGTAAAGACGGTAGATGAGCGGTTCGGTAGGCGGCATCTCTACCGAGGTACCACGGTTCGGAAAGCCCATCATCTGCGCAGAGAGAACTTCGCGAGACACATCGAGCACAGAACTAAGTTTTTCAACATCTTCGGCGGAGGCAGTTGTTTGGCCGTAGAAAAGCGCTGCGCAAGCTACCTCGCTGCGCCCAATCTCCTTGGCAATCTCGGCAAACGTGAGCTGCTTAGCTGTCTTGGCGTCGAAGAGCAGAGTGCTAAACGAGGGCAAGCGGCTCTCAAGAGCGGACTGCGCAGTATAAGATCAGATACCGTCAGAAAGCTTAAATCTCCTCGCCACATATGGTAGTAGTTTGAGGGCGAGAATACTGACATCAATAGAAGCAAGGCGTTGCTCAGACATCTTGAATTGTTCAAGTGGCTTGCACCGTCATCGAAATGCTAATTGTGTGCGGAGACGGGCGGGATCTTTAAAGAGGGGAAGGTTGGGCCGGCGGGAGGAGATAAGTCGGCATTGGGATCGGACAATTCGGACAGTTCATGCATGCAGTATATTGCCACGTCAGTGTGACATATCACCATTGCCCAATTGGGATCTTTGCAACTTTCGGAATACGGCGGCCAGCGATGGTGCCTTAAGATGCGATGCCGAATTTCTGTATGCTCTTACGTACGTGTATGTAGTTCCGTCGCTTGGCCGCCAAGCATGCTCAATACATTCGGGATTCATGTTTTCTGTGGGGTTGCGATTGGGGTTGATGATGGGCATCGACAGCAGCTTTCCGGGCGTTGCTTCCGCATAACCATTCGTGGACGCGGTTTTGTGCATAGCGCATTATAATCGTTGGTTTCCAGTCTCTTGCTCAGAAATAGGCTGGCCCAACTTTAGGTTAATACGCTTATGGGGTAGGTACATACTTCAAGCGCGAACGAGGACCCGATCAAGGGCAATGACGGTTACAGACTCGAAATGCATCTTGCCACCAAAACTTGCGAGCGGTCTTTCTTTGGCGCTAAACATTGTCTGGCTGCCATTGGCATAGTCACTCGACCTAGTCTCGTGCGTATTCTTTGTTCTTTGGGCGTCTACATCCTTGCGGGTGGCAGCCAGGTGCAGTCTCGTGGGTTGCAATTCACCCAAGTACCTCTTGAGCCGGAGGAACAACCAATTGTGTAAAACGATATTCAGAGATAAGAGCCACAATCTTGACGGGGTAAGGTGTGTTCATTTGAGACGATGTCGGAAGATCAACGAGTCACACGTGAAACAGTAGCATCCCGGTCGCCTTCCTACCCAGTCTCGGTGAGATGTCCCGGACTTTTTCCTATCCGGGCATCAGCAGAAGCAACCTAGTCTGCTGCATAAATTCGTAAGAGCTCCATTCATTGCGTGCATGTATGGACATCTACTTGACCACACTGTTTTCGGCCTGGTTTAGAATCAGTGGTCTGAGGGTGATACCGAAGCCTTCCTCTTCAGCCCTGCTGCGGCCCACAAGGGCAACGTCGATAGACTTGAGATTACACTACACCCAAATAAATAACAGCAAACAAACACCGAGACCCCATGCACGTCCCAAATTCCAACACGCTTGCCAGGCACACCCAGTCACTGGGTGGGAATGACACGTGACCACTTATACCAACCTGTCGCCACCGCTAGGCCCATGACGCGTCGAACACGCACGCAAATACACTCTGCCCGCGATGCTCGCGATAAGGCCATACCTGGGATTCAGCCCCATCTGTTCGCCGTACAAACTACTACATCTCCTCCGTACGCGTGGCGTCTCTACAGGTTTCAGTCACATACTCCAGGACGACGGCTGTCCCTTGTGTGGCTCCGTGACGTCAGATGCGTTTGGCTGAAAGCTGAAAGACGCTGGCAGGCAACGGAGAGCAGTCAGCGCGCGGCTACCCGACATCCAAGTAACTCTTCCTCAAACGCATGATCTGAGTTAATCCATTACTGAGGCTTAAGGGCCATGCTCAACAGTTTTGGTGGCAATCCTCGTCAACAAATCTCGGCAATGGCCCGCTACATGTACGCTAAGGCACGGACTGATTCGGTGCACCGCCACCTGCTGCGCCACACATCTCCGGCGCCGAGTACCCACTTCGGAGCAAGTCAATCCACGGTTCACGTTGATGCCTGTGCAAAGCCCAAGCCCAAGTCTCCATTGCGCCAGTCGCTCAGCCGATGCTGCCAAGTCATTAATTACTGTGGATAGCTCAGGCATTCTCCATTCTTTTGTTCCTGTGGCGCAGTGCCGTCCCGGTGGCGATGACGGAACGATTGAGACTTGCGCGGCGTCCACGAGGCCGCCCACCGCCCATGGCGAATCACAGCCTGTCGCCGTGTCATATAAATGGCGGATGACGACGCTGCGCAGCTGACGCCCCGGATTGTCTTTACGTGTTCGATTCCTGCTGTGCTACACGTTAAGTGCGTATCATGGGCTCTCTGTTCGTCGCCTCTCCCTCCATGAGCACCACCTCCCCCAGACACGTCGCTGACCTCGAACCCAGCAGCGCGATGGCCCCGTCTATCGAGTCCTCCCTGGACACCCAGGGCCTGGCCACAGAGCAGAGAGGACTGCTGGATCTCATAGACAAACTGCAATTTGCGCAGCTTGACAATGTGAAGTTGCCCCAGATCGTCGTCGTCGGCGACCAGTCCGCCGGGAAGAGCTCCGTCCTCGAGGCCCTCTCCGGCACCCCGTTTCCACGAGCCGCCGGGGCGTGCACCCGATTCGCGACAGAGATTCGCATGCGGAGAGCAAAGGAGACGAACCTCAAGGTGTCCATCATCCCCGACAAGAACCGGCCCTGGAACGACCAGGCCCGTCTGCTACAGTATGGCGGAGACGTCACCGGCGGCACGTCGTTCGAGGCTATGATGAGAGATGCGACCGAGCTCATCGCCCCTCGAGATATTCCCGGGCGATTCGCCGCTCGCGACATTCTCGTCGTTGAGAAGACCGGCCCGGACATGCCTCTCCTGACCCTCGTCGACCTTCCCGGCCTGGTTCGAGTCGCAAATCGCGACCAATCCGACGCAGACATCCAGACCATCGAGGCCCTTTCCGATCGGTACATGAAGAGCTCTCGCACCATCATTCTCGCCGTCATCGGCGGGAACAACGATTATGTCCAGGCGCCCATCCTCACCAAAGCCCGCCAATTCGACCCCAAAGGCTCCCGCACCATCGGAGTCCTGACCAAGCCCGACATGACGGAGCGCATCGGCCTCGAAGACAAGTTCATCGAGCTGGTCATGAACAAGGACAAAGAAAATAATTTCAAGCTAGGCTGGTTCGTGCTGCTCAACCCCGGCCCTGACGAGGCCTGGCAGACCCCTGAGGAGCGTGCCCGGCGCGAGGCTGAGTTCTTCACCCGCGGACGATGGTCCGGTCTGCCACCACAGATGTGGGGTGTCGCCGCTCTCCGCCAGAAACTGAGCACGCAGCTTCAAAGGCACATCGGCAAGCACGTCAAATCCTTGCGCCGGCAGATCCAGCAGGCGCTTGAGAGGTGCGAGTCGCAGCTCAAGGCAATGGGCTCTGCCAAAGACACCATCGAGGAGATGCGCTTCGAGATGGGCGAATTATTCACGGCATCCAACAACCTCGTCACACCAGCTGTCAACGGCAACTATAAGAACCCGTTTGGCGAGCGGTTCTTCGCCAGGCAGTCGAGTCCCAAGGGCACGCCGCCCCAGAAGCTCCGCGCCCGCGTCCGGGAGGAAAGCGAGCGCTTCTCACGTTTGTTCCGCCAACAGGGCCGCAGAGTTAACTTTGCTCCTGGTCATGGAAGCGCGGGTGGACCCAATCTTCCAGCGGCTGGCGTCGTCGGCGACAAGTCCAAGAAGGATTTTGCCCAGAACGAGGTCGAGCCGCTCTTACGACAGATTCGCGGTAACGAGCTGCCTCTCGACTCCAATCCACGTGCTCCTTACATCCTCTTCCAAGACTACTCCCGCAACTGGCCGGTCCTGGCGCTGGAGTACAAGGACAATCTCGGTGTCATCTGCAACGAGTTTCTCGCTGAAGTCATCGACTATATCTGGCCGCTGCGCATGCGGGATCCCTTGCGCTATCACTTCCTTGACGTTAAGATGAGGGAGCTCATGGAGGCTGCCGACAAGGAGCTCGCACGGCTGACAGACGACATGGAACTCGAGATCCAGCCGTATGATCCGGAATACGAGGAGCGCCTCATACGATGGAGAGCCGAGGCCACCGAGAACGGAGGCACTTACACCGAAGCCGAGGAGGTTCTTGAAAAGATGCTCATCTACTACGATCTCACGGCACGCATCTTTACCCGCAACGTCATCACGCAGGTTGTGGAGCGCCATCTGCTCCTCGGTATGCTACGCCTATACAATCCCATTGAGATCCTCCGCATGCCAGACTCGGCCATCGAGTCTATTGCAGCTGAAAATAAGGAGACGCGCGATCGCCGTGCCGCGCTTAAGACCCAGAAAGCCGCCATTGAGGAGGCTAGGAATATTTGCGCCAGCCTCGCCATGCGAAGCGACCTGCGCTCCTATGAGGACGACACGGAGGAGGATGTCGCGACAGACGATGAGACGAGCCAACAGCCGACAAGTCAAGTGCCTGTCCGCCGGTCAACCGCCTACGCAAACACCCACCAGTCGACACGCTCGCAGGACTCCATTCGACGTCAAACGCGCGAAGAACCGCGGCGTCCAGTAGACAGCACGGAGGCACGACAACGGACGCCGCTGGCGCCACCACAGGAATCGTATCAATATACGAACGGCAGCTTGAGCCACCAGGATGCCGGTCGTGATTGGGACCAGAGCCACTACACCAACGCCGGAGCTCGGGAGCAGCAGGCCCCAGGGCACGCCCCTCCACCGCCGCCTCGCCCGCAGAAGGTGGGAATGGATGACGCAGAGCGATATTACGACTCCATGCCGCGCGAGGGAACTACATCGCCACACACTGGTCGCGGCAAGGAGAGTGCTCGCCAGAGGCTGGCATCGGCTATGAGAATTGGGGCACAGGCTTGAGCGGCTGAGAATGTTGCATTTGATGAACTGATTTACTTTAGAACGAGGCGTTTTGTTGAAATGTGCACTAGCGTATAGATTCATCTCTACTTAGTCGTCTCGGGGTGTTTGATCAGAGTACGGGGATATAAATCTAGCCTAGATATGATTGGGCCATGAATAAATAACTTTCAAATTGCTGCGCCGACCGTACATTGGTGGGTGGTTATCGATGAAGTGGACTTTGAGTGATATAGAAGGGAGTCAACTCGGGTAAGAACGACTGGGAATCGCGAAAGCAGCAATGGGCTCGGATTCTGGAAAGACGTCGTATAATCGCGCGTCATGAATCTTGCTCAATGATCGACTGCAGTCGGTGCTTAAGTTCTTCCTGATGGGGCCGCCCCTGTACGTCTTTGTAGTTCAGGAGCACCTCCCGCCTCATGACTCTCCGCGGCGCGCGTCGCCCTGTGAAGAGCTCAAATTGCGCAAAACCCTGCTCCGGCAACAGATCCAGGCCATCCATGGCAACCCACCCGCGGGAGGCACCGTTCCTGGCCTGTTTCAGCAGCGGCGTGTCCAGCGTCTTGTAGCCCAGCTCGATGATGACGCCGCCGGTCGGATTCCCCAGCCATGATTCGGGCACCCTGAAGTCGGGTGATGGTGTGTCCCCGATGGGGTGTGTTGGTATACAGGAGATTATGATTGATGGAGGACGAAGGTCCGAAAGCCATGGCGTCTCCAGGGAGGCTATGACGTGAAATTTGGTCTCGCTGCCATTGCCCAGCAGTGCATAATTCCTCTGTTGAAGTAGCTGCCGAAAGTGAGAGGCCAGCTTTTCTGCATTGGCGACAGTTCGGTTGTAGATGGCAATGTTTTTGACGCCGACTTGCAGCATGGCGTAGACCGCAGCCCGAGCCATGCCTCCAGCGCCTACAATCAGCCCACAAGTCGTGGGCCTGACAGCGTTCGCGGGAGAAAGACCACGTCGAATGCAGGCCCGGATACCTATCCAGTCCGTGTTCTCGCCGTACAGGGCTTGCACGGGGCCAGCTCGGTTGACATTGCGAAACAGGGCTGCGCCGGTTGGTACCGATCCGTCGGCATTCAAATGACGAACTGGAATGAGCGTGTTGGCGGCTCCGATAGCCTGGGCGTGAGGGCTTAGCGAGTGAGTCAGCGTGATTACTTCGACCTTGAAAGGCAAGCCCACAGATGCGCCGCCGAAGTTGGGGTCTTGGATCAAGTGTTTGATGCCGCTTAAGGAGCTGCTCGAATAGGGTTCGTAGCGGTGAGGGATCCCGCATGCAGCTAGTGCAGCGTTGTGCATGGCCGGGGACATGCTGTAGTCCACATTGACGCCGAAGACATACAGCTTCATCGAATCGTACACATATGACGCGTAGAGAGCTTTCGTAGCTTCCTTTGCTGTGATGTATGGATATGGCGGACGTCCCCCTTTGTGTTGCGTCACCGGTCTCGCGGCGACTAGGGTCAGCACCCGGTTGAAGCAAGCTGAGTGGCGACCAAGCGGACCCGAGTTGTATAAAATGAGCGGGATCTGACGGTCTCCAAGGACGGAGATAGATGACCTTAAGCCGGACACGGCATAATTATCCTCCATGCACCTCGCGGGCCGAACTAGCCGCACCATGTCACACCCGAGTCTTGATGCTTTCAGATACCAAGACCCCCACTCAGCAGAGTCCCAAGGCCGAAGATCTGTCGTCGTGAAATAGTTGGCAATGATCTTGGACCGCTTTTCGGCGGCAGTCAATGTCGAAATTTCCGAATTGTCCAAGCGAAGGTCGATGGTCACCATTTCAGGGGTCGAACGCAGGGCGTGGGCGACAAGTTCCAGATACAGTCGGACCAAGCTGCTCCCCGCAGTGCTTGGAAGTTTGATGTTCAGCATAATGGGAAGCATGGTGCTTCTTCGTACCAATCCGACGCCTTCGGTGATCTTGTCGGCAATACGGGCGAATGCCTCCATGACGTCGTCATGGTCCTCAACATCGGTCAGACTGTTATCGAAGATCTGAACTGCATCCACGCCGGCTACGGACTCGCTTAAGTCGACTTCGCCTTTGATCACTTCTGCGATTTCGACTGACAGTGCGTATGTGAATTCCCTCTCCTCCGGTGGGATGCTGGCCAGCGGGAATGCCGACTCGAAGAAGGGGATAGTACCAGGAGGGTAGGCTAGTGACAAGAACTTGAGGAAGTGTCTCTCTGCCTGCTTCAGGGTGAGAAATGGAGCCGCAACACCGTGGGATTGGCCGTTTGCCTCGCCGGGCTCCCTTCTCGCCGCGCGGGTCTCGGAGACGTTGAAAAACTCGAGGTTTGTGCAAGAACGGAAGAAGAGATTGGCCATGTTCAATAGGTTCTGGGCCCTCTGCCTGTCGCTGATTTTCAGGTGGTCCTGGATGGCATCGACGCTCCTCATGATGTGAACCACGGGGTTTGTGGCCGCAAAACGCCGGAGAAGGCTCTGGACATGCTTGTCCATCCAAGAGCAAACGATGATGCAGTCGGTAGGGTTCTGCTCCAGGACGTCTGCCAGCACTTCAGACTGCACCTTTTGGCATTCGGCGGACCCTTTGAGCTTCCTGAAGCTAGCGCTGGAGGAACCAACGGCGCGTTGGAAAGCCGTTTCCACGTCGATGACGCGCTTCTTCAGCGCAGACGACGCGATAATGGCCAGCGTGGACTTGCCGGCCCCGCGGACGCCCACCAGTGCGACGGAGGCATCGGAGCTGAAGTCTGGAATCACGCCTCGCCGTACGCAAGGCAGCGGCGATGGGGTTCTTGAGAGGGTACTGATGCCAGTTGGCGTGTTGCTGCTCTGTCGAGACTCGGCGCTGGCCTCAGCCCGCTCGTCGGCCATCATTGCGGCGAGCGATCTCTTGACGCCTGCCATGGTGCCTCAGCCAGGCTCTGCCATCTTCGGATGCTCCAACTGCGATTTTGGGGACTTGCATGGAGCAGACGAAGCACTGTGAAGTCCGTGACGAAGGTGGTTTGTGTTGTCGAGGTGGCGGGAGAGGCTCGCACACTCGCGGGGATAAGCTTTTATCCGCCGCCCGCCCTCACAGCATTCCCCAGATTCGGCCACTCCGGATGTGCCTTGCGGATTCGTTTCGGGAGAAACTCGGCCATCACCATTGCGGATTGAACACTTCACACCCTCCAATCGGACTTCATTCCTTCTTCATAGGCGTTTGCTGTAAAACCCAGCAGACGTGTGGCCGCCATGGGCTTCGACGGCCAGTCAGCGCGTCAGATGAAACCAGGAAATATATTGAATCGCTCGGCCCGGCCAGCAGCCATCCCATGCTGATCTTCCCTGCCACTCAACCATGCCTCCGGCGAAAAGGGAAAGAAGCGAGGCAATTCTTCCCCAGGGTCTGGACGAGTCGCCATCCACGGGCACGAGCAAGAGGCAGCGAGTCTCCCTCGCTTGCGATGGATGCCGAGCAGCCCGCGAGAAGTGCGACGGTGGCCGTCCACAATGCGCAACATGCGTGTCACAAAGTCGGGCCTGTTCGTACACGCCTGCGTCCAAGAAGAGGGGAGTGCAATCGGGATACTTGCGAACCATTGAGGCGTCTCTCGCATGGCTGTTCGACCAGGTCCCGGCGAGCGAGGAAGCCCTCAGGCGACTCTTGACCTACAACGGCGGGTCTGAGGCAAGGAATGTTTTGGTGGATAAGGGCCAAACAGCCGCTCGCTTGCACAAGAAGTGGACCAAGAGCCGGGTTCAAAGAGACATTGTCCGCCTCTTATCCAACGGCCAAACTCAAACAGGGGGAGCTTCTGAGGACGATTCAGAAGCGAGCGACGACCATAAACAAGAGCCTGTCGCATTTCTCGCACAGCCGCAGACGGCCGCTGCCTCACTCCCGACTACAGTCGATACCACCAGTTGGACTTCATCACCATTCGCGCCGAGAGATGAGCCAGCACAAACCTGGCCGAAATTGCCGTCCAATTGGCAACGCCTGATTGAAGTGTACTTCTCATACACGCACTGCTGGCTTCCTATTCTTGAAAAGGGTGAGATCCTAGCAAGCGCCGCGCTGTATGACTCGGACGAGAAGTCCAGATATCGCCACGCCGGCACTGTTGGGAATTCCCGGCACGCCGAACTATGGGCAGCGCTGGCCGTCGCCTCCTTCCAGGATTCTCATTCATCAAACCCGCCTGTTGATCCGGACTTTAATCCTGAGCAGATTTTCGGTATTGCCCGCGGCCTTGTTCCTCCAGAAGATGGCGAATTCGACATCGCAATGGTCAATGCCATATTGCTTCACTCCATATTGTTCATCGGCAGACAAAACGAGTTGGCTGCCTCCCTCCTGGTGGGAAAGGCCTCTCGCCTGCTTCTCCACTGGTCATCCACGAAAACATCCAACACATCTCAGTCCGCAGACTCACGACTAAAAACGACATCGACGGCATGCGCCATGCTGGATGTGGTGTCTTCACTGTGTGTCCGACTGCGGCCCTACTCTCGAGGCAACATTATCAATACAGGCTCCCTTCCCTTAATGGCCGAAAATGAAGGCTTGAGAGAAGATTGGACTCCGGTCCGTGGTTTTGGACTTTCAAGTGACACCACAGTCTCCGGTGGCCAAAATTCGCAGCCATGTGGCACGCTGGAGCAGCTAAGTCGATTCGTGACGGTTCTGAAGGCCCAGACCGATATAACGCTTCAAGAAGACGCTACCAGGAGCCAAGCAGAGCCCGAAGATCTCGTGAGATGCCTGAGTTCTCCATTTAGCTTCTGCAATTCTCTCATTTCAACGGGGTCAACGCCGGTGCTCCCTTCGGCATACCTGGTCAAGATTATGTTTTTGGCAGCCACCATCAGAATCATTCCGAACCTTCGAGCTTCGCTGCTCTCGAGCTTCCTAGAGGTGGTTGAATCCTGCGTGGTCAACTTCGGGGCGTGCGGGACACCGCCGCTTGTTATTGGCTTGATTCGCATGGTCCAGAACCACGCCAGCTTGGACGAGATGCATGCATCCGAGAGAACCAGATGGAACACAACATTAAGTCTACTAAGCGATACGTGGACAGTACATTCTATTGAATGTCGCGGGATAAACGTGCCATCCGTCACTCTTCAGGAATGCCCCACTCAGGCAAATTTGATTCCCTTGGATTCATTTTCCCACGAGCTTTTATCCCCAGACCAGAAAGGCAAGGAGCAAGTATGCGGACCCCAAAATATTATCCAAAGCCATGGGCTATTTCCGGCAGCTGATAACCCACCCGGCATCCATGAAACTCATGGTTACAGACAACCCATACCTTCACCCACGGCTCCTATACATGGCGTAAACATGTCTCTTCCACCCACTTCGATGGACACAAGGCAACCAGCTGTCCCCCTTCAGGCCAAGGATGCACTGAGCCAGTCTATCGACTATGACGCCATGTTGGAGGAGCTGGGAACTATTGACTACACGGACAGCATCGGCATGGATCCCCAATTCATGATGAATCTTGGCTTTGCCCCAGGTTGCGACCTGGGTGAGATGTTTCAGGGAGACTTTAGCCTTTGACTGCTATTATACTAAAAATGCATTTATCCACAAACCTCTGCGTGAAGGTTACAAGCTCCAAGAGCGCGGAGCCAAGATGAGATACGACGTAGGCACACGGCTATTCGGTTCGGGCTTCAACTGCGTGTATGCATGAGTGTCAATATTTACCAGTTTGTCGCCAAGATAGTGGCTCCCGTGGGTCTCGGAAACTATGTTCTTGCAGGATATTTATTTATCCCCGCGCTATCAGCCTCTCCGCGCGCCGTCGGGAATTGAGCCAGACAGAGCTTCTGCATTACGCCAACGCCAGGATACCCCACACACACCCCGGATTTCAATCCTGCAGCAGTCCGGGGTAGTGGCGAGAGCGGAGCACCTTCGGCAATGCTCTCAAACACTTCACACTGGTTGAACATGGCGCAGACAACATAACACTGACCGGAAGAATCTGGGTTCCTCTCTTCCATATAAATCGGTCCGATGGACTTTCAAAGCTCTTACTCGCATTATACGTGGGTCTCGCTTCCAATCAGGCCCTTAACGCTACCGGTACGCCGCCCATCACCATGACTATCCTTACCTTGAAGGAGGACCGGCCAACGCCAAAGGCCGTCTACAACTGGCGGGTCTACGTTTGCGCTATCACCGCATCCTTTGGAGCATGCATGATCGGATACGACTCTGCTTTTATCGGAACAACGCTTGCCCTACCTTCCTTTGTTGACGAGTTCCATTTTGCCGACTACTCTACATCGAGCCTTGCCCTTCTGAAGCAGAACATTGTCTCCGTCTACCAGGCCGGTGCCTTTTTCGGCAGCTTAGCAGCATATGTCACGAGCTATTTCCTCGGGCGGCGCAAGTCGCTCATCATATTTGCCGTCGTCTTCCTGGTCGGCGCGGGCATGATGCTAGGCGCAAACGGCGATCGCGGCATTGGCCTCATCGTCGGCGGCCGCGTCCTTGCGGGCTTCGGCGTCGGAGGATGCTCCAACATGGTGCCCATATACATCTCGGAACTGGCTCCTCCTGCCGTCCGTGGCCGTCTCGTCGGTCTCTATGAGCTGGGCTGGCAAATCGGTGGCCTCGTTGGGTTCTGGATAAACTACGGTTTGGCGACTACGATGGCACCAAGCAAGGTCCAATGGCTTATCCCATTTATCGTACAGCTACCGCCTGGGGTGATGCTTTTGATCGGTTGCATATTCCTTCCCGAAAGCCCTCGCTGGCTGTTCGCCAAAGGCAAGCGCGAACAGGGCGTGGAAGTCCTGTGCTGGATTCGGAACCTCGATCGAAGTGACGTTTACATTGTCGAAGAGATCAGGTTTATCGAAGACGATTTGGAGCGCTTCCAGCGGGAGGTTGGTGCTGGTTTCTGGAAGCCGTTTCTGTCCCTCAAGGAGCGCAAGGTGCAGTGGAGGTTCTTGCTGGGTGCACTTCTCTTTGTCTTCCAAAATGGTACGACCTCTCTATCACAAGACTGTTGAAAATGTGTGACTAACTGGCTTTTAAGGATCTGGCATAAACGCCATCAACTACTACAGCCCTACAGTGTTCAAGAGCATCGGAATACACGGCACCAACACCAGTTTCTTGACGACAGGCATATTTGGAGTCGTTAAGACCGTCCTGACTGTCGTGTGGCTGCTCGTCATGATCGACCATATGGGACGCCGCAAATTATTAATGATTGGAGCTATGGGCGGATCTGCTTGTATGTGGTTCATCGGCGCATACATCAAGATCGCCGGTACCGACACGACCAATACCAACAGCTCGCTGTCCCCTGGAGGCATCGCGGCCATCTTCTTCTTTTATCTGTGGACGGCATTCTACACACCCTCTTGGAATGGCACCCCTTGGGTCATCAACTCGGAGATGTTTGACCTAAACACGCGCTCTCTTGGCCAAGCCAACGCCGCCGCCAACAATTGGTTCTGGAACTTCATCATTGCGCGCTTCACAGAGCAAATGTTCAACGCTTGGGGCTACGGCGTGTACTTCTTCTTCGCGTCACTCATGATCATCTCCGTCGTTTTCGTGTTCTTCTGCATCCCGGAGACCAAGTCGCTACCGCTTGAAGCCATGGACCGACTCTTCATGTTGAAGCCGGTGCGGCGGGCAAACAAGATTCTCCTGGAGGAACTGGCGACAGAAGATGCGGAATTTCGTCAGAATACTGAGGGTACAAGCTTGTACAATGAGAAGGAGGCAAGATCTGACCAAGTAGAATCGCGAGATACTACGCTAAGTGCTTGAAAGAGGCGCACCTTTCGGGCCGCCCACCTGCTCTGCAGACTTGAGCAGTTGTCGAACTGGCCGTTTTTATCATGTACTTTTCGGAAGCGAGTTGAACCTTGATTAAGATGAAGGTTGTGGATAGAACCTTAACATGACGAGATTTTAAGCCTTAAATTGGTATCTTCAGTTTTTGCAAAGAGGTCAAGTCGGTTTCCTCGTAGCCTTATAATGGCTTTCTACGCTATATTGGTCAGGGACTAAGTCTGACAACCGTTCATTCCATCCAACCTGCACAAAGGCTATCAATGAAACCATCGATGGTGACATGTTGCTTCTTAACTTGGTGCGAGTATACGAATCCGAGTAAGCTCCAAATCTACAGCCTCGCTTGTGATTTCTGCGCAACTACAGCCGTAATCGCCGCCTTGACCTGTTCCACGGGCAGCTCGTCAACGGGCCTTCCCGTCCAGTACCTGTCTTGCTCGAGTCCCTGCCATATCATCGCCTCGGTACCTAGAATGACCTCCCAGCCTTTGCCACTGGCCACGGCAGCAAGCTCTGTAAACGGCGTGGGGTTGTAGCACATCTCCAGCATCGCACCCTTGTGCTTATGGCTGAGCAGAGCCTCTGCCACACTCCTTGCGAGCTTCTCCGCATCCGTCCGTGGCGGACAGTCTGGTACGCAGGCGACAACAGCTCCGGGACCCGTGAGGGCTTCCGCCTGTTGCACGGTAGTGACGTGGACGAGACTGTGCCCGTAGCCATGGGCAGTGCAGTCGCGTATCATGGCGTCAACCTCTGAGGCATCGCGGTTGACGAGGTAGATGTCGCCGACCTGCATCCACTTGCGCAGCGCATAGATGGCGCTGCGTGCCGCGCCACCTCCGCCGATGACAAGTGCCGGTCGGTGGAGATACGTTGCAGCCGGATCGGCAACGTTGTGCCCGAAAGAGTCGCGAATGCCGATGACATCCGTGTTCGCGCCGCAGAGTAGCCGTCGACCGCCGCGGTGCTGAAGGTAGAGCGTGTTGCATGCTCCGACATCACGACACTCATCGGTCATATAGTCGAGGTGCTCCAGAATGGCTACCTTGTTGGGCATAGTTATTGAGGCGCCTGGAAAGGGTCAATTTGAAGGCCAAAGGTCTGCATGTATGGAACGGTATGTGTGCTCACCGTAGAACGAAGGATGCTGGGTAAGATCGAGGAAGTGACGCATGTCTGATGAGTCGAGCCGTACTTGGCCCCATCGCAGGCCGAGGTGGTCATAAATGACTTGGTGAAGTAAGGGAGATAAGGAGTGCGTAATCCTTTGTCCAAATAGATAGCCATGGCGATCGAGTGAAGCTACTTCGACTTGTATCTCACCGGCCGTCGCGTGGTTTACGCTGTGTTCGACAGCCATTGTGAAGGGTTCGGCAATCAAGGTTCTACTTCATACCTAGTTGTCGTGTAAGAGGCAGCCAGGGACTGATATTATACCACTACCTGAAACGGGCATTTCTGATCCTCAATTCCACGGTGACGTTGATTGTATGCGACGGATCCTGATGCATTGCGGTAATGAATACCCGCCGGCGTAGCAGCCAACCAAGAAACGGCCTTGTCCCCGCTCAGTGTCTGGGTGGCGGCCGGCTTCGCCGCAAGGTCCGCCCGCCACCGGCTAATGCTTTACCCACGCTGGCAGCGAAGACAGACCCCCCGACCGACGAATGAGATTCCTGTGAAGGGAGGTTACGCTCTTGCGGAAATCCTTTCCCAGTCTTGGGGTTGACTTGTTGGGTAAACATTCGGCCGTGTGGAAATAAGTGCAGGGTAGCTCCTTGGCTTGACAGTTGCGGCGACATAACCACGACAGCCTTGGCCTATTTATTTATCCATTCCAAATATGTGAGCGTGTCTATACGAGATATCATCTTTGTGATGAATCATAGCTCATGCGATGGCATGCATGCATCTCATGACCCATTTCACAAACCTTCAAATTTAGCTGTTCTTATGTGTCGCGGTAGTCACCGGCTCTTCCAGTTGCGATAAAAAGCAAGATCAACACCACGATGCACCAGTCTCAGCACTCTCACGGTGATTTGGATCAAATTATGAGAAAATACGATCGGAAATCCTTCCCCGACCATATCAAGATGGTACACAAGCCAAGCATTTGTACTATGTCGCTTGGTCGCTGCTTCGCTGGCCATTCGCTCAGTTACAAACTGGACATGGCTAGAAAATACGGCTTCCAAGGAATCGAGCTATTCTATGAAGACCTCATCGACCTTACCGCCAAAATGTGTGGAGGCAACACGCAGGCGAACCAAATCGCAGCAGCATCCATAACCCGCAAGCTATGTGAGGATCGAGGCCTCACCATTGTTTGTCTGCAGCCATTCATGCACTACGAAGGCTTGATAGACCGCAAACTACACGTTAGACGGTTGGATGAAATGAAGCTTTGGGTACGACTTGCCCACGCATTAGATACCGACCTCATACTGCTCCCGAGCAGTAATCTCCCTCCAGCACAGATCACAGCGGACACGGACGTCCTTGTGAGTGATTTGGCTGAGATAGCCAAAATTGGACTTGCTGCAACGCCCGCCATTAGGTTCGCCTACGAGGCTCTCTGTTGGGGCACAAGGGTGGATACGTGGGAAGCCAGCTGGGACATTGTACAGCGCGTCAATCACCCAAACTTTGGCATTTGCCTCGACACATTCAACATTACTGGTCGTATTTACGGCGATCCTGAGTCACCTAATGGACGAACTCCTGACTGTGAGGAAGCGATTGCCAAGTCCTTGAGTAATCTCGTCTCGACTATGGACCCGGAGAGGATCTTCCTCTTGCAAGTCGCCGACGCGGAGAAACTCAAGCAGCCACTGGGCAGTGCGCATAAATTTTACAATGTAGAGCAACCGCCACGCATGAGCTGGTCACGAAACGCGAGGTTGTTCTACGGAGAATCGAACCATGGGGGGTACCTACCCATCAAGGCAATTCTTAACGTCGTTATCCACAGTCTCGGGTACAAAGGCTGGCTGAGTTTCGAGGTCTTTAATAGGATGCTGGCGGAGACTGAAGTGTGTGTACCAGAGAAGATGGCAAGACGGGCTGCACAGTCGTGGAGAAGGATGGCAAGCGATTTGGCATTGACGACGGATGTCTCGTTGGAGAGGACATCCGCTATGTTGTAACTCAATTAGCCACTAGCAGATGATGGTTTCAATTCTGCTACACCAGCGCTTAATATACTACAGCTTTGGTGCCGCCATCTTCAGCTGCATATGCCTGGCCGCAAATTCAATTCCGACTGAGTACCCGAACACGCCAAGTCCACATACAACCGCCTCCGCCTTGTCGCTCAAATAGCTATGCTTCCGCCACGCCTCGCGCGCATGCACGTTCGTTACGTGTACCTCAACAAACGGCAAGTCCACGCCGAGGAGTGCATCGCGAATGGCCACGCTGGTGTGGGTGTAGGCGCCCGGATTGATGACGATAACGTCTACGAGCCCGCGCGCAGCCTGGATGCGGTCCACGATGGCGCCCTCGTGGTTGGACTGAAATGATTCAAGCTTGAGGGAAAGCTGCTGCGCCTGCTTTTGGGCCTGCTCTATCACGTCTTCGAGGGTCGTTGAACCGTAGATATCCGGCTCCCGGGTTCCAAGAAGGTTAAGGTTAGGGCCGTTGATCAGAAGAATGCAGCGTGCCATTGTGATTTGCTTGAAAATTGAGTAATGGATTTTGCAATTCTAGGGACAGGCATTTCACCTTTAAGCTGTGTGCTTCCTGTACTCTTTGCGACGTTGAAGTTATGACTTACACACATACCCCACAGTTGGGGAGGGGAGCCGGTCAGCGGGTAAAGCTTCATCCACCCGGAGTTCCGGTCAAGCGCCAGCACAGGCACCTCCTGCCGCTTGCGTAATAAGCCTTTCTTCAGTATGCCGATATTGGTTGTTGATGGCATTTGTCGCCAACGTTGCCTGCGACAGAGAACTGGTCTGGTTTCGAAAATATCTGCCGAATCAGTGGCTGTGGGCATCACCGGCACAGAGGTTGCGATGAATGACCAGGAACTCGCCGATATCTACACCTTTGCTGTACAGCTGGGAAAAGACGCTGGTGGTATGCTCATGAAAGCCGCGTGGCAAAGGGTAGATGGCGAGCCGACCTCTACAGCCCTTGGAGACTTTATCGAGAAGGAAAGCTCAGTGGACATAGTTACTAAGACAGATCATGGCGAGTACCTTTTGACCATTCACGATGACTGAATTATGCTGATAGGAATTTCCAAAAGCCGTCGAGACATTTATTCGCGATTCCATTTCGCTCAAGTTCCCTAACCATAAGTCTGCATTACGCACACGTCACTGCTTCCCAGTATGCTGACTCCAGTCAGGTTCATTGGAGAAGAGACGTACTCAGCCGGATCTTCCAGAGACTACCTCATTGACACCTCACCAACATGGGTTGTCGACCCCCTCGATGGCACAGTCAACTTCACCCACCTCTTTCCCATGTTCTGCGTGTCTATCGCCTTCGTCCTTAACAACGAGCCTGTCATCGGAATCATCAACGCTCCCTTCCTCGACCAATTTTTCTCCTCCTGCCGTGGCCGTGGATCCTGGTTAAATGAGACGCGCCGGTTGCCCCTGCTGCGGAACCCCATCCCGCCACTGCCGGAAATCGCACCCAGCGGCTGCCTTTTCTCGTGTGAATGGGGTAAAGATAGAAGAGACGGTGTGGATGGCAACTTGATGCGCAAAGTAGACTCATTTGTTACCATGGCAGCAGAGCGACCGGCACGTGATGGTCGTGGTGGCATGGTCCACGGTATCCGCAGCCTGGGAAGGTATGTGCTCCGCTCTCAAGAGTCGTACTAGTACCTGAGCTCATATCATATTTGGAAGCGCGACTATGGATCTGGCTTTCACGGCGATGGGTTCATTTGACATATGGTGGGAAGGCGGATGCTGGGAGTGGTGAGTCTCGTCAAGACCTTCACCAATACGATATCAAGTTTACATATACTCACAAATATGACATCAGGGATGTCGCAGCTGGCATAGCCATCCTCGAAGAGGCTGGGGGACTGATCACAACCGCCAATCCTCCAGCTGATCCTACCGGTGGTGAAATTCCTAAGGCAAATCTGGGAGGAAGATTATATCTCGCGATTCGGTTCGTGAACTACAACTTAGTGTCAAAAGGCTTCGGAAAGCTAACTCAAACAGCCCCGCTGGCTCATCCGACGGGGAGACGGCGTTGCAGGCACAGCATCGCGTCGTGAGGCAGGTTTGGTCAAAAGTCCAGAGTCTAAATTACCGTAGGCCCTCAGCGTAAAGAGGGTAAGCAAACCATAACATTCAGGCGATCTGGACCATTGAGTCAGGGCGGAGCAAGCCTCACCACGACATCCCAAATCTGTAGACTCATACCGTCCCTATAGCAAAGACACACCATCAACCAGCCTCAATTGTTACATGTTCTCAAGTTCCTCCATGCGAGTGACGAACTCTTTTTGAAGTCGTCGAAGGTAGCCAGGAAGCGCTTCTTCACTTCCAGAATCTCGGGCTTGTTGAAGTGCTTCTTGTAAGTTGAGCAGGAGCTTGCGCCGTGCCACCAGCTTCCGCGATTTAGAACTCCGCTGATTGGCTTCCTGTTTCTTTTTCAAATCGTTCGCGACTTCTTCCGCTTTCTCAATAAAATTTGGTGGAAGGGCAAGAGCGCGAGCTAGGTGTATGCCGTAATGGCCCTGGTCATCCGCGGTGCCTGCAGTGGCTTTGTATAACATCTTCAAGTGAGGCAGACCATTACTCGTCTCTGACGTTTTGGCCGCTAAATGAAGATTCAGCACCCCGCATCCTTCACCAAGCACGCGGGAAAGATCAGTAAAATGAGTCGCAAACCACGTTGATGCCTTGATTTGAATCAATGCCTCCGACATGGCAATTGCAATAGCCAATCCATCCCTCGTGCTAGTTCCGCGACCCAGTTCGTCAATAATGACGAGACTCTTGTCGTCCACGTTCTGTAGAATGAAAGCCATCTCGCGCATTTCAACGGAGAAAGTCGACAGGCTGGCTTCAATGTTGTCCTCCATCGAAACTCGAGCGAAAATGTTGTGGACGATGGGTACAGCGGCGTACTCTGCAGGCACGAAACAGCCAATCTGAGCCATAATTTGGAGCAATGCCACTGCCCGAATGTACGTGCTTTTGCCACTCATGTTGCATCCTGACACGACATGAAAGCAATAATGATCGGTTGCATAGTAGTCATTTGGTACAAAGCTTCCGCAGAGGGACTGCAGCTTTCTTAGCCTTCAAATTCCAGACCTACGTGGGGCTGACGACTCACCGTGTCCAGGATTGGATGCCTTGCGGATTTCAGGGCCAGAGTTTGTGTGACTTCCGGCCGAACGAAGTCACGCGTGGTTGCTAGCTGTGCAAACGACGAGATCATGTCGACGAGTGCTACGGATTCGCAAACTCTGAACAGTTCCGGGGCTGCATGCCTGAGATCCCTCATGAGGTCTTGGATAACCGCGTCACTTCTGATGGTGACTTCGTTTGATGTATCAGAAAGCCGAAAATTCAGCTTGACGAGACTTAATGTTTGGCATTCAAGGTTGTTCCTTTTGCGGACCAGGTTGATAAAGACGGGAGGCGTCGATTCCCCGTCGAACTGATCCGCCTTGATTCGAAGCCAGTACTTTCGGCCGTTGTCGAATTTGAGAGTGGCGTTAATCTGGTACTGCTCTGTGAGAAGTTAGGGGGCCCTGGTTGCGCGCTGCCAGACACTGAGACTCACCATTTATCTCATCAACATGCTGATGTATCTCCTCCGTAAGCTCCTTGTACGTTTGACGAGCGACATCAAGCATACCACTGATGCCTGCTTTAACGGCAAAGGTCCTTTGGTTACGGAGATCCAAGGGGGATTTCATATAGGTCACGTCAGCCTCAATAACCTTGCGAATCCGGGCAAGGATCGGCACAGTTACATCTGGGTTGCAAAGGTCTCGGATTTTGACCAGCAATGGGCTCTGTGCCGTAAGCAGGGCCTTGTGCAGTTGAGGGACCGCTTCGAGGAAGCTTTTGAGCATAAGAATTTGGCCAATTTGCTCCTCCATAAGTGGCATATTTCGATCCGAAGGAACAGTTATCAACTGAAAAAGTCAACCGGGAATCGCAAGCTCCGATGAGGTTAATAGAACCTTTGTGAGTAGCCTCTCGACATCTTGAAAGAGTCTTAGGGCTGAGATATGATCAGAACACACCAGCTTCTAGGAAACGTGCTTACGAACCTTTGCGAATCTCGCGAAACATCTCCTCCTTGGTTGTCATTTCCTCCAGAGCATCATAACGGGGCGCAATGAAAGAGTCGTGGCGAGTAGGCGGCTGCAGAATGTTGCTTCGTAGCATTCTGGAGCCCATGGGAGTTGACGTGTGGTTGAGCAACCCATACAGGCATGCTTTTGATTTGGGGTTGCGGAGGTTCTGCATGATCTCGAGCGACTGGATTGCAGAAATGTCAATCATCATGGTGTCTTCGGATGGCTGATACCGAACACGAAGAGAGTGGCTGGAGAAGCTGATTGTCAAGTATTGCTCGATGTATTTCATCACCTGAGCCATAAGTCAGCCGAGCCGGAGAGCGTATGGGATGAGGCTGGGCAGATACTGCTGCAAATGAAGAAACCGCGTAGTATTTGCCGTATATGGCGACCTTGATAGGCTCTACATCGCTCGGGAATGCCAATTTCTGTATATAATCGAGGCCCGCAGTCTCTGACCATGCAGACCGGTCAAAAGCATCGCAACGAGCTTCTGAAACTAGCTCCTGGACCAGAGAATGTAGAATGCTTGGTTTGACAGGCGGACACGATGTAGACATGAAGAGTATCCGGGACGGAGACGCCATCTGAATCTTATGGATGGTCTTAACAAAGGATTGGTTGTCGCAGATTTGGCTGAGAATGACTTCACCGTGCGAGACGTTGACAAAAGCGACTCCCACTGACGGCGTCACTCCACGTGCCTCAGCCACAGCACAAATGATGTTTTGTTGGTCACCGAGTCCGAGTATGGAGGATGTCGTGGCGTTGCGCGACTTGCGCCCTGCCGCCGTGCTAGGCCTGGCGGTGGTGGCGCGTGAAATGGACGTGTGCGAAGTGCTTGGCCTCGTGCTGCTCACTGAGGGCGTATACTGGCGTAGCCTAACATGATTTGTATGCGCAGGCTGTTGACGAAGCCCGGCCGTGGATGACGAGCTACCGGTCGCTTGCATTTGGGAGCTGCTTTGAAAGTAAACAGACGAGGACGGCGTTGCCGTGAACGACCTCGAAGAGCACTCTTGAGGCATGACCACAACTTCGTCCGCAGCCGCACAGCCTAGTCAACTGATGATGTGTGGCGAGGAGACAGCCGCTCTGGAACGACGAAGGCGAGAGGATCGAGCCAGACCCCATGGTGTTTTCTGTCCATCCTTGGATTACGCTGCCTAGGTACCTAGACTGCCTACCTAGGCTGCCTTGGTATGTAAATGCCTGAGGTACGCCAATTTCCAACCGCGCCCTCTCATGGAAGTGAGTCGCGGCGGCCAGGAGCTGCCGTTCATGTATGGACAGGCTGTATGGGGGCTTGGGGGGGAAGGAGCCAGCAAACGTAGCTTGCGGGCCGACGTTTCGCCCGCTGCCGTGTGTCGCATCCACTGGGCGCCTCGGCGCTTGCACAGGCTTAGCTCTAAATGACACACAACACTTCCCCATAACATTCGACAACGCGCCAAAGGAGAGAGACGGGCACGTCCATCTGCTCTGTTCGACACGTGCGCGGACTTCCTCAAGCAGCCATGTTCGGCATCCTCGAGGCTGTCACCGTGCCGCAGGCTGGCATCTTTGCCAGCTGCGAGGACCTGATGCGGGATCTCAATGCGCGCACGGAGAAGCAGGGCTACAAGATTGTCAAGGCGAGATCGCACCGCAGCAAACCCGGCGCGCCAATGATGCGCGCTGACCTCGTTTGCGAACGAGGCGGCCGCCCATATCGGTGCCAGGCCACGAAGCACAAGACGACGACTAAGAAAACTAACTGCCCGTGGAAGGCCAAGGCCGTGGACCGCAAGTCGGTAGGGGGATGGGTCTTGACGATAATTTGTGACAGTCACAACCATGAGCCCGGTACCCCAGAGCCGCCGACACCCTCCGAAGGCAGCGACGCCGAGGACAACGATGAAGAAGAGGTTCCGGGTGAGCGCCCACGGAGAGTTGAGGATTTGCCAAAGGAGTGGACCTAACATAGGCAGCAGATGGCCCCCAACCAGACACCGAGACGTCAGCTGCGCTTCAAGTCGCCGGTGTCTCCGATGCTGTTCTCCGGCTGAGCGGCGACACGTTCCATCGATTCAAGAACGAATATCGCAAGATGTCGCAGTCCGAGCGTCTCGGCACCTTAGCGCAGATGCAGCTCCGAATTGCCGCCATTTACGCTATCCAGAACGAAGATGTACAGCGGCAAAGGAGACAGGATGCCCAAGACAAGCGCCACCACGAAATCGAGGAGAGCAGAAAAAGGCTGCAGCCCCAGGGCATTAGATATACCAGTCGGCAGCGAGGACCTCCACGAACCTCTCATCCCGGCGGCATATCTCACACAGGCGCGACTCCGCAAATCCCGAACGTCCAATATCGCAATCTTGCCCCGGCGCCGGGACTGGCGGAGCCGCACTTCGAACCGGTGCCAGCTTCAACTCAGACAGGACAGCCTACATCTCATACACCTGTTCCAATTCCCCATGTAGACAATGGGTTGTCCTTTCAAATTTACCCAGGACCGCCAAAGCGATTGCGTGGGAACCGGCAATCTCTAGGAGAACCGACACAAGGCCTTCAACAGGAACAGCAGCAAGCGCAGCAAGCGCCACCACAGGAGCCTGATACATAGATCGCGCTCAAATCGCGTCTTGGTTGCGATCTGCTGGAAGCTTGCACAGTGGGGAGACGCAACATTACCGCCTTTAGCGCCAAGATTGGTGGGGTTCGATTCCGCCTCAGTTGCTACCACAACCACTGCACCCTTCACCCTCTTTGAGTTAGCGTTCTGTGTAGCGCTCTCACCGCCTAAATTTTCCAGATATTTGCCAACTCCCCTCCATCAAGCGGCCACAGCGTCGAAACTTGGAGCCTTCCAACCCAAACGCCCACGTCTTCATTCGCCATGGCGACAATAGTGCCTCCGCCGTCCAAACGGCAGAGGAGGGAGAATCTCGAGAGATCCCAAATCCAGCAGGATGTGACCGCGGCGGCTGGGCCGGCTGGCTCTTTCAAGGCGCGGTTCCTCGACGGTGACGGCAAGCAGGTCTGCGACGTGATCGAGGTGCCGCTCGCCGATGCCTCGGAGAAGAACCTGTCGTTGCTTTTGAACACACTTCTTGTGAGGGTATGCATGAGCCCCTAGTGGTAGATACCCAAGCTCAGACCGCTGACTACCTCTGGTACACAGGAGAAGGAAGACTTCCTCCCATACCGATTCCGAATCCACATTCCCGACACAGACATCATCGTGGACCAGTACCCTACCGATCTTCTCCAGCTCTTGCGCAGCCATGGTATTGACAACCCGTTCGAGACGACCCTGACCTTGACCGCCGAGCCCCAAGCCGTTTTCAAAGTTCAAGCCGTCACGCGCATGTCGCATAGAATACCCGGGCATGGCGAGGCAATTCTAGCGGCCCAATTCAGCCCAGAAACCAGCGCACGGTTGGCAACAGGCTCTGGAGACAAGAATGCTCGAATTTGGGATACGGAGACCGGAACGCCCAAGTACACGTTGTCAGGACATACGCATTGGGTTCTCTGCGTGGCTTGGTCAGCCGACGGCGCACGCCTGGCCACCGGCAGCATGGACAAATCAGTGAGGCTATGGGATCCGAAAACAGGAAAGCCCATGGGCTCGGGACCATTGACTGGGCATTCCAAGTGGATTACGAACATGGCCTGGGAGCCGTACCATCTGTGGAGAGACGGAACTCCGCGGTTGGCTAGCGCTAGCAAGGACGCTACAGTCAGGGTCTGGGTGGTAAACACTGGCCGAACTGAGCATGTTCTATCGGGACACAAAAGCTCCGTCAGCTGCGTCAGATGGGGCGGGACGGGGCTCATCTACACTGGCAGCCATGACAAGACAGTCAAGATTTGGAACGCGGAAAAGGGAGTTCTCGTGCACACCCTCTCAGCGCATGCTCACTGGATCAACCACTTGGCTCTATCGACGGACTTTGCTCTCAGAACCGGATACTTTGACCACACACCAGTTCCGGCGACGGACGCAGAAAAGCGAGCCAAGGCAAAGGAACGCTTCGAGAAGGCCGCGAGGGTCCAGGGAAAGCTGTCAGAGCGGCTGGTTTCTGCCAGTGACGACTTCACAATGTACTTGTGGGATCCTTCGCAGGGCACGAAGCCCGTTGCCCGCATGGTTGGACATCAGAAGCAGATAAACCACGTCACGTTTTCGCCAGACAATACGCTCATCGCCAGCGCCGGTTGGGACAACCACACCAAGATCTGGAGCGCAAGGTACGAACGAGCTGTCAGTGTGAAAGAGGCACTTCGACTAACAGGAGTCTCCAGGGACGGCAAATTTATCAACACCCTGCGGGGCCACGTCGCTACCGTGTACCAGTGCGCGTTTTCCGCAGACTCGCGCCTTCTCGTTACAGCATCGAAGGACACGACCCTGAAGGTATGGTCCATGGCCACACACAAGTTAGCTGTGGACCTGCCTGGTCATAGCGACGAGGTTTATGCTGTCGACTGGGCACCAGACGGCAAACGTGTAGGCAGCGGTGGAAAAGACAAGGCCGTGCGGTTGTGGCAGAATTAGATATCATATTCAGGGCGTCGCAGATAGACCCGGGGTGGTGGCGACCGGGATAAATTCGATACCACACGGTGAGGTCACAATAGCAACCCACTTCGAATCTTCTTTGTGTCGCAAATAGCCTTCGAGGGCAATGCAATCGTCGAGCCGTCCATCGTGCGGGCAAGCTTGAGGCACAGCCCGACTATTTCGGATACCTAGACAATGACGGCATCAGACAGGGCAAGCCACGGTACTGGTTGTGAGGTAGGCGTAGGCCCACCAAGGCAGTGGCGGGGAGTAGGAGACAGAAGGCGACATGCAGCCCCAAAGTCTATAGTCCGTATAGAACGCCAAGTTCGCTACAGGTTTCCCGGCACCTCGGGGCGTCCATCCCAGCTTGGGGTGGCTGGAGTTCAGGATGGTGTCAAAGGGGAACCCTCGCGACGTGGGCTTGTACGCGGAATTGCGGAACTGTTGCTGAAAGCCATGCTCAGCCAGCCAACGCTCCGGCAGGGCCAAGACTTTGTATGGTGACGGGGCATTGTGCCTTGGATACGATTAAGAATTAGCATAATGATACGTAACCAGATGCGACCGCGCCCGTCCTGGGACCGCACTCGCGGAATCCCCGGGATAAGGTCGTACGACGTGCTCATGTGCTTCGAGTGCCACCGCCATGAGGATCCAAGATCAGGCATTCATCTCCGGAGTAGGGGGATCGAATTGCGAGTGGCTCAAGCAGGGTAGCATTGCAGCGTGGCGAGGTTGGAACGGCCAATGGCGGCCAGTTTGTAGATAGCCGTGCCATCCACGCTGGACGACAGCGATCAAGTTTTGAAACTTTGTCCATGTGTCGCGGTTTGTAAGTCTCAGACGGGTCGAGACTCGGCCAGTCATCCAATAACTACCTCGCGATATGCCTGGTTCCATGGCATGACCCGTGCGGCTCGCAACTTGCTCGGTGAGGAAGAGTCTAAAACACAAGTCACCAGCCAACTGGCGGAAGCCATTGCGTGGAAGGGTCCTCACAAAGCGAAAGCCCGGATTTCTACGGAGTACCTGGCTCGGTGAAGCTTCCGCTAACAGCCGCCGTTTAGCATGGCGCCGCCACGTCTCACCCGCGACACGGTGCTATGAAACAGTCTCTGGGAACGGCCGAGTTGCACAACCAGTCATCCAGTCGACTTCGCGGTTACCTGGTACAGGCACAGATAAGGATCGAGTCTTGATCGCCAGAGTCCCAGGAAGGCCGAGCGGGCGGGCGTTACGGCAACGGCATTGACGTCCGCTTCCCTCCCTCACGCATTCCGTTGCGAGCCATTATCTGTGCCAGCATCTCGCCAAGCCGCAAACGACTGCCTATGCCGCTGCCCAGAATTCCAGCAGCGACAAGGCCTTGGCCTGACCCAGCGCACAGCCGGTTTCTGGCGCGCTCAGGGATGCGTGTCCCGAGCTCCGCCAGGGGCCGGCCCGTCCGCGAGCTCGTGCATGAGTCGTTGCATGCCTGCCCTGATGAACCTTGGGAGCGCAATCCAGTGCTCGTACAGACTATGAGCCCACCACTTGCGGCACTGGGGCGGGAGAGGCAATGAGGCTCCGGCCAGTTACCAAGAAGGTGTCGAACGAGAGCAGCCAGCAACACCACAAGGAGGCTCCGGGCGGCGTGAGAAGACGACGGCATCCTTCGCAATGCCTCTGTGGCGCTGGCGACTGGTCCCCGGCTGAGCCTGAGGTTGGCTAATGGGCCGAACGGGTACGGGAGGGGCGGGAAATGGAGACACTCCCGTTCATCGTCACCGAACAGTGTGCCTTGGTTTATACCATGTAGAGACAATTCAGGTCGTTTGTACTCCGTACTCCGTACTCCGTACTGCGTATCGTTCAGGCTGGCACCGGCCAGGGTCAATAGCCCATTGGCCTGTACCCAGTAGAATCAGCCAAGCAGCGCACCCACCCCGCCCGCGCCGTCGACGCGCGGACATGAGGGGGAAACTGGACTGTACGTACTCCGTACGTAGCATGGTTTTGGCTTTCAATCCTGCTCCGAAAGCCTTGAACGCCCGTGGGAGCCTGGGCCCCTCCCGCGGGCGATTCCTGTGGCGTTGGGGGGCGTTGGGGGCGCGTTGGGGGCGGACAAATACGAGTACGCAAACCGCGACGCCGGCACGTCAAGGAGCATCCGGGAGCTTGCCGCGCGAGACAGCAGCGATAAGACCTTGCTGGAGCGTCTTCAGGCACTCTTCGCGCGTCAGTTGAGAGAGGCGAGGACTCAGGCATCCAGACTCGGAGGGACCCGGGCATCGCCAACCCCGGTCGGAGCCTGTTGGCCGGAACCAGCCAGCAGGTGTTTCATGACACCACCCGAACGCGAGCAGAGAGGGAGAAGCCAGAGGCCCGGGCAGAGGGTTGCATGGCATGGGTGGTGGGTAGTGGGTGCTGGCTTGCTGTGGCCGATCGACGAAGGTCCCCTAACCGCTGCCCACGCTGCCGTTATTTACGTCCTGCGCCACGGGCGCCTTATCCGCCGCGTTCTTGCTAATAAACCCACTGAAGCTTTGCGTGCCGCCGCTGCCACCTCAGCCGGCAAATGTTCCTTGGCCCAGTTTTCTGTCTCTCTTGCCCGGCACGCTACGGACTAAAACCTCCCTTCCCTGGCCTGCCCCGCCGAGCGCGGACGTCAGTCTCACCCAAAACCTGCCCTGGCCTGGATGCCCAATGCCTGGAACCTGTATGTGCTTGGAGGTCGGAAGCGGGCTACGTCACAGTAAAGCCACCTGAACCTCCCACCAGACCTTGAAATTTTCCCATGCCGTCTTGTCTTGCGCTGGGCGGTCGCTGAAAGAGGCCAAGAGCGCCAAGGAAGCCTTTTTTAGCAGCCAGCACCACGGGCGCCCGCCAGCGCCAACCCCGCATACCGGCTTGGTCGTACCTCAGGCTCCGTCCGTACTTCTGCTTCGCCCTGCCTTTCCTGGAACACGGAACGTCAACCTCGTCCGCCCTGCTGCAACCACCTCGCTCTCGTCTGCTCCCCCCGGCAACGAATCTTCTGGAAACGACCTCTGCAACCCCAGGGCAGCTCTCGCGCAGCGCGGAACACCTCGCTCCTGCACGACCTTCATCGCTACTCTGCACATCTATTCGCTCTCGGCTTCGTCGCCCAGCTCTCTCGTCAACTGCTTCACATGCGCCGGATACTGAGGAGCTAGCCTTTGCACCACGACCACGTCTTGGCCGTGCCCTTACGACGAACCACAGTGCCTGGCGCAATCTGTAGCCCACCATGACCGTCTTCGTGTGCTCGCTGTAAGTGGCTGTTTCGAGCAATGGGGCCCATTGTTGCGTGCGGACCCAACCATGAGCTGACGCCCTCTGCCTCCCCAGCTTCCTCCCAAAGACGATCCAGTTTAACCTGCCTGGAACGCCGCCTCGACGAAGCGAACTCGCACGCCGCCGGGCCAGGCATATCCCACCCGTGCCCGGGACGACCGGACCTCCTGCCGAAGTACAACCCAGCCTCTTCACTCCCAGGCCTGATCTCACGCCGCCGCGCACGCCTGTTGGCGAGCGCGAGTCTCCAGACCCCTGGGCCAACGAAGATGGCTTCCGCATCCAATTCCCGCACGAGCTAGGCTCTCCGACCGACCAGACGGCCTCGAGCTGGGGCGCCCGCGCCAACCAGCCTCTCTCGCGCGCCAACTCACCGCCGCCGGCCGACATCTTCGAACGCACCCGCACCCTGCAGAAGGCGCGCGAGCTTGGCCGCCGTGGCGTTGTCCAACCCCGACCCATGCTGCGCAGTGACAGCACCGACCGCGTCTTCTCGTCGGCCCCGTGGGCCGTCGTCGACTCGGACCAGGGCAACGGCGGCCTGCGCAACGCTGCCGAGGCGGCGGCTCGCGACGGGATGCTCAAGGAGTACACCTGGGTCGGGACCCTGGGCATGCCGACGGACGCCCTCGAGGGCACGCAGCAGAAGCAGGACATCGAGGACGCGCTGGCCACGCAGCACGATATGTTGACCGTCTTCTGTTCCGACAAGGACTTTGACGGTCACTACAGCCACTTCTGCAAGCAGATCCTGTGGCCCGTCTTCCACTACCAGATCCCCGACAACCCCAAGAGCAAGGCATATGAGGATCACTCGTGGAAGTACTATGTCAACGTGAACCAGCGCTTTGCGGACAAGATTGTGGAGAATTGGAAGCGCAACGATGTCATCTGGATTCACGACTACCACCTGTTGCTCGTCGCCGGCATGGTCCGTAAAAAGCTTCCGGACGCCAAGATTGGCTTTTTCCTTCACGTTCCGTTTCCGTCCTCCGAGGTCTTCCGCTGCCTGGCCGTCCGCAAGGAGCTGCTCGAGGGTATGTTGGGAGCTAACCTCATCGGATTCCAGATTCACGAGTACACCCGGCACTTTCTGCAGACCTGCAGCCGTCTGCTCACAGTGGAAGCAACTCCCGAGGGGTTGCAGCTGGAGGATCGCTTCGTCGACGTTGTCAACATGGCCATTGGCATCGACCCCGTCAGTCTGAGCAAGCACCGCAGCGGAGAGGATGTCATGCGGTGGCTTTGCATCCTCCAAGAGCGGTACAAGGGGAAAAGGCTGATTGTCGCGCGGGACAAGCTCGATCATGTGCGGGGCGTACGACAGAAGCTGCTCGCCTATGAGCTGTTCTTGAACAAGAACCCTCAGTGGCGCGAGAACACTGTGCTAATCCAGGTTGCCCTGTCGAGCGAGAAGTCAGACCTGGATGCCACGGTCTCGGACATTGTCACCCGTGTCAATTCATCCTGGGCCAACCTGGCCTATCAGCCTGTCGTCTACCTCAAGCAGGACATTGACTACTCGCAGTACCTCGCTCTCCTCACAATTGCTGACGCCCTTATGATCACGAGCCAGCGAGAGGGTATGAACTTGACCTCACACGAGTACATCTTTTGCCAGGACGGAAAGATTCATGCTGATCAAAAGCACGGCTCGCTCATCTTGTCTGAATTTACGGGCACTTCTTCTTTGTTCAACAAGAACGAACTGTCGGTCAACCCTTGGGACTATCGCCAGTGCGCCGACGCCATCAAGCAAGCACTCGAAATGGACGACGACGAAAAGGCTCGACGCTGGGAGAAGCTGTATGAGTCGGTCGCCTGCCACACGGGGTCGCACTGGTTTAGTGAGCTGCTCTCTCATCTGGACCGGGCCTATGACGAGCAGCATAAGCGGCATCAGACGAGTGTCCCCCGGTTGTCGATGCTGGATGTCTCGGCAAAATACGAAAAGTCCAGCCGAAGGCTGTTCATGCTTGATTACGAGGGCACCCTGGTCAACTGGGGGCCCGTGAATCAGATCATCCCTGTCAGCCCCCAGCGAACACTCGACGTCTTGAACGACCTGCTTTTGGACGAGCGTAACATAGTCTACGTCATGTCTGGCCACAGACCGGAAGAGCTTGACCGCGTCTTCCGGCGGGTTCCGAATTTGGGCCTCATCGCGGAGAATGGGAGCTTTATCAGATACTGCGGCTCTGAGAAGTGGGTGGAGATATCGGACAGCGCCCAGATCGAGGACTGGAAGACGGCGGTCAAGCCAATTATGACCTACTTTCTGGAGAGGACGCCCGGCACGGAGATTGAGGAGCGTCACTGCAGTCTCCTCTTCCACTACGACGGGGCCGAGGACTACGAGATGGCATCACGGCAGGCCTCCGACTGTGCCACGCACGTCAACGACGCGTGCGAGTCGCAACGGGTGCATGCCATTGCCGTGGACGGCTCCATTGTGGTCGAGTCGATAGACTTTACCAAGAGCACAGCCGCCCAAAATGTGTTCGATAAGCTCAAGGGCGCCAGGGGCGGGACGCAGGAACCCGTTGACTTCCTCATGATTGCCGGCGACGGACGCGAGGACGAGAAGGTGTTTAAGTGGGCCAACAAGCTGCAGCGCTGCGGCACGGTGCCGAACGTGGTGACGGTGAGCCTGGGAAACCGTAGCACAGAGGCTGCAGCTACCACAACACAGGGCGTCAGCGGTAGGTTCTTCCAAGCGCCCCGTACCTGGGTAACGTTGACAGGATGTGCTAATGACGGGTCGTTCAGGGGTTCTCAACTGCCTGCAGCGCCTAGCATCGCTCTCGTAGCGGATGCGAATGCACGCGACACATATTCACGGGTTTCAATATTCCAAGGCGTTGAGCGAGTTGAAGTTTATAAATATTTTCCAGCTTAGGAGGCATCGGGATATTCCGGAGTTGGATTGGACCGGAAAACGAAACGAGGCAACGTCCGATGCTACACATGCGCAGACACAAAAAAACGAATGGAGACCCAACGCGGGCCTCACGGCACGAGACTTACGCCTAATGGAACACTGCTACTTGGTTCTCACAGCGACTACGCAGGATAGACATGATCGTCCGCTTTCGCGTCTCGGGCGCGGACAAGGCGCTGTTGGATTTGAACTGGAGAGGCGTACTTTACCTCGAGGATGATGAGAATGCGAGGGGTACTAAGCATGAGCTGTGCGGCGTATACAAGGAGGAGCGACGGCACATGGTTCGTTTCATTCGATGAATGCAACTGCGATGACAAATGCCCGTTGAAGCTCACGATGCATCGCGTGATTGTGCACTGATTGTAGGGAGGCTGTGTTTTGCGCACTCTGTGCAGTATGCCGCACTGGCTTGTAACGCATCTCTAGACCACCTGTCTGCCCAGCGTCAAACACTGTACCTGACTTGCAGTGCGCGGCGCTCTGCGATGCAACCTTCTTCATGCGAGGTGCAGCACCGCGGGTCCTGGTGACGTTGGCGACGACTCGGCGAGGCGGGCGGCCAGCGGCAACGGAACCTCGCATTGATGCCCCTCTTCGCAACCCGACGTGTGTCCCAACTCACCCTGTACCACGATAATGCTAGGTCTGCAGTCCGCTGCAATGGACGCTGAGGACAGCATGCAAGACGTCTGTGTTGATAGGTTTCGCTGCGTGCTTTGCCAATTTCCATTTGAGCACAACCAGTCGGTGGTTGCAGGTACATCCCTCCCATGATGACATGACTGGTGGAAGCAGCATTTGACCATGCCCCGCCGATTCCAGTCCTCGACGATGATCGGACGTCCGCTCCATTCTGCTTCCGACGAAGCAATACATACGAAGACAAGTCTACCAATATTTCATTTCACATGTGTTGCCAGAGTCGCTGCATTAGGAGCAGACGCCGAGTACCCTGCCTTCACCGCGGATGCTTCTCCTTCAAACTGATTCCGATATCATCAAATTACCTCGCCGCCACCAAGTATGACTTCAATCCTCCGACTCACTCTGAATTTCGAAGACAAGATCGTATCACACTAGCGGTGACCATGGCACTCAAGCGCGGTTTCTTGCGCCAAATGCCGGAGGAGCTGTGGTTTATGGTTGCAGGGCATCTACTCTGTGGTAATCTCGGCTTTCTACTCGTAGGTATGCGTATCTCCCTCCCCATCATAAGGCGGGCCCAAGGGCGCACCCCGGTCGTATTCTTCCCCGACGTGTGCTTCCACCCAGACCCCATGCTCCCGCACAAATCCTTCCAATAATAGCCCCGCATGTGATATCGCCTCTTGAGTAGTTTCCCGGCATGAGCGCACGACCCTCCCACAGTCATCAAACCAAACAACCAGAACCGTCCCGCGCTCGCTATCCTCGCTATCATCGAGTAACAGCGTTATATCATCAATTATAAACAAATATCCGGTAGAAACTACCCAGTGATAGCCCTCGTAGAGATACTCCCACGGCGATATATCCTCATCCGGGTTGTAGCCGGATTCCTCTGCCGTCGCCCGATCATCTACTTCATTCTGGCGGGCTTGGAGTAGCGCGGCTTGGATTTTGTCCTGGTAATCTCGCGCGATGCTCACGTTGCCACCTAGGAGCTGCGGCATTCGAGAGAATATTTGCTGCCAGCCATGAGGCCCAAAATCGTATAACGATGCATCGTCTAAGACCAGGGCGTCGTATAGTCCATCCAGATGCGACTGCTTTAGTACGGAAAAAGCAACTTCGCCCCCCGGGCTATAGCAAATGCGTAACCAGGTACCATCTGAGGGTTCGAGTAGTCGCTCTATTACAGGCTGGCGGAGGCGATCTAAGGTGTCTCTTTCGGTGCTAGTTAAGTCGGACGCGAACTTGACTTGGCGATGCTTCAGTTGATCAAGATATGGCTAGAATGAAATTAGCTTGCCGGTTACGGTACCGTAGAAGTGATAGATTAGGGTCGATTACCTGCCGACCCACCTTGCCTAATTTGACAAAGTTGGCGAATATGTTGGCCAGCTGCTCCGTCGGAGCAACGAAGAATCATCTTGCCATTGGTCCTACAACAGTTAGTGCGGTGTCGCAGACAAGGGCAAGCGCTCGCGGTTAGCTGACCAGTAGATAGATATCCGCTGGGGAGATGAAGGGGTTGCTGGGATCCATGCCGTTTCTTAGGTCGCAGATGGGCTGTCTCCAAAGGAATGGGCAATATCCAGAAGATGAAGAGCTTTGCCTCAAAAGAAAAAAACCGCGTCGAAGATTGCGACCCTCGCACAGGAGACTGTTACCCCAACTTACATGAGCGAAGCGGGGATGCAGATCTATCCAGGGTGGGGGGCGGGGGGGACTCCTGCAAGCCACTTCCTATCGAAACTTACGATCCGATTTACCCGTCGGCCTACCCGTACGAAGCTATCCGTGCAAGTAGGAACAGGGGTTTCGGATTCCGGTATTGAACGTCAGCCCTGCCGCTTGGCATTCGGGCCGCACTTTCGGACGACGTCTCTATCGCTCCTAGGCAACAGATGACAATAAGGGAGTTTGCAAAATGAAGCCAATGGCCGTTTCTCCGATAGTTCCCGGTCAACAACCTGCCTTGGCTTTGCTCGACACATGGCAGAGAAATGTTGCCTTATGGAATCCTTACATCGGGTCGGCTTGCACCAATCTCTGGCTAGGGTATTATGTTTGCGTTGATGCACCAGGCGGAACAAGTTCAAGTACGGCTTCACCAACCTCCACCAAAGGTGCTACATCAACGGCACCGTCGCCACTTGAGCCCAGTACAGACTCTAAGTGCACGTCGTACCATCTGGTTGTTTCTGGTGATACCTGTCAGAGCATTGAGAAGAGTTATGGGATAACAGCGGCCCAGGTACGTCTTTCCAAAGGTCATGTATCCCACCGAAGCGGTTCATTGTTAAGTACCTTGTGTCCAGTTTAATTCGTGGAACCCGTATGTGGGATCGACTTGCGCCAGTTTATGGGCTGGGTATTATGTGTGCGTCACAGCAACAGCATGGGTAGTTGTTAGGGACAAAGTTAAAGGTCTGGGTTTGTAACGCTTGTCTCGAATCAAAATGAGTCAATATACATAGTAGTCTATCACAACCATAGCAGTCAGTTTCGTGAGTTTTGGATCGTCTTGAGTGAATCTCTGTATGCCGCACCATTTTTAAGGCAAAAATGGGGAAGTCCCTGCCATGGCTAATAATAGTCTCGCATAAACAACGAACAGGCAGATCGTGTGACAATGAACGTCTGATTCTCCGAGACTGAGACAATGAGGACAACAAGAGCAAATGGTATCGATTCTCAGTTGCTCTAAGTTATCAGATCTTCTAGTGAAGTTTTTCTAGATTCTCTCTAGCAAACACTACGACAAGGCTCAGCATCATACGTGCAACCCCCTTTGGTAACGCAATCTGTTTCCCTGGGAGCGCACCTAAGATGGATGGCCTTAAATTTCCAGCCGTCCGTCCTGAAGTACGACACTGGCCACGGTTAGTGTAGCCATAGCCAAACCATTTCCCTCCACAACCAGGTTGTTCCCAGCTAATCTGAACCTAACCATTGGGACAGTAGCCCTCCTCCGCGACCTCGACTGAGGCGACTTGACAGTCCGTGTTGATACACATGCTGCTAGACACGGATACATCATTGTGAATATCGCCGGTACAGTCCGCGTGGTATCTGGTCTTCAAACGAAAGGCGGGCAGAACGCCAACATGGGCGTACGCACCTGCCCATAACGCCGTGCATTGCCACCGACGCGCGGGTTCCATTTCGAAAAGTCAGCCACAGAAATACCATACCTAGCGGCAATCTCTGCACACGATTGACCGGTCTTTACATAGGTAAACTTGTTACAGTAATCTACCATGCCGGGTTGTGTGGATGATGGGGTCTGTACCCCGTTATCAGGCTTGGTGCTGGTAACACCGAGCTCGTTGCCAGTGGCGGGGTCCGTGCCGCCGCTGAAAGAGGGTTTGAAGCCGATGACGGACACACAGGCATAGGCGTCAGCCCATAGACTGTTGCAGTTTTCACCTGTTGATGGGTTCCATTTTTGAAACTGCTCAACTGGGATGCCGTGTTTGGAAGCAACAGTATTGCAGCCTTCACCTTTCGTCACGAAATGGAACTTGTCACAGTTGTCGACAAGGTTAGGCTGCGTCGGCTGAGGGGTTTTAGAATTAGAAAGCTTAAAAGGTATAACTAAAACTTAAAGGCGCTGTAGGGCGCTGAAGGCGTTGTTATCTATATATTATTGTATTAGGTGTATAACTCTTAGAAATCGGTACTTTGGCCCCTTGGCCCCGCTTATGCTGGCTGACAAGGTCACTTTTTCGAAGCTCTGAAATCGCGGTTACGCCAACCGCGCCCAGCCGAGCAGGGCATAAGGGTGCCCTGTGGGTACTACTACGTATCCAGATGCGATTGAGGCTCCAGTTCGTGATAGCCAATTAGGTACGGATACCTACAGTAGGGTAGCAATTTGCTGTGAAGCTTACTTTGTACGCATGGCGGGGTTGTTCCGGAGCACCCGCCCTGGTCCTCCTGCGCGCCACGGCAGTTCGAACCCCCCGCAGCCCGACATCGGCGCCTGAGCTGACTGACTGGTCGCCGAGCTGTGCTCCAGCCCAAAACGTTTTCCTTGACAGCTTCATCTTCTTTCCCCCATTGCATCATCGGGCTGTTTCCGTCGCGATCTCCAGGCTCTGTGAAAGACGTTCGCTAGCTGAACACGTCTGTGGGCCGTACTCGTACCGATTGGCATCTGCACACTTCTTCACCAGTGTGGTTGCATTGCACGGCTTGTGACGACACACGAGGAGAGAAACGAGCAACACAGCAGCAGCAGCAGCAGCAGCAGGAGCAGCAACACCATCACCATGGCTGCTACGTTCCCCCCGCCGCCGGTCAATACCATTGACTGGTCCAATGTGGGCTTCCGCGTCCGTGAGGGTGAGTTTGACGAGGCTCGCCGCTGGCCTGCCGCAGCATGCTAACGCCGTCCCCAAGTCAACGGCCACATCGAGTCGACCTTCAACAAGGCCACCGGCCAGTGGACACCGCTGCGATTCGTGACCGACCCCTACATGCGCATCCACGGAATGGCCCCCGCGCTCAATTACGGCCAGCAGGCCTATGAGGGGCTCAAGGCCTTCCGCGGGCCAGGCGACGCCGACATCGCCATCTTCCGGCCCGACCGCAACGCCCTGCGCATGCAGCACTCGGCTGACGTGGCGTCGATGCCGCGCGTTCCCGAGGACATGTTCCTGCAGGCCTGCCGCGCCGCCGTGTCCCTCAACGCGGGCTTCGTGCCGCCGCACGAGACGGGCGCGGCCATGTACGTCCGCCCGCAGCTCTACGGCTCGAGCGCGCAGCTGGGGCTCACGGCGCCCGACGAGTACACCTTCGCCGTCTTCGTGATCCCCACGGGCGTCTACCACGGCACGCACCCCGTGCGCGCCCTGGTGCTCGACGAGTTCGACCGCGCCGCGCCGCACGGCACCGGCAGCGCCAAGATCGGCGGCAACTACGCGCCCGTCCTGCGCTGGAGCGACAGGGCGCGCCAGGAGGGCTTCGGCATCACCCTGCACCTGGACAGCGCGCGGCACGAGGAGGTCGACGAGTTCAGCACGAGCGGCTTCGTCGGCGTCATGGCCAAGAGCGCCGACGACGTGACGCTCGTCGTGCCGGACTCGAGCTGCGTCATCGACAGCGTCACGAGCGACAGCGTGCTGCGCATCGCGCGCAGCTATGGCTGGAAGACGGAGAAGCGCCCCATCAAGTACACCGAGCTGCCGGCCTTCACCGAGGTCATGGCCGCCGGCACCGCCGCCGCGCTGGTCCCCATCCGGAGCATCACGAGGCGCATCAGCCCCGGCCTGCTGCCGGCGGGCCCGCGCGTGAGCTCCGACGCCAGCTCGGAGACGGTCACCTACATTCCCGAGACGCAAGAGGACGCCGGTCCCGTCTGCTTGCGGGTGCTGACGCAGCTCAAGGCCATCCAGCTCGGCAAGGTCAAGGATGAGTTTGGGTGGCGCTTCGCGGTGACGGCCGCGGATGGCAACGTCGAGGGCGCTCTGAAGGATGCCAACGGGAACGGCACCGATCAGACTGTCGACCAGCTGGACTGATGTTTCAATTGCAAGTGTACTGGAGAAAAGTATCTAGTGTATCCGTAATTCAGTATCAAATGCGCCGATGCGTTGCCGCCTTTCGCCTTTCTGCGTCGTCGACTCCACTGTCGGGGATGTGTAAATGAAGTGGTCACGCATGCATTGAAAAGTACACTTGAGTCTGAGAAGGTAGCGCAGCACATGCATGGCTTGTCGGTAAGGACGCATTTGACCAGGGTCGCGGATGGCTTCCCGTCTGCCATGTCACGTTCACGAGCATGCATGCAGTTGCATATGCAGCCTGGGCATGTCCACATCAGTTGACGGCGCCTGTTAAATATGTACAAGAAAGTCGCTCGACCCATTCATCAAGGGACCTGTTTTGCTGCCTCGCACCAAGCTCGCCTGCTGTCTCACACAGCTACTGCACGAGCTGCAGCCCAGCATCCACCATGGTGCCATCATGACTCTGCCCCCATTCCGTCGCATCATCATGCGTTTTTGCTACACGCCACTCCGCGTAGAGCGGCGCCTTCCCTCTTGCGTGCCAGTCGTCTATAGATGGATCTGGTAAACGTCAATGGCCTTCTCGAAGCCATCGTTGATAGGCTGGATAAGATTCTTGGCAACGGCCTGCAGCGCGGTCGGCACCTTGGCGACGACATTGTTGCTGAAGTCGACCGTGGCCTTCTTCTGCTGCTCGAGGTTGAGGAGGATGATGGGGCTGACGACAATGAGGTGGTCGAACTTGGGCTTGGCGGCGATGATGGCCTCGAGCGTCTTGTTGACCTGGGTCGCGAGGTCCTGCGTCGCGCCGGCGATGCCGATGGCCTCCAAGTCGCTGAGGGGGGCGCTCTGGCTGGCCGTCTTGGAGCCCTTCTTTATGGCCTCGAGGAGGCTCAGAGACTCGCCGGCGATGGGCAGCATGCCGAACACGATGCCGTCCCACGACGAGACGGTGTTGCCGAGCTGCGTGGTGTCGGACTTGATGGTGTTCATGGCAGCGGAGATGGCAGCGCCGTCGGCGAGGGCCGTCGCCGCGAGGGCGACGACGGAGAAGATGTTTGTGACGAGCATCTTGGCGGCTGGCGAACGCTTGGCTTCAGGATGAGGGAAGAGAGGGTGTAGGTATAAGGTGGTGCGGGTGAGCGGAGCGGGTTGGTGAGGCTTGGGGACGAGGCTTCAACATCTGGGACACACGCCCAGAGGATCGCCACCGTCTTTTATACAACCAGAGTGACACGGATGCCAGCGCCCATCGTCATCTCTTCATCTCCTCATCTTCACAAGTTCGCAGCCCATCCCGCATCTGCATCCCGGGCGTCATGCCTCGATCGGGCAAGGTTGGTCTGTCAGGTCCCCGCAGAGTCGGTCCAACTCAAGACACGAACAGAGATGAGAGTCATCCGTCAGCAGAAAAGCCTGCAGGGCAGGCTGTCTGGCATGGGTCTGGGTCGCCGCCCCCTTGCCCAAGCGCAGATGGGTGATGGGGTAGCGGCGCAGTTGAAGCCTCTGCGAGGGGTGAGCATCGCAGGCCGGACGGATCCGTTGGCCCAATCGCGGATCCTGCCCTGAATAGGCCTGAGATCGGCCCCGCGGCGGCCGTTGATTTGCTGAAGCGGCCCGGGGCTGCTGGGTGGCGCCCGGGGTGGTGGAGACGGGGCCAAGACGGCGCCGGAATCTGGGGTATCGCAGAGCGTCGTGGCTAAGGGGAGCCGCGGCAGCCCGAGAGGCTGACGCTCGGATTCTGGGCATGTGGATGCGGGGGAGCAGGGCAGAACCGTACTCGTGCCCTGTGCCTGTCTGCTACTGCGCGCCATTTCTTCCATTCCCTTGTCTCGCACTCGGCTGAGGCTTGCAGGCCATTACGCACTCGAGTATGACGCTGGCCTCCACCCCTGGATGGAGAGCCTGAGCCGAGCCGAGCAGCGGCGGCATGTGACGGCGTGCCTGGTTTCTAATTTTCCCCCTTCCCATGGCGGCTCCGCTGGGAAGGGTATACTACATGTAAGTATGCTACGCCAGAGAATCGTATCGTCTGCCCAAGTCACTGGACTATGTTTCGACGCGAGCCATGCTGACTGGTGAAGTTTGCACACGAAAATATCGCATAATGCATCCCTTGTCATCATGCCGAAGAATATGAAACCCGTGCTTCGTCTGATTCGATGAAGGCTCAGGGGGGAGTGATTCGGGACAGCTGCACATGACAGCCGCATGCACGCACTGCGTTTCGCCACGTGAGCCGTGGACATGCACAGCCTATGCACAGACCAGGCAAGCCACGCACACTCACCAGGGGCATTGGCAAGGTTCTCTGGTGGCATATCGTAAGTCTATGCGAGCTAGGCAAGCACCATGGTTTGATGAGGAGGCAGCAGATGGAAGTGGCCTGCTCTGCTGTTGGCCGTGGAACCTCGTCCTCCCTATGGTTGACTCGGCAATCGGCGATGATGGTACTGTGCGCACGGTCGTTGCGGCACGACTCTAACCCAATTCATGGATTCAGCTGTTACAAGTAGGGAGTACACGCTCCGCTCGAGACCGGATGGTGCGTCCATAAACGGCATCGGCTTGTAAGCTTGGCCGTTGCTGATCTTTTCGGCCTCCACGTTGACGAGCTTCGTATGAGCTGTCCTTACCCTAGATTGGCGAAATTTCTACAGTGCTTAAAGGTCCTCTCCAGCTTCTTCCGAATTGTCTCAAATTTTCTCCAGCCATGACGAAATGGGCCGATGGCAGTGGCATTTTGGAAGTAAAAGCATGCATGGCAAGAAACATCCCTACCTGGAATAAAAAACAAAAGCTCACTTCGTGCCACCATCTGTTGGTATTGTTGGTATGACCCACTGTTGTAACACTTTGCTACGGCCCCTTCCTCTTAAGTTGCCAGTGTGTTCACTCAGAATCTCAATACCTGTACCCAATCCTCATACGTGAGATTCCCCAATCAATTCTCACGAGTGAGATTCCTCAATCTGTCGTCATTTTATGATAAACAGCGCCACCGCCTCATTTTCATTAGGTGTTCAGTTCGCGCATAGGGTCAACGTGATGTCAGACTCCGCACCTCGAGCACACCTCCCGGTAGAGTTTACCCCGGGGTAAATCCCGTTTTCCCAGACTAGTTTCGGGCAGTCTTCATCCTTACTAGAGAGTTCCAACTTATGATCTTTTACAGGAGATCCAAAAACTGAGTATATGCCGTACTTAAGTGTAGGACTGGAGACGATGTTGTATGAGAATGTCACCTGAGGACTCCCATGGTAGATATCTGCCAGCTCGTGGACAAGCTTCAAGTCAATTGAGCCAGCCTGCAGAGCTACTCTGAAAGTCTGTTCCCACGAGCCGCCGTTGGCAGAAAGTGTATAAGGTCCAAAGAGACGATTCCTGAAGGGATAGAGTCTCAGATCAAATTGGCAGTTGTTCACGATACGTGTCTGGCCTAAGGCGGTGCAGAGGTTCGCGAATGCCGTGACGGCCAGAAGAAGGATGGTTTGAATGAGCATTGTTTTAAGGCTTTGCAGCGATCTGATTGCTTCGCAGATTTCTGTGGGTTACAGATTGTGAAGAACTTCCTACGGAACGCAGGCGCTGGATGGTCTTTATATACTCGCTCGGGGTCTCGGCGATGTTGAATGCTGAACGATAACATGGTAGCCAGTAAGGAATATCATGTTGTCATTGCGGCTGTGTAATCTGACCTTTGAGGCGACGTCGGGAACTGCCGGCGAAAGCCTAGTGTGAAGGTCTTCAGTATCGCCAGTATCGCCACAACACTGTAGTATTGAGGTATGCAAAGGAAGCACGCGTCATTGTGTGAGGGGTGTACCGAAATGTATACCACAGTGCACTATTATGGCAGGCTACCGAAGAGCGAGTATGAACTGCCCAAAGTCGACCAGACTTGCCATGAGCGCCCCGCGCTATATAATTTGGTAAGTATTATGCATTTTGTAGGGTCTGGCTGGCGTGTCAAAATTTGATAGGTAGACCAAATCAGATGTGTTATGTCTGAGGACTGAAGAGTGCGATGAGATTCCGTCGGTTTGCTCTGTAGAAGGTGTGTGCAGATGCACTACCAATGCGCATCAAGTCAGTTATCAACCCACTTCCGGAGAAAGCCGTCGCTCCGGGAGCGCCGCGGTTTGACGAGGCCAGGGCCCACATCAGCGAAGATATCTCATGGTAATTATCATAAAGGAGAAATGGACAGGCCTTAGCTATGAAACCAATGTATCTCGTGCTTTGATAAGAACACAAGCTGACTCGCATTGGACAAGTACCGAGCTTGGAATCTTCGTCCTGTTCATTATAATGAAGTCCACTTATGCGGAAAGATTCTATGAGGACTAAGGAACTGGGCCGATGCGCCGCTTCTGCACGAAGCGCCTATGACTATCTACGCACTGGTCTTGGGCCCACCTTGTCCAGACTCATGCTGGTCCCGGGGAGCCGAAACGCTGGCTTGACTCTGGGAGCAATACATTGCCTTCCCCAAGGTGAGATATGTCCTCGCCTCTGGCATGGCGCTGCAATTGCTCCCGCCACTCCGGGATCCGATGGCTCAGCTCCATGGCGGCAAGAATATTGTCCCATGAGTCACCATTAGAAGCATTGGCTTCGTCAAGTACAGAGACAAATTTCCTTAGTTTTTCTTTGAACGTCGCCGCATCTAGCAAGGCCAAATCGACCATCTTGCAGCAAAGTTCGACCCAGTTTTTGATAAAGGGCACATCAAAGCTCATTTGCGGGTACCTGAACTCAAAGGTAGACTGCGAGCCCTCAAAGTTGAAAGACTCCTCCGCGTTCATGTCCACTTCAGATGTTGTGCCTTCCGCTTCCGTGGGGCCACGCAAGCAGATGGCTAGTGCTGTCCTAGTGCCTGCCGTCTTGCACAAACCTTCCGCTAGTTTGCGCAAGGAGGATGCGTGCCAGACTAGCCGCATGGTCTCATGCAGAGACTCGGCCTCAGCGCTGCTCCAAGCAGTCGGGGTCGGATTACCCAGTTTCCACGGCCAGTGGGCATTCATTTCAGAATTATCGCCTACCAGTGCTTTAGCAATATCATCTGAATCTATTTTTCTCGTGACAATTCGCGACCTCTCGCTGATCATTGAAGTGTGAGGGGACTCCTTTCGCGACTCCGGGCACAATGGGCGAATCAAAGGACGTTCCAATAACATTACGAGTGTTACCAGCTTCTTAGCCACAATCAATCGTAGGCCTTCTGCGAGGCCGACATGAATGTGGAGGCCGCATGATCTGTTTGCTGCTACCTTCAGGTCCATTTGACGGAGTGCCGACATGACCTGCTTAGTCTGAGGCAGACCGGCGAACAACTCGCTCATGTTGAATACTGGTGTAGTGATCTCAATGCCACGCCAGGGAATCTTAGAAGAAGGGCATACCAAGCTTTCTTTTTGAATAAAGAAGAACCGGTACCGCGGCTCGACATATAAGCCTTGATATGAATGGGGTGCGTTGTAGACCCTCATGCCTGGAAAAACATCCTTGATCGGTGCATCCATGCAGACGGCACAGAAACGACCGATGTCGTGATCGCATTCCGCAGCTATTGCGATGTCCCTAGTTAGCTGGAGAATCTCTCGTGCAAGGGTGTTTCTCGTCGGCGCGTGATACGCTGAGCCGTTGCCGTCACAACTTTGAGTTAGAAACTCCAGCTCAAGTCCAAAGGTGATGTCATGATGATGCATGTGTGGCGTGGTTTCCATATTAAAAACGAGCGTGGGCGACTCCAGATACGGTCTGCCTGTAACTGAAATGCTATGTGTAGAGTGTGCAAGTAAAGTTAGCCCATGCCTCATCCATCATCACGACATACAATCAAGCTTTATACATTTCTTATGGCGACATATGCTGTGAGTTGATGTAGTTTAGCTGTTGTTTTATGAGACTCTTCCCAACTAGAACATAACTCATGGTGAATCACTCCTGGGTTTTGTTGAACCGGAAGTGAACAAATGTTGAATTGGATGGCAGTTCTTAGTAGATCAGTGAACAACATCCACATTCGCGTGGCTTTGCTGGATGAAAGAAGATCCAGAACATGTCACTTATGGCGACAGTGAATTTCTGAATCTGCAAATATAGAAGCCATTCTAGGCAAACACCCTTTTTGGGAAGGACGAATGAACCATACAGAGCCTGATGACATATTAAAGTTGAGTTATATGGTCTCGCCAATGCTAATATCACGGACAAGTTACTGGAAATAATGGAAGACGCATGCGTGGATGGTAAAACCGGCCCTGAAATTGCTCCCATTCTGTATCTTTTGTTTGTCTGCTAGTTCCGACGTCTGTATAGAAGATGCCAATCGTTCTTAGCCACTGCATTGTATCGGAATGGGATATTGAAATGGAAAATGCGATCCCCGACAGTTGACCGTTTGTCTACCTCGAGTCATCGTTTGCGTATCCTGGCACAACTCATAAATTCCAGTGGGGTAAGGATTGCCCTGGGCAGCATGGGCCCAAAGGGTTGGACTATCAAGGCTAGTTTTGCTTTAGGCTTTAGGAACTACCGTGGGAAGCATAGTTGTGCGTATTGAACCAATAGTTCACGGGTCAGGGTTCTGAATTTGCTGCAGCACCTCGAAGAGCTTCAAATAGTTTATGCTATATAGCCATTCATTGTATTGATGACTAGCAAAAATAGTATCATGAAGTGAAATATTTACTGGCCCAGATACTCAAGTCTCTAGCCTCAAGTTTGCATTCTTATACCGAAGATGGTCCGCAGTTCACCAGTCCCATCTCACGAAGCCAACATGAAGCTCATATCGTTGTTGTGGTATGTCATGACAATGAATAGACATTAATGGTTGACTTAAACGCCAACGGGCTTCTCGCAGAGAAGGCTCTGTCCAAGCTGGAGAGGAAGTCAGTATGAGTGCTTGAGTGATCTTGATCATGACTTACGATGGGGATGGCACAGCAAGCAGCCTGCTGGCCGCCGTCGGCGCAAATATCCCTGAACTCCCTGGCGTTCCTGGGAGATCGGCGAGCTAAAATACATTGTCAGTATGCGCAGAGTCGTTGAGTGAAGGGAACTTACGAGACGCGCAGTTGAGGTCAGCAACTCCGAGGATATCAGTTGCACAGCACTGGGGGTTGCTGTAGAGGCCGGGGGAGCAGGGCAGGTAAGGGGCACCACCGCCGCCGCCGCCGTTGGGGAGGGCGAAGGCGCCAGCGAAGAGAGCAGCAGCAACGATGAACTTCATTTTGAGGGTTCTGGGTTGAAAGTCTGGAAGACTTGAGTTGGCTGGGTTTGCAAAGGTGGCTAGGGAAGACTGGGCTGTTGGGACTTGGTGATGAAGAGAAGTAGTCTTGGAAGGCGGACTAGGTCGTGATATTTATACCCGAATGGCAGCTTTCTCTTCATCATGGTTCCTCATACACTAACCCAGTAAGCAACATCGGCATCAAAGCAGGATTGAGGAGGCAAGAATCCGTTGCAAGCTGAACTGAGACCAGCATCGTCCCCTGGAGCCCCCATGGCGCATTCTAACGCACGGCATGTGTGTTCACGATGGTTGCCACGCCGTGGCGGACTAATGCATCAACAACCATGACACACCCGGATGTCATTGCATCCGCCGCCTAGCCAGAGTTGTTGCTTGTTTGGCTCCGCTCCTTGCTTCTGCAAATAGCTGGCCATGCACGTAGTAACTGCAACACCCTTAGCAGCGGGCGTACCTAAGCGAGAGTCATGGAAGACACCTTACAGGAAAGACATCGGCAAGGGCCCAGGGCTCTGGTTGGTAAGGAGAGACACGATCTGAGTTGTCACGACAAAGGAAAACAAGTGTCATGGCGCTCCGGGGTGCTGCGGCCGGCATGCACCATGCGGCGGGATGTCCGTGGCACGGCACAACTCACGCTGTTGGGTCGCACGGCGTGCCTATGCGGCGCAGTGCCCGTTCAACTTTCTTCTCGTCGTTCGTATGAACCAGGGTGTCAGGTTGCTGCCGGAGCAGCTGTTGAAGCCCAAACAGGCATCTCATTACGATCGGCCGACGCCACGTCTGCGAGGCTACTGCCGAAACGTAAACGGCATAAATGGCTATGACGGGGAGGCTGTGCTCGGCGCCTATGAGGGCCTATCCACAATTCATTCCCGCAAAAGAGATCCATTGTCCCGCGTCCAGACGCCTTGGCTGGGTTCGTGCCCCCTTCTCGAGCCGCTCACCTAGGACGTAAGTGGCAACCCGGCAGCTGAAGAAGAAACAGCCAGCCTGCAGGCTGCCGTGTCGTGTCCATAATTTGGCCGGCCCCAATGGCCTGTCGCATACTTTTTCCCGGGGCGTCGCCAGCAGTTGACGCTCCGTGCGCATTGCGATCGTCTTGGGTTGGGTGACAGCGCAGCAGAGTTAGCCGAATGAGGAGTGGCTTCGGCTGAGGAGCGCTCAGCCCACCGCCCATCTCCCGCCTCCCCGTCCGTAGCGCCCGCGTCCAAGTCCGCCTCACACTTTGCCGTCTTCCGGGTGCCGGCCCCGGCACAGACTTCGAACCTTCGCCCTTTCTGAATGGTCGATGGACGAATCGTGTTCCCGGTCTCAGAGTGTCTTGCAGCCATGCTTTAATAACGCCTCACGTTATTCCGCACATGTTCTTCAAACCAGGCGCTGGCGGCTGCATTTCGCTTGGAGAACCATGCCAAGGAGGCTTGAGGATTCCGGCATATCTGGCCGCACAGGGGCAACAGTATCGGCCGGCCTGGCAACGCTGCCGTCCTCCATGAGCCCACTAACCCCCTGTTTGGCGGGTGAGCCGGTTCACCGCCTAGGTGATTGGTTTTGGCCAATGCATCGTGGCTGCTGGGAAGTCTTGGGGGAATGCCAAGCTGTCGACCTGAACTGTTCACTGAGCGCTCAGCATCCGTGCCATCCGTAGCACTCCCCGTTAGCCCAGTTCCCAGCGCGATTGTGCCTTTCAGGCCCCTTTCCTGTCCCGTCCCATGACATAGGTGGCGGAAGCATGCTTCCTGCATCAGGGCGTCGGCCAGTCAGAGGCAGTTTGGGGAGGATGAGTTGCATTAGCGGCAGCTTGGCGAGATGCAACGGCTTCCTTGAATTCGCCTAGCTTGTATCGTCGCCGCCATCTCGGCCCGGCTGCTCAGGCATCAGGGCAGTAGGCCAATCCATTTCGACTCATCGCCTCTAACTTGGCCGTAGCAGGGGTGTCTCCAGCGCAGCCGCTCAGCGCTAGGACGATGGGAGATGGTAGACACGACGGCCTGCCGTGTCATGCCGGCACAAACAAATGTGCGGTCTGTTGCCTTTGCATTGAAGTTGGGGTCCAACGCGAGCCACGGAGTGCAGAGGTGAGCCTCCGCGCATAGGACACAGCACGCGGGTAGTAACCGTGCCCAATTTGCTTGCACCTGCGAATCTGCGACAGGTCAAGTCCGAGTTTGATGGAGACGGCCACTGCAGTCTCCACCGCGGCAGTTGCCGCGGCTTGGGCATGCTGCTAACAATTCCCGATGAGAGCAACAGCTTAAGGTGTCGGAACTCGGGACACGACGCGGCATTCGGCCCGCGGCTGGCACCGGGAATGCGGAATCCTGAAAGGTGGAAAAGCGGCTGAACTGACTGGAGACTCGTCACCCGCGCGGGCAGGCACTTGCATTCGCCACAGCTTGACGTGCATACGCCGCGGACCCTCGGGCGAAGCGGAAGCCATATTCAGCTTTAACCCTTAGAGGGGCTAATATCAGGTAAGGAAAGCGGATCGTCGCTCATGATCAGCATGCGTAGCCTTGGTCCGGTCCGAAGCTCGGCAGTCACCCCTTCACCCGCCTCGGAGCTTAACTACATGTAGAGGAGCAGATTGGCCACTGTTGCTTCGATCCAATCCCGGGTCGACACAACCACAGTCTGAAGCCAGAAGGCAGAATTCGCGCGATGTGACCGCATTCAGAGTAGCATAGTGCTAAATTTTGGGGATGCTATTCGAATACATCAAGGGTCACTACCACAAATATCGACGGTGACTTGGTTGTGATCGTCATTGATGTACCGAAATCAAGCTTCCATTGGGAGGCAACAAATAAGATGAAAGCGGGGTATCCCGGCTCCTACATTGCGAGTATTTTTGCATATGCCCTCTCCAATAGAGACCGCGTACCGCCATCTCTTATATCCCGGTTCGTGTTAACTGACGCGGACATGAGGTGCCCAGGGCGGCAGTCACCAAGACGCAGGAGCCGGCCACTAGGCGACGTTGCACAGCAGTAGGAGGCGCTGCCCGGAGTATTTTATAACGGCTAATGGGCTACCACACGATCGTATCGTTGCCGAGTTGTCTCATTTGTCAAGTTGCTGCTGTGCGCCCACAACCAGTCACATTTCTGGACTCGAGGACAGGCCTCGCCACACGTCCCTAAGATATGACGCGGGCCAAATACATGCCGCGTAGTTGCCGTAATACCCTACTCGTCTCTGAGCAGTTGTTATGGGATGGGCTAACTTATGTTCCCGAGCGTCTCGTCAAATCCCGCGGGCGGCCCGGCCCTTCATGAGAGCCGTATGCCGGGAACCACATTCATGCATGCACATTCATTTACGGAGTGCATATCGTTTGATTACGGACCTGCCTGTCTGGTGGACCCTACGTCAGCGGCTGCGAGCGCTTCATCCCTTCAGCCTGTAACTTGCAGAGTCCTCGGACCCCAGGTAGCAGCGGGTTGTTGCAGCGCTCGGTCATTCATCGGGACGACTAGTCCGCTTTGCATCGTGATTGGGGTATTTCGGCATGCTGCATTGACTGGAATCAGCGGTCTGATATCTTTGTCGCGCAACGTGAGGAGACAAAAGAAAAAGAAAGCGCATGGATTCGGTCAGTTCTCAGCGAGCCAGGTACGGGCACTTCTGACGATCGACGAGAACAAACCCAAGAATAAAAGAACAATAAGGAATGATCCGAGAATGCAAGACATATCGATGCTGCACCCCTTAAATGCGGCTCTCAATCGCAACGTAGTCGCTAAATACAGACGTGGCTTTTACTGACACGCAGCAGAAGAAACAGTTGAACCATGGCTGAGATGAGACCAAGGCTTAAGTCTTGCTGCAACATGCCAAGCTGAAGTAAAAACAATGGAAAGATCATCGTTTCCTTCGCAGATCCGCTTCGTGGAGCCGAATCCCAGGGTTGCATGTCCTTTTGTATTGACGTTGCACTCAATCAGAGCGAAACCCGAGACAAGGGCAAACTGCATGAATCGCCCACATGGCTCGGGTCTCTCGACAGGCATTGACTGTCTTGTCCCTGTGTCCGTTAACCTCGCCGTGATATTTGTCTAAATCAATCTTCGATCGTATCATTTACTCTTGTGGCCCATCACCTCCGTCTTGATCCCAATTCCCAGGACAATCAGAACTCTGACAAGCACCATGGGCGCTGTGCTCCAAAAGACCAAGAAATCATCCGTTGTCCACGCTGACAGATCAACCCAGGCTGCCCACCCGCCAACGGCTTGCGCAGCAGAGTGGCAGAATGCCGCATCAGAAAGTAGCATGCCGATGCATAGCAGCCGCCAGAGGTGCAGGTCATCGTAGATGCGTAGGACCACGGCTTCAATGAACGCGAAGTACAGCCAGCCACCTCCCATTGCTGTGTATAGGAAGATCGAATCGGCTGTCAAAGTGCCGCTATGTCGCGTCATTGTTGACAAATAATCTTGCGGTGCACGGATGACGTTGATAGCGCCTAGTGCTGCAAAGATCGGCTCGAGTATCGTCAGGACGAAGCGATATGCAAACGGAACAGCAGCCGAAGCTGGTATAATTCTTTTTTGAGACGACATGAGTGCGGTAGAATTTGACTCGGATACTTTTAAAATGGCTTCGAGCTGCGAACTCAGATGGGTGATTGAGGGTAGAGATGAAGGGGCATGTGGAGGTGGGAGGCAGTTCTCGGCAGAAGTGAGACAAATAGTGCTTCGGCCTAGGTATTATCCACCCCGCGATCGGCAAGGGGGTTGAGGACTCTTGTTCACTATACGGAGTAAGTACACCGTAATGATTTCGCAGAACGGCATTTGCACCGAGTAAACATTATTGACTCACGTCTCATCTGACTCGGTCCGCTTAGGCTCAAAGCACCCTTACAGCAGAGCCATCGGGGGATACTCGGGAAGGGAACAAGGAAGGAAACGAAAGAGGGAATCTCATCCCTGTTAGGGAGCGACTATTCTTAATTTACTCATGGGGCAAAACGGATTGACTGTCTCTCAAGCCAGGGAAAGCCACTGGTAAATTCTTGGCTACTGGTCCAACCGAACACTAAGCAAAAGGCGTCCTTGTACTAACCATGAGCAGGGGCCCGTGGAAACGCTAGGGTCCGCCAAGCTTGTAGTGAACAACCACATCAACCGCACCAAGCGTCCCAGGGTCCGCATCAACAAGCGTAAAGGGCTTCCCGAGCGTGACAACTGGCCCCCTGCCTACAAGCAAGCCCCCGAGGTCCGGATTCGCCTTCACATCGAAGCTCGCCCCGTCGACAGACAGCGTGCGCGCCGCCTGGGCCGGGCTGGCGGTCGAAGCCACATACCACACGGCGTCGTCGTCGACGGCGGGCGCATGGCCCTGCGTCCAGAAGGGCAGTTGATGCTGGGCGCCGGCCAGCGCCATGCCCGCCCTGGCCGCAGCCAGGCCGTGCTAGACGGCGGCGCGGAAGCGGGTGCCGCCGTCGCGCGCCGTGTATAGCAGGCGCAGGATGGCGTCGGTGATGGTGCCGTACTCGAACTGGCGGGACGCCGCGGGCAGCTGCAGCTGCCAGGTAGCGATGCAGCCGGTGCCCTCGAAGTACAGGTAGCGCTCGTCGCGGAAGGCCAGCTCGAAAAGGGCCGGGTCGTCCCGTGCGTTGCCGATGGACACGCTCTGCATGCGGCCGCCCACGTTGTACCTGAAGCGCGGGTCGTTGCCCGCGTCCTCGGCGTAGTCGGCCCGCAGCGCCTGCGTCGTGTGCCGGTAGCGGTTGCTCACCAGCGTCAGCGTGCAGGGCACCGACGTGTAGGGCCCTGCTGTGCACGGGATGTGCAGGCCGACGGCCTTGTGCCGCCGCATGTAGTGGCCTGGGTAGTCCGTGTCGAACACGGCCTCGGGGATCTGCACTGTGCAGGAGCCCGTGGTCTTGAGCTGCATCAGCGCCAGCGGGTCCAGCTGCGAGAGGGCCACCTCCTTGCTCACTTCGAACTCCCGCTGGTTCTGGTCGCTGTGCGCATCTTGCAGGCGCCCTCGGCCCTGCACCTTATCGTCCTGGCGCAACTTGTCCAGAGTCAACCCCGACAGGAAAGGATGAAGGGCCTTAGGTGCAGTCTCGAACACGTTGAGGACGTGACTGTCCGCCTCCTTCAATGTGATTTCGACTACCGTCAGCAACGATGCGTTGAACACGATTTCATCAATACCTGGCGTGTACAGGACGCTCTGTCCTTCCAAGACGCTGACAACAAGGTTGATAGACGCCACCTCGCCCTTGAATTTGAAGCGTGCAAGATACTGCCCATCGATATTTGTACGAGTCTCGGCAAGTAGTCTGTCGATCCGCAGGGTTCGTTGTGAGATGTGGACATTGAGACCAGACGCCGGCCGATTTGTACCAGGAAAAACCACCTTCCCGACAACCACGTGGTCTTGTGGATTTCTCTCTCCCAATAGAGCCCGGCGCAAAGCATCTGAGGTCTGGTAGTCCAACGTGCCTCTTTCTGGGAGGCCTCTGCTCTTTTGAAAGGACTCCAAAGCATCCAGGGTGCGGTCCCCGAAAGCTGCGTCAACCAGCTCCTGCAGCGCGCCCTCTGGCTGCAGGAGGTCCAGCTCGAGAAGCGAGGATTGCAAAGCCGTCACTGCGGCACCCGTGAGCCCAAATGCGAGAGGCTTGTAATCCATTCTATCTCAGCTCAGTTCGCAGTGCTTCGGAGAGAGAGCGATGGTGTGTTTGCCCAAGGGAAATGCTACTGCACGAACACCCACCTGGAAGGAGAGACAGTACTGGTAGTAGTCTGGAACTGAGAAGCCGGAAGGTTAATATGCTACGTCATAGGTTGCGAAAGGCTGGAAGCCAATTCATCAGCCCTTATCGGCTTTTCGCCCGAAGGAGCCAGCAGACGCAAACGTTTCCCGTACGCCACGGTTCTAGCTAAAGCTAGGCATATGATCGCCGTAAAACCCTCTTCTTAGGGCGTCTTGCCATTCACGAAGTCCTGAGATATCTATTTTCTGTCTCTATACTGCATATATTTGCGCTTGAGGGTTTTAACAATAGAGTCCTCGACCGGCGGGCCGCCGTTTATTCCAAGCGGAGAGCGATGGTGTGTTTGCCCAAGGGAAATGCTGCCGTAGAAACACCCGCCCGAGAAACAGAGGTAGCACTGGTAGTAGTTTGGAGCTGAGAATCCGAAGGGTTAATGAGCTACCTTATAGTTTGCGAAAGGCTAATAGAAGCTAAAGTTAGATTAAGGCTTTCGCCCGAAGGGAGCTAGTAAACGTAAACGTACCGTACGCCACAGTTCTAGCTGAAGCTATGCACATGATGCCTCAAACCCCTCTTCTTAGGTCGTCGCCGTCAGCGAAGTCCTAGGCTATCTGTTTCTATCTCTGTAGTACTCATCTTTACGCTTGAGGGTTTCAACACTGGAGTCCTCGACTGGCGTACCGCCACTTATTCCAAGCTGGTCAAATAGCGACCTCAGCAGCGACTGAGCAAACGGAACCATTCATTCGGGGATCCCAGTCTGCGTTCGACCCCTTAGCTAACCCTCTTCCTCGTATTCCGACCGCCCAGATCTCAGATGGAAGCAATGCTGTGCGTGACCAACTTGTCACCTCCTCGTCGACTGGAGCGTTGTCATTGTCGGTCCCTATAGCGTTAGCCCCGGCAGAGCTTGCCACAGCGTAGCATTGGATATCGAGTACAGCTCCGGGGCAGCAAACGGTCCATTCGGGCTTGGTTGGAGACTCTCACTAGGAAGCATCACCCGGAAGACCGACAAGGGCTTGCCCCGATATAAAGATCCCCTAGGAGAGATCGGCGACACTTTCATACTCTTCGGCGCCGAGGATCTCGTCCCTATGCTTGACCCGGCTACTTGGAAACGGCCCGTGCCCAGGCTCAGCATGCTAGATGGCGTCGAGTACAAAGTCTATCAGTACAAGCCGCGAGTCGAAGGTGGCTTCTCTCGCATCGAGCTGTGGTGTGCGGTCGCAGCGATATGCACTAGCGCACCATCACCGGCGACAGCGTCACCATCGTTTACGGCCGCACAGCCAACGCGCGGGTCCGCGACCCTGAGGATCAATCGCGAATCTTCTAGTGGCTAGTTTGCGAGCAGAGTGACCGGGGACACACGGCTGTCTTTAAGTACAAGGCAGAGAACTCGCAGAACGTACCGCCGGCACTCTACGAGAAGAACCGGTCGGATGTATCCAGGTCAGCAGTTCAGTACAGTACTTACAGTAAGTAAGTACAGTACAGTACCATGGAATTGCAGAGTGCACAAAAACCTGAGAGAATGGGCACAGATACCATGGCGACCCGTCCGCTGGCAACTGCCGGCGCTTTTCCTATCCGGGTGTACAATAGAACCCCTGCGATCTGCCTTGATTTGAGGATGTCGGGATTTATTTACACTCGTGCCTCTGTTCCACCGCGTCGTATGTATATTACAGTACAGTATGTCCCTTCGGTGCCGTTTGTTTCAATTCAAAGCGTGCTCTGTTATTTCGTGCTGAATTCTTTTGCAGGTATACAAGCTCTTAGGTATGTAACTTTGACCTGACATGGATGACTCGACTCATGCCAAAACTTACAGTATGTAGGTCGCAATTGGCATTGGTGTATCCATTTCATACTGTAAAACCATCACTTTTAGAAGACGGCTTCATTCAGCTCAACGTAAAAGAGTATTCAAAGAAGATCTATGTGGACCACTATTAGTTCCACAGGAAGTCTCGCTTGTTCTAGAGCCCCAGCGGGAACTTCGTAGGGTACAAGCCATCACATCACATCTGCAAAGCTCAAGGAGCATGCTTTCAGCTACTACAATGGCGATGTCTAGACTGGAGGGCTATTGCTGTACATTCTCACTTGTAGTGCATTAAGGCTTTCTGGGCTGGCTCAGACCGAGCTCGCCCACGTCGCTATTCACCCCTTAAGCCAGTGCTGGAGGTTGTCATGGGATGGGCATGTGCCGGGAAGTCTTTCATTGCTGCGAGAATCCGGAACCCAGACGCCCTTGCAAGCGCACGGCTCATCTTGCGCCTAACGTGCAATCAGTTTGCCGCTGACATCCCTGGTGCTCCTTGCGCCCGTGAACAAACTACAGCAGGTATGTATGTATGTACCAGGAATACATATCAACACTGAACGCCATGGTGAAGCATTCATTCAGCGCAGGCGTTGGCACAAATGGCTTCTCTCAAGGAGAAGTTCAGGACCACTCCACCTGCCGTAATTCGTTTTGGCAACGAAGCTACCAACGGCATCATAACCCATCTTAGAAAACAACACGATGCACATCATCGATACAGAAATCCAAAATGGGCATCAATGTAGCTTTTTTTATTCTGGTTGCTCGTCGTCATGCGGTTGTCGCCATTTTAGTTCGCCACGTGGTGGCATTGTGGCTGCCCAGGCGCGATGCCCGATCGGGTGGTGAATAACGCCTCAATAAGGACACTGGGACTGCCGCAGCCTAATTCGTCGCAGCCGACGATCGATCCCGGATTTCTATGCCAGCTGATTGGGACGTGTCACTCCGTGCCGATGCGAACGCCTGCGGCCCTTGCAGCGATGCATTGCTACATGTATTTCCAGGGGTTCTCTACACTAATTGGTCGTTCGTTGAGCCTCATCCACGAATGTTGTCGCCCTGAACAGAGCATGGCTTGAGGTGGCTTCTGAACAATTAGTGATGGCATTCCCCAGGACGTTCACTCAGTCCATGTCTTTATTCTCGGAGCTGGTGGCTGCATTGGACTTCATTGGGCTATTCGAACAGTCAATACCCCAAGCTCGCGGTAGGTAGGTGGCTGTCACTCCACACCCACCATGGCGGCTGACTCTGGGGAACTCATCGCGGAGAACATCGAAGCCGCCGATGCTGGCGTCTATTCGCGCCAGAATATTTCAGGGACTGTGGCTGCAGTTAGCGTGCATGTGCTGCATAACTGCTGGCTGCTTCGCGGGCTCTGGCCATGTAGGAGCTCCTTTAACCTCAGGTGGTTATTGACTAGACCAGTCAATAGAGCTAGTGGCCCTTCGCGCTGGCTCAGGCAACTGTATACAGAGTCAAAGCTCCGTACCCTTTCATAGGAACGCCGCGAAAATTTGCAAGTACTGTATCCACAGGGACAGTCATCGGGGAAATGATATATCTCTCCCTTGATCGATCGACCCAACAGGCTGGTCCTGGCGACAAGTTTCGGTCCCGAAGCAAATTAATCATATCACCCACAAACAAGGATCTTCAACAACGCTCGAACGGGCATTACAGTGCTTCTCCATCTCCAAACACTGAGTTTCGGCCAACTGTCTCGACGCTGCGATGAAGCTTACTATCGCCGCTGCTACCGTGGCTGCCCTCTCTGCGGGAGCCACGGCCTTGCCCAACCCTGTCCCGGAGGCCGATGCTAGCCCGTGGTGTACCATACCTGGACAGCCATGCTGGAAAGTTAAGAGAGTTGCCGATGCCTTCGCCGAAGCCATCCAGTCTTCCGGCGGCGTTGCCAAGCGCTCCCCAGAGGCTGAGGCTGGAAACCTCCCAGGTGGAGCCGGCTACGCCAGCAAGCGCGCGGTCAACGAGCTCGCCAACCTCATTGCTCTCACGCGGGACAATCCGCAGGACTACTACAAGAGCCTCGGCCTGGGGGACCAATTTGAGGCCGACGACGGCAACCAAAAGCGCGACGCGGCACCAGAGCCTTGGTGCTCGCTCCCCGGACAGCCATGCTGGAAGGAGAAACGCGACGCCGACCCAGAGCCGTGGTGCTGGCTACCCGGACAGCCGTGTTGGAAGGCGAAGCGAGCTGCGGACGACGTCCTTGAAGCCATCGGCACCAAGGACGAGGACCCAAGCTCGCATTTGCCCTTCAACCCGAGCCAGGCTCCGTCCTTCCCCGGCTTCCCCGGCCATGGACCTGGGTGGTGGAAGCGTGAAGCCGAGGCAGAGGCCGAGCCCGAAGCGGAAGCTAAGCCGTGGTGCTGGTTGCCAGGACAGCCATGCTGGAAGCAGAAGCGAGAGGCGAATCCCGAGCCGTGGTGCTGGCTGCCTGGGCAGCCGTGCTGGAAGGCCAAGCGTGACTTGCACGCCATCCGTGCCGTGGCCGAGGGCATCTCCGCTGGGTTTTCCTAAGCGATATCCGACCATTCCCGACAAGGCGGCTCGATATCCGTCGTTTCTCGACGGGTTCACATTCTTTCTTCAACTTCCTCGTGCCATGCACATTCTTCAACCAATGGGGGCTGGCCCTGCCTAACCCTTTTCCCACCGTCAGAGGGACACAGTCGCTTCCTTGATGTCAGCTCTTCATGCTTTCATACCAAACTTCCTTCTTGAGTGTATAACAACCACGCGACAATTCAAACGACAACATAAATGACGAAAAAAACAAAGAGTGACGAATGAGTTCGATGCGGCCAAGTACGGATCACGTCCCCTTACGACCAGACGAAGAACTTGGATTGAATGGCGGTGAGACCTGATATGGAGGGCGAGAGGGACATGACTTTCTTTCTTTCGCCGTCGGACGTCGGGGTACGTCGCGGCGGCGCACGGTTTAAGAACATACTATGGCGTGCAGTTGGTTCTCTCCACGGAAAATCCAACTATCCCGTTATTTATTAATACAACTGAGCAGGGCGGCTTGGCTCTTTGATTGATGAGCTATAGACCTTGCTCACTTGGAGGTTGGGCCGGTGCATCACGAACATGGGGTTGGCGGAGCATGTGCTTGTCTTATACGTACGCTGCAAATGAATTGAACCGGTACCTTTTGCGACACGTGTGGAGACTGGTGTGTAAGATGTGTGACTGGTGACTGGATTGTGCGAGGTCCAGATACATGCTACTGTACGAGTAGTGATGGTGGCGAAGTATCTCATATGGCTCAAGCAGCAAGCTTGTCAGTTTCGCCTGCACAGCACAACAATGAAGCTTGATAGCTTAAGCAGCATTACGAGTGCCGACTAACTCTACTTCAGACAAGGCCAACGGCAGCTTGCTTGGCATGTTTTTGGCCCAGCGGCGCTGGGAACACAGTTCTTCTGGAATCGGATTTTTGGTTACGGCAACGGCTAGGCCGAGCAATTCGCATGACAACGTGGGTGACAGCGTGCGCTTACGTCTGGGAGTGGCCGCAGACTGGTTGGTACGAGAGGGAGCGATGGCTGTCAATCGCGTCAACGTGACGGAACGTCAAGCCAGCAATGGCCAGCTGCTCCCAGCACACGAGCATCATCATCCAAGAAGGCACCGCGAAAGCATGTACGTTCAATCATTGCGATCCTCCCCACACGGGCCCAAGGGACCCGGGAAGCACCGCACCCAAGATTGTTCGCGTTTCTCTCCATCCTCTGTCCCTCGATCTAAAGCCGGCAGTCGTGGGCGTGCCCGAAGACGCACCTCGGGCCGGCAAAGTTGAGGAGGAACCTGGACGTTTTGTTTTGCGTTGTTCATGAAGAAGAAAGAAAAGAGAAAGAGAAGAGCGCCGGGCCTGCGTCGAATTTTTAACCAGCTGGTCGCAGGGTGGATGCGGGTGGGGCTCAATGTTAGTGCCTGAGAGGTGGGCGGTTGTGGCCGCAAAATTGAGGCTGCAAGAAACGTCGAGGCTGTAGTAGACTAGCAAGCCATGATTTTACCGGCTGGTGCACCCTCTGACCCTGCACACTGCACTGGAACGTTCAGCGCTTTAATTGGCGAGCTGCATCTGAAGCGCCCGTGGGCTCAGGCGCTCATTAGCATTGCTTCCGCCGACCACGATACAACATTCAATATTTCGAAGCTGCGGAATATAATGGCAATATGTGGCAAGCCCTGCCGTCCATGGCTAGATGGGAGAATCTTTGCCGCCGGTAGCGTCACCCAGTAGGCTCATCACTCTCGTTCAGGGCGCCCAATGTAAGGACATGATAGTGAGGACCACCAGGGTGGTACCATTGTAGACCAAACTAAACGGGGAAGCTGCCTCCAGAGATCCAATGTATTGGCAGTATAAGGCGCCCCTCGTCATCTCCAAATTCGTCATCGTTAGATTGTAATACATTACTACCTACCTCTACTTAGAATGAAGCCGCAGTTTTGCACAAATATATGAAGCCTTGGATATCTGCCCTGTCAGATTATATCGATGATCAACGATTTTGCAATTATTTCGAACTACCTTCGCATCCTTGTAATGGCTGTACTAGCCCGTTCAAGTCAAATATGCGGACTATGGCTATCGTAACGTGGCAAAGCCTGAGGGGTGGAGGGAGTTCATTTCATGTTCTCTTCCTGGGCTCGCTAATGGGCATCACGGTTAATCCATGCCGACAAGGATGATATTGCCGCCATGTACAGGGTTCCCGTCTTATTATCAACCTGGACAGCCCGGGTATCGGGGGAACCGGTGCCTGTATTGCGTTGGGCAGGATGGGTCCATGGTTAGGCTATGGTTAGGCAAGTTCAGGATGCCAGCGCGGCGTAATCAAATTCTCATGATATTCTCTTGCATTACCGCGAAATTCTTCACTCATAACGGCTTTACCTCGCCATCGGAGGGCTTTAAGCCAGACCCTCATTGAAAATTTCACAATAGCACCGCCGAAAAGTAACGGGGAGGATGTAGCCAGAGTAAGATAAGATTAGGCCAAAGGTCATTTAGTGCATATAAGCTGAGGGCACTTAGGGAATCTCGGGGTGCTGTTTATGGAAAGGGGTGACGGATTGTCTGGATGGAGTGACTGGGAAGACTACGACACGTTCGGCCGAGCCTGATGAAGTCTCTACACACAGCGGTAAAAGGCTAAGCGTTGATGTTTTCTACACAGACAATGATTTTATCATAGGAGACGGAGGCTTGGAGGGCCCCTTTGGATTGATGAGTGTTGGAATACGCCGCATCGTGGTGATATGCTTGCCTATCACAGCGAGACCGTCAATGGCGCAGACCATGACAGGATCTGGCATTTGAAATGGAAATGAGCCGCCATTGAGAGAGTGTTTGAGAAAATTTGTGCGATATCAAGGGAGGAGTGGGCGTTCGTCGATTTAACATTGTAAGAAGCCGCTCCGTGAGCTGGCAGAATGGTGGCGTTGGTGACGGGTGGGATGGCGGACACGGCAACGGTCCGCCGGCACGGAGCAGATTTAATAAGTATTCGAATTCTGATTATCACCCAACTGAAAGTCGATATCACCGTGGCGTTGAGATGGGGCGGTTCGGGATCGGCTTCATCAATATGCTTCGTGCGGTAAGTGCTGCGGCGGTCGGCTATGTCGCGACCCGGGAAATTGCGATGCATTCATGTTGTGAGGAACGGGACCAAGGCGTGGGAGCCATTCTCTGCCTTTGAAACTAGAATTCGTTACGTGGTTTCGTATTGAGTCCGCGATGTCCACCCACTTTCATGCCGAAGCAGCCTCTTGTGGCGACGGGGCCAAATTGCCGTTGCAATCCTGCCCTGCCCTTCTTGCATGCGAATGACCACGCTCACGACCACTACCGACAAACCCAATCTCGTGACGTGAGATACGGGGTTGCGTCACATGTCGCGCCGCTGCGGCTGCTTCCGTCATTAGCTTTGAACTTGGGCTTGATCCTGGGCAAACGAGAATGGGCAGTTGGAACACCAAGCCCCACCCACCGTGCGGTGCTAAGAATTGGGTGAGGCATGAATAGATGACGCAAACCAGCTGACGCTCAAACGCTTGACTTCATTCATCGTCATTGCTACTGGTAGTATCTAATAACCATATTTCGGATTGCGCGTTGCAACTCGGTGCGTCTGTCTGTGTAAGAAAAGCTCACAAAGGGCGCTTGAGACATCGCTGGGCGGAGAGCTTACGAGCAACGGGTGGCTGTGCAGACAGTTGATTGAATCTCACAACACCATTTACCCTCCCCGCATTCCACACGTTTACAACACTTTGTTCAGCATCATGGCAGACCACCTCTCGTCACGGCTGGCACACTTGAAGCCATTTTCCAAGTCCAGGCCGTCCGGGAGCGACGAGGACGAGGACGCGGGTGGTGCCATCGGAGCCGACAGCGTCGGCGGCGGCGGGCGCCATGATCGCAAAGCCGACCATGCCAAGGATGAGCTCAGGGTCAGCCATGCGCTGAGGTCGTTCCTCGTCAAAGAGAAGGTGCTCTCGGAGAAGGACGGCGGCTTGAATACCGACGCGCCCAGCGACGCTCTCCGCAGCATGCTCAAGCGGACGTCCTTCACCGCGCCGGCCGCCCTCCTCGACCGCTCTCATCCGTTGCCGGAATACTACGTCAGCTCAAGCCACAACACCTACCTCCTTGCGCACCAGCTTTACGGCACGTCGTCGGCGACGGCGTACGAGACGGCCCTCCAGACGGGCTCTCGCTGCGTCGAGATTGACGCCTGGGACAACAGCGAGGACGAGGACGAGCCCAAGGTGACGCACGGCTACACGCTCGTCTCGCACATCTCGTTCCGCAAGGTCTGCGAAACCATTCGCGATGCTCTGGACGAGGAGCTCAGCTTTGCCGCCAGCAATCCCGGTCGCCCCGTAGCGCCCATCATGGTGTCGCTCGAGAATCACTGCGGCGACCATGGCCAGCTGCGCATGGTGGAGATCATGAAGGAGGTCTTCGGAGACCGCCTGCTTAGCGAGGCTGTCCGCCATGCAGGTCACCGCGAGCAGGAAGGCACAGGGGCTCACGTGAAGCTGGCAGACCTCGGCGCGCGCATCACCGTCATCGTCGAGTATCACATCCCAGGCGAGGCGGATGACAGCAACTCCAACTCGGGCGGCGAGGAGTCGGACGCCGAGGAGGAGCAGCGGGAAGCCCGCAAGGCCTACATCGAGAACAAGAAGGAAAAGGCCGCCGCGTCCAGCATCATCGTCCCCGAGCTGGCGGAGCTGGGCGTCTACGCGCAGTCGGTCAAGCCGGTCGACAACTCGTGGTACGACCCCGGGGAGCTCGCCAACGGGCCGCACCATCATCTCATCAACGTGTCCGAATCGGGACTGGCTGAGCACCTCCCGGCCAGCGCGGTGCCCATCAGCCAGCACAACGCCCATCACTTGATGCGCGTGTACCCCAAGGGCTCCCGCATCAGCTCGTCCAACCTCAAGCCGGTAGCGTTCTGGGGCATCGGCGCCCAGATCTGCGCGCTCAACTGGCAGACCTTTGCCACGAGCAACCAGCTGAACGATGCCCTTTTCAGCGGCTCCGAGGGCTACGTGCTCAAGCCGGCCGCGCTGCGCGCCGGCGGCGACGGCAAGGTCGGCACGGGGCGCAAGAAGCGGCTCCGGCTGCACGTGGCCGGCGCGACGGACATTCCGCTGCTGGACGGCCGCGACGCCGACTCCTTCAAGCCGTACCTCACGTGCAACCTGTACAGCCCTTGCGGCATCGACGGCGAGACGCACAAGCGCAAGACGACGCCGTACAAGCACCACCGACTTGGGGTGCTCCACCGCGGGGAGAACCCGCCCGCGACAGATCCGGTGTGGAGAGACGAGCCGCTCGAGTGGGTGTACGAGGACAACGAGCTCGTATTCCTGCGCATGCTCATCAAGAGCGACGATGCGTGGGCGCGCAATCCCATGTTTGCGGTGGCGGCGGTGCGCCTGCTGTACGTAGTCCCGGGCTGGTCCTTTCTCCGCATGATGGACATGAAGGGGCGGGAGACCAAGTGCACTGTTCTGTTGCGCTTTGAGATTGAGGACGCGTGAGCTGTGGGACTGGATCTAGTAGTGAAAGCATTCGCGCAGATCGGCAGCATATCTATCGTGCCTCTTAAGGGTTCAGATGCTTTTCTCAACTGGCAATGGTGTGATCACCGCAACGTCTGCCAGGAACGCCGGCTACGTCGTATCTGCACTCTTGACTCGAGCCTGCAGAAAACGTACGTGTAATATGATATCAACCGCTACGGGGTAGAGCCGGATTTAAGATTGTCAACATAGGCTTATCCAGAGTGCCGGTTGGCTCATCCACATGTGGCCACTGGAAAATGCTTCGCGTGCTGTATCCTGTGAGTCACTCGTCCATCACTGTGCCCGGCCGCTCTCCGCCACTACGGATATCGTACCTGAATCTCGAGTCTTGTTGTACTCGTATCGCATCGCACATTGACTCGCAAGAATGACGCCGCAGTGGCGGTCGATGACGGGCGCTTGGTCGCCCTGCCTACCGCCAGTCATCTGACTTAACCCCATACTCCCACCCCTCCGCATCCCGTTACCAGCGTGAGCGACGTCACCATCAAGACTACACCACAAACACATGCCTTGCGCTACACCACGTTAATTCACCCTCCCACGCAGCCAACCCTCATCTTTATTCCGCAATCCCAAGTGAAACCAGCCATGTCGTTCGAAAGCTTGTCGTGCCCCCTCGTCCCGTCCGACTTCACACCCACAACCGCCCTGTCCATCACCTACGACGGCAAGACGGTCGAAGCGGGGAACCTCTTCCGCGCAAACGAATGCAAGACGGCTCCGTTTGTCAGCTTCGACCCCGAGGTGAGCTCTCCCTCGGCCTGGCCAGTGTACGGGCGTGGGATTCCGGAGGACTGACTTCCGGTTCCGGAGCGTAGCGGGATGCGCCGTCCGATGCGTGCTACATGCTCATGCTGGTAGACGCCGATGCCCCGACGCCCGAGGACCCCAAGTTTGCGTTTTGGCGGCACTGGGTGCTTCCCGGGCTGCAGCCGCTGCGGGGCGCCGACGGCGTGGTGGGCCAGACGAAGCCGGCGCTGACGGAGTACCTGGGGCCGTGCCCGAAGGACGAGTATGTCGCGGATCTCGATGCCCTTTCGGTTGCGCGCACATAGGAAGCCGCTCGATGACGAGTCCGGTACGCTCACTGATGAGTACAGGTCCAAACCTCACCGTTACCTCTTCCTCCTCTACCGCGAGCCGCCCGCCCTGGCACTGTCCAAGGAAGACGTCGGCGGAGAGGAATTCTCGCAGAGGCGCTCTTTCGATGTGACGGCGTTTGTGGCCGAGAGGAAGCTAAGGCTCGTTGGCGTGAGCTGGATGCACGGGGCCGGCAATGACTGGAAGGCGTAGTTTGCCTGGAATGCGAAACAGGGCTATTGAATTCACTATTGCCGTCGGTATCGAGTCTCAGATGTGACGTCGGCATTCAAGACTACCAATGCAGGCAAGACAGACTTCCACTTTGGAAGCGGTGTACAGGAAAAAGTAACGAACCGTCTAGGGTGGCATGTGGCTTGCAGCGATCCTTAGGAACATACCCATTCGGAACTTGACGCGACTACCGAATGCAGTCTTCAGTTCCAAAACCCGGGTTCCAGAACCGTTGAGTCCATCGCCCACAAAGCAATTAAGTTGAACAAGGATCTGCGGATATCACGCGGATGCATGGAGCTCATGCTTGCAGGGCTGCGCATCCACGAGGGATCTTGCCGATTTAGTTGCCCTTTTGCATCCGTAGGAGTCGTAGGGCCGCTCTAGTGTCTGCATTCCTGGCCCAAGACATGCATGCGTAATGAAAAAAGAAGCAGGTCCATTGTATTGATTGAACTGCGGGCTGGTCACAGAGAAGAAACTATGCACACCTACGCAGCCACGAACTTACCAAGTCATTTCCCTCCACAGCGGCAGCGGCGTGCGAATGGTTCGGTTGCGAGGATCACAGCTGCAAGCTGAATCGAGGATTTGTGAACGGATGGCGTCGACAGACGCCCAGCTGGGGGCCTACAATGTTTCTTCCGCCGCAAATCACTGCTGGATAGGTAGGTAGCGGAAGGTCTCCGGGATGGCGTAGCTGCTGCCCGCGGGCGGATTGCAAGTCCCTCGAAATACACCATTGACGAGAGAGGATGAGAGGCTTCCACGGGTAGCTGAGTCTGTCTGCGCCCACGTGTCCAAGACATACATGGCCGCGTTGCTGACCGGAAATATGGAAAGCATTTTAAATGGATGACTATGGCCACGCAGGCTGGGGTGGCTTGAACCGAGTTACCAAGGTTGGCAAGTGTAGATGCGGGCGGCTACCATGTGACGCGGCAGACACCAAAGCAGCGGTCGACGCGTGGATCGAATCAAGACTGACGTTCTGACCACTGGCAGGGTTGACCGCTGTATTTCGGCTTCGAAGTGCGAGCAGCACGAGGTCTTCATATTGTCAGCCAGCAGAAGGCCAGTAAGAAACAGGTCGAGCTGGTTGCCGTGGTTGCCAAGTCAAGCATCCAAGGTCGTATTGGTGTCCAGCGAGTGCTGGTCGCTCACGGGGCAAGTTCTGGTCCATGCGTATAAATTCGGTCCGCGAACAGCAACGAGCGACGGCTCACGGCATGCCCGCCGGGACGATGACGTGCGGTGGCAAGTATGACACCCCCGGGTGGGGCGCTGCGCGTCCGAGGCGAACTGAAACCTCTGGACTGACTTTCTCGATGGCAAATGGCCTTGTCTCTGGACGGCCAACAAGACCCGACCACGGGAGGTGGGGGCCCGTTGCGGTTCGAAACATGGGCAGCTAGGTGATCCGCAGCCAGGTCAACCGAGAATGACGTTGCTGCCGCCGGGATGCTGGGCGAGCGAGCCGGGGCGGGTAAGTTGCACTCGAAGCCGGCCAGGGTAGTAGCTTGGAGGCAAAGTGAGGCTCCAGATGCGTTCAGTCCTGCGCCTCGGCAGCTGGCCCGTATGTACGAGGTGTTTCCCCATTTTTGTCCCGTATGTTTTTACTACGGGTATGTGTGGACGGGGCAGACGACGGAGCAATCGTCCATGCACACGGCACGGTGGCGCACGCCAGGCTTGACAACTCCTCCTTCACGTGCGCTCGCTCCGGTGCTGCAACATGAGGCCGGAGGCAGAGAGAGGCGGCCTTCAAGTCAAAGGTCGAGATGAGGTCAACACTCTCACCTCCCGCACAGCGGGTGACATCAGCAGCCCCTGGCCAGTGATCAGCATGCCTCAACAGATTTCACTACGTCGCAACGGGGCCGATCGGGGTCCGTTCGGCGGGAACGGCAGCATGACGAACAAGACGCGCATCGCAATTCGAGCGCCATCTGTGCTTCCTGCGTGGCGCGACGTACCGTGCGTCGCAGACTGTACACTTTATCGTGCACGAGGGTACGGGTTAAAAATTACTTAGTACTGTATGGATGTGATGGGTACCATGAGATCATCCGTGGTCCTGGGACATGAATCGCCGGGCCAATGCCCTCTGCGCGTCGTGACGTCCTTGCCCGGAAGAGTTTTGCCAGGAATGACTTGGAGCAGAAGTCAACGGCAGCTCCCGCCCCGAGCGTGACTCGTGGCTGGCAGCGTCGAGCCGTGCGCCTTTTCGGCGCGACTGTTTGGCGCCCCTGGAGGCTGCCGATCGGTTACATCAGGTGGCCCACAAGGGAGCCGCCGGAGGTGTTGGACCCTTGCCGCCTCGTTTCCGCGAGATTTCCTGACTGGGCATGGCTGGCTCGTCCGCCCTCGCTAGGTTGCTCGGGGATTGGACGCCAGCGATTGCGTCGGCGACGAAGGCCAAGAAGGCCACGAGCCGGGTCGACGCGGCGGCGATATTCATCATCTCCCGTGTTTCCCATCGTGACAAACTGGCGCCGCCCATGTCTGACCGTCGTGTGCTCTGCTTCGTGCGATTACTCGTGGCTTCTGTGGTGGCACGAGGCTGCCCGCTTGGCATCGCATCCGCGTCATTCTCTGTCGGCTCGTGACCCGCGAGCGAGATGCCCGCCCTCGAGGCAGTACGAGCATGTCTGCTTGCCGCCAAGCACTTGCGGCCGTGACTGACAAGCGCCTCGTGGGAGCACGGACGACGATGGGGAGGGGTTCTTGGGTCGGCAAGATGGGAACGCGGGAGGAGCGCAATGATAATGGGCCAATCCGGGCCTTGGCAATTGGACCTCCCCACGATGCAGCGAGTGCTGCCGAAGTCGCAGTTTCACGACACGACTTGGTCTGGCAGCGCTTGGCGGAGGGGGGAGGGTCGTTAGTTTACGGAGTACTATGTACTCGTACGTTGTGCTTCCAGGTGGTCTCGGTGAGAAAAGAGACAACGAAGGCCAATAAACCGACGATCTACTACCTATAGGTACGTTATGCGCTCCTGTTTGGGTCCCGAGCGGGCGGGTGGCCACCTGGTATATCTTGCATGTACAACGATGCATACGAGACAGGACAAACACACGTAGCTGCAGCTGGCGCCCCGCCCCGCCTTGTGGCAACGGAACCGCTGCAGGTCGCGGTATCGTGAGCTTCAATCGTGGCACAGACTGGCCCGAGTCGCTGGGGAAGGGGGGTCGCACCGTGGGGCTGCGAAAGGCATGCACGGTGCCGCCGCGCTGAGTACGAGCCCTCCACTCCAAGATGCCGCCGTGCCGCTGCATGCAGGCCCCCGGCGCCAGCAGACCGGAGCCGCCCAAGGTATGGCGTCAGAGGCCGCTGATCCCCTTTCTGCTAGAGCCCCTTCCCCCGCCCCAGCGTTGGCGGCGCGCTGCCCCTGTTTCGGCCTGGTGCTCTGGGGGAGGCAGGGGGGGGGGCATGGCGAGCGCTTTGGGTGGTGGCGGCGCCGAAGCACGAGGCGACAGCCTCGGCGGGAAGGCCAAGGACACTCTCCATCCCGGTGACACATGGATCGGGGTGGACGAGGCCCCCGACCGCGAAGCTTTCGAGCTTCCGCAGCCGAGCAGCAGGTGTGGCTCGTAATTCTTTCAGGCCGGGTATGTGCCTGTGGAAGCCGAAGCAGAGCAAGGTGCCTCTCGGAGCGACGTCCAGCCAGGCTCCGGTGCGCTGGGCGCTGGGCGCTGGGCGAGACACAGTGCGGGCTTCGCATCCCGTCCCTCGTGCGTCGCCCCCGGCGCCCCGAGCTCCTCCTAGCGCCCATCGTCATCAAGCTATCACGGTCCCCAAAAAAGGGTCCATCCTCGGCCTTCCGATCGTCAGTCAATCACCCTGGGCCAAGCACCCACCACTCCACCCACTCCTCCCATCCTGCTGCCGTCCACCGCCAGTCCGGTGCATGATCCCAGCATCGCCAATCCCAATCCTCGTCCACCCCCTCCCCCTTTCCCTGGCCCGCCGCCCACTTACACACGTTCTGCGTACAGTGCCTCCCGCGACAACCCACGTTGCGTCCCACGAGAGCCACACCTCAGACGACCTGCCGAGAGAGAAAAATCGTCTCCCACTCCCCGGCCGACAGCTCCTCTCTCTCTCTCCTCTTCACTCTGGAAGTGCCAGCCAGCTGCACATCAGCTAAATTCGCAGACGCTGCAGTACAGTCGCCGGCGTCTTGACGCGTACCCGTCATCCACTGCATCGCCGACGAGCCTCTCTACCTCTTCCACGCTGCTCCGTACTCCCCACGTCGTTCCTCGCCGATCAAGCGCCCGCGCGCCCGCGACTCACCTCGATACCCTCTCGCCGCAACGACGCCTCGAGTCTCAAAGCCCCTCCTTTCCATCGCCTCTGGCAACAGATCCCCAGCACAGACGCTACCTGCCCGCCGTGCAGCCACGAACGCGTCCCGTGCCCCGGCTCGTCTCCCAGCAGCACACACCACCGCCGCCTCGGCTTCGCGGTTCTCGCTGCTACTGTGTCGAACTTGCCTGCCCCAATAATAGCCACCCCGGCACCATAACGGAGCTCGTCTCGCTGTTGAGCCTCGCCGCATAATATTTACATTGTTCCTGGCCCGCACGCCGACCGGTCTTGGTCACAAGCCAGCTGCCCATTACCTGCCGTCTTCGCCACCGAGTACGACGGCCCCCCGCCAAGTCGCCCAAGACATTCCACCTTCATTCTCTCCGGACAACCACAACAACAGCCTAGTCTCGCGGTTTCTCGAACACCTCGAATACATCCTGCCTCGCGCATCACTGCCTCGCCAGCAAAGCAAAATGTCCGATCACCCGGATGAGCAGTCGGTGGGCTCCAACGCCGACACCCACGCCATAGAACGCTCCGATTCCTCTGCTTCTACGAGTCCCTCCGATACCAACGAACCCACCATCCACCAACCCATCCCCACGCGACCACGGTTGCCCAGCCGGAGAAGCAGCGGGCCCCTGGTGGTTCCGCGCGACAGCTCTGCCGTCGGGCCGGTGGAGTCACACTTTGGCCCGGATGATGTCCGAGCCATGAGCCCCCGGAGGACGAGCGAGGACATTGACAAGATGGGCAAGGAGGCAAGGGAGGAGCTGCGGAGGTAAGGATCCTTGACGCCGCAGTCGCAGATGGAAGCTAACTGGGTGGCAGACATGCCAAAGCACTGCAAGAGTCCCTCATCACCATTTTCAACCGCATCGAGGCGGTCCGCGAGGAGCACGACAAGCTCGACAACAACAACAAGTTCCTGCAAAAGTACATTGGTGATCTCATGAGTACCACCAAGATCACCGCGTCCGGCAGCCGAGCCAAGAAATGAAGCAGACCACGAGCAGGCATCTACACGCACGAAAACGAATAATGATACCCTTTTCAACCTTAGGAACGACGCAACCGCGCTCTCCAACTGCGTCGAAGCGACGGCTTATCAATGCCACAATACACGAGACGACCCTCGGCATTGCATCCTCAGCATGGGACTGGTCGCAAGGGGGCATGATACCCAATCTTTTGGCGCATGATTGAACTTTAGCCGCACACGGAGCCCGCTGCCAATGGCGGGCCACAGCTACCGCATGACACTACTCGCATTCAATGTACAATATCTACGGATTCTCACCCTTACTACCTTTTTCTTTGATGGGGGGAGGCTTATCTTCCCCCACATTACCGCGTCCACCGGCTCAGCGGGCCTGTGGCGACGCAAGCACAGCATGTGATGTTGGGTCATGCTCTCGAGGCACCGCGGCTTTCCTTGACCGGGCAGTGCCGGCGCATACACCGGCGTTTCAGTGTCTGGCACGCATATCTCTTGGCGTTCACTGGAGCGAGTTATTGAATCGTTTTGCATTAGCGATTGTACTGTAGACGGCAGCGGACAACGTGACAAGCACGAGATGCCTCGGCAGGGATGCTCGGTAGCGTTGCAGAGCAAAACAATGAACACGGTGCCTCCTTGACAAGGGTTTAGCCGTGACAACATGCTGGCCTTGGTCTAACGAAACAGCCAATACGCCAAGGAGGCTCTGCTCCCAGCCGTCAGCAATGAAAGACAGGCGCCGCCTCTGATCATGGTAGAACGTAAGGCAGCTTGGTGCCCCTCGGTTCGAGACCACTTGTCCTATTGGTGGCGAGTCTCAATCTTGAGAGCCAGCAATCGCCATCATGACGAAGACTCGACAGGAGTCTGTACGCGACGGCCTACGGAGCACCTTACACCGTACCGGCGGTACTTCTGGGTATGAGTGAGTGTGCGCCCGCGGAGCAACCTCATGCACATTCTACGTACCATACTGTAGTAAGGTGCCTACCTATCTATCTGCTATGTACTACGTAATAGCTAGTCATTTCGAGGACCACGCGAGTTAGGCAGCTGGAGGACCCCTGCGGCTGCCGGCGCAATGGCGCGATGGGGCTCGTGGCGCCGTCATCTCCATCTGGCGAGCCAAGCCTGCCCCTCCGCGCCCGTATTTGCCCCCTCGCGACCGCCGGATGGCAGTTTCACCTTGGCACGAGCCGGCGGACATTGCCGCGATAATAGCATGGCAGTGCAACTCGGCTGGTCATCGAACACCGCTGCCGGAGGCCGTATTTGCCTTTGAACCGCATGCGCACGGCGCGTTCGAGGAACTATGTATCAACGCCTCACGACCCTCCATTCTCAACAACGTCCCACGCGCCCCTCCAGAGAAGGAGAAGTGAAGAAGAGCGAAAGAAAGAAAAAGAAAAAAAAACACCATCCTTGCCAGCAGCCCCATGTCAGCGATCCGCCGGGAAGGGGTCTTGACTCTGGCGGATCGGGCATCATCTCATTGAGGCACCGTGCCCAATGTGGGCGCCGAGGTATGGATGTGGTCCCTGGCGAGCGACGGCGGGTGGCGCCTGCAGGGACCGCTGAGGGGGGCCCCAAGGCATCCAATGGGTGGGTATGCGCTGCGTTGGAGTTTTTTACCTTTATTTTTTATTTCGGCGCGCAAGCGAAGGTAGTATAGGGTTCCAAATGGACGGAGTAGACTTGTACGTACATGTTCGAGGACGAGCTGCACCGTGGTGCATTCCAAAGTTTTGTTTCTACTCTGTCGCTCGGTGAGTTTATGGTTTAACTTTGCAAGTTATCATGTGCTTGCAGGTATGGTATGGAAGGTTGTAGTTAAGCTCTGGTTTATCGTCTGAGACCTCGACCCACTCACGTCTCCGTTCATACGGCGTCTCCGTCGCCAGCATGGACCACCGCACAATAGCAAAAAAGTTCATTCCATAATACGACCAGAAAGATCACCGCTTCTTGTTTCATCTTTGGGTCTACAGCGCCGAAAGTGGGCTACCTGAATGGTTAGCTGACTTCATTTGCCGTTGAGGTTGAAGCGGCACTGTGTCACCTCTCCGGACAGTGGTGTCTTTGGGTACAGATGCCTGGCCCCATCCCATAAGGCGTAGTGCGTGCATCAATTGATTGTAGTCAGCGCGTTTTCCCGGAGCACATTCAGTCATATCCTCATTGGGCCCTCGTTGTTGACAGCCTATTGTGTAACGACGACAACCACGGGTCATGGGAGGAACCAGTGCTGGCCGCGCGGAACAATGGGTCGGCATGGGTAGCGTGAATGAACGTCAGTTCAAGTGGCTCCTAACGAATAAACGATAGACTGTTTGGCTCAACTGATCCGGTCCGATCTACTACGGTACCACAGGAGCATCAACTACGATCAACCGATGCCATCTGATAGCGCACAACACATCAGTTGGGGTGATATAATCCAAGGGATCCGTTACTGTACATAGACACCGTCAATACTTCTATGGTATAGATAGCCAACTTTCAATACAGATGACTCGTTTTGAAACGTCTTGAAACACGACCGTACATGTATTAATATTGATCGCGAGGTTACAGTCCATGGACATAAATTCAGAACTTACCGTGACCGACGCACACCCTGACTCTTCCCCAAACATAAACGTTCGGTTTATTATCCCTTTACAACTCAACTCAGTTCTTCACAATTTACGGCTCAATTCTAAAACTCCCACTTACTTAAGTACTTCTGGGAAAGTAGACAAGTACAACGTAGGGTTCATCATCCTATTGTCTTCGTTGCTCCAGTATCTCGCTAAGCCTCAACCTTGAAGACAGGAGGCTTGCAGCGGATCAACCTGCCCCCCGAATTCCCAATTTCCTAGACTGTATGGCTTTTGATGTCTTCATACCACCACGACATCCTTGCTAACACACGTGTCCTCTTCTGCCCTAGCCCTAGTGATTGCAATCAGAGCGATCACGGCCACAGCAACCTGAGAAGACACTAAAATGCCCAGACATCGAGCTGCCCATGCAGCCAAAGGCCCCGTTGTTCCAATTTTGGAGGATTCCGCCCTCCGCCCTACAGCAGGTTTCTGTTCCTTGATAATTTGGCCTGTCGTGGTTATACAAGCACTTGCACGCAAGAGCGGAGGAGGACAGCATGGCGGTGAGAGTCAAAGCGGTGACGCGGATGATCTGCATCACCGGCGCAAAAGGGGGAGTAGTGTGTGGGAGTAAAGGCGATATTATTACTGCATTAGGGTAAATACAGATTACTGTAAAATTCTACCGATCTCGATTCTGGTAACAAGACATGGACTAACCACGCATCCCGATGTTTGGCAGTTTAATCAAATACCGCATTGCAGGATGTATATTTTCAAGCTGGACCATGCGTTGGAGCCAAGCACACCTTAGTTGGCCAGTCTACCCGGTCTTGGAGTCTTGTCAAAATCTACCAGAAGGCGGTACGTGTAGATAATTATATCATCTTCTCGCAAGGCTCTAATGGATCATTCTCGGTCTTGCTCCGCTATCCGCCTAGTCCTTCGTTGTCCAATCTCCGTCGAGGTGAGGTATGTCACCAGCTCTGTAAGCTCCTGCACGCTTTGACTTAAGGGTACCGACTTAGAGGCTAGTATCTTGTAGTAGCGGCCGCTGCTTCCGTTCCCGTCTAGGTCGAACACGAGCCGCGATCGAAATATTGTATCGCCATCCGCCTATCGTTCAACGTTAACGTAGTACATCTGCAATAGATATACCTAGCTCTGTTGATAGCTTATCGAACAAAAGATTAATACGCCGGTCGTTGGCAAGGTACGGATGGCGATAGTGAATATTGTCGGGACCATTTGAGACTTCGCGAAGCCACAGCTCGACAATTGTGTTACTAGAGTTGACAGACGGAGCAAAATGAGTTAAGTAGTGCCCCCTGGCAAGAGAACAAGATACATGAGCGACAAATCTGCAAGCGCAACAGTCTGTAGTACAGGACCTCTATGCGCCCATCCTGAGGAAGTTACGACCATATTAGAGCCACCAAGCAAGTTCCCCAGGGGCTATTGACCAGAGGTGAGACGAACAACAATGGCCCGCGTGCTGGTGAGGATGCGAACTCGTGCCGCAGATAACATTGAGCGCCCAAAAGAACCGGGCTCAGCGCTGGGTCTGGGCCTTGTAATACCTTGACATTCGCGTCTTCTTTTCTTCTTCTATAAAATCTGGTGTGCTTACGTAGAACGCAACCACCTGATGCTCTGTCTTGCATAGGCATGCAATCGCGACAGCCGCAGCAACTGTCCACAGTTGCGCTAGTGAGGTAGAATGGGCGTCCAAGAAGTCGAAATCGAAAAAGACCGGGTTCAAGGCCGTCCGAACATTCGATCCTCCTGCAGCCCGCAGCACTATCGGCAGTAGCAAGCAGCTAAGCATCTCGGAGCTCAGCTCTGATTGTGTCAATGGGAGTCGCTGGGACAGAATCATGCACAGGGTAGCCGCGCCGTCCAATGCTGCCACCGGGATGTCGTAAAGATGTTGCTTCCCCATAGTCGCCGTCGAAATAATTGAGTTGTTGCCGCGCATGTATCGCCACGAGTACCTACCATTCCTGCCCACGATTGAAGGCGAAGGCTTTCCAGCGTCCATGTATTATGAGGTCATCGGGGCAACTGCCGTGATGACCGGCAGTGGCTTCGTGGATCCGACGTCGAATGTTAATTTGGTTTCTGTTCTAGAACGGAACTTTGTTTGTTGGTCGCCACGAGGGTTGCCGTCGAGGGTGTAAGGGAGTGTACAGGTACGCCAATGAGAACACACGCGTTGGGAGGTATGTGCGTTCTTTCTCGCACAGACATTCATACGCTAAAAGGCCAGGAGTAAATCGCCATGTAGCCGAATATCTACAATCTTGCCTTGTGTGCCTGCATAGGTAGCACGATGCAACATCGGAGGCTAAGTATGCGTATTAAGAAACACACATGGGCGCAGTGAGACGTGGTAGCACGAAGTCCGGTCGCACGAGAGAAGCCACGGCCCGGGCCGGACTCTCAGGACCTAATCCTGTTGCCGCCAATGCGCCACGTGAATTGAGGGGTGGAGGCCCCACCCGAGCGGGTAGTGAACGAGCCCCAATCGTCGCCGGCGGCACCAACCATGTCATAACCTTAATGTATTCGTACTTTCACGGAGTCTCTTGCTCTCGCTCCTTTCTTCGTAGCATAACCTCCATCAATATTGACAAAGTCAGCGAGCCTAATTTTCGAAATCTATTTGCTTATGCGGTCTGCTCCTTCATGCACTACCCCATTCATATGCATTGTCGGCCGGACGCCGACTCTCATTGCTCCGACCTGAAGTAAATTATACATGGCGAGGGCATTAGACTGTGTATCCTGGGTCGAAAGAGAAGCCATGAGGAGAAGGAGTTGTCGTTGGACGACCAGCTTGTTTTTCATTGAATGGATTTTATTCTCGGAGTTTCTCGAACCCACATATCAGTTTGACGTAATTGGCCTGTAAATCCGAAGCTACGAGTATGCTCAAATTTATCTGTCCGTAGTAGCGAACTAGGTACTGCCAATCAGTATGTCAACTCGGCAAAAACTCAAAAGTGAAACGACGAAAAGCGGCGTATCTTGGCTAGCTAAAGGTACGACCTTCACAGGACCAACACTGTAGTGTAGATGCCGCCCCCCTCCGATCTAGCAGCCCAAGCGCCGGGGTAGTCACAGTCGGATTTCTCGCCACAGCATCTTCTGAAGTCGCTCGGAGAATTTTACACATCGAGCGCGCGCAATAATCCACCTCTGTGCCTGTAGAGGGACTCCATCTTCCTGATATCTTTATTTCCGTTCGTATGGCACTTTCAGGGTAGAGAGGGAGTAGAAAGCACGGTGGCGAGAGCCAGAGCGGCAAAGTGGATGAACCGCATGTTGGGAGTGGCGGTTGAAGCGTCGGAGGTGTTACCCTGTGAGACGAGAAGCAGAACGAAGGAAGGTTAGGATACGAAGTGGTTTGTCGAGAGACGTAGACTCAGGCCTTAATATACTAGATACTCCATAGCGTTCGTCTCAAGACACCTTACCATAACCCCTGTTTGTGACGGCGACGGGGACTTGGTCAGTGCATGAGCGAGGCGAGGATACGAGCTTCGGCACAAACTGTCGCCCCTCTCACAACAGTCAGCACACCGAATGTTACCGAGATAGTTGCCGTGCCGCCTCAGTTCACTATGGCTCGGCTTCTCCGTCGTGAAGTCTAACTTGAGGAACTTGGGCCATGTTCCATTCGTTCCAGCCGGGTCCAATGTCGGCCGCCTGGAGAACAGGGAAGCCGGCGAATTGAGGCACTTTTCATCAACCGGTGGATCGCCATCCTGTTATTCCATAATCCCGATAACACAATCCATCCTGGTTCCGACTGCTTTCCCGGAAACGTGAAGATGTGGGGTGAATTGTGTTGCGCGCTTCATCCGGTTGCTCGTGCCTTGTCCTGTCCGTGGGCGCGCACGCAATTCGCTACCGAGATAGTCCCTGCTAGTCCGTGATCCCTTACATAGTATGCATGTTGTTTGTGTCTTTCTTACGAGTACGTCGTAAAGACGTGGCGGACGTCACGTTGGAGCAGTTTCCTTCTTCCATTGCCGAACCGCTGTGTGCTTTACAAGGTTTTAGAGAGCCGAGTATGAAATATTGTCGGTTATGGGCACTTATAGGATATACAAAATGTCTGACTTGCTTATATTGACAAATCGTACGTAAATTGCCGTGCGCGTATTGTCTGCCGAGGTAGCGATCTACTCGTTACCCATCTACGGACCATTGCCTTGTGTCAATGCGGTCCTAAGGGTACTGTGAGTGGTTGGGGTATAGTACATGTAATTCCCTGGTACATTTGTGGTTCATGCCACGTTCTCCCCTGGTAGGTTTGCAATTTATGCCAAGTCCCCCCTCCCTAATATAGTCATAGTCTGCTGTCTGCCGCCCTGCATTGCGTAGAAAGGTGTCGTAGCAGTACTCAGGGTTAGTTTAGGGCTCAATCATTGCGGCATCTGCTCCGAGGGGGCGCTGGTTCACACTGCCCGGCGCCTTAGTTACTCTGGGTATATGGTGTGCGCGTCCTGTGGTAGGTCGAGGCCGCAGGCAGCATGCAGCTTGCGGAGCGGATATGTGCGACTTGGTGGCGACCACGTTGCGGAAGGGCCCGAAGGGGGAAGCATATGAGCATTGTACGGCGGTAAGCAGTCGGCGTCATCACATATGGACGTGGAGAGAAGCCACCTCGGGACGAGGGCAGTAAAAGATATAAAGCCTTAATCAACCCACGTACGTTTTTCAATACACTTCTCGTCATCGCCCCCCTTGTTCACTTTTCCATCGCCCCAACTCGAAACATTTCCTACGCCCACGATGCAGTTTACCCACGTTACCGCCTTCGGGATCGCCGTTTTGCTATCCTGCCCTGGTCTTGCCTGCAAGTGTATCACAAACAATAACGAAGACAACGCCGAGACTAGGATCTGCTGTGAGGAAGTGGATGGAAATTCCAATTCGGTGTGGACGGCTGCCTGGTCGGGTCGAGGGGGTCGATATCTGAGAGTTTATTAAGGGAGGTCGACATTGGCTGCGGCCATAATTCAGACTGCCACTATCCGAGGGCAAGAACGGACTAAGAAGATGTCGGAATTGATGCAGCTGTCTCAATTTTGTGTTTTTAAAAAGAGAAGGGTTTAGGGAAACAAGGTGGTCTGGCATGATGAAAAGAAGCAGGTCGACGAGGAAGTATCAGAGCAACGAAGAAAGGTGTCCAACTCGGTGTATCTATCGAAGCCTTATTGGCTAGCTAAAATTGGGAGGTTATTGTGAGGTGGTTGACGACCGTCTCGATAAGTACAGAAATGTCTCAATGCCGTGCCCGAGCATGACGATTCCGTTCAGAAGCTGCATGAATAGTAAGAGCTTAACCCGAGAGATACCGGCTTAAAAAGTTATCGCAACAGTCGTTACACTTTTGCTGAGACTTTCAAGCGCATTAGCATAAGTGAACAGTTTGAGTTTCTTGTTTTCAGATTTACCTACGTCACCAGAGCCGCCCCGCAGGTGCAAGTTGACCTGGGCGCTCATGACCTGCATAGGGCGCTATGAGAAGTATAAGCAAGCTAAGTCATAACATGACACAATATGTAAGCAAAACATAAGGCTTTGGTAAGGATGTATAAACACCACTCCACGTACGAGATGTATAGAGTGTTTGTGTGTGTGTGAGGAAGAGAGAGACATTCCAAGAGAGAGGGCGGGAGGAATAGCATAAATGGTAAAGAAGCCTACCGGTTGAGCCATGTCTACTACGACACTTGGTGCAGTGTTTGATATCATCGTTTGAGATAATTTCGGTTGCTGCTCGATGTACGACGTATCGAATAAGTGTAGGTGATGTTAGAAATATAAGGGAATTCAGTACCGTTGCAAGTTAGTAGAGTAACACGAGCCAGATTGTTAAATAAAGGCGCAAAGTAAACTGTGACGCGCTGACGCGCATGCTCAAGAGAGGCAATAACAAGAGATGCGCAAGAGCCGGGGTTTCGTGATAATCACACATAGTACACATAATGCCAGCACTGTAATGGCGGTGCCATTACTCATACGTACCGACAGCGTTTCATCCTGCGCAAAATGCCTGACCATTCTACGCAAAAGCAGGGGTTTAGTGACAATCCCAATACAGCGTTGCGGGGCCGCATTACTCGTACGTACTAAATTACGGCGTTGCATCCTGCATGATAACTCTGACAAACAACGGTGACACCCTTGCACATAACTGACGCGAATGGGCCCAACTGTCGTTTAGATCCCGCGAGAAGTACGAGTAAAGAAACATAACTGGGCCAGGTGGAACAGGGCGGCCAATGCGTCGACGCTGCCGACTGTTCGTATCGAGTGAGTGCGCGCATACTTATTCAATGAGCGACACTGGGTAAAACAACAAGAAGACGAAGCAGGTACCCAGAGATCAGTTGTCTTGAACTTCGCGGGTGATTTCAGCTCTAGACCGCAGTGAGATGGTGGTCGTTGCCTGGCCTCACGGACCGCGATTCTGTGAGCTCTCTTGCGCACCGCGGAAAATAAACAGTAGATGGAGTAGATTGATCATGTCCTCACGCAACTATCCTCCTCTCTCCCTTCCCCAACCCCTCGCTCTCGAAGACCAGCGGCCCGCCTCCAGGCCCGCTTGCGTCCAGGCTCACTGTCACGGCCCTCCGCTCGCTCATCACGCGGACCGTCTCCCCCAGGTTCCGCCAGTCCACTTCGCAGGCCTGCGTCGCCTCCTCGCCGCCCGTCCTCACGACCTCGCGGATGTCGACCGTCGGGTACGGCAGCCAGCCCTCGCGCTGCGGGATCAGGATCAGCGGGATCTCGGCTTCCGTCTCGGGCGTCGACGACGACGCTGGCGAGCCGGGGATGACGAAGTGGCCCTTTCGTCGGCCGCCGATGAGCCAAGTGTCTGCGGGCGCCGTGACTTCGTAGCTGAACTCTTGATCATCCCGGTGCGACGTGTCCGTGTCCCAGGCTCTTGTCCATCGGAGGTGCAGGGTCGTCGGGAGCATCTGATTCACGCATACGATTGGCGCTGTGCCACTCGAGTCGTCGAGCGGGCTGGCTGCAGGGGCTCGCAAACGCATGTCCACGGTGTGCACCACTGACAGCGCCGGAATCTCCACTGGAATGAGGATGGAGCATTGCTCGGACACCGACGAAGTCGGTATAGCCACCAAGTGTTGGGTTTTTCGCCACGAGTTGAGGTGCTCAGACAGCCGCGTCGAAGCATCTTCATCAGACCCTGGTACTGTTCCGAGCCCTTGGAAGAGTGTCTCCCAAGGAACACCCTCCAAGAATGCCGTAGAGATTTCTCCCAATAATGCTGCTCGCTCGAGGTCCTGCACCTGTAACCCCTTTCTCACTTCGCTCAAAACTTGCCTCTCAGCGAGCATGGCGTACTGCTGTAAAGGTGTGAGGCTCAGACTTTCCCTGACAGACGTCGTGATCAGCTCTTCGACCTCAGTTTGCAGGACACTGTACTGCAATTTCAGGTACATGGTCTTTCCCGCTCGGTCTGCGGGCTTAGATCCGGCCTTCCTATTCACCTTGTACAGCAAGCACGCGGGTTGCTTCGGGAAGACGGTAATAGGGTTTGTTGGAGGTACGCCAAAAGAGGACTCAAAGAGGTCAGACTCGAGCAGCTCGCTCTTGTACAAGCGAAGAGGGCTCGAGCTTGCCGTAGATACGTTAAACCGCGAGAATAAGGCGTGGTGTTTGAAGACGTCTTGGACGTTGACTCCCAGGGCTAGAGAGACAGGCACCGTCAACGACTTGGCGAGATAGAACGTCTCGTCCGAAGCCGTTACGTAGGTAACCTCGAGCCTTGCCAGCACATCCGGGAGGTCCTGCTCGACAGAGTACGGGAAGCGCAAAGTTACGGACGTTTCTTCAGCCATTGGACCAAAGAAGAATGCCCCGGACTCGGGGGGCTTTGCAAATTCCGCGGATACATCCACGAATTTTGCCTCCGTCGTCAGCAGTCGAAGTCCACCAGTCGCAGGCCGCACGCGGACCTCACATGATTTCAGAGTATTCCACCCCGTAGAGAGTTCCAGGTCCAGCGAGTTGTTCTTGTCTAGGCAGATGTGCTTGGTCGCGCTGACGCGGACATCAAGGGCACCTGTGCGCTGGAACAGTCTGACATGCGGGTCTTTAAATATGTCTGTTGTTGGTGGCAATAGATGGTTCTCGTCCCGCTCGTAGTGCAGGAACAAGTTGCTCGACGACAGTCCAAGATGGCGAATTGCGTATGTTCCGGGTACGACAGACTAACTTTTGTTAGCAGTGCTAAGTATACCTTTTTCACCAGGTCACTCACGTTGCAATCGACTTTAATTGTGTTCTTGCCCGGAGTCAGCAGAGTTTGCCCCTTGTTTTCGAACACAAGCTCTCTGCACGGCCCGCCATCGGCACATGTCACCTTAATCTTCGTAGCATCGAGTGTAATCTCCTCGGGCAGAAGGCTGTGCAGCGAAACTGATAGAGAGCACGTATCACGCCTGTCGTGGTACTCAGGTGGCCCTGCCAGCTGGATTCTGGTGAAGAAATTCGCCAGCGGGACCTTGACTTCAGTTGGAAGTGTCTTCGCAAGGCTCGAGAGCTTCCCCACAACTCCCTGCAGCGGCGACATGTCCGGAACGGCTGTCCTCCGTCTTCCCAAGAGCAGTGCCGACTTTTCGTACAGCAGCTCCTTTTCTGCTGCACACGCCTTTACAAGTAACGTGAGAGCTACACGGACATAGTCATCCTTGGCTTGCAGCTCACTCAGGCACTGCGAGTACATGACGAGCATGGACAGCTCCAAGGAGCTCCAGCCATTTTGTCCAAAGAAGGGCGTTGCCTGGCTGAAGTAGCCCGCCGCGACCCGGTAGTCTTTCAGGTGGACTTTGAGAATAGCCAGGTCTGCGAGGCAGGTCTTGACGGCGTGGAAATGGCTCGCTACTGAGTAGTGCTGCAAGGCTTTGTCCGTCAGAATCTCATAGAGCCGATAGAAATCATCGGCACAGTCTGTGGCAGTGTGTAAAATCTGACTCTCAATGCCAGCCGCGGAAAAAGAGGCACTCGGTGAGGCGACGATGCTTTTTTCAGATGCAGCACCGTCGTCAAGGCTAACTTCATCCATTTCATCAACGCGAGGCTCGCCAACCATGGGGGCCTCATCCCAGCCATTGGACCAGCCTCGTTTCTTGCCCAAGCCGTCCAGGATGCTTCTTGACAGCAGATAAAGCTCTGCACGTCGTCCAGATAATTCCTCCAGCCCCATCTTCAGGAACTTGGAGTTTTGCGATTCCACTTCGGAGGCGCTTGCTCGTCGGCCGGGACCAGGAAAGAACCCAGGGCTCGGCGGGGGCTGATGCGCCGGCTGTGTAAAAAGGGAAGAGCTCCTCGCAGGATGCATCATCGTCTTTGGCTCCGGCATGGATGACTTTGGCTCCTGGCCCTCTCCACTGATAGTGGTGGGCGGGATGGGTAGTGCTCTGGTTGTTGTCTGGGCCAAGATCTGCTGTGCAATGGAGAAGGCGAAGGAGGACACCATATTGTCCACAGTCTCAGACAGCACGGGTTCCAGGCTGAAGGATTCAGATTCGGTCCCATCCGCTTTCAGACCAATCGTTACAGCAGACATAATGTCCCGGCGCATGACCTGCGATATGGCAGGAATAAATTCCAAGGTTCGTCTGCATATCTCGGCCAGCATGCTCAAGTTCTCGGGCTCAGCTTCGGGCTTAGAAGGAGGAGCCAACGGAGCGACCCCGTGCAAGACGCAGTTTTGCTGATCCCTCAGCTTCACCATCAGCTCCTCGCGTGTGGACCAAGCGTTGGCCAATCTCAAAAGGAGGGAAACTTGTCGAGCAAATATGTAGCATCGAAAGTCAAACACTGACACCTTGTTGGCTAGGATCATGTCGCGGAACGCCTTCTTTGTCGAACTAATGATGATGTCGTCGGACTGGTCTTTCGTCGTTTCCATGGATTGCAAATCTTGTGCCTGGCCGTCGCCATCGCCGTCTTCTCCGGACGCATCCGCGAGCGCCTTTGCAGCAACCTTTCTGAGCTCCTCTGTGTAGCTGAGCATGGCGCCGCCATGGCTCTCCGGTGAACCAGTCGCAGCCTGCTCGTGAATCACGGAGTCCAAACCCACGTTGAGCTCGTCGTACCCAACCAAAGCGTCCTCCACCAAGCCCACACTCTCGAAGCCCCTCGCGAGGCCTTCTTTGAGAATGAAGAAGGTGCAAAAGTTCCAGCCTGGCAAGGTCCGCTGGGCATCTTTCTCTTTGATGTCGTCCTCGTACTGGGTAACCCTCTGATCAAAGGAGCTCAGGATCAAGCTCTTGAACTTTCCCAGTGTGTCGTTCCACGCGCTTTCGGCGTCTTGCTCAGTTTCTGAGTATCCCGAGGGCACAGCAGGGACCACTCGAGGAAGCTCATCGTACGGTACGTCGTTGATACCGATGCGGATCTGCGCCACGCGGTCCATAGCGCCTTTGGTCGACGAGTTGAAGTCGGAGCGAAACTTTTCCATCAACGGTGTGGATCCAGTTCGCCATCGAGACGAGCCCTTGTCCTGCGTGCTGCCATCTACCTTGCTGCTCCCACTCCTGGGCTGAGTCGCTGCTACCGTGTTGGGGAGGACGACGTGTAGAATCAGCCACTCGAAGGCGTCATGCTTCTCCTGATTGCTGGCTTTTTTGGAGCTTGCCGAAGGCGGTGTGTGCGTCTTGATCCACTCGCGCACCTCTGAGCGGACAGTGCTCTTGTATGAATCGTTGTCATCGCACCGCACGAGCAGGACCTTGAGGTAGGGCGTGCGACGCAGTCCTGGGATCTGGTGGCGCCGCTGGCTACCAGTGGCTTTCGAGGGCAGGGATTGCGCATCGACGTTGTCGGTCGAGCCGACGTGGCCGCCAACCTGCTGTGTCTGGAATCCATCGTCGCGCGACGTGCTCTCGGACTCGGACTGGCGAAGGGTCGGCACAGGCGATGCTGCCGAGGTGTCGGCTCCGCCCCGGACCAACTCGACATGGAGAGTGTCGATGGAGCGCAACGGTCCGGCATGGGACTGCCAATGCAGGTTTCGAAGCGGCAAGCGAGGGACTAGCCCTGGCGACAGCAGCTTATAGACATTGTGGGGATCGAAGTACTCGACTGCGATGAGGGTCAGTGGAAGAGCTATCGGGAGCTGGACGCCGGTCCCTGGTGCATCTGCACTCACCCGTCACCTTTGACGTCGACGACTGCTGTTCCATGGCAAGCACCGCGCCGCTGCCATTCGCATGGCTGCGCTATCGGTGCTGCTCGTGGGGTGGCGCGGATAGGAAGAGGAGGTGAGGCGGCGTTGCGAGTTGCGAGTTGCGACAGCTGGCAGCACTTGCGCGACCCCTGGCCTGGCCGCAGCTCTGGGACGGAGCCGCTATTCTCCGCGACAGGGGAGCACCTGAGCCGGATCAGTGCTACAGGTGGGGCAGCCCAAGGCGGTGAGGACGCTGAAGCTTCCGTGACGCCATCGCCCCCACGTGGGACCCTGCGGCGGGGTGGCAGAAAGATTTGGAGGGCTTGGAGGGGCATCGCATGGAATACACCACTCGTGCCCAGGCTTCCCTCATCCGTCACCCGACGTTGGGACAGCGACGAGAACAGCGGCTCTCAGACCATACCTAACGAACTTACCTCGTCACCATCGCGCTCAGAAGCCTGCTGCCACCGCGACAATGTCCACCCTCCAAGCCGTCAAGTACTCGCGGGGCAGGCTCGAGGTCCTCGACCAGCTGCGCCTCCCGCACGAGTTTCACTACGACGCCGTCGCGACAAGAGAAGAGGCCTTTGACAGCATCGCCACGATGCGCGTCCGCGGCGCCCCGGCCATTGCCATCGTCGCCTCCCTCGGGCTTGCCGTTGAGCTGTACAACGGCCCCGTCCCGGGCACTTCGGCCCAGGAGACCATCGTGCACATCGACGAGGCGCTCGACTACCTCAAGACCAGCCGTCCCACCGCCGTCGACCTCACCAACGCCATCGAGCAGCTCAAGGCGCGGATCCGGACCTCCGTCGAGAGCAAGGACTCCGTCGTCCAGGCCTTCATCGACGAAGCCGAGAAGATCTTCGAGAAGGACCTGCGGACGAATCTGGCCATTGGCGACTTTGGCGCAGAGTGGCTTCGTTCAAAGGCCGGCGCTTCGCCCGACGAGGCCATCTCCGTTTTGACGCACTGCAACACGGGTTCGCTCGCCACCTCCGGCCACGGCACGGCGCTGGGAATCATCCGCACCCTCCAATCCAACGGCCTGCTGCGCCATGCTTTCTGCACCGAGACGCGCCCGTATAACCAAGGCAGCCGTCTGACCGCCTTTGAGCTCGTGTACGAGGGCATTCCCAGCACTCTGATCACAGACTCCATGGCGGCTTCTCTTTTCCGCACGCGGGGTCGCGAGATGAACATTGCTGCCGTCATCGTCGGCGCCGACCGCGTCGTACGGAACGGCGACACAGCCAACAAGATCGGCACTTACCAGCTCGCCGTGCTGGCCCGGCACCACGGGATCAAATTCATCGTCGCCGCACCAACGACGAGCATCGACCTCCAAACGGAGACGGGCGACGGCATCAAGATCGAGGAGCGCAAGTCACAGGAGCTCACGCAAATCACTGGCGCTGTCATCAAGCCCGACGGATGCGTCGACGAAAGCACAAAGGTCAGAATTGCAACGGCAGATCAACGTGTCGGCGTCTGGAACCCGGCGTTTGATGTCACGCCAGCTGAACTCATCGACGCCGTCGTGACGGAAAAGGGAGCCGTGGAGAAGAGCGCGGACGGCACGTTTGACTTTTCCAAGCTGATGCCAGAGAGATGGGCCAAGGTGGTGGGTAATGCGTAATGAGAGTGCGCTGTCTCACTTGACCGCACGATACTGTACACAAAAGCGAAAAGCGCCAATTTATTAGATGTCCTACTGGAAAGTGAAGTATCCAGCCAACTGGACGCGAAGAGCAGGCATGCATTCATTGCGTCATTGCTTCAGAGCATGCAGGATTAGTTTCTGGTATCCTTCCACCGCAGTCTCCAGGTCGCCAACAGTCACGTTCTCCTGTGCACCGTGTGCAACAAGGATATTGCCGGGGCCATAGAGATATCTTGTGTGGTCTCCCTTGAGGTTGGGGATGTCGGTACCATAATTGACGACGATGGTTTCAAAGTCTAGATCTTGTTAGCAAACCTAAGGTAGTCCTCTCATGTGTACCGTCTTAGCGGTGAGGTGGACCGGCCAAGGTCCTTACCAGGCACGTCGCAGTTGGTCTTCACGGAGCCGTAGCCGTGAGTGCACTCGAAGGTGAACGCCTCATCGTCAATGTCGTCGAGAATTGCCTGGATCTTGCGATGCACGATCTTGTGACCTTGGGCCTCCGGGCCAATGGCAACCCGCGCAGCCATCTTGACAAAGGCGTGCTCGGGAATCACGTTGCCCGCGACCCCGCCTTCGAAGCGACCGATGTTGAACGTCGTGTTGCCGAAGAGATCCGAGCTGCCGAGATCCGTGTCGAGGATACGGGCCATGGCGCGAACCATGAGCTCGTTGGCAGACTTGCCGAGCCACGGGTAGCCGCTGTGGCCCGGCACGCCGCGAGCCGTCACGTCGCAGAAGAGGCCGCCCTTGTGGCCGCACGCGAGCTTGTTCTCCGTCGGCTCGCCAAAGATGACAGCGTCGAAGCTCGGTGGCGGGTCCATTTCGGCAAGAGAGTTGCTGAAGGTGCGCATGCCATCGCCTGCGACCTCCTCGCCAACGACGAACAGCAGCATCACGTCCTCACTGTTGACGGTCTTGGCAGAAAGCAGCTGCTCCAAGGCCACGATCATGGCGGCGACGGAGGCCTTGGCGTCGACCGACCCGCGGCCCTTGATCCTGGTGTGTCGGGTGATCTCGCCGGGCTCGATGCCGTAGGGGATGTGCGGCGGCACCACGTCTATGTGGCTAGACACGATGACCTTGGCGTTGGGCCTCCTCCCGCCGTGCCAGGCCATGACATTGAAGCGCTCCCTGCCCTCGGGCGTGCCATCGTTTGGCGCCACGAATTGGAGGTCCGCCGTGTAGCCTCTCTCCGTGAGGTAGTCGACCAGGAAGCTGCCGACCTCATTTTCGTTGCCGCTTATCGACTCAATGGAGACAAGCGACTTGTGCAGGCCGATGAGCTCATCACGGTACGCGGGGGCGGCTGCGAGGTGAGGCGACGTGGACGGCCGGTGCAGCGCGTTGGAGAGCCGCTGCTGCTCAGCGCAGAGAGCCCACGGGGTCAGCGCGAGCGCCGCCGCTGCAATTGACGTCGACCGCATGCTTGAAGACGCGCACTCGCTCGCTCGCCAACGAGGGACTGAGATGCGTGATGAAGGATGACTGGGCTAGACTTGCAGGGGTGCCTACCGAGTACAGGACAACCCGACACGTGACTCACAGTGCGACGATGCGAGCAGCACGAAAATGTCCAATTGGCAAAAGAAAATACGATAGCAGTTGATTTACTCACCGGAATCCCCGTAAGAAAAAGTGCCGCCCTGTGGAGGATTTGCTTCCTTCCTCGGGGCTGGACGATTCGTGCATGTGCGACATTCTCCAGCATGAACTCTTCCCATTGAACAAATCTCACTTCCTGGCGGAAGGGAACGACCAAAACATAATTCTGCGAACCCTTTAAATAAAAACCCGAAGTTCGTGACGAAGTTAATTCATTAGTTATAACGTCATCCTGCGCAGATGTCGTATCCCTCTGCCTCACGACTCTCCCATGGCGGGACGAGTATTTTGCCTAGCACTTTGTGTGAAATTCAGTCCGCTCAAAGGCAAACTTCCATAGCTCTTCATCAATCGACACTGTGATGTATCAATCAATAATAACTGTTGTCCTCACACATCGCAATAAACCTCGTTTTGAGTAATTGATCACCGTACTCACCGGAAGATGTGATCTCGCTCAGCACTCAATGCTACATGCATTCTACGCGTCAGTCCTCAGCTTCGTATATCAGACTCTCCACAACCATAAGGCGAGAACTATCCCGGCTGAGGTGCCGAGACTATCGAACCCTACGCAGAAGTTAGCCAGATTCTCAATTTATTGCCCTAATATACGTGAAAGTATACCTACAGTCTTGCTCTCCTGTAGACCAAATGGCTAATGCCTCCGTAATACAGTGCTCTTTGACTCGAACTTTGCAACCCTCCTATGGTAGGTACCGTTTTATAAATATTTAAGCAGTCACGGCCGCGTCAATCTTCTTCCCCTTAATACTGCGCCACTTTACAAATGCGCAGCCGAACACTAATAACGCGGCCATAGTAGCAGTAACAACAAAGGAATTGACCAAGCCATTATCGAATATGTTAACACTGCCTCTATAGTACGAGGCCTGCTTTAACTTACTCCGATGGCAGTATGTAAAACTGTATCGTACCCTGTTCAGGTTTAGCTTTTAGGTACGCCGCTAAGTAGTGTCTCCCATAACTGTCTCTGCGAGACCACGGCATATATAGTTTACCCCAGACCGTACTAGATTCGGCTCTTCTATTCCGTGTTCTATAGTGGGGTTTCCGATCTTACTACAAGGGTATCTATTGACTAGGGTGTTGTTGCCAAAGGGCAGCCGGGTGCAAACTACGGAGACATCCATTTTGCTAGGGAAAATGCTCGGGCGACTCGTGTGACCCCTTTTGTTCTTTCCCTAGACTGATCGTGTCGTGGAGTGGAGGCAATCGGCATCAAGGAAGCCACGGACTTTAATTCCAGGTCCCTTTTGGGCTCCCGTACTACTCGTCCACTATCCGACATAACGATCAGAGTACCTCCCTCGTAACTACAATTCCATGAATCGGCGACGTCCGCACCCTAGCCACGCCCCGTACCTCAATCGACTCGGGACTTATTCTTCTTGAGCGGCACGCTCTGGTGAGTCTGGTCCGACCGCCCGTCGTCCGTGAGGTGCGCAAACGGGTGCTCGTCCATCCCGCCCGCGGAACACGGCCGCGTATGCGCCGCTGACGTGACCCCGAAGCGGTCTCTGTTGCCGCCCTCCCAAGGCTCCTTGTGGAGGTAGTAGTGGTGGCTAGGCCAGAGGGTCCTCGATGTAGACTGCTGCTGGTGTTGAGAGGAGAGGGACGTTATGTTGAGGATGCCGAAGGTGAATTTCTAGACGATCGGGCGGGAGAAGGGGTGGCAGGTTGCAGTAGCTGTTAATATGGTCTGTATTAAATGGTTAGAGAGTAAGGAAACTTAATATAGAAAATATGAGCTACAATATGACTTAGTATTGTCTCTTCTTAGCCGTTTAGGTTCCTTGTTAGACTATAAAAGCGAGAATACTTAATCTATTTGGCTCTTGTTTCGCGTTAGTCCCGGGTCCTTGAGAAATCGGTTAATAACGGTATGAACGAAACTTAGGGAAAAAAGCAATCTAGGATAACACTGACGAAGAGACGTTTATTTACTTTGCCAAATTTGTATATACCGGAGTCTATGGCGCTGTAGCCCTAGGTACCTTGGATAATACGGTATTACTAGAGTAGGACGATAATGCATTCTGTGAGTCGTACAACAAACCGGAGCCGGAACCCGAAATTCTGCTGATAGCTGGGGTGTCCGAGCGAAGAAGACGAAGAAGAAAGCAAAAGTTACCATTTCGTCAAAGCGAGATAAGCAATAGGACGCTTTTATCCATATACCTTATATTGTTCGTCCCTCTGCGAGCTACTATATGCCTTGTAAGAATGCTATAAACGAGGACTTTACATCTTCTTCTCATGCGCGAAGCTATTTAGTTTTTCCGATTGTTATAAGGTTTTCGAGCTAATAGCTCGAGTCCATAACGAGCGCTCTAACTTTAAACTCTTCGATATTAGAGTCGAGGATATTACTGAATTGATTCGTACTACTCTATAGATAAGATTCTAGAGACTCTTAAGGAACTAGTCATGTAATACGTTACCTGTAAAGTAGAGGACCTACAGGAGAGCGAAATATTTCGGTCAGCCTTGATAGAGGTGGTGGACAACAATGCAAACACCATCTCGACGCAAATCCAGACCACCCGCCAGGGCGGGGTCGAGACTTCGACGCTCGTATCATTTGATGTCCCTATGACGGCAGAAGGAAGCACCTGCAAGACGGGCATCTTCGCCGGCCTGCTAGGCGGCGGTCACAACGTCCAGGGCGAGCAGGCCGTGGACATCTTCAGCACCCAGCTCACTAACATCACGAATACCCCCACGGGCGACCAGCGCAACAATGAGCTTGGTCGTCTGCGTTTTAACGCCGGCACCAATAAGTTCGACTTCGACAAGCGTGACGTCCGGCCGAGTATCCAGACCTTCCCCTGCCCGGCTGGCGAGACGCTCCAGTGGGAGATCGTGGCTGTTAGCGACAACGACCTAGTTATCATCGGGCAGGATTTCACCTACAGGCGCTCGGGTCTTTACAACGGCATCTTTATCGAATATATATAGTGTACTTCCTTTTATTTTAATATGCATTTTATAGGCACTGTGGCTATAGAACGGATAAGAGCTAGAGTGCTTTTGTTTTAGAAGTTTAGTATAGAGGTACCTATGGGACTATTAGTTTTCTAATCTAGGCTACTGTAAATATAACCTCGTGGATTTTTTAGCTAGTTAAATATAGCTTTTAATCTTATCCCTCTCTTTATAATACTCTTACGGGCTATATATAGTTAAGCCTAAACAGCTCCTTGTAATGGTTTGGGTTCCCGAGGGATAACCGGGGGTTTATGTTAGTAAAAAGGTTAAGACGTCGTATTATAGTTAGTAATAGATCTGTAGGATTATAACTAAGTAGGTTAATATAATTGTGATTCTAAGAAGAAGATATTGATCTATATTATAAGCTAGCTAAGTATTTTGTCAGGGCAGCCTGCCAGACCCATGGTTGCAGGCCTAGATGCGGGTCCAAAATGGGGTAGATTGGAGGACCAGGGACATAAAAGGCAGCTGTTTTCCGCACGATCAGATGGACAGCACGGTCGACAACACACACACACACAAGGCTGCGTAGTTCAAAGAGAGAATTCGTGGCCCTAACCTTCTGACGATGAATTCGTCATATCATTAATGCGCCTTGTGAAAAATGAAGTAATCTTGTCAGTGTCTTCTCGTAGTTTGTTGAGGGCAAAAGACCACACCACGAGCCGAACGCAGAGACCGTCACTCCAGACGTCGCAAAGACTTGGGAGCCCAGAAAACGTGAGGAATCATCTGATCATAGATAAACTGAATAAAAGGCGAGAACTATCCCCTCTGAGCTGCCGAGACCATCGAAACCTGCGCAGAAATGGGCCAGATTCTCAATTAACTGCCCTAATCTACGTTAAGAGTACATTTACAGTCTTGCCTCCTGAAGACGAAATGACTCTTGTCTCCGTATCTTATCTCTGTATTATACTGCTCTTTGACTCAGGCTTTGTGAAACTCATACGACATATATCAATCTTGCCGATATCTAAGCAGTCACAGTCGCATCAATCTTCTTCCCCTTGACACTGTGCCACTCTACAAATACGCAGCCGAACACCGACAACGCGGCCATAGCAGCAGCAACAACAAAGGAATTTACCAAGCCATCATTGTACAATTGAATGACGTCGGAAAGGTACTGCTTGGGAATGAAACTAGCCAGATCGGCTACACCACCATCTAATACGATAGAGGGGTCTAGGTCGGGAACTCGGTTCGCAAGCTCCTGCACTAACTTGTCCGTAAAGACTGTTTTTGCGACGCTGGTGAACACAGAACCACCTAATGTCTGGGCAAAGGACAATATGGCAGTGGCAATGGGCACGTCGTTGAGATCGAGTACAGTCTGGACGGCGACGATGGCTTGCTGCCAACCAAAGCCAATGCCCAGTCCAACTAGGGTCTGGTAGCCGATCCACTCGGCTGTCGTGCTAGTTGTGGTTAAAAGAGTAAGTACTCCGGCCCCCACAGAGGTCAGGATTGTGCCTATGATCATGAAGGGCGTATAATATCCGACGACAGTGACAAGAATGCCACCTATCGTTGTGGCAACGATGTTTCCCACCAGCATGGGCAGGGTCCGAATCCCGGATTCGACAGCATTGACTACCTTTACTGCCTGAAACCAGATGGGCACAAAGTAGATAAGAACGAAGAAAGCCGCTCCGATGGCAAGCTGGTAGAGGGCGCACGACCAGATCATCCGTTTCTTGATAATGCGGGGCGGGAGAGTGGCGTTATCGTGCATCCGGTACTGAAGGACGGTGAAGGCGATGAGGAGCACACCCGAGACAATAAACAAGGCAATTATAGTCCCGCTTCTCCATGCATACATTGCGCCTCCCCATTGCAGCGCGAGAAGTATACAGATGATGGCGGGCATGAACATGACGGTGCCGAGCGGGTCGAAACGCATGACTTTTGCCAGCACGGATGGGCAGTTGCCGAAGCCCTGTCTCTTCGGACTCTTGAAGATGAAAGCAACTGCGAACAAGGTCACCGCTCCGATGGGGAGGTTGATCCAGAAACACCAGCGCCATGATAGTCGGTCGGTGAAGGCTCCGCCAAGAGGTGGTCCTGCAATTGCAGCGATGCCATATGTTCCTCCCGTCATGGCCCTAGATGACATATAGTCAGGCTAAGCTATTCGTACACGGTGCATCATAGTATATGCCCGACTCACAAAAAGAGTGGACGTCTTTCGAGGGGTACGCTATTGGTTAAGATGAGCATAGCTCCAGACAGGAGGCCAGCATTACCGCAACCGGCAATAGCACGCCCGAAGATGAGCACGAAGGAGTTGGGGGCGGCGCCACAGATGGCGCTGCCGACCTCAAAGATGAGAAGTGCAATCAGAAATACCCATTTGAGGTTAAAGACGGTATAGAATTTTCCAAAGAGCAGCTGTGTTGAGGCGGTTGTCAAAAGATAGGCTGTGGTCTCGTCAGCAATGGTGGCAGACAGCGAACAACAGCATGGCGAACGAGTCGTCCCAGGTCACGTACAACTTCCATACCAGCCCACGTCTTCCAAACTCCGGAATTCGGACGTGATCTTAGGGATTGCAGTAGCAAGGATAGAGAAGCTATGAAGTAAAATCGCATAAGTGAGCCTGCTGCACCGGATCAGTTGGGCTGTTACGCGGGTACTAACTCAAGTGAAATCAGGAAGATGGCGAGGCAAATTCCTAGAGCCAGGAGAGCAAGCTTCCATCCCTTGGGATGGTTTGTTTCGGGCCGGCTGTCGATAATATTGAGGCTTGCGGCTTGCCGCACAGCACCGCCGTGAACGCTGGGTTCTTTTTGGTGCACGTTGCTCTTCTTCGTTACAGGTACAGAACTTGCAGCAAGTTGATGAGCAGCGTCGGCTTGTTGTCCAACTGAGGCCATCTTGTTTCGGGGTGATAAGCAATGGCTCGGTGTGCCGTCCTGGGGAGGCGTATGTGTCGGTCGCGAAAGGTTGACGCTCTGCCGGCCCAATACTTGTCGAAATCCAGTTTTGATGGGCACAGGGCAACCACCTCGTTTTCGGGAGGGAGAACTGAGAGGAATATTAGCGCTGGTTACTAGGCGAACTGCGTTGGAAGGAAAATGATTTCAGTAATTGTATTGATGCATGCAGTTGGCGTAGAAAAGGAGCCTACCAAGTGTGTGCAAACAGGTCAAAGGTTCATGTGCGTGTGTGGCAAGAAACGCGACGGACGCGTCGTTACATAGCCAGGGGAGTAGGAACACTGCGGCACGTAGGCTGCAGTTGAGCTACCAGGTACGTACCTCCCATGTTTATTCTCCGTTGGAAGATAAAAGTGGCAGGGGAGGCAATAACCCCCGATAAAGACGAAACATTCAATATACTGCTATACCCAACCATTCTTTGGCAATTTCGCCTGCATCTAGTGTCTTTGGGTGAGGGGAAATCCAAGTAAGAAAGTATTGCTTGTTGTTTGGCACGCAATAAATGGAATATTTTGCTCTACTGGCCCCTACACAGTTGATAAGGTAGAATCAGTGGGTTGATCGACCGCTTCCTGACGTGTCTGCATCTCTCATTTGCCAATGATTCACCCTGGTTCACGCCCAGCCTCACTTGCGTGCTCTTGGGGTCACCTCCTTTGCCTCCAAACATTCCTTTTCTTTGGGCAGGTCTGATTCGCCGGGTTATTACAACACCTCCCTCTACTTTTTTACCTCAACGTTCATCGTAAAGCTCATGTTATTTGCTAGCTGTCCGCGAGCGTGGATGGCTGCACACCCAAGGCATTAATATGTTTCCATCTATGCTGATTGGCCAGGTGCCGGGAGGGTTAAGTTGCTTAGTTTCCTAGGTACTGTAATAGTAGCCGGCAGTCTATCTAACGACTATATTGACTTGACTATATTTCAAAACCTCAGGTCACGGCTATAAAGCCTAGCCCGAGCCGACACTTTCCAGTGGACGGAGAATGGCATGAATGCGCGTGGACCTTCGAGAGCAGGGCGACCACATGCAAGTATTAAAGTTAAGAATCGCGTGGGCAGCCGCCACGTACGCCACGGATCACCTTACATTGACTTGACGACATGGGTGACGATAGTCTTAAGAAACTGGCCCCACTGTTGCCTCTCTCATGCGAACCAACGTTCTGCTGCCCGTGCAGCCAGGTCTCACGCCCCCCCGTTGGTGATGTGTGTGTGTTTCTGAATACTCATAGCCTCCGATGATAGGGGTTTAGTTTGCATTGCTTTGCGGAGCTTTTGCGCGACCATCGTGATCTGCTGATGGACATAGTATATGTGGAAGACGCTCCCGTCTCGCCGTCTTGCATGACTCCGCGCTGCATCTCTATCGGCAGCATCATATTCCTCCAGGGCGGCCCCTCGCAGTCCCTGCTCTTTTCCCGGTCGTTTGGTCCCAGCCTCTGAAGGGCCATGGCCCGAGCAAGAGCGCTGTCCACTTGTTGCCGTCGCTGGCGATAATGGTCTTGGCTCTGATCTCGTTTGGGGTCTTCTCCCACAAGTTATCCTACATGCTACCTTGAGCCATTGTCGGCAGCAGCATCGCTAGCACGGGGTGAGCAGCACGGTTGAGTGGGTGATTCGAACAAATGAAACGCGCTGCTCTCTTGAGCTTTACAGCTCCATTTCATAATCAAAGACGGCAATTGAGACCTTGGTATACAGTTGCGCAGCTAGGTGCGGAACCCATAGCTGCCATCGTCATCCCCAGTCAGGGTCGGGGAGAAGGGCGGCGTCACCCAATGGTGGGCGTGTCCTAAGAGAGAAAGTCTTTCAGCAGGCGTCTGGCAGGCCAATTCGACAGTGATAGAGACAGAAGCTCCCGGTGCTCCGCGTTGCTGCAGTCAGATATAGTCCAAGCAGTGGAGTTCGGTGGAATACGAAGAGACCCAATTTACCCCGTGAGGACATCTACAAGCACTCGTACATCGATCGTGTGGTGTGGAGACTTGAAAATATTTACCCCAGGTTCTCTCGCTGCCTGATCCAGTTCGACTGAAAGTGTCCCATTCGGGTCATAATCAAGACGCGATGGCTTCCGACCCTTGCTTCGCGCGATAATCCCTGTCAATTGAGCTCGAACTTGACTGTCTGGAACGATCTCGCTATGCCCATATCCATCTACATGCCAGGGTCCGTCTACTCTAATATTATCTAATCACTGCACAAACAAAGACATTAGGAGAGTTCGTGCTTTTGCAAAGATAATCTCCACAGTACTTCCACCCAGACCCGTAGTTCTATTCGGAATTAGGGAGCTATATGTACTATGGGGCGTGCCTGCACTCAAAGCAGCTCAAATGACAGCGCCGTATAGTCTTCGATATGCTGTAGGAAGATAGCAAGACACTTGTATTGACATGCCTACTATAGTATACCTTGCCCTTCGTGATATTGTGACATATAGGTATCTGTACCACTAGCAAACGATAGAATTGAAGGTTCGTCGCATGATTACGTAGTAGTTGTTGCCTAGCAGGCTACGGCGGCGTTGCGTAGTAACATTGCCACATCATGATTCGTGAATAAACCTTCTAGGCAAGCTTGATGTACGACACCTCACATGTAGCAATTCTTCCATGCCTGTGTGGCAATTGCCACACTCTCAACCTGGAATTCAGATCCATTGAATCGCTAATTAATCACCCTGGCTAATTTCATCGCCGGTTGAGCTGTCGCTCCTGTTTTCTAGGAAACAAAAGTTTCGGAATCCGTCTCTGTCGGCGTTGAAATTTTGGCCAGCGGCCAATCATCTGTCTTTTCGTACAATATGCCGTTGATAATGACGCCTCCGTGGCGTATGGCCAGAATAAGCTTATCCATAGAGCACGTGAGTCCAAACAAGCGGATGAAGCATGTTGGTGCCGGTGGTGCAATTGCTATTGCTGTGTGTGTCGCCTGGAGCGGACCAGTCGTATTGTATACGGTCAGGTTGACCTCGTTGCCAGTCGACACGGATCGCCCAGTGATGATACGAGAAAAGACCTTAAAAGCTGTCTCTGGCTGGTAATAGGCGACAGAGTGACCAGCCTGATAGATACGACTAAATGATAGATTCCCATACTGGCGGACTTGACCGCCGACGTACGAGTTGTTGACGACAATCGGGGCATAGCCGGTCCTCGCAAAGTGGGCGGCGTAGCTGCCGCCCGCTTGCTGGGCGATTGCCAGCGAGACGGCCTCGCCTCCAAACCAGTTGCAGATCCAGTCTCTATCGCCATATATAAGGCCTATACGGACGCCCCTCTGGAGTAGAGACGCTATTCGGTCAATATGGCCATCCTTAGCCATGTCTCCCGTCGCGGTGAAGCTGTTAAAGACTACATGATTAAATACGGTAAAGTTAACAGGGGAACCGATGGCTTGTTGAACCCTGGCCTGGTTGAGGTACTCCGCGAAGAAGAATGGCAGCTGGATAGCAGAACCTTGCGCTGCGATGTCGAAAAAACTTGCGCCTGTCCTGGTATACGGCTTTTCGAATCTCTTGCACCCTGTTGCTGCATTGTTGCAGATACGATCAATGTCGTTCCGAGGCCGCTTCTCGACCATGGCATCTTGACATTGTTCCAGTTGTTCTTTGCAACCACCACTAGAAAAGAAATTTCGTATACCGCTCCTACTCTTCATATCTCCCAATATCTTAATTCCATATGTGTTTCTGTTTGCGAAGTCCATTAAAAAAGGCGTTTGGAACATCATGTCAACACATCCGTTGACGAGACCCAAAGACGTGAGACGAAGCTCAAGCGTCGTATCTCGGTTCAGTTGGCCAGTCAGCCGCCTCTGGTTCTGGGATTCGAATACTTCTGCAAATACAGGGCCGTAGACGCCGCCGTAACTCTGAGCAAAAAGACTGAGACCGACGGAGGCGTTGACACCTGGCTGATATTGGGGGAAGGTTGTAAGGAAGCCCTGGATCGCGTGCCAGACGGCCATAGCTGCAGCTTCAGTCGTATTAACTGTGTTACTGGGATCGTTGGTGCCGAAGGTGCCGTTGGCCCAGTTCCAAGGAGGCAGGGAACTAGAGGGGCTGCTGGGGGGTGTGGATATCGCGCCATTGAGCAAACTCGTGGTTCCGTCGGTTGGCGTGTCATATGAGAAGCCAACCTGGTTGGGCTACGTGACGAAAGGTAAGCTTAAGAAGGACATTGCCATGGGCTTATTCCGGAATATCACGGAACCTGCTCACCAAAATAGCAATTGCCGAGGAGAAAGGAAAACAAACCTGATCGATAAAGAGCATGTTGGACGAACGGTCCCAACCCCACTCACGAGCAACTGTATCGTACTCATCAAGACCTTTCTCAACGACTTCACAAGGTCCGTTCTCCGTGAAGAAGCTGAACATGGAGCTAGCCCCAGGACCACCGTTGATCCAAAGTGCAAGGCTCTCGGTGGGCTCACGAGCCTCGACGAACCAGAAGAACAGGTTGGTCGGGAATGCCCCGGGAATATTGACCCATCCCGTATACTGCCTTTGTGTATCTAAAGTCGTCTTGCACACCCCTTTTGGCTCTTTGAAGGACACTGTGACGCTATCATCGCCAGGGGAGCGAATGACGGTTAGATTGCGGGCTCTGGCGTCAGTTGGAGGGATGAACTGGGCCACCGCCACCCCGGAGGCTGCCAACAAAGCTGTAAGCAAAACTTGCATCGTAGCGTCCAATTTTGTATTGCGCAGATATTTAGTTACCGAGAAGCCTTGAGTTCTGAACCACTTTCGTGGAACTACAGTTGCTTGCATGTGTGACGAACTGGACGATTGTGTTTAAACACGAAGTTGCTATGACGGGAATTACAGGCAGCACATGGTTGTGAAATCAGAGGTCAATTGATAACCGCTCAAGACACATATTCCAAGAAGATTATGCATCGGAAAACCAGAGATGAGAGTTAATATATATGTGCGTGGGGAAAAGGAGATCATTATCATGGTAGTTGCCAAACCGCATGGCCGGAGATAAATATTCCACGGGACCGCAAGCCAAGAGATAGCAGAGTCTAGAATTTAAAATACGAGAACAAAATAGACGAGCTTTACGGAGTAAGTTACGTTTGTTGAGAAGGTCCGGTCTTGGCTGTAGAGCCCGCAGTTTGCAACTCATCGCTTCTTCTGCCGCCCCCACTGTTGAGGGGTTCGCTTTGGCTCAACCACTAAAGTGGGTTGAGGCCGTCTCACATTTTTGCGGCCAACCAAGTACACTAAGGCCACATTTACAAATAGTGGCGGGCCTGGCTGTGCGGCGGTCCAGGCTAACAGTGGCAGTCGTGGGATTAGCAACATTCTAATATTACGGAGAAGTAGAGCTTTAAGATCACTTTAAGTTCCAAATGGCAGACGATTAATGCCGCACTCGTTCGAGTTATCGATGTCTGTCCCGCATCAAGTGGGTAACTAACCTTTAAGTTACGTATTTGGAGCCAACTACGTGGTAAGCGCCATTGTACCAAGTTACAGGTGGCGGATGAAAAGTCGTCGACGAGCCCCATTTAGCTACTAGAAACTTCAACTTTACGAGCGACAAAATAATACTGAGTATATGCCATCTTTAGTCATTCTCTGTACTATTGCTAGGACTCGGGTAGAATGTTGGCGGTATGAGGCTTTTCCCTGACTTGGGCCCCATACGGCGAGCAGTTAGATACCGGTATATACGCCAACCCCGAAGGTATGTTACCGTCTCATTAATATATATGTAAGGCTTAATGTATGTCGATTGATAAGCTTAGTCATAAGAATAATACTACGAGAGTTCCTTTTCAATACAGTATTTATAACAGAAAGTTACGGACAAAGGGAAGGTGGACAATGCCAAGATGGCATAGCAAATTATCACCGTGGGACAGTAGACAGACGATCCATAGCGACTTGATGGCTTCGGATATAATGCAGAAGCATGTCAGTTCAATCATACGAGTGTCATGACTGACATTTAACTCCCAATGCGCACGATTTCGGGATGCAGTGGATTCCACCTGCTTGGATTGAGTGGAGTGGCTTTAACCCTGCGCCTGACTTCAGTTACTTATGGCTTATGCTATGGACGTCATGATACCACTATAAATGCGTGAGGCCAACTTCAGATGGGCTACACGACATCCGATACCACGCACTCTCGTATCGCCTGTCGCGCACTGCGCACTGCGTATCGCCAAGCAAGACCACGATCGAGCGAGCCACCATCAACACGAAGCCTGTTTGTGGAACGTTGCGCGCGAATTACCATGAAGGGTAGCGTGTCGCGGTTATCCGGCACGTACTGCGATGAGACAGTTGTGCGGCGGTAGTGATCCTATAATTGTGGACCAAGCCATCCCTACTTGAGATCGCGCGCCAGACATCACACAAGGCAAATAGATCACCATCCACTCCTGCACCATCTACTGGCTGTCGCAGGTCGTGATGGACCTTTGAGCCGTGGAATGGGATCACGAGCCCATACCGTTGCGCAGCCACGCGCGGATGAAGTAGCTAGCGTCGTCATCCTCAGGCAGTATCGGAAAGTGCGGCACCAACCAACCACAAGCGTGTCTCAAAAGGGAAAATCGTCGGCCGTGATGGAGACCTACCAGCGCCCGGCGGCGCTCTGCCTTGCTGCTATCCGGGGCAATCTCGCTATGCTGGGTTTGTCTATATTCTCGGGTCCGTCCACTCTGGCATTATTTTACCACGGTACAAACGAAGACCTTGGGATAGTTCGTGTTTCTTTGCAAAGCTAGTCTCCACTACACGTCTACTCGTACCTCGTAGTTCCCTTATAGTTACGGAGGTATAGGTACTGGGAAGCTAGCCCTTCTAATTAACTGTGGCTCGAATGACAGCTCTCTTTAGTCTTTATCTTCTGTAGGAAGATACCTGAACACTTGTACTGATATGCTTTATGATATTGTTTTGCGAAATCTACAGCAAAGCCAGACGCTCAGGAAGAGACAGTACGTTTTGGCAGATTACAAGCATTGCTTCCCTAAAATACAAGATACCTTGTAAGATCATGCATCATGCATATATTACGGCTGCAGCCCGCCCATTCAGCCGCATGAAAGCTGTTGCAGGGGATGCAAGTCTACGAGAGCTGCGAGATGCACCCAGGTTGTACCGCTTCTAGCCTGGCAACGAGCTCCTTCCAGATACATTTTTGCAACCGTTGGCCTTCGTCATTAGTGAGCCACTCAGGCACCCAGTACTCTTTGATCTTACAACCTGACAGCAGCTTCCCGTGACCTTCCTCACCAACCACCAACCCGTGCAAGATGGTGCGACTTCCCACCTCCGCAGTTCGCGCCATCATGCCCCGGACCGCCTCGTGCATGATCTTGGTGAAAGTTCTCACGTCCCGGCCTAAACCAGTTGAGCAGAGACCAGGGGCAACCATGGTCACCACAACACCTGTGCGCTCCACAGGGCACGAGGCCGCAAACTGGCGTACAGCGCACTCTTCTACGAGCTTAGTGAGTGCGTACCTAATTTAACCATAAGTTAGTCGCATTTTTTCCATCATCCGCCTGGACTCTCACATAGTGTGTGGGAAGAAAGTGTTTCTCTCACCTAGAGTCCATATTGGCTCGTTTTTGGTCGTTAAGTCCCTCAAAGATGCCTCCTTCGCGGCTTTTGTCCATCTCGGCCTTGGCGGTGTAACCGAGAACACTAACGATAAAGACGAGAGTGGGTTTGATCCCAAACTTGCGTGCCGACTCGCTTAACTTGGGCATCATGAGAGCCCCAAGAAACAAGGTGTTAATAACATTGACGAACATACTAGTCTCCATGCCCTCGCAAGTTGACCATTCGTCGATCATGAGTCCAGCGTTGCAAACGAAGCCATCTATCCTGTCGAGCTCTTCAAATATTTTCTTGACAAAGCTCTGAGTAGACGCGTAGGTTGCCATATCGAGGTGCCGGACCTGTGACATGTGTGAGTCTGAGTCATTTTCGGTAGCAACTGTTCTTGGACGTCCACAGCGCACGTACCTGTACAACTCCCTTGCGACCCGTCGATTTCTCAATATTATTTTGGGCGCTTTCTCCCGCCATGAGGTTCCGAACGGCCAGGACAACGCACGAGGCCGAGCATTCGACAAGATTCCGCGCAGTCTCCAAGCCCAAGCCAGAGTTACCGCCTGTGATGATGTAGGTCTTGCCGGAGCAGGTCGACTCAGCTACAAGTATAGGGAGATTCCTGTACTGCTCGGCGGTCAGTCGGAGCATCACCATCTTGCCTGTGATGCGACGAATCCGCCAAGGTTTGTTGCTAGAGTATGGTGAAAGAATGGACTCGAGATGAGATGAGATGGAGATGAGGGGGTGATGTGCGATTGAGTAGATTGATGCGCGGCGAGTGTTAGTTGAGAGAAACAAACTCCAATTTCTGAAGGAACGGCAATCCTCTTTTATATCTTAGGCGGCAACATTTGTTTGTATGTGACGAACCAACTTGAAGTTCGGCGCCATCCTCGATTCTCAGCCTGCCAGGGGTCCTTGTTAATGGACGAATTAAAAAGCTGATCGGCTCGGTCCGCTTGTCCTGTCTCGCCCGCCTCGACCAATCTGATATTGGTTTCTCCTCTTGGACTAGCGGATTGACATGGTGTACGGCAGGTTAGCCCTTGTCGGGTACGTACGTAGTAAGGGACGCAACCTTGGCAACCCCCAAATTGCACTGCACAGGATAAGTGACGAAACGTCTTAGCGGGGTGTGCACAGCACATTTCTCCGTGAACTCCGTGCCTCAGCACAAATGCCTTAGAATTTTGGCGTTACAGAAGGGAGAGGCCACGAACAGCAGAGCGCATATGCGCTATAAGATGTGCTGTGAAAGGCGCCGCAAAATACGCAATGAAATGAACTACGGTACTTTGTTATTGGGCTTAGAGTACTCCGTATGTTGCTGTACTAGCTGCTCGCCGAAGAGTGGCATATTGGGAATAGGAGACGGCGTACTACGTATGCGCTGCGACGCGACTCGCTTCCGTTGCTCTCGGGATTAAGACGAGTAGAATCCGTATATACCGGAACTAGTAGAAACAACGAGATGTCAAGAATCAGCCGAACCAGTTTCTGAATTTGCTTCACCAAGGCCTTGTAAGCATTTCCCTCTGGGTGAAATAAATCTAATCTATCAATCCATCCATCCAACCATAATTGCGCGAGGCTATATTTAAGGCGCTTCGGTTACGCTAGAATCTTGGTGCAGCCTCCGTTCCAACCCTGCCTGCATTTGCTGGACCGGTGCCGTAGAGGTAAGGCTGTTTTGAGTCTTATTGACGAGAGACAGGGCGCCGATACCCGTGAACTTGACGAGTCCCAAAGGAACGGGTTGGTGCTTGGTACGTTCGATGCAGGGCAGCCGTTTCCAACTTATCTGTTCAATTGCGTGTGTGACATGCTTGCGGACATAATTTAGTGGGCTAGGTGATTTCTAGGAGCCACGTGTTAAATTTACGGATACATACGCCACAGATGAGGCTATGCGACCCCCTCTTCTCGCATGCTCTCCCTGGCCAGTTGAGGTGAGTACGGTCGTATCATCATCTGCGCACTCGCTATGCTGTCGGTCCCTCCGACATTCGGATCCTGTACTCCATACGTTCTCGGTAGACGACGTCCACAAGAGTAACCCAACACTACCAGCATGGCTCTGCAGTTCATCGACCAGAGTGCAGGGATAAGCACGTGTGAACGGCGCATGATTCGTTCCCATGTCATGAGAGGCAAGAATGCGGGCAAGCCACGCCGTTCGACGAGAAAACAGACAAGCATTGTCCACATCAAACGCATTCTGCATCCACCCGTTATACCAGGATCAGGGTGCTCGATGCCAAGACGGCTGCTCTGGAACGATATGTGTCTAACGTCGTTCCCTCAAGAACTCGATTCTGAATCTACCAGGCTCATGCACCGATGTACAGTGTTCTCAACCCATCATCTATTTTGTCGTCTCTAATATACCTCTCTCAGGGTTCTTTGACATTAGTGATGAGCTGTTTCCGCCCCAATTCTGCTCCAAATTCGATATTGTGCAGTCGATTTGGGTGAATTGTGTCCTGGCAGATGAAGCATGTGAGTAAGGTCACCGCCCTATTCATTCAGCAACAAGAATAATCCCTGCCCTCCAGACTTCCACTCCACATTAGCCATATCAGCGTCCTACGTTAACTTCCTCGAGCGGAAGCCTAGAGTATCATCAAAGACACTATTTCATATCTCCAAGGCGTATGCGTTAGTTAATCTCAAGCTATCGGGCCCCGAATCTGTTTCAGACAGCGCCATAGCTGCCGTAGTTACCCTCGCCATCTACCAGCAGATACACCATCAGCACTCTACTGGTTTGATACACCTCAACGGGCTCAATCGAATGATTCAGCTACGGGGAGGAATTGCCGGACTGATGGAAGAGAACCGGGCATTGGCGCTAAAATCATTGAGGTACGTGTTTGTGCTTGCGTCCGCGGCCGGTTTCTTGTTTTCTTTACTCTTTCGAAGCGGGAAATCTGACGAATATTAGGCTTGATGTCGAATTAGCAATGCAAAATTGGTCGCCTACCCTGTTTCGCAGCGATGCAGTACCCGTGAACGCCGTCTCATGCGATTTTCGCATCACCAAAGAGCAGTTTTCATTCACTGCCGGTAGGCTTCCACCTATCATGCTCGATATCATCAGCTTCACCAGCCTCCTAAACGATAGGGTGGGGGAGGGGCGAACGAAACTCGACCCGCTGAATTACATGGAAATGCTACTGTCGCTTCTCTATCGCCTTACGGAGGTCGCTCTCCTGAGGCAACCACTCCGCATTTCGGGTGGGCTCTATGGCGACTTGATACATCTGGCAATGCTGGCGTTCATGACCAGCTTGCTACCAGAGTACGGCCGCGATATCTCCAGTTGCCCTATTCTTTCTGCTCGTCTGAAAAGCGCCATTCAGGACCTCCACATCACGCCGGCAAGTACTCTGGACAGCGGTTGTCCACTTCTCTTATGGACTCTTTTTATTAGCGGCATAACAGTTTTGAAACTTCAGGACCATCGGTGGTTATCATTCTTAATTCTAGAGGCTTGTGAGCGGCTAAACCTAAATAATTGGTCAGCAATCCACCGTCAGCTATGTGGCCTTCCTTGGATATACACATTCCACAACGCTCCGGGCCGGCGCCTATGGGAGGATTCCCAGCGAATTCGCTGAGAATTTCATGAGAGTATCCTCACTGAATGTCTGCGATACCCCCTAGCCGTTGTATAAGTAGTATAAATACTCGTCACTTGAAATTGTGGCCAGGGCGCTGACGCAGATTCATACGATAACCCGCAGCCGAGCTTTTCAGGCGGCGGCATATCGCCCTTTGTGGCATAGCTCGGGTGGTACATACTACTTGAGGCCTCAAGGGAGATCTCAGGCTTGTTGAACAGAAGCCGCTGGACTCAACGCTTGGTAGGAAACTTCGAGCAAGTGTCGTTGTTCGGGATCCAACGATGCTGCCTCGCGGATGGATTTCTTAAAGAAACGGTTGTCAAAGCTGGTAATTTTATCGACATAGTTGTCAAAATATTCCGTCTTCTCCGTCTTGCGTTGATGTTCGTGGGAGGAAAGGGCACCTTGGGACTCGCTCAGCATTGACTGACCCACTTCTAAGATGCGCCGGTATTCTTCCACTGATTGAGCTCCAGGGAATATGCATTCCATGCCGACCACGGGGCAATGGCGTTAAGCGATATATCCTCCGGGAGGACGCCATCTGTCCCGAATGTAGATGTTTGAGTCATGTTCGAGTCGCCTCCTTGTTAAATGGGGATATCATAAGTTGAAAGAGCTGGGTGGACGTAGAAAAATGGGAGTTCGGGTTAATGAGGGCACAGAATAGATCACTAGTTTTGAATCTCCGAAACTGCTTATCGAGAATCACCGTATTCGGCTTCTCAAGCTCCCATGAGAGCATTCAAGACAATGATTCATAAATGGTCGCTTCTCATGTCGGTGTGCGAAGGTAAGATGCAGATTTGTTAGACCAATCATGGCAGCAGACCCGGCCAAGCCCAGAAATTGGTCCCGAGTTACGCTGCATGCCAGACTGTATGCGCGTTCAACACAACTCGGGTCTGTCAGAATTGACAGAAGGTGTGTGAAAACTTATCTTTGTGAGTCAAATTGGAACCTCACTCCATGTTCCTTGGTCTCATCCTCCACGTACTCGAGCATCGCATGCCAGTCGGGCAAAAGCAGTTCTCCGGATGCTGCTGTCCTCCGGCTATAACAACGGTAACTGGTTGTTACTGGTGTGTGGGATAGCAGATAGGGTACTAATATTTTATAACAAGTTGAGCCTAAACTTTGCGTATGGCCTAATAGTTACTGTGGCTGACATGATGTCGGTTCTTCAATGGACCAGTGCCCCAAACTTGCGTAGAAGAAGCCTGACAGCAAGACCAGCTTCGACATTCTCACCAGCGTCCTCTGCTACGCACGAACCACGAGATGGACCGGCATAGTGCGCATCCGCAGTTCCCGGACTGTGATGCGCACAAAGATGCGGCGTACCATCCGTTCAGGGGCATCATCAGAGCGTAGATATGGCCCCTGGGTAGCATGCCGCGTCTGTAGCAATGGGCCTTGAGATTGGCCGTGAGATCGGTAGGTGATTGATCTTATAAGGAGGAAGCGGTGGTCTTGTCGATCAATCACTCTGACTTATCCACAGCAAGGATCTGTCAGCCGCCTGCAACTGACAAGGCGCATCACTAATTCAGTATTTGTCGCTGGAAGAATTATGTTGTGTTCGAATTGAAACGGGGTAGTTATATTCGCATTCACAATCCACGCCTGTCTTTGTCGTGTCTTCAGTCGTAAATGATAGTACTGGCTCGTCACAAAGAACGCTTCAATCCGATTTAACCAGACGAAGTAAGAGTTTTTCCCTCCTCGAAAATAAGAGCTTGATGCCTGAGCTACTCTGCCAATCAACTATTCATGGCAGTACGCACGATTCACACTTGTTCATACTAGCAAGTGCTTCTTCCCAACCGTAACAAGGACCGAATGAAGATACTGAGATGACTGGCCCAGCGCAAATCATTTTATTTCGTCTGCCGCTCTCTCTGTAAAGGGGCCCAGACGCACCCGGGGGCTTCCACGCCGCGGCTCGTCCTCTTCGTCTATCACGCGGGCCGATGCTGGAGTAAAGTGGCGGGTGCGTTTTCTGCCTTTGTCGATAGAGTCCCCGGAAGAGCTGCACAGGGACGTGTCATTTGTCGACAAGTTGCTGACGCCAGAACTGAGGTCGCCGCCCAGAGAGGCAACTTGCTTCGCTGGCTCAGGGCTGTCCACGTGTGACGACGTTGTTGAAACGGGCAGGCTGGCGCCAGCTGGCAACATCATTTGCTGAGAAACACGGCGCATTTCCTGATGGTCTTGCAGAGACGTAAAAGCAATACCTATCGTGGTATGATGTGGCCCCGCAAGCTGCTCAACGCGATTCTCCTTTCGAGACTTAATCTCGTTTGCCGGCTCGTGGACCAAATGCAAGGGCATCGGCTGGTTGAGCAGCGAGTCTGTCAGGGAGCTTGCAAGGTCAGATGTCATCGACGAAGTATGAGCGAGGCCGCAAAATATGGCGCCTGGCGGCAGTCAGCAGAGAGCTCCGAAAGAGAACATTTCATGATTCTCTAGCTTGTACCATCCTGTTCATATGCACCACATGAGCTGGTCGTTGGCGTGTTCGTTGGGGCTTTCAAGGAGGCGGGGAGGCCGTCGTCACCCTGTCGAACGCCAGTGCCATAGATCGACTGCTCTCCAATCTCCACGTAGTCTGGCATGCTGATGTCTGTGCTAGTTCTCCGTGCGAGTCGGCGATGAACATTGGCCTCGCTTTCATCATGTTTCATATCGAGAGTGCCAGTACCAATTTCGCTCAGCCAGTCAAAATAGGCACTTGTGTCTCCAAATGAGTCAGAGGCAGCGTTGCTGATAGCCGAGCTTCTCCGTACTGGCTGAGTGGCTCGTCGCTTTGCGGTGGTCTCCAAGGCATGACCCAAGGTGCTTTGTGAGAGGCTGGACGAGTAGCTCTGCAACACAGTTGCCCGTCGACGAGGAGAATGTGCGTGCGAATCGGGCTCATTAGAGGGATACCATGGTATCGACATCGACGAGACGAAATGTGGCCGTTGCCACATGGCAGCGTTTGGCCACGCAATTGATGAGTTTTCTAAGACATCTGGATTCCGCAACATCAGCCACAAGGAGGGCACATTTGCCAGTGGTGAGGTGCAAGGTACCTAACGGAGCATGTTGAAATGAAAACGTGACAATATTCCTGACTCGTTCAATGGGCATGGTGAGCGAGTCTCGTGGGAAACCCTCGCTCAATACCACCTTTATTCGGCCGACATCGTCAGCCGGATTCCAATAGTTCTGCTGGAGCAGTTCTCGGCGAAACATGGGAAACTTGAGGAACTCAATGCTGCCGTTCTTCGACATTTCTATTGAATCATGGTCAGTGCAAGAAAGTACCACAGGCAGGAGATGTTCAGACAAACCAAAGGTGTGCGCAATGACATGAGGCCAAATCGTCTTCCTGTCCAGCTCCGAGGAGCTGCCATACCATTAGCAAGGACGGTCAGCAATGCTGCGCCAAGAGCCATGGAGGACATCATACGCGACCAGTCTACCGTCTATGAACAGCCTCGCCTCAAACTTGATCGTGTCGGGGAACTTGCTGTAGGACCTGGCAAACTGACTGACCATCGCCTCGGACCAGGAATGAATGGACACTTGGAAGGGCGCGCCGGGCGGTAGGCCAGGGATAAAACAGCACACCGTCGGCAAGCCAACCGAGCCGTGGCTATGCGAGAATTCTGAACATCGTCAGTGACCTTAAAGGCAGGTTGTGGCTACGGAGGAAAGGTGGCCGTGTAACTGGCAATACCTGCGTCGTGGACGATCTTGCAAGTCGTCTTAAACTCTTTGATGGGGACCTTGCTGCCTCTTGGGAAGAGCAGAATGTCCCAGTCCTCGAATCGCATCTTGAGGCAGCGCGGATGGATATTCTGTAAGGAACAGTCGGAGAGTCGCAAAGGTCGAAGACAGTGGCACTCGACACCAAGCCCGAGAATGGATGATCCGAGGGGACGATCCGCCAGCGGTGCGGGAATCTGGTGGGAATGACGGGTACGTATCGACAACTGTGAACAAACTGTTGCGTCCAGACACACCATGTGCCACCGTCCAAGGACGTATAAGATTGAGTCACGGGACGCGCTCCGTGCTTCGTGCTCGCATCGGCCCAGGAAGCGACAAGCGCGGAATTCGAAGCCCGACTACTATTCCAAGCCAACTTACAATCTTGTCGGCGGCAAACCCTTGGTACGCCAGGAAGGTGTTAACGTCGAGGACGCAGGAGTAAGCGAGATGTGTTCTTTTCTAGAAGGGGTGGGAGTGATGTTAAAGGAGGCGGCTGGGTCGTCATCGGCTCCTCAGAACCTGGAGTGCAGGGAGTGATGGGCCCGGTCTCGGTTCCTACCATTGTAGCGAGAGGTTGGCCAGCCAAAGGCGGCGACCGTAAGCGAATATGGCAGTAAAAGCAGGTCCCAAGCACTCGGTCTTCTCAAACCAGTACGGGTGCTCCTAGCCAAATCTTTCGAGAACGAGGGAAGTCTTGTCAGGATGCGGGAATGCCTTCGGTTGAGACGAGCCAACGACGTCAGCGGCAAAGCATGACTGGGCAGTAGCAGTGAAACAAAGAAAATTCGGCATTGGTACAGCAGCTACTTGGTGAGCCATCCGACATGCACATCTCCCTGTGATCGCCCCAAGCTCCTCGGCTGGTTCCACAAGACATCCTGCATTGCGCGCCTAGCTTTATGTACAAATCAACTCCAATCCGGCTCATGGGTCTTCGTCGCCAGCCATCCGTGCCTGCGCAATGTTAGCAACGTGCATATGTCCGTGATGCTGGCGAAATTGCGCCATCGACCTACCCTTACGGCTCCGGGGCCGCCCAGCTCTCGCTCCAGTCCGCCCTCGTATTCCTTCGGGTATGACTGCTTGTCGGGGTAATTGAGGTACACCACCCCAGAGACACCGAAGAAGACTGCGAGGAAGGTACCGACCATGACCAGGCCGGGGCCGGTCGTCGTCCAGGTGTACTCCCACGGCGAGAAGATGCCCATCATGTCGTTATCCTCATGGATGGGCTCGCCAAAGTTTCGTCGCTCCTGGGGGTCCCACCAATTCGCATGCGGGTCGCGGAACTGTCGCTTGATTCGAGGAGGGTTGATGTAGCCGCCGTTCTGCGCGCAATCTGTCAGTCTCCCAAGGGCTGCCTTCCATCATCCCCGCCGCCTGAACTGACCATGCCTGGGTCCTCGGCCTCGCTCAGATTCGGGGCCTCGGGGAACTTGTCATCCAGCGTCTTCTTCGACGTGTAAGCATCCGGCAGAAAGCCTCGTCGCTGCGTCGTCGGTACTCGTCGGGCAGCCGCAAGGCTGGTGCGCAGGGCAGACGCCCGCGCAATTCGCTGGGGAAGCATCTGTCGACAGCTGTCAGTTGGCGTGCACACGCAGGTCAAGGAGCACCAGCCCGCCGCTCGTCGGCTGCAACTCACGCTGGGCGAATCGGCAGGTTCGTGGGCGCCCAATTGCTCGGTGACAGTGCGGTTCAGTTGGGTTTGAGGTGCTTCTTGACGAAGGCTTGTGGTGATTCGAGCTAAAAGTTGGTGCCTGAGGCTGCGACGCACCCACCCCGGCTAGCGCAGTCGCGCTTCACAACGAGCTCCCGCTGCCACATACCTGCCGCGCGGGCTGCAGCTACGTACAGCAACCTCCAACCCACCCTTGGCCAATTTCTCCCGATCCAAAAGTTTTGCTGACGACACGCTTTGGGCTCGCAGAAACCGTCGCCGGCCACGCCACAGGCCTCTGATCATGTGCAGGTCCCGTATGGATATTCGCTGAAGCACTCCGGTTCCATAGAGCCTAATTTCCGCCCTGCCAATGTTTGCCTCGTCGAGTCCACGCCCTCTGCGTCTCCCGGCTCCACCCTGCTACGATGCCCGAGGCCGCGTCGCCCGACAACGTCCTGGCCATCGCGGACCCTGTGGCCCCCGAACCCGCGCGCGACGAGCATCCAACGCGTCCAGACGATGCTGCTCCGACGGCGGCCGAGGCCAACGGTGACAGCCCTGAGCCTCCGGCAGCGCGGCAAGTCGATCTGGACGCGACGCCACAGACAAATGGACACGTGCCCGCCCAAGTCAACGGCGGTCACGGCGATGGCGACGACGTTGAGCGGCCAGCCAAGAGGCAGCGGACTCGAGGTGCAACTCCTCCGCCTGCCTCGCGCAAGTCTAAGCTCGAGTCGCCACCATGGAAGAAGATCGAGGCCGAGGGTCCCAGCTCCTTTACAGAGAATGGCCGCCGCAAATCCGGCCGAACAAACGCCCTACCGCTCGAGCTCCAGCCTCGAGGCAACAGAAGGGTGACAAGGCACTCCTTGAATGGACCCTCTGCCAGCCCACCCAAAAAGCACGAGTCGACGGTCAAGGCGCCGAAGCCCACCGCTACCAAGTCTCATTCTCCTCCGAAGAAGCCGACATCGACCCCGAAGGGCGCGTCGCGGAAGCCTGCCCCAGAGCCGAGAACCTCGACCCGTTCTGTTCGCCGTCGGACCCCCTCGCCGCCGCCTCAACCGACGCGCCACTCAACTCGACCTCGACGTACATCGCGCCTCGACGCTGCCGATTCGAAGGAGACGTCGACTCACGACGCCTCGTACACCCAACGCGATGGCGACAGCTGGTCGCCTCGGGTTAAGCTGCGCGTCGGCCGCTCGACCGTTATCCCGCTGGTGCATCCTGACCAGGTTCGAAAGCGGGCCAAGATTGGCATGACCTTTGAGGACTTTTGGGCCCGCGCAGGCGAGATTCCAGTCGAAGAGGGCGGCCTGCAAGCCTCGGAGGATGGCCCTCCATATACTGAGGAGGTTGCGCAAAGAGATGCCCAGTTGATACTGCGAATCGAGGATGAGGTAGAGCCCGGTGGGCTCTTATCCGAAGGACGATGCTCGCTCTTCGCCCCTGAAAAGGAGGAGGAGCCGCCGCGACAATGGGCACGACAAGACCACATGGTGAGAGCCATGGCTCACTTTCGCAAGCTCCTCTTGGTAGAGCAGCAAAGACATCGATCTACGGCCAAGAAGCTTGCCGAAGCTTGTCGCGATGAGTGGCTTCGGCGCCAGCCCAAGTCGGCAGAGGAAATCGAAGCCGAAGAGCGGGAAAAATGGATACTGCGCTATCGCCTTGTCGCCAGGGCGGTCTTCGGTACGTGGGAGAATGTCCGCGCGCAAGTCAACAGACAGCGTTTAGAAGCATGGGAAGCCGAGGAGCAAAGACGAGTCAAGGCTGCGCTAAATGAAGCCGTCAACCTATCTGAGCAGAAGCTGCAGGCTCGTCGTGCATTCGACTCGGAACTGCCCTCTGATGAAGACGGCTTCGACGACCTCAGCGATGATCTGAGCGTCGGCAGCGACGAGAACGACGACTCTGGGTTGAGTTCTGACGAAAGTGGTGACGAGACCGATGCAGACAGCGACGTCATGTCATCCTCCGACGATGACGAAGGAGACGACGCTAAAGATGCAGCAGACGAGGGCCTCACTCAAGAACAGCTCATAGCCAAGTACGCCAATCTCCCCGACCTGGAGCCGGCCAAGGATGAGGCTGCGGCGAATGATTCGGCTGCTGCGGAGACGGTCGCGGCCTCGATCAACGAGACGAGCGACGAGTCAGTTGACATGGACGATGACCTTGGGTCGAGTGACGTGGACAGCGATGAGGATGAGGACGACGGCGGCGAATCCGATCAGGACGATGCCGAGTCAGAGGGAGAAGCAGGCGGCCTTCTCGGGCTATTATTTGGTAAATCAGAGCTAAAGCAGATGAACGACGAAGCCTCCCAGGACACTCCCCCGACGCATGAAGATGCTGAGATGCTCGACGCCGTCTCAGCTGAGGTTACGGAAGAGCATACTGCAGAACCAAACGAGCGAGTTGACGATGACGATGACAAAGTATCGCTGATTCGCCATCCGGATTCGATTTGTGGAGATGCAACAGAGATGAGCAGCCATGGTATCGAAGTGGCTGAGGACCAAGCAGGATCGACCCCCGCTGAGGCTTTGCCTGCTGACATTGATGGGGTTGTGAAGGCAGGTCGGGGCAAGGGCGACAATGATCCTGAGTCCGAGACGCGGCCAGATGGGAGTCCTGACCAATCGCCGGCAGTACCGGACCAAGACGCTCCAATGGTTGATGCAGCCAGCGATGCAACGGCTCAAAATCGTGCCACAGACCCCTTGTCCGTATTTACGGAGAAGGCAACAAGCCCAGGGACGGAGATGGTAACAAATCCGCCCAGCCGAGAGCACAGCCAATCTCCGCCAACATCAGAGACCAAGCTCTCCGATGTGGATGTGCCGTCGACAAAGGACTTGGCGGGAACTAGGTCCCCTTCAGCGCGATCGCGGTCACAAGTGCAAACAACTCACGAGACCGACATCCCCTTCCTCCTACGGGGTACGCTGCGTGAGTATCAGCATGACGGCCTCGACTGGCTTGCCGGTCTCTACGCCAACAACACGAACGGCATCCTAGCAGACGAGATGGGTCTGGGCAAGACCATTCAGACAATTGCCTTACTCGCTCACTTGGCCACCTACCACGAAGTCTGGGGTCCCCACCTGGTTGTTGTGCCCACAAGTGTAATGCTGAACTGGGAGATGGAGTTCAAGAAGTGGTGTCCGGGCTTTAAAATTCTTGCTTACTACGGCTCGCAAGAGGAGCGAAAACGGAAAAGACAGGGCTGGAATAACGACGACGTTTGGAACGTCTGCATCACTTCCTATCAGCTTGTGCTCCAGGATCAGCAAGTCTTCAAGCGGCGACGGTGGCATTACTTGATTCTGGACGAAGCTCACAACATCAAAAACTTCAAGTCCCAGCGGTGGCAGACATTGTTGGGATTCAACACGCACTCCCGTCTCCTGCTCACTGGGACCCCGCTGCAGAACAACCTCACCGAGCTGTGGTCCTTGCTCTTCTTCCTCATGCCTGCAGAAAATGGCGTGGGTGGCTTCGCCGACCTCCAGGAATTCCACGACTGGTTTCACAAGCCCGAGTCTCAAATCTTGGAGAGTGGTAGAGACCAGATGGACGACGAAGCCAGAGCCATTATCTCGAAACTGCACAAGGTTCTCCGTCCGTATCTGCTGCGCCGCCTCAAGGCCGACGTGGAGAAGCAAATGCCGGCCAAGTACGAGCACGTCGAGTTCTGCCGGCTATCGAAGCGGCAACGCGAACTCTACGATGGTTTCCTGTCCCGGAGCGACACCAAGGCGACGCTGGCCTCGGGTAACTACTTGTCAATCATCAACTGTCTCATGCAACTCCGCAAAGTTTGCAACCACCCTGACTTGTTCGTTGACCGCCCAATCATGACCTCCTTCCGCATGCAAAAGTCGGTCGCGTCCGAATACGAAACCACGGAACGGGCGCTGCGGCATCGTCTACTAGCCGAAAAGCCCATGGGAGCAGTCAACCTCGCCTTCTTGAACCTAGTCCCGACCACGCACGAGCATCTTTCGACCATACAAGCCGAGCGCATCGCTCAGCTGAGCTCGCATCGAGCACTAATGGATCTCAGGGAAGCACAGAAAACAAGAGCCCAGGGGGCGTATACAAACCTTGACCCGTCGACAGTCGAATCGAACATTGCCTACCTCGAGAGCGCCTCTCGATGGGGAAGGTTCGAGGAGCTGCAGCATTGTGTATACCTCAATGCGCTACGCCGTCAGCAACGGCCGATATACGGCAGCAACCTTGTTGGTCTGGTGTCCATTGACGCCTTTAGGCGTCCTTGCCGTCCGCGGCCGAGAGTGCCTCGCAAGATAATGGCATGGTTTGAGGACGACTCAAACTTCATCCGTGCCCTGACGCCAACCCTTGATCAGCGTGCAGACAGCTTCAAGACAACAATCGAAAAGTTTTCCTGTGTGACGCCAGCAGTGGTTACGCGCGATCTGGAACCCTTCATGCTGGGCCGCAAGGGTATCGAGTCATTCGTTGAGGAAGAACTCAAGCTCTCAGCCCCTGTTCGATGGGCACCGTTCCTACCAAAGGAGCCCCCAGCTGACCCGTGGCACGAAGCCCGGATGCGGCTCAGTATTCAATTTCCCGATAAACGTCTCCTGCAATACGACTGCGGCAAGCTGCAGGTGCTGGACAAGCTTCTCCGCAGACTGCAAGCCGGTGGCCACCGGGCCCTCATTTTCACGCAAATGACAAAGGTTTTGGATATTCTGGAGCAGTTCCTCAACATCCACGGCCACAAGTATCTGCGCCTCGACGGAGCAACCAAGGTGGAGCAGCGGCAGATCCTGACGGATCGGTTCAACAACGATCCTCGAATCCTGTGCTTCATCTTATCCACTAGATCAGGCGGGCTAGGCATCAACCTTACCGGCGCCGACACGGTCATTTTTTACGACCAGGATTGGAACCCTGCCATGGACAAGCAGTGCCAGGATCGATGCCATCGAATTGGTCAAACGCGTGACGTGCACATCTATCGCCTCGTCAGCGAGCACACGATCGAGGCCAACATCCTGCGCAAGGCGTCCCAGAAACAGATGCTCGACGACGTCGTCATTCAGGAAGGGGAGTTCACCACGGACTACTTCAATCGCGTTTCGGTGAGAGACGTTCTCGAGGACAAGGCGGATCTCTCCAGTGAGGGCGTGTCTGCCGCAGACGCAGCGCTGGACCGCGTGCTGGGTGGACCGGGAACGAACAACGACCAGCGCACTGTCGGCAGAGTGCTTGAGCAGGCCGAGGACCGAGAGGATGTGGCTGCTGCGCACGTCGCTGAGCGAGAAATAGAGGCAGACGACGCCGACTTCACAGAGAAACCGTCACATCCGGCCTCGGGCGCCTCGACGACTCGGCAGGGAACGCCGGCGGGCAAGTTGCTGCTCGACGACAGCGTGCTCGACGAAGCAGGGGAGACGGAGTATAATGCGTGGGGCGACAAGATTCGCAACATTGATCACTACATGCTCGGAATTATGACTGAGCAGCTCAAACACACGAAGCTGGAGTTACCAAAGGACAAGAAGAGGGGAAAGAAAAAGGGCAAGGACACGAGGAAACGCTGAACCTCACATGCGCATGTAGTGAGGGCGTCTTTCTCTTTCCTGGTCTCGGCGATTTGTCGCAAGACCATCACGTCATCTTGGGATAGGTGTATTATACTGGGTGTTTTCAAGCTTGTTCAGGTTGACCTTCAGACTCGAGTGGAGCTGACGTCTCATGGTAGGAGTTTTGGGAATCGTCAAGGTGCGGAAGCATGGTGGGACAAAATTAGAGGACGGAAGCCTGGGATCAGGATTGTGGGATTCGGCGCGGTTACTAAGGAAAGAGGAGGCGTCTCAATATACGCTGAGGGCTCGCGTACGCTGCGTTTCGGCTTGACCAGGCCCGACAAGCTGTTCTCGAGCTCTGGCTACCCTGTATCCGTACATATCGAGTACCTCATTTTGAGGCAGCCGTGTTTGTTTGAGTGCCAGCTTCTCCACTTGAAAATGGGCATGCTGTGATGTGCTTGTATATGAATTTTAGATTTGTGATACGTCTATTGTTCACCAGCCGTATGGAAATACTGGCTGGCTGGACATGGCATTGGTTCATCCGTTGTTGTAACGCTGCTGAAACCCACCCACCTTATCCTTGCGCTTTCGAGCGGACCGGACCAATTGCTTCCATTGAGAGACAATGAATGGGGTTGCTACAGAGAGGGAAGGTTTGCACAAGGCATTGCATGACGCTCGCCGCAGCGTGGACGGCACGGCCCGTGCATTGGCAGGTCTTCGCAACCTGAGGACATCGACTCACGTCATGAGCGAGAGGCCATGCCGTACCGAGGCAGTATGGCGATGATTGCGCCAGATTGATGGGCCTGCCCGCCAACGGCAAGCCAGGATTGTACCTCAGGCTAGGTACCGTACCTTAGTGAGTGAGTGTTACGGCAAGCTTCCCGGTATCCCAGATGTCACTCTGCGGCTCGGAATCGCGCCACCAGCGGTGACATCACCGCAGAATCGAGCAGCTCGGAGTACTTTGACGCTACAAGCGTACCTACCCACCTAAAGTTAATACATGGTAGGCACTTTTGCGCACCGCCATTGGGCCCAGCCCCAGCGCCGACCATCAGCCAGCCCCCTGTGCAGCCTCCCAACCGCAAAACCACGGGCGCGCATCGGGCCATCTCCCGTCATCTCCCCAGTCCAACCCTCGAGTCCAGTCGCTGTTGCAAGCACTACTCTCCGCGAGCTTCTTCGCGGTGCCATCCCCATCGACGGCCCTGCGTCGAACACGCCCGCGCGCGCCAGAACCCCGCCCAATTCGCGCCGGCCAAGAGCCCGTTCTCGAGTCGCCGCCCGCGAAAGACTTAGACGCTGAGGAACCCACGCCGTCGAGGCCGGCGCCTCCGCCGTGACCCTGGCTCCTTGGCCTTCGTCGACGCCGGCGCGATCGACTCCTCCGCCCTTTGCATCCCGCAACGCACGTCCTAGGCCGAGACGCGACCAGCCGGCGCGGGACGCGAGGAATGCAGCCGGCAAAGGGAAGGCTCGCCGATGCTCACGGACGCAAGGCAAAGGTGGGATTGACAGCATCGCGTCTCCTGGACTGCCACCAGGCGGCGACGTTAATACCAAGACGTGCTGACGAAGCCAATGTCTAGCTTGCGAGTTCGTATCAACAATTGTTGGAGTGCGTTCCAGTCCCCTATCCTCGGCCGACCCGTGACTTGACCCACGCTGACCGCCGTGCCTCTGCAGCGAATTCTCGTCCAACGACCTCGCGTCGGTCGGCAACTACACCCTCGGCCGGCTGATTGGAAAGGGATCCTTTGGCAAAGTATATCTGGCGACACATAAGCTCACCAATGGGTCCAAGGCAAGCAATCGAACCCACTGGCGTCGGGTGCATCGTCCTTCCGTACTGACCGCTGTCCGCAGGTCGTCCTCAAGTCGGCCCACAAAGACGATTCGAACCTCGCCCGCGAGATACACCATCACCGCCAGTTTGTCCACCCTCATATCGCGAGGCTGTACGAGGTCATTGTGACGGAGAGTCTCGTCTGGCTGGTGTTGGAGTACTGCTCTGGTACGTGCCCCCTGTTGCGTCCCGAGACAGCATGGCTGACTTTCCTCGCGCCTAGGCGATGAGCTATACAACTACCTCCTCGAACATGGTCCCCTTGCCGTCCACAAAGTCCAGAAGATCTTTGCCCAATTAGTCGGCGCCGTCGCCTACGTGCACATGCAGTCTTGCGTCCACCGCGACCTCAAGCTCGAAAACATCCTCCTTGACAAGCACGAAAATGTCAAGCTCGTCGACTTTGGCTTCACACGCGAGTACGAGGGCAGGACAAATCACTTGCAAACGTTTTGCGGGACAATATGCTACGCCGCGCCCGAGATGCTGCGTGGCGAAAAGTATGCTGGCGAAAAGATTGACGTCTGGAGCTTGGGTATCATCCTGTACGCCTTGCTCTGCGGAGAACTGCCGTACGACGACGACGACGACAATGTTACCCGAACAAAGATTCTGTCCCAGGAGCCGACCTACCCCGAGCACCTCCCGGCCGAAGCCGTTGCCTTGCTCAAGACAATGCTCTCGAAGCGTCCGTTTCCTCGTCCCTCTCTACAAGACATCCTCGCCCACCCGTTCCTTGCCGAGCACGCGTCAGCACAGCAAACAATCCTCAAGGTGCAAGCGCCGCCGCCCTTCTCCACGGCTTTGGAAAAGGACTGCCTGCACCGAATGCGCAGCGCGGGCGTGGACATTGACGCCGTCATCGAGAGCGTCCTGGCACAGAAGTGCGATGCGCTCTCTGGCTGGTGGACTCTGCTCCTGGAGAAGGAGTCGCGCAAAATGCTCAGGCGGGAGAAGAAGCGCAAGGAAAAGGAGCTGGAGAGAAGTCTCCGCCGTCTCTCCGCCGCATCGAGCCGGCTCGAGCGCATGGCGCCAACGCTCCAGGACGTGGACGAAGACGGCGGGCTGACGGGTCAATTTATCAAGCGAGGCGAATCCAACGGGTCAAGGAGTCGAGGCCGCAGTGAACGTAGGAGCGCGCAGTACTACGGCGACTTTACCTTTTCAGACCTGCCCCAGCTGCCGGAGGCGAACCGTGAGAGCGGCGGGTCCATGAACGACGATATACCCCCCACGCCCATTGACAAGGATTCCATACGCTCCATCTCGACGTCACGTCATCGTCGGCCGATTCCGCCGCCGAAAGAGGGAGTCATTCGAAGTGCGAGATCTCGCGGGTCGACTCTGCATTTGGTGACGACGTCCGACACCATTGTCAGGAACAACGCTGGCAGCTCTTCTGATGCGCAGAGCCCACAGGTGGTGAACGGCCAGAAGTCGAAAAAGAAGCCCAGCCAAGCAATCCTTGCGCACTGGAAAAATTGGACACACTGGTTCATGGAAAACACGACGAGACGGCGCCACCGGCACGAGAGGCGCACCAGCCGCAGCACGCCCAACCTGCACACCAAGGCACCCAGCGATCACAGCAGTAAGAACCCCAGTCCGCGGCCGCAGACGAGTAAGTACCCGACTACGGGCTCTCCTGGAATGCAGGCTACGGCGCCGCTGCCTAAGGGTGTAGTCGCCAACGGCCATGCCACCAAGGGACACGCTGCTGCGAATGGTAGCAGCGCTGCCAACAACGGCACTGCCTCGCGTTCGTCGTCTTTGTCGGCTTCGGCGCACATGCAGCGGCCGCGAATTGCCACGTCGCACTCGTACAAGAGACAGTCGCTGTCGCCCTCGCCCCTGACGCCGCGGACTAACATCCGCCATTCTTCTGCGGGCTTGCGAGGCAGAAAGTCGACGTCGTCGTCCGTGTCTTCGGTCCGTTCAATCCACCATCACCACCATTCTCACTCCAAGGCCTCATCAACGAGTTCTGCGGGGTCTGTTTCGACATGCAAGACGCCACTCGGGCGCGGTCATTCGCCGCACCACTCGGTCAAGGTGCTTCCTGCAACACCGACGGCAAATTCATTTCCATCCAACATTCGCCTCGTTCTCGGATCGCCTGCTCCGCCGCCGCTCCAGATATACAATGAGGGGATGCCCAGCAGCCAGCCGCATCCCCCTGGATCCCCGAACCCCTTCTCCTCTGGGGTATCCTTTGCGAAGCGGAAGAAGAACCTCTTCAAGGGACCGACTCTCAACTTCGGCGGGCTGGGATCCGGAGGCAGACATGGAGGCACCGGCTCTGGTGCCCATTCTCGCAGCGGCAGCGGCTCGGCCCTGGGCCGCCGCTCCGGGGAGATTACAATTCAGGAAGAAGACGAGAGCATGATGGCCGAGGAGCCTGAAGAAGAGTTTGAAGAAGTCGAGGCGTTCAATCCTATCGTCCGAGGGCCTGGAGAGATCATTGAGGAGCAAATTATCGAGGATGAGGAGCCGGAGCCGGAGCCGGAGCCGGAGCCGGGGCCGGAGACCGCTGGGAGCGGGATCAGCAAGACTTCTGCAGCGCTTGCCGAGGACGCCGCTCAAGCGTCGCCGCCGGAGACGCATGCTACTCAATTGACAGCTTGATGACACGAAGACGAGACGACCCATGGCATTTCCCATTCAAACATGCACGCGCAGGGGGCCAGACACCTACCTGACCTCATTGGCAGAACAGAACAAATAGTTAACGGAGCTTGTCAGAGTACCGCGTTGTTTTCGAAATGGCTTTATATTGCTGTTCTGTAAGGCATTTGGGCACGCGCTTGTTGCGAGGGACGAGAGAGCTGTACAGAGATATATATACCCGGATGTAGCTACGAATACCATGACGGTTTACTGTTGACAATGTTACGCGCCTGCCTGGTCCTCTGTGCACAAGCGTATCTGGGCACCGTGTTCAAGACGGACTTATTGTTTGTATCTCAGCTCCCCTGCCTTGGTATCGATGCCTCTATGTTTCCATGCCATGTATCCAGTCCGGCGCCGAACCTTTCCATACTCCGATTCAAAACCAGTAGCCACCTCGCCTCTTTTAATTTCCCTAGTACTACATCGGACAAGCCCTTCATGTCACGACAACCACCTACTTGGAGCGTTGCTGCTTGCGCATCCTCGAGATGAGCTCATGGCGCTCCTCGCGCAAAGTGACCCAGATCCAGAACCAGCTGATCATTTCGAGGAACATGAATGTGAAGAAGACACGATTCTTGAGGGCGTCGCCGCCCCAGCCGGAGGCGGTATAGGACGAGGAGGAGAAGCTGGCCGAGACCGTGCGAGGGAGGGAACCGTAGAGGATGGACGAGGGACCGAGAAAGTAAGAATAGAAGACGACGACCATGGAGAAGAACGACCGGAGCGGCGCTGTGAAAGGCCACATCAGTAATTGAACCACGTCTTGTGGAGTAGGAGGGAAGACGGACCTTGGGTGCCCCAGTAGTAGAGCGAGCCGAGCTCCTCGGGCATGGACAGCGACACCAGGTCGCTGAGGCCGAACATGGCGAGAACCACGGCGAGAAAAGCCAGGGCGGGACTCTGCGTGTCAAAGCCGCGAGAGACGGGCTGCGCCAACGGTAATTTGTCAGCGGGTGCTAGGGAAGAAGGAAGGGGTTTACTGGCGCACGTACAATCCCCATGCTCTCGCCCATGACATACACAAGCACCTGGTCGCTAATGGTACGCGGGCTGGTGAGGAAGAAGAAGGCGAGGGTGATGTGGAAGAGCGAGATGGAGACAATGATGGTCTTGGCGGCAATTAGAGGCATGGCGGGCAAGCTGTCGATGCGCAAGTGGCGCAAGCAAGTGGTAGTGTCGTATTCAGGCGTCGAAGTGTACGACCGAGGACGAAAGGGGAATATATCCGTCGTGGTGCTCGGGTCGCAAGGGAGGTTGCGCTTGGCTCCGAGGGTGAAGCGCAGTAGCACGCAGTCGCGCAATGAACGGCAACGAAGGAGAGAGGGCGCTCATGCACGACGTAGCAAGAGTTTGCGTCGACTCTGAGACGCTATACCGACGAGCGGGATCGGCTTCGTCTTGAGCGACGGTGCGGCGATGGCTAGGCTGGGCCGAGTGTTGAAGAAGGGAGCATCAGTAAGAGGTAGGTAAGGTATTGGGAAGCCACACGTACGGCGAACCGTGGCGTCACCCGTACCTGGCCGGAGCTTATCGAAGCTATTTGCTCGCTTATCGGGGTGGTGGGCAGTTGGGCTGGTAGGGGTTGTGGGGGTCCATCCCCTGTGGCTGGTGGGGATGAGGTTGGTTGCAGTAAGTAGGAGTGGCGTACTGAGCCGCTCTGAACTTGCGGCTTGCCTTCATCTCGAGTGCTCATGAGCTTTGCCCTTCTCCCAGACCTTCATTATAATTTGTGCTAAAGAGCCGTGCCCGACCCTTATCTTCCCTTTGACGGGCTTCACTCAGGGACCCAGCAGCCAGACATCCTGCCATGACGGCTCACGAGGAACCCGCGCTGGACAAGGCCAAGCACATCAAGTACTGGCAGCGCTGTCACAGCACATATCTCCCAGCCGCATACACAGCAAACGACTCCACGCGGCTTACATTCGCCTCCTTCATCGTCTCGGCTCTGGACCTGCTCTCCGTGCCGCTCTCCACCCAGGAACGATGCTCCCTCCGAGCCTGGGTTCTGCGGCTGCAGCACCCGGACGGCGGATTCTGCGGCAGCCCGACACACGCCCTGGACGGGCAGGACGCGGCCAAGGGGTCCGCGAACCTCGCCGCAACCTTCTTCGCGCTGCTGCTTCTGGCTGCGGCGGCGCAGACGGAGGCCGAGGCCCGGGCTGCCTTTGCTGGTGTGCGCCGGGGGAAGCTGCTGAGGTGGCTGAAGAAGCTGCAACGAGAGGATGGCAGCTTCGGACAGGTACTGTGGGCGGGCGAGGCTGTGGGCGGCCGGGACATGCGACACAGCTACCTTGCGAGTTGCATTCGGTGGATGTTGCGAGGCGAGGCCCAACCGGAGGATGAAGCCTGGGAGGACGATGTCGACGTTGAGAAGCTGATAGCGCACATACGGCAAGGACAGGTTAGTTCATAGGTGCTTCGTTAACCTGCGGCGCATCACTAGCTGACCAATTTGCAGACGTACGATGGTGGCCTCGCCGAGGCCGCAGAGCATGAATCCCATGGTTCGTATCCCGTGGGCTGAGCCCGTCCTTGAGCTAACAATATCCCTCTGCAGCCGGCTATGCGTACTGTGGAATTGCCGCACTCTACATGCTGGACCGCCCACTGTCATCATCCTCTTCCCTGAAGGGAACCGCCATCCAGCGAGGCGTAGCTGATCGTCAGGGGTTGATCGACTTTCTCGTCCAACGGCAGTTCACGTACCTCGCACAAGAAGAGGAGCAGGACGAGGACGAGTCGGAAACCTATGTTGAGTCCAAGCTGGGCGCGCTGAGCCTATCAGAAGGCTGTGAGCACGTTGGCTACAACGGGCGGTGGAATAAAAAGGCAGATACGTGTTACACCTGGTGGGTGGCAGGCACACTTGCGGTATGGCACCGAGCTCCTGAGAGAGAACTGACGACATCTACGTGAAAACTGACCGCTGAGCCAACGCAGATGCTCGACAGCCAATTCATGGTCAACACCCCCCCTTCTCGGAGATACATTCTCGACGTCACTCAGCACCGCATTGGGGGTTTCTCTAAGAACGTGGGAGGGCCGCCCGACCTCTACCACTCGTATTTAGGACTGGCAGCGCTGGCACTCATGGGCGAGCCGGAGTTGAAGGCGTTCGATGTCGGCCTTTGCTGTAGCGCGGAGACGACGCGCAAGGTCGAGCTGGCAAGAGATGGGCTGCTGGGAGCTGAGCGTAGGACGCGTGACATTGATGGCGATGGATTCTGGGAGGCTATTTCGGCGCATTCGTGATTAGTATACCCGAAATAAGTAAAATCCAACTCCAGAGAGACCGTGAGATGTCTGGCTTTTAAATTCCTGTACATCCATACGTTTGAAGCCCAGTTCATACAGTACGATTACGTGCCGTGGGCACAGTGGTAGCTGGTGCATCGACTGCCGAGATTCATCCGGCCTGGATGACTTCATGCCGCCGTCGCTGTTTGCTACCCTCTCCCCGAAGCAAGCAACACCATGGCGTCGGAAAAGCCGCAAGAGTCGGAAGCGGACCCGTGGGACAAGTCCACGAAGCAGAAATTTGAGACGTAAGCCGCTCGCGCCCTGGGCTTCCCCAGCACAATCCCGCACCATTCCAGGAGCAACACTGACCGTGGCCTGGGGCATCGCAGCAAGTCGAAGAGCGAGTTCTACGACCCGTGCCAAGAGGCGGCGCAACGAAGCTACAAGTGCTTGTTCCGGAACGGCGGCGACAAGACCATGTGCGGCGAATACTTTCAGTACGTGAGATGCGCCGTGGCGACCGGAAGCGCAGGGAGAGAGACTGACTGGTCGCAGGGCGTATCGCGACTGCAAGCAGGCTTGGGTACGTTCAACACCTGCCGAGCCCGGGTTTCCTGTCCCTTTGGATAACATGTCAATGCTGACGTTGAGGTAGACTGAGCGCCGGAGGAAGGAGAAGGGCACACTCTGGTGATGTGACGACCGAAGCTAGACGATACAGTTATTTTCGACGCAAAGCTGAAACAGACGCATCACGACCGAGGCAGCAGACGAATTTTCCAAAGAGGACCCCTGTATAACAGTGTAGGAATGACGGAGCATAGCGATGTTGTTGACAGCTCGACGCATGCAACGCCCTGCCATGGGCTTGCGAGTGCCTATAGCGGCGCAAGTCGAGAAAGAGCCCACTCCCTGTAATATTAGTACAACCATACGTTCAATGGAATACTTCCAATACTTCAAGCCCCAAATGGCTGGAGATTTACAGGTCACAACTTGTGCATATCGAAGTTGCGGGCTCACCTGGTGCCACCAGGACAGTGCGGCTGCGCAGAGCAACACGGTCCCCTCCCGCTCACCCGCTGCCCCTCCAAAAGTTTCGCGGTGAGAGACTTCAAACAACACACAGCAACAGCAACAGCTCTCGGGCCATGAGTCGCCAACGCCCTCGGTTAAGAAACGGGGTCGACCTGCAGCTACAGTCTGCCTTTCACGATGGCAATTGGCCCGTCGCTGTACGCCTGGCCGAGAAGCGGGCGCGGACATTCAACGACCAGTACTTTGAGGTCGGTCACTGACACTCACTGCCTAAGCCACCGCGGGATATCCACACCGCATAGCCTGTTCTCCCAGCTGACCGCGCTTCTCGCCTCGCTAGATTGTCAAGATATGTGCTGAGAGCCAGCTCGACGACCCCAGTGTCAAGTTTGCCGCGGTGGCTGCTGTAGGACAGTACGTCAAGGACGGAACGGTTGTCAAAGACGTCGATGGCATCGACCTGCTCGAGTGGGCGACGCTGGGCCTGGTTGATGAAGACTTCTTCGCCCAGGCACTCGGTCCGCTGCGTGTGAGGGCCGTTAAGGCGTCACCCAAGGACAGAACCGCTTCCACGCGCAGTCTGGAATCTTGCTTGCTGCACTGGGACCTGGTGAGCGCTCAGCAGGTACGCAGCCCCGTGCTTAACCGGTCTTGCCCACGGGCGGTTTCTAATGTGCGGCAGATTGCCGCGACGCTTGACCGGTCTTTCCCCAACGAGAGAGCGTTCTTGTTCTGGAACATTGTGATCACCCACATGCTGGCAGTATGACCGCTCTACTTCTGGCCACCGAGCCGCATCTGCTGACGATTAACAGACGAGCCCCCAGTCGCCTCCCGAAAAGCGGAAGCTATATGGAACCCTCGCTCAGAAGCAGATTGAGCGTGCGGCCCAGCTCACGGAACAGGTAGCGTGCCGAGCTCTCGCTTTTTTGTGACTCCGTGTTGACACTCTCTGCCAGGCGAGGACAACAGCAGCGGAAGATGAACCGCCAAAGCCTCCGGCTCGAAGCGTCCAGACAGAGGAGGAGATTCTTTTGCTCTACGACGTAGTCGAGGCTCATGGAACTGCGTCTGATGTCGAGAAATTGCTCGCCAGCCCGGTATTTAGCCCTGTGTCGCAGTTCCGCCTTGGCCGCAAAGAGCTGTTCTTGCGAGTCGCGGCAAAGCACAAGCGCCAGGGCAACTGGGAAAGCCTCTTTGCTCTCTGTAATGACTGCCTCTCTGACGCCGACGAGGACGATGAGCCAACGCTGCTAGCCGCAGACTGGCTGGTCTGGCGGCATTTCATCGATGCGGCGTCACACTTGAAGGCGGTCAATCCAGAGTACGTCACTGCAGGAGTCGTGCCATGAACACAACTAACAGAGCGCTTTAGTATTGAAAACATTGTGCAGGAACTGCTGCTTAGTGTCGCCAAATCCAAGAACCTGCGGCCAATCTACAAAAGAAATGTTTTGCTGGCGCGGCTGTCGGCTGCCTTCGCTCTCGGCACAGGCGACAAAGACGATTTGCTGGATGGACAGCCTTCATCGCTACGCATTAGGGAGCTGATCAACTACGTTCAAGACCAGAAGAGCAGCTTGGCCTGTTTTGACGACATCAAGGGCTTTGTTGAGAGGCTTGATGCTTCGGCCATCAAGTACTTTGCCTATGAGCACGTTCCTCGGCTGGCTGATACCTCCTCAGAAGATGCAGTAACTGTCAGAATACGCCTGCTCTCACTTAAATTGCAGTATTTTGCCCTCACATGCCCCTTGAGCGCTGTGCCGGTGTCCGATGAGAAGGCGAGATCGAAATGCGCCGTCTGCGACGGCGAGTTCGACACTGCTCTGTGCGCACCGTGTTTGTCCAGGATTGGTCGGAACGGTCTCGCTCAGTACACATCGACCGGCAAAGACCTCGCTGGAAATGCAGCCGTCGAGAATGAGGTTGTGCCAGAGCTGGCCATGGTTGTTGCATTTTGCAATCTGAGGCTAGCTTTCAACCATGAGCGACGTGGGTATACTCCTTCGAGTCCACCATCAGCTCAACACCTTCTCCGCGCGCTCTTTATCCTTGAGCATCAGTGGCATCTCACGCCAAAACACAGTCAGATGTCGTTAATGCTGGTTCAGCTGCATCTCTTTCTGGGCTCCGCGCACAGATGTCGCGAGATTTGGGACACGCTTGGCGTTAAGCGCACCATTGTCGATTCTCTTGCCCCTGTCTTCTACGACCGACTGTCCACCGTTTCTCCGTCGGCCCTCTCGCCGTCGGACAACTGGGGATGGCAGCTTCACGAGACGCTCAAGTCGCATTACGACGTCTCCTTGAAACTGCGCATGCCCAGACGATTAATCGATGCTTTCGAGGCCGGCAGTTACGGCAGTATACTAGGAATGCCCAAGTACATTGAAAACCTTCGCGAAAGCTGCACGAGGGCGATGAGTCTGGTCGAGGAAGCCAGGACAGAGCGCCTGCTCGGACAGCCATACGGTGAACTGCTGAACGATGCTCGGTTTGGTATGGAACCGTTCTACTCTGGCTGTCTTGTGATTTGCTGACAACTCTCAGCTGAGGTTGATGACGAGTGCCGTCTCAAGAATGCCGTTGACTATGGGTCGTTTCCGTCTTGGGACTGTAGTGCTGCTCCCCCCATGCACGCAAGACTGGTCCTTGGTCCTGGGCCGTCGGTACGCATCCAATACACCTAGTGACCGAGCGCAACCTAACTTGTCCACAGAACCAACGATGCCATCTCTCACTCTTGTCGGAAGCTTTCCATGAGGTGCTAGACTGGAAGCCTCCCACAACGTACAAATCCTCGGCGTCGGTGAGCGCAACAGACCAGACTTTTGTTCTTGAGATGATGGCCCAGCTGGGGCATTCCCTTTTCAAGTTTCAGCGCGACGCGGGCTCAGCCTGCACACCCGCAGAGATGCTATACTTTGAAACCGTCAGTTTGCTCTGTACACTGATCACTCTCTGCACGGGAATCTCTCGTACGAGCCCGCTACCAGACGCGCTGGGCCAAATGACGGAGTCACTGCGCGTGAGTCTAGACGGCTTGCGTTCGCTGGTCTCAAGCCACCGAGGCGATGCAGTGGGGAAGGCAGTGACGACTCTACAATCGCTGCACAATGTCGCTCTGCTTCGCGACACGGCGGTCGCAGTGAAGCTGACGACGCAGTGGATCCTATCTTACAACGAACGAGAAAAGGAGCGCGACCGGTCGGGGAGCAGCAACCTGCACAAGGAGGTCCTGACGCAGATCAAGAGTCTCGAGTCTGCGGCTGATGAGGCCTGCAAGGAAGGCAAGGGCGTTGTGAAGGAATTGAAAGGCGGCATAGTGCCGGGCCGGGACTTTGTGGGCGCTCTCAAAAGATGGGCGTTTGAGGGCGGGGCGGACGACGAGCTCGCGGCTGTGATTGAAGACGGGACTGTGTCGGAGCTCGTAGAGAGCTGGAGGCGCAACATCAAAGGCTGGCAGCTGGTGAAATGGGATTAGACAGCCAGTTTAGACGGGAAATGCACCTGGGATCTGCGCCTATGGTGATGGTTGTTCATTGAAATGTTGATCCTTGCTCGAGCATTTGCTTACAAAGGTCTCGGTAGATGCGGTGGCGTCGTTGCAGACTGCCAATCTGGTAACGCATCTGTCGTGCAACTCAACACACGGTAATCTGTAGCTTGGCCCGGGCATATTTCTTGAAGCAGCCAACACGAGAGAAAGATCTCGATCGTGGCTCATGCCTCCTGTTATGTTCCCCCAGGATTTACATAACATGTCCTGGCTTGCAAAGCAACCGTTCCATCTTCGGAGTTGTACCCATCCTCATGTAGCCAGCGTTTCAAGAACTGCCAGCGCGACATCGCCGAGTTTTTCAAGAATGGACACTTCCCAGCTACCAGTCGCGAGATTCAACTCAAGGCCTCCCGCTACGCACCCTGCGCCCAACCCAGGCGCTTATTACCAACGTCAAAGACAACAAATGAGGCCTTGAGCGCGATGTCTCCAAAGAGCGATGGGCCGCCGTTGTTGCTCTGGATACCGCCGAAACAGGTGGTCGTGTCGTCATCGTAGACCCTGCCATAGCTCATGTAGCTCCCAGGCACGGTGATGGTCTGGTCCTCGACGCCGAAGACGAAGTCGGGTGGCGTGATAGCGCAGGGAAAGACGTAGATATTGACGGTTGGGTCTAAGGTGGCTCCGTCGACGTTGCTCCAATAATCATCAACGACGTCGCCGGGCAGTAGTAGCAGGCTCGTTCCCGTGTCGGCAATGGCGTGAATGACGAGATTATTTAAGCTGCCGCCGCCGACGCCGTAGCCAGTTGCAGTCCAGCTCCAGAAGCCTCTGTTATCCGAGATGGCGGTATACGTGATGTCACCGGTATACTGCGTCTTGTCAATGTATCCGAAGTTGTACGAGCCGTCTAAACCCCGTCCGCGTCAGCATGCTCGTCCTCTAGCGAAACAGGAGTCGGCTCGTCAGAGGTTTGGGGGGCACATACTGGCACCCTTCCTTAAGTGCGAGGTGAATAGGGGCGCGTCCAAGCTCGACTGGATGTTACTGAACCAGGTTTTCTGCCTTGTGGGCTTGATGGTGTTGAGTTTGTCGAAGGCAAGGCCGAGAACACCTGATGTCTTCCGCGGGCCGTTTGTGAAACCCGGCGAGACATTCTGAGCGGACTGAACGGCCTGGTCTTTCACGCTCAAGTTACCAATCTTGACAACATCGGCGTACACGTCACCTCTGCAATTGGAATGGTCCTTGTATTTGATTGACCAGGAGTGGTGGGGGAGCCTCCTGGCAGTTATGCTCCGGGAGATATCCCAGACCGTCTGGCCCTTGACCTGGCTGCGTGGGGTCTCGGAGCTGAACACCCACAGGTCGCTGGAGCCCGTGTCGAAGTCGAGGTATAACGTCTGAGGGGGCGTGCCGATGTCGACCTGAGCAAGGTACTCACGGTCGGCGGCATCAGGCTGGGGAAAGGCGGTTACGGTCCCTGTATCGCGCTTCTGCTGGCGAGTGGCATTCTTCATAAAGACGCTGAGCCCGTGAGGCACGGGCGTGCCGAACTTGAGGTAGGCTCTAGCCAGAGCCATGGGACCGTTGGGCTTGAAATTGTCGTTCAGCTTGGCCGGGACGGTGAAGGTCTTGCTCTCCTGGGTGCTTGGTACAGCAACGCCGTGGCCGCCGCCGGCCATCAGCAGGACGAGAAGGAGAGCGTTCAATGCCTGCATATTGTGGATTGATTCAAGCCGATGTTATGCCAGAGAGTAGAGAAAGGCGTGATTCCTCTTCAGGCGGCCCGCAGGGGTCGTTGGAAGACGAACACGGTCAACCTTCATTTCTTCCATGAAGGACACGACAGGACGCTTTATACTGGAAAAGGGAGCATGAACTACGGAGTAGCGTTTGAGATTATCTGGGTCAGGGAGGTGTGTCTCAGACTCAGCTCGACCTGATTGCATTCCACCGCCATCGGGGTCAAGATCATGCACAAACACCGCTGTATTGCCTCATTATAAATGCTTTGAAGTCGATGCGGAACTGTCTCATCTCCAAGTGTGGCGTCCGAACAAAAAAGGCAAATAGTGAAGTGGCAGGCCTTATACGGAGTACTCATGCGAAAGATCTTCACGAAGAGCAATATATCGCCGAAGAGACTGCCGGCATGTGGGCTTGACTTGTGAGGAATTCAAGGTTCATTGCCCCGTGCCGTCAATTCGGCAGCCGTTCAAATCCGCACGTTGCCGTCATCCAGTGCATGCTCCGCGTGTCCTTCAAACGTCTTCCATTAGGGCAGATTAAGGCTGAGTAGCGTAGCTCGCAGGACTGATGCTATTACATGGTGTTGGAGTGGTTCACCGTTTACTGTAACCTCAAGTGGACGGGCCGACAGCGTCGCAACGGCCTCACAGTGTCATATTTCACCGATCGGGCTCAACATCTTCTCAGAGCAGACACCGATATACAATTTGGTTGCCTCAGCACGCAATGACGGCATAAAACTGGTCGGGGACGAGATGCCCGATCGAGATCTGGCGCTAATAAGGTGAGTCGTATTTGAGCCCCCCACGTCCTGTGGATCATCCAACCCCATGGGGAAACATGCATTACGGGTAAGACCAGATGTTTTGGACGCTACACTCCAGCTGCTTCGTCGAGAGCATCGACTCCTCAAAATAACCATTTCACTGGTCCAATGACACTTCAGCTACGCACATGAACTTATGCCCTAAATCTTGCGGCCTTCGGACGTCCATGAAGACACGTGGACGTGGATTGTGAAGCAATCGCAACGAGTCCAATAGCCAGTGCTGCAGATTCCTACGGCATTCAAGGGGCAGCGGCCCAGACACCGTCGCATTCCAGAGCTACATATCACTGGACTTGCTCTGTACGCCGAGGACATGAACAGCATGTTAAAAATGGCGCCAAATCGGGCAGGCCAGGCCTTTCGCGCGTTGAGCGAAAATTGAGCAGGGAGCATTCGGGTCGGGTGACTCGGATCGTAAGACATAGAAGGCTCTGGTTCTGGAAGCGTTGGCGCGGGAAGCGACTACGTGAGGCATCGACTCCGCGGGCAACGATTTTCGCGAATCAGCAACCGAGGGAGCCCTGGCTCACCATGCCGCGCGGCTGCATCTCGCACACCCAAGATGGCGATGCTACCTCGGCCGTTGATCATGTCTTTTTACTTTGCAGAATCCCTAGTAAAGAAGGACTCGGCAGCTATGAAAGGCATAATCAGTCTACAAAGTCCACAATCATAAGCAGGCCAATTACCCAAGAGCCGTGATCGGTATTCCTCCCCAGCGATCGAGCATGCTTCTCTTCCCCGCAGGCTTGTGACCCAACTCCCCATCTCAATCTGATCGCGACTGGAGGCGGGTTAGGCCCGATGTGGGCATTGGGATGAGAGCCATCCAATGTGGGGTTTCCCAGCTGTGGATGACTAGTTGGGAGGCTTGGAGAAAGATGGGCTCACCCACGACCTCTACAGCGCGGACGCCGGTATCGCGACTCTCCAAACCAGCTGACTAACGCCGAAGTTTCACGTTCAGAGGGCGCAATCGGCGGCCATTGCTTGGCGCCTGGGGTCGGGGATCCACGCCTTATGATTCACGGCTGTCCAAGTTGCAAAGAGGGGTTCCTTCAACTTGCAAACACGATGCTTTCGTTCTTCTGGATCGGGCAGCTGCTCTCGACATATCCACGCTGAGATGGCTTCTTTCGTCGTCCCGCGGATTGATGGCCTTTCAATGCCGTTTGCATTGCCGCCTGCCATTTCCATCGTGTTTGCCTGTCTGCTGTTGGGTTTTATCGCTAAAGCGGTTCGTAAAGTGTAGTAAAGACTAGGGGGTCTGGTCGCTGACACGCTTTGGCTACACAGTTGACGTTTTCGACAAATGAACCAAATGAGAGGACTCGACGAAAGCAAGCTGACAAGATGAAGTCGGCGGCCGATCAGATAGCCATAGAACCGCTGAAGGACTTTGACTGGGCGTCGATAGAGCCTAGTCAGCTCCGACCCTTCAGGCCGGTCTATCACATCACAATGGGTAGGATTCTTCCAGTCTCCGACATGGGGCTGTGGCGTTTCCAGGCCTTGATCCCGAGGTCAGGATGAGATGGCTGACCACCTGGCAGGCGTAAGGGCAGATACACCATCGGACCTTATCACCATTGATAGAGATTACCTTGGCCGCGTCAACCTCAGACGGAACCTTATCCAGCAGCACGGTCATCGGGTCCACGGGTGTCTGCCCGACGGAATCGAAGCCGTACGGGAGCTGTACTCCTTCCTCATGGCAGACTTTCTGCCCATTCGTTTTCCAGCCCTCTTCAAGCTGTCCGGCGACGGAATGCGGTCCAACAACACGGCCACGGGCAGGACATACCCAACGACTCCGCCAGAGGATCCGGCAGCTGCGCTGCGAGTCCTTGGAGAGACGGTTGAAGAGGACATGTTCTTGCTACATGAGACGCCAGACGGACACACATCAGTGGCATTTTTATGCTGCTTTCCCTCCGGATTCGACCCGTCGTCCAAACTGGGGAAGCCTCTGAAGGATATCCATGCCCCGGTGCCATCCTATGAAAAGATTGGTGCGAGCATGGAACGGTTCTTCAGTAGAATGGAAGTCGGAAAGAGTGTGAAGCGCACGAATGTGAGTACAAGCCCACTATTGCGTGACGCCATGGCAAGGTCGTAGCTGTGCTGACACATGTGACGGTACAGTGGGCAATCCAGGCACATGACAAGCTGTTCAACTGCAACAGCCATGAGACAGATGACGGCGTGAGCGAAGAAGGGATTGTGGACATAGACCAGGTACGTGCGCTCTCACCCGATGTTAACGACGACTAGAAAGCTCATGGTTGGCATCTAGACGTTCCTCAGGGTCGAGTTGCAGACTCTCACCCGGCTGCGGCGGACGCGGGCGCTGCTCTTCTCGTTCAAGACATACATGTACCCGATACGCCAAATCAGGGCAGAGGGTCTGGGCTTGGAGCTTGCGGATGCAATCGAAGGCTTGAAGTCAGGTAACGCACCCGGAATGTGGGCGTACAAGGGCGGCGTGCGGTGGGCGGGCCATGTTTGCGGGTTCTTGCGATCATAGTTAATAAAAGTAAGCCTTTCCGACAGTAGTCATACCAGGCAATCCATTTTTAATCATAGTAGATCAACTATATCCGCTTCTCCGACGAATTTCGGTAGATGATACTCCACTTACGTAGTACTCGACTCGAGCTGCGAGGAGCTGCTAGGAGATGGAGTGGAGCAAGATTTAGCCATTGCTCTGGACCTACTCGTACGAGAACCAAGGCATAACAGCGACAGCTGCTTGTTAATCCCTTGTCTCGCTTATTTAAACTCGCGATGCAGAAGAGAAGGGTACTCCGGCAGTTGTCATCCTTGTGATACTAAATCTCTCGTGTAGGTCATACGAGAAGAGGTTACATCTCGTATTCGCCCTCACTCGATTGTCTCTATTACCGACCGATATTCTCGGTTCGCGAAGAATTCGTCACGGAGGACAGCATCAGTATGTCTTGGGCAAACGTTTCGTCGGGTTGGTAGCAAGATACCACATGTAATAGAGCCATGATTCGTCAGGGTCAGATGGCCTTCTGGAACGGCCCGTCCCGGGCACGATAGCCGATTCACCTAGTAGTCGTTCCTATGATAGGTTCCTCGACGTGTACGATGATACGACATTTGCAGAGTTCATACTGCCAAGCTTTCTTCACAGGGGGCATTTTATACGCCATTAGCACTACCTAACGAAGGGCAGAGTCTCTGCATTATTATACTCGTATATCTATATTTTGTGCGTGCCAATGATAATTGGCAGGGGGAACTCTGCATCACACCACAAGTAGAAGAAAGCCCGTAGAACACGAAGCCCCCAATTAGCATGTGGTTTTCTGATCATTATTCACCGCGGCCTCTTAGGAATTGCTCAAGTATTAAATGAACGCGCTTGGACCCTCGAGATCAGCTTTCTGTCCCCATTAACAACCAAACTTCTGCTTCATTCACAGACGTACAGTACAACAGATTTCCACCATGAAAGCTTCAACCACCACCATTGCTGCCATTGGGCTTTGCATGCCTTCCACGACACTAGCACAACAAGGTTTCGAGCCAGGATACTGCATTGCCATGTGCAAGGCTGGGTGCGAGAGTACTCCCGACAAACGCATTTGTGGGTGGAACAATACTGATGTGACGGCCTTCGAAAACTTCGCAAATGCTTCTGCGCAATACGAGGCAGCCGGTGACACGCTCAAACCAGCTTCGGAGATAGTCAACAAAGCAAAGAGCGAGACAGGGTATGACGAGAAGCTGGCGGCTTTTGAGGCGGCTGGAAGAAATAAAGAAAAAATGCTGGAGGTGTTGAATGACGGTGAAATGGCCAAGCCCGAGTTTTTGGCTACCATGGAGCGGTCTTGCACCAAAGACTGCACCCGCGGAAAGAAAAGCGACTGAATCAAATCAAACGGAGCTAGGAGGGATGGGTAGTGGAGAGAGACTGGAGAGAGACGCCCATCAGCAAGTGGAGGGCTAGTCTGGCGGTTAGCTACAGAGACTATGTGAAGATGCGCGTCGCACAGTCCATCGCACGACGACTCGTGTTTTGGTTCTGCAACGCAGTACAAAATAGCAGCCTCCTGTCGTTTACATATACAAAGTTCAAGTGCTGGTCTGGCCACCCTCTTTGCGCCGCAACATAAACATGCACACACTCCACCTCTTAGCTGCGGCTGCCTTGGACAGCTCTGCGCAACTAGCGAATGTAAACGGGCAGGAGGCGTGAGTTGCGAACACGTAGCATGCTAGTAAATGGCCGATCATGGTCCGTTGCAAACATGGAGAAATGCTGCTTGTCGAGGGCGCGCCCGCCACAAGAACCTTGGCGTGGGAATGCCCTCTCGCTGTTCTCGTCGTTTGTCAACCAGCATGGCTGTCTTGCAAGGTGCGAGGTGCGAAGAAGGGGGGGGGGGGACGAGGGGACCACGTGACGGCGAGGCTGAAGGGGATGCGAGGCATGCATGGGAGCCCCCCCAAGCCCCCCAAGCCCCCGAACGCCCCAATTCGGCGCCGTGATTGGCCGCCCGCGGTCCCCCGGCTTTGGCAGTCAGCTGGCGGCTGTCTCCCGCGCCGGCTCCACTGCAGCCACAGCCTCACGGCCCAGCCCAGCCACAGATGCCACCAGCCGCGGATGCACCCATCGCAACGTCTCCCGCGATCTCCGCCCGATCTCCAACTGCCTCGCACCTCGCACTTCGCACCTCGCGCCTCGCACCTCGCACCTCAGCTCCAAGCGCACACCGTTGTCGACGTCCAGCGCGCGCGAGACCCCGGCATAGCTCTGCCTGCCCTGCCGCGCTCTGTCCAGCTGCTGCCGTGCGCCGAGGCTACCCTGAGACTGCTGCGTCGGCGGGTGCCAGCTCATCGTCCGAGCCAGTCGTGTCCGCGGCGCTCGTGATCCCCCTCTCCGCCATCTGCTCCGTCGCCGCAACGCCGCAGCGCCGCGCAGGCACGCCGAGCTTGCCCTGCACAGCCCTTCCGGGACTGTCCCTGTGCGCTGCCGTGCTGGTGCTGCCCGCCACCCTCGGAGCCTGACGGACCAGACATCACCGCCTTCGGCCGCCGGCTATGCTGTGAGGCATTCGGCCCGCCACTGCCTCGGCCACCACCGCGTCGCTCGCGATTCGCCTCCCCTTCACCTTGGTTTCTGCCCCCGACACACTGCGACTCCGCTCCACGCCGCACCCGGCTGCATTTGGGCAACATGAGCAAGCCACGTGAGTGCCCTGGTGCCGTGCCCGCTCGTCAAGGGAGCCGCCCATGCTGACTGGCATCTGCCCGTCGCAGTCTCACCCGAAGAGCTCAAGCGCTACACCGACATCATCGACGACATCCTTGCCAATGCCGACCTCGAAACCATCTCCCGCAAGAAGGTCCGACAGGGCCTCGAGCTGTCCCTGGGCGGCCTTGACCTGACCGACCAAAAGGTGCGATGGTTTTACCGGCGGGTCATAATGCGCCTGCAGTGCCTCCCGACTGCTGATGGCGCTTGCGTTCCCTCTCCCCCCCAGCGCTAACCCGGCGGCAGGACGCTATCAAAAGGCTCATCGAAGCTCGCTTTGACGCCGTCTCCGGCGCCGAGGCCGAGACGAACAACGCCCCCCTTTCGTCCGTTGCCGAGCCGTTGCCGAACAAGCGAGCCGCGGCCAACGGCGTCTCCGACTCGGGCGAGACCGACCCGTCGGCCTCGCCTGAGCCCTCCAAGAAGAAGGCCAAGCGATCGTCGCCGCTCGAGGATGCAGACGCCCGCCTGGCCGCCCAGCTGCAGGCCCAGGAGAACAGCCTAGCGCGCGCTCGCACCACCCGCGGTGGCGGCGACCGGGCAAAGGTGACGAAGAAGAAGAAGGCCCCGCGGAAGAAGAGCGCCAAGAAGGTCGGCGAGGGCGACGACAGCGAGGTTGACGGCAGCGCAGACTCGGCTCCCCCCAAGAGGAAGGCGGGCGGTGGCTTCCAGAAACCGTTTTTGCTCAGCGAGACTCTCGGGGCGCTGTGTGGCGAGTCCACGGTGAGTGAATCCGACGTGCGCTCGGGACGCGTGGCGGCGACGATGCCGCTCTGCGTCTCGTATTTCTGCCCCGAGCTACGTGGGAGTGTTGCTGACAGAAGACCACCGCAGCTATCTCGCCCGCAAGTAGTCAAGAAGCTTTGGGAGCACATCAAGGCAAATGACCTGCAGGATCCCAAGGACAAACGACAGATTCGATGCGACGACAAGATGCAGGCCGTGTTCAAGCAGGCCAGGGTCGACATGTTCCGCATGAACAAGGAGATTGGCAACCATCTGTACCCCGTCGGTGAGGAGTAGCCGTCGCAGCAACCGCCGCCCGACCTACGAGCGATCTTTGGATCAAGCAGGCTCGTGACCGAAGGGACGTGACCTTGTAGAGCTTTTGAAAGAAGCACTATATGTTACCTTATTATGGCGCCTTGGGGAGTATCTAGGTATCTTTATTTGCGCTTCGTCATTTGGACGGCTGGATGGGTTGGTTGGAAGCATAGGGAGGGGCGAGCACAGGGCGAGGAGCTTGGAATTATACACTTTTTTTGGCACCCAAATATGAATGATTTGGCAACCGATATTGTGCACGCGATGACACAACCGTCGGCGCCGACGTGAAAGGGGGCGTGTGCTACCGAAGAGCTCATGACCGGGCCGCGTTTAGGTGGCTGTGTGTCTCGTCTACGACGTGGCCGAGTAGGTGGATTTACAAACACGATCGGACAAGCACCAGCCCGAAAGGCCAATATATGGTGCCCGGCCGTATTGAAGGCAGCAGCAAGGACCGCTGGCGTTGCACGGGTAATGCGGCTGGTGCGCAACCATGCTGGAGGCATCCCGCAAGTATGAGCCACATTGACGCGGTTTGCCTCGACCGAAGCCCTGGCCTGGATGGACCGGGGCTGAGTTCACATCCACGGCATGACTCTTTTGCACCCTGTAATTAGTATAACCTTACCTTGATTGGGCACCCTTGGCTGTGCGCCGCTGTGCGACGTGCTCGCTCGTCCTGCAGCCGCAGCGGCAGGCTGACTCATCGGACCCCTGTGCTCGGGCACTCCAGGCGCCTGCTTTGCCCCTCGCCGCGGGTGCCAGGCCGCTGAAAATGAGGGCTCCCCGGCCGCTGCTGAGGAGGTTGCGGCGGGCACCTTTACCCCTCCACCATCAACGGCATCCGACTAACCTTACATACAATATTCAGACCGCTGAAGAAAAAAAAAACCTGGAAACGGACGACTCCCGCCGAACAACACAACAACACCTGCCCTCAGCACACAAGCCAAACCCGCCAGCGAAGCATCCTGCATTGCTTGGGGACTAGAACGTCGACCGGCATTTCCTCACCCGCGACGTCCCGTCTCTGCAGGCAGCTTCCGACAGCTAGCTTGCTCACCACCCCGGCGTTTGTCGAAGTCGCAACGAGCGAGGTTGGCACGACTTCGGTCCTCACAACCACTTGACGACGCCCACCCGTGGCCATGGTGGCTCCCGAAGCAGGAGCCGCCCAGGCCGGTCGAGGCGACGGCTCGAGAGGGCGCCACCGAGGGCGCGGCAGGGGTGGCAACTCCAACAGCAACCGTCCACGAAGGGGCCGAGGAGGCGCCAGCGGAAACGCCGGCCACGACGGGAACGCGCAGCCCTTGAATCCCGCCGCCCAGGCTGTTGCCGCCGCTGCTGCGAGGGCTCATGACCTTCAGAAGTCTCTCGACCGAACCGCCGCTCAGCGGCCCGACGCGGCCGGCGATGACGCCGATGCGGCTGACGACGATGCCGACGTCTGCTTCATATGTGCAAACCCCGTCGCTCACCACTCCATCGCCCCCTGCAACCATACGACGTGCCACATCTGTGGGCTGCGGATGAGGGCTCTTTACAAGACGAAAGACTGCGCCCACTGCCGGGTACGTCCCTGCCTGGCGCCGAGCACGCACCTCGTCCCCGCTACGCTTCGCATGCTGACTTGCCGGTGACTGATTGCACAGACGCCTGCTCCCTTTGTCATCTTCACAGACGACGCCGACAAGCGATTCGAGGACTACTCCGACAAGGACATCACCACTACCGACAGCAACATCGGCATCAAATACACCAAGGAGGACATTGTCGGCGACACCGTGCTGCTCCTGCGGTACAACTGCCCCGATGGCTCGTGCGACTTTGCCGGCCTGGGCTGGCCGGACCTCCATCGTCACGTCAAGTCCGCCCACCGCAAGCGCATGTGCGACCTGTGCACCCGCAACAAGAAGGTCTTTACCCACGAGCACGAGCTCTTCTCCGACAAGGAGCTGGAGCGGCACATGCGCCACGGCGACGACAAGCCCGGCGCCGCCGACCAGACGGGCTTCAAGGGCCACCCGCTCTGCGGCTTCTGCGGCGAACGCTTCTACGACGACGACAAGCTGTACGAGCACTGCCGCATGAAGCACGAGCGATGCTTCCTCTGCGACAGGAGAGACTCGCGGAAGCCGCACTACTACATGGACTACAACGCCCTCGAGGAGCACTTCCGAAAAGACCACTACCTGTGCCCCAACGGCGAGTGCATGGAGAAGAAGTTTGTCGTTTTCGAGTCCGAACTGGATCTGCAGGCCCATCAGCTGAGCGAGCACGCCGGCAAGACGACCGGCAGGGATGCCAGGCTGGTGGACATCTCCTCGTTTGACATAAGGCAGTCGTACCAGCCCGAGAGGAGGGGCGGCGGCAGCGCCAGAGGCCAAAGGGACGGCGGTGACGGTCGGGGCAGGGGCCGGGCCCGGGGCGGCGCTGGTGGCGGCAGAGGCAGAGATCCCAACGGAGACGTCGTCCCGCCCACGTCGGCCCAGCCGCTGCGCCGTGACGAAATCGCCTTCCAGCGCCAGATGGCCATTCACTCGGCACAATCGGTGTCGAACCGGACCTTTGGCGGTCAGCTGACAGCGCCCGCACCGTCTTCGACTACGCAAGCATCGACTGCCCGGCAAGGCGGTTCGACACCCGCGTCTCGTGCCACGAACTCCCACGCCAACCAGGGCAGCGTGGTGGGCTCAATGGAGTCACTCACCGTCGACCCGTCCAGCTTATCCGCCGAAGAGCGCGCCCGCGCCGTCCGCCACAGCTCGGTCGTGGAGCGGGCCGCCAACCTCCTTGGCAACGACTCGAGCAAAGTCGCCGCCTTCCGGGACCACATCTCATCGTACCGGAGAGGCGGCTTTACCGCCCCGCAGCTCATCGACGCCTTCTTCACCCTCTTCGCCGACGTATCGTCCAACGCCCTGGGCACTCTGGTGCGAGAGGTCGCCGACCTGTTCGAGGACAAGGCCAAGGCCGACGGCCTGCGCAAGGCGTGGCAGGACTGGCGGGCCATCAACGAGGACTACCCCAGCCTCCCGGGCCTCAGCGGCATGCACGGGGCGACATCGAGCTCCAGCGGCTGGGGGGACGCCGCGGCGGCGAACCCTGCCGTCCCGACGGCGGCACCGTCTCAGAAACACTCCACACGCGTGCTCAGACTCAAGAACAGCACCCGGCTGGGAGGACCTGCACCTACGCCAACGGCGCGCTCAGGGCCCCCGGGGTGGTCCGCACCACCTGCGGTCCGGGCCCCTCCATCCTCCGCGTTCCCCTCCCTGCCGCAAGCCGCCGCCTCCTCCTCGTCCTCTGCATCCACCTCGCGACCGTCCTGGATCGGCTCCTCGGCGCAGCCATCGCAGCCCCGGACCGCCACGGGCGCGCGCCCTGCCACCGGCGGCGACGCCTTCCCTGCCCTGCCCGCGGCCCCCAAGCCCACGACGACGATCTTCGGCTACGGCACGGGCCGCGGCGTCCGCAGGGACTACGGCCACGCCGACTCGGGGTTCCAGTGGGGCGGCGGCGGCAGCGGCACCTCGACGCCGGCCGCCGAGGACGGGGACGCGGATGGGGCCCACGACGGCGCCGGCAAGGGCAAGAAGGGCGGTAAGAAGGGCAAGAAGGTGCTCGTCCAGTGGGGTTAGAGAAAGACCTGGATACAGATGCTGAGACGAACGTGCCCGGGTCCGGGTGTATGCTATTGATGTAGTCGTGCCGGCTCCCTGTTGCCGTTGGCCGTTGCTTGTGGGAATGCCCATGAGAGAGTACAAGGATGGATTGCTGCCTGTGGATGTGCACGTGGATGTGCGCACGTACTACGTTGTAATTACTTGAGGCCCTGCAAATACACAATACGCTTGTCGATTCGACTACATACTGTCACATCCGTGAATATCACCTCTACACGAGAAAATGCCCCTCGACCCTAACTGCGAGGGCGACCGCGTCCAAACATCTGGCTTGCCCCGTCATCGCGTCAAACGTCTTCAGAGGCCCGCGGGTTCGTAGTACTCCCGGAATCTGTCCGTCTCCTCCCATTGGACGTTGTACACGACGTTCCAGCACACGAGCAGCAGCATGGGGAATCGCACCGTCCAGAAGCCCAGGTAGCCCTCGGGCAGCGGGCCGACGGAGCGCTTCAGAGCCTCGGGCATGTCCTCGTAGTGGTTGCGCTTGTTTCGCAGCGCCCGCAGCAAGTCCAGCAGCCTGGACCCCGTGTACTTGCGCTGCTTCCCAAGCGAGTCGACAAAGTCCCGCGGCAGTACGCGCAGGAAGTCACCCTTGGTGACCTGGAGGGCGTGCCGCTCGAGCTCGGCGAGGGCCGCCGACGGGGGGTCTCTGGGTTCCTTTTCGAAGTGGTCCGAGACATCGCAGAGGAACCCGAGCCTCTTCTTGGCAGACCAAAAGAACGGATGAGACATGATTTCTCGCGCAGTGGGCCGCCTCTTCGGGTCCGCCTCGAGCATCGATGCAATAAGATCCTTGGCCTCGTAGGCGAAGTCGCCGAGGGAATCGAGCGGCCGAAGATTGTAGCTCCCCTTGCGGATATTGACCTCACGCATGTATCTGTCGCCGCAGTCAAATGGGTGCGAGCCGTTCGTCAAAACGTAGAAGAAGACGAGGCCCAGCGAAAAGATGTCGATGGCACGTGTCGCTCGTCGGCTGCTAGAAACTGTGCCATCTCCCATGAGCACCGAACCAGAGCCGCTATGCGTGCTGGCGTCGACCATGCCCGTTTCACGCGCGTCATCGTCAAGCAGCAACTCGGGTGCCCGCCAGCCTGATGTTCCGGCAGCTCTACCCGTCGTGGCACCAAAGGAAGACTGTCCACCCTCGAGCTTCTTGCACAGGCCGAAATCAGATACCAGCATTCGCGGTTTGCCGTCCTTGCCCATGTTGACAAGAATGTTGTGGGGCTTCAGATCACGATGGACGATTCGCAGTCCGTGGAGGTGGCTTATGCCATTGGTGATCTGGTACAGCACGGCAGGGAGATCAGTCCTCCCGGCGTTTGCCAGCTCTCGGAAGGCATGCGGCCGCTCCACGACATCCGCCAAGGACGCGGCGCAGCGCTCGAGGGCAATGTAGAGAAAGCCACCTTGTGTTTGCTGCGAGTAGTACCTAATGACTGTGTTTGTTGTTAGCAGGACGCGGAGCTGCGGGACTGAGAGTCACTAACCGTTGGGGTGGTCGTCGCTCTCTCTCAAAAGTCTCGTTTCCTGAGACGCAATGTCGTAGAATTGAATCAACATGCGCTTCACCGCAACTTCTCGCCCATCAAAGCTCCCGGCAAAGACCAGAGTGCCGTTGCTGCCTGTACCTAGCTGCACCTCGGTGTTGACTTCAATGTTGCCCATCCTGATGATGGATCCAGTAACCGCCTGCATGTCATCGGCCACCGTCATGACATCGGGCTCCAGGCTTGGCCTGTCGCCGAGCTTCTTGGCGTTGTTGACGGCCTCTTCTACGGTTGTTGGACCCTCGTCATCTCGTGATTGCGACGCATCACGAGCCCGCCCCTTACGGTGCTTCACACCGCCTCGTCGTCCGCGATGAGCCTTCTTCTTCTTCTCCGGCGCACTATCGGGTGGTGAAGGACCTGCCGAGTCATTTTGGGACGCATCATCTTGATTTGCCCCAGTAACTCCCTGTTCTGCTTGCCTGTTGGCCTCCGCAGATTTCAAGGCCTTGCCTTTCTCACCTTCGTCGCCTGGCGACGACTGGCTAGCAGCCCTCTCCTTTGCCTGCTCCTCGCTCCCTCCGTCTGTGAGACTAGTGGCTTGGGCTTTGTCTTTGATGTCAGTGTGTTGCTTGCCCTCCTTGGTAGCCGACGCCTCGGACGTCAGGGAGAGTAGAGCATCCCTAAGGCTGAGACCATTCGTGCGCCAGCGGTGATACGACCGCCGCAGGTTTTTCTCGTTGTAAATGAGGGCGGCGAAAAAGAGGAGAAAGAGGATGGGATTCTTGACGAAGTCCAAAACAGTATTGGCAGCGCTCTGCGGAAGCCCCCTGACCTTGGTGATGATTGTCGGTCCCTCCTCTCCGCCGTCCGGCAGCCCAGGCATAATAGACCCATTGTCTAAGCCCTCACTACCGTCTGTTCCCGGGAGAGTTGGCACTTGGCGACCATCTTTCCTGAACGTTTCCAGAGGGTGGGTGCCCACTAGGGCCTTCGAGATTGTATCGTCGTTCAAGCTATCCCACGCAGAGGCTATGTCCCACCAGCCAGGATAGGTAACCTGGGCTAGGGGCGCGTTGATGATGAGTGGGTACGCCCGACCCGATAGGGCGTACCAACTGCCACCCTCAGTCTGGTTGAGGAAGATGCTGCTGCTGCTCTCGTCCTGGGACGGCATTGCTGGTTGAGGGAGAACAATGAGCTCGGGCTTGCTTTCTGCGGCCGCGTCCCAGGGCCGGCAGACATCGAAGACACGGGCGACCGGGGCCGAGAATTTTTGACTGAAGAGCGGCGCCGCGCTGCCAGTGCGAGCCGTGTCGAAGCCATAAACTTTCCCATCGTGCTGGCTTGCAAAGTAGCGACTATCCAGAGAGACATGGTACTGCTGGAGAAGATCGTTATCGTAATTGTTGGGGCTCCACTCGGCGTATTTAAGGGTCGCAATGGGCCGACCGTCTCGCCGTTGGATGCCAACGGTGTACTCGGTCCTCCCAAGGGTGATGGTGCCCGTAGAGCTACATTCCCCGGCGCCGTTGTCGTAGAGGGCATTTGGTCGGAGGCAGCTCTCGGCTTCGTTGACGTGAGACCCGCTCGACCCAAACCACTTGACGACCCGGCCCGTGGCGGCGTCGAGCGTGACCATGGTTGTCTTCTTGTCGCCTGTATACACGACGGGCGGCTCCTCATCGGCGTAGGGGGCCAGCTCCTCGACCAAGCGCTTCATTGTGAATCCAGTGGCGCGGGGACGGGCATCTGGGGTAGGTATCCAGACATAGACGCCGCCATCTCGGTTTGGCTCGACTGCCCATATGTAGTGGTCAACGGGGCTGTAGTCGTCGTCTAGGATCGAGTTGTTGGCGCGGTGATGTATAGTCTCGACCATTGGTTGATCGACCTCAAGGTGCCAACGCTCTTTGCCCGTCTTACGGTCGCTGGCGTAGAGGTCTCCATCGACGGTCGCCAGAAGAACAAAGTCTTCTACTTCCCAGTCCTCCAGACTCCGCGCAGATTGCGGCGAGGTCAGCCCGGTAGCAGAGGTGCTGGTGGGCCGTTGACGTCGTGAAGGTGGTGCTCGTACGGACTGAGCCGGAGCCAAAGTTGCGATGGCGCTCGCATCGTCAGGGATGATTATGTGCTTTTTGTTGTTGGGGGCGTGCTTCTTGTTGATGTTATCGACCAGCGGGCGACGATGTTGCTGCCTGGCTGATTCAACCAGTCGCTCATATTGCCTCGAAGCTGGCGACGGCTTCTTGGCCTCGCCTGCATCCTGATTCGCTCTGTTGTCGTCATTTTCGTCGTCGTCGGCAGCAGCGGCGGCGTCTTTTCCATCCTGCAAGTAGGCGGGGACCCAATTTCGAGGCCCGTCATTGTCGGGGAGCTGCTGGCTGCTGTCGCTGCCAACTCCCGCTTGGGGGACGACGGAGGGTACGACGTGCTGTAGCGGCTGGCGCTGCTGCTGTGGCTGCTTTTGAGCGTCGGCAAGCTGGAGCCAAGGGAGAAGGAAGAAGGCGAAGGCGAGGAGGAGTTTCTGCTGTTGCGCGGACCCCCGTCCCTCGTTTGGAGGTCGTCGCAGCATTTCGTAGTGCAGTTCCGGGCGGACTACCGATCACATGGAGGCTCGGGATGTTGTGATGTGCCGCTTGGTTGATCAAGCTGGGCGCTCAAGCGAGCTGTGTGAAGCCATTCCAGGCCGATCAGCAGGGAGCTGCACGAGGGCGACTTGAGCTAGAACCGGCGGTGCGGGGAAGCCGGACTTGTCAGAGAAGCGAGAGACAGTAAAAATGAACGTTGGTGCGAATGCGATGCGAAATACTGATGCTGGGTCGGCAGGCGATGGAAGCCCTATTGTCTTTGTGGGAGAATAATGAGGTGGGAATGGAATACGGTGGTGCCGGCAGGGAGGCGGGACGAGGGTTGGACGCGGCCCAGGTCGTACGGAGCTGGAGGGCTGGGGCGGTGCACCCAACTCGTCACCCCTTCCCAAGGTTCCGTGCTCTTTCAGGCGCGCGCGCACTGTGCGGGCAGATGGTACGAGAACCGAGCAACGCTGAACAAAACCGTGCGGGAGGAGGACGTTGGCTCGATGGATGGTGCCATGGGCGTGTCCCTCCGCACTGTACCGTATTCCGTACCGAACCTGCTCATGTTACCACGGCCAAGGCCACCTTATACTCGTAGGTACCTTGAGCTTATTACTTGGCCTCGGCGTTGGCTGCGGCATTTCGTGGATGGACAATCGCACAGCTGCTACCAGTACAGCAGTCGTTCGTTCCCTTTCCGGGCATGCATCCAAGCAAGCCAGGCCATTCTACAGCACCTCGGTGTGTTGATGCGTTGGTGCGTTGGTGTGCCGATGTGTTGGTGTGCCATTCGCCTTTAGCTGTTGTGCCACGCAATCCAAGTCAATCATGAGCATCAATACCTCCCTCCTCATGCAACAAACATTCCACAAACTCGACTTAGCCTGAAACAGGCTTGGCGGCGACGTAATAGACGCCACGGTCCCTCGCAGACTTTGCCTGGCTTTGAAGGATTCTTGATCCGTTGACTGACGCGAGCACGAGTAGGCTTTGTGAATTCCTCGGTTCTGCACAGTGCATTACGCCTTTGTGCCCCAGTCTGGGCGGGACCATCCTGCTGATCGGAGGGCGACAACTGGCTCGCTTCATCCCGCCCGCCACAAGCTGTTTTGTGGCACGCAGGCAGGGGCACTGTGCCTGGCTTGGGAAACCAACGATGCATGTCGGCATATGGGGCTCGTATCCATTCCCTCCCATGCACGATAAGGTACCTGGATGCCTGGCACATTAGGGCGACAGGCCGTGCAGAGCGCGGACGTTGTGATAAGACGAACCCGAGGTCCGACCTTACTCGCAAGGTGATGCACGGAGTGGGGGATATTATGTGACTCGTACGGTATTCAACCCCGGGTTTCTCAACCCACAACCCACACCCAGACTCCACGTCCATCGATCGACCGCATATAGCTGGGAGCAGAGCCATCCCCTGGGAAGCATTCACAGAAGTGTCCGGGGAATCTTGAGCATTGTCATTATAGAGCCTGATATTGATCTCGACCGACTTTATTTTTACCAGTACAACCAATGCATGCACCTTCCTGTTAATGCGACGCTCGAGGCCGCTCAGTCTATGCCACCACTTCTTCGTTCTCCTCCAGCACATCCTCGACAATCTCCTCAATGACCCGATCCTCCGCGTCGGCGGAGCCCTGCATCTCCTTCGTCTTGGCCTCCAGAAGCGCAGTGTGGGGATGAGCAGGCAGGCCGAGCGCGGCGCGGTCCTCTGCCATGTCGCCCTCCACCTCCTCTCGCCAAGCCCACCACTCCTCCAGCATTCGCCGACGCGCCTCGACAACGGCAAGGTCTGCCGAAGCTCCGCGGTCCGCATCTTCTTGTTCAAACACCCGGCTATACTCGCGCAGGTTCTTGCGCACCTGCTTCTGCTCCTCCTTGGTCAGTAGGGTCGCGGGGCGCGGTCGCCACTGGAATTGCTTGAACTTGTCTACGGGCTCCTCTCGCAAGGCTTCGCCCTTGAAATCGTAGATGTGGTAGCCGTTTTCCATCTGTCCAACGTTAGTTATGCCATCTTATGCTTCCATGACCCGCGAAACTTACCGAGTGCTTCCACATGGATACCCACGTGGCCACGAATCGACCTGATGGGTCCCACTCCACGTCCGTCACGCCGTAATGGTCGGCCGTGTTCATCAGCTGAAGGTTGGCGGTGAGGTCCTTGTCGGACTCGGGCTTCTCGCCCTCAAAGTCAAGATCAAAGAAGTCCAGGTCCGCACTCTGTTGGTTGGCTATCGTCGCGCAAACCACAAATCGCCCCTTAGGCGACCAGTAGATAGCGTTGTTGTTCTTCTTGTCCAAGGTGCGAAGAAGCTTGAAGTTTCCTGCGATCGGTCCCTTTGTCTTCTCGGGGCAGAAAAAGGAGACAGCGGTCTTGGGAGGCACAGCAGTAGGGCCAACAGGCTCTGTGGTGGTGATGATAGCAAATCGGTCACCTTTGGGCTCCCATGCGAAGTTGATGACGGTGTCCTTAATCGTGTCTACGACCTCGACGGGGACGCCCTTCTCCTTGATGCGGAAAATCTCTAGCGTCGTTGCTTGAGACTTCTTGGACTTGGAGTGACGATCGACCTTGACGCAGAGATACGTCGCTTCCGACTGCCAATGGAGCTTGACGTCGCTGACGCTGAAGAGGTTGAGTGTTCGCACGATCTCCTTCGATGGGATGCTCATCAGGCCGACCTTGGCCGGGTTGCTGCCAATCTCGGGGGTCCAGAAGCAGATGAGCTGCTCGTAGCTCTTGACGCCGTCTCGCTTGGGTGTCGCCGGCGCCCAGTCAAAGTCCATGACGCCGTCAATCTTGATGCTGGTCTTGTCGACGAGATTCATTCTCGGGAGCTCGTAGACGGAAATGGAGGAGCCTTGCGTCAGGCGCGCGACGTACTTGTCATCAGCAGACCACTTGAAAGCGGGCCACTGCAGCTTGGGCATCGGCTTGCCCTCCTCTGCCTTAGGGAGGTCCAAGTTGGCGAAGGATCGAAGGGGCGCGCCCGTTGCGATATCCCAGATGACGTAGTTCTTGCCGTCGTCGTCAATCGACAAGGCTGGGTGGCCCGAATCGGGAATGGAGATTGGCCTGTTAGACCAAGTGACCAGGTAGTTCTCGTTGGGGGAGAAGGCGACGAGGTTGACGAAGGGATGCGCGAACCGGGCTTGTCTGGTCCAAGACTGCCCTGCCCACAGCTGCACACCCTGGGCGTGAATGGACGTCAGGTACGTGCCGAGCGGCGACCATTGAAGGAACGTTTCTGTCCAGTGCTGGCGGTCGACAATGTTCTCGGGCGCGTCCCGCTCGTTGTTCCAGTAGACGCCAACCGTCTCCCCTCGGTACATGACGAACTGATCGCGGCCGCGGCCGGAGGGGTCCTTCAGCCACCATCGGAGGTGCTCCTTCTCGACAAACTCGTCGATCTGAGGGGGGTGATATTTGTCATCGATCCGACCCTCACCACCATAGCGCTCGATGTCGGTCATCTTATTCACTCGCAGAGTATGCTTCTTGTCCAGGGGAACCATATCCAGCTGGCGGGTCGCAGCAGCGGCCTCGGCCGCGGACGAGTACTCGACAAATGCAAATCTACACCTGCCGCGTCAGCGAAGTTCCCCATGCCGGGGTCGATCCAAGCGCTCGAACTCACCGCAGCGACTTTCCATTGTCGCCCATGGGCATATATATCAGATCCTCCCGGGTCTTGCCGACCGTGTTCAGCTTCTTGAGCAAGAATTTAATCAGTTTGGGCTTCTGCTCCTCGGTGACCTCCGGTAGTCCGTCGATGACCACGAATGTGTCGTAACCGTGCTCCAGCTGAACCTCAAACTTCTCTCGCAGGTCGGAAATGTCAATGTCATCCTCGTTGAACTCGTCGTCGTCGAGGTCAGCCTCGCGCAGATGATCGAAGGAGGGAGCCATGTTGGGCTGCCTTTGCTCGCGGTTTTCAAGGAGGGGTGCGAAAAATGCCCCGCTCGGGGAGTCTCGAAAAGTTGAAGAGGCGACTGGCAGCGACTTGGCGACTGGTCTCCGGAGAGCCTGCGTGGTGAAATGTCCGTTAAGAAAACGTACTGCGCTCGTGGTCGCAGTTGTCGGCAGCTGGCAGCGCAGGGCGTGGGCTGGGTCGAGGATCACGAGCACAACGGCTGATCCAGCACAAATTTGGTGTTGTTCAGTTTCCGCAAAGTGTGCGGCGGAGAAGCGATATTCCTTGACCGCGATTTCCCCGACCGAGGGGCAAGTCACGTGGGCCCTTAGCGGTAGTGGGGTCGTCGATTTTGCAGCTCCCAGCACGCGCTGAGGTCAGGTCTCGTAGCGTGAAGTGCCTAGGGGTCGAGACAGCTCTTTGGAAAACGGCAGCCTTGAGTTCGAGCGCCAACCCAGCACAACGACCAAATCTTCAGGTCTTCATCGGACCGCCTACTGGCCTTGAACAGCTCATCATGGTACGTCTGGATCTGTTGCGTGGCTTCGTGACCTTGTGCCTTGCCATTTCGGAGCAGCTGACCCGGTAATGGCTCTCAGTCTTTCCAACCGACGCAGATTTTCGAGGAGGGCACCACCGAGGAAAAGGGCGAGAATGCGCGTCTCTCCGCCTTTGTCGGTGCCATTGCCGTCGGCGATTTGGTAAAGAGCACACTGGGTCCCAAGGGCATGGACAAGATCCTCCAGTCGGCGTGAGTCGTCCCGGCTCCCCCCCCTCCTTTGCACTTTGAGTCCCCCTAACGCGCCAGTCTGCAGATCGACGGGGGAAATCATGGTCACGAACGACGGTGCTACAATTCTCAAGTCGATTGCCCTTGACAATGCCGCGGCCAAGGTCTTGGTGAACATCTCCAAGGTGCAGGACGACGAGGTTGGCGACGGCACCACGTCGGTGACTGTGCTGGCGGCCGAGCTTCTGAGAGAGGCCGAGAAGCTTGTCGACAAGAAGATCCACCCGCAAACCATCATTGAGGGTTACAGAATAGCCAGCCAAGCGGCCCTCAAGGCGCTCACGGAGTCTGCGGTGGATCACAGCAAGAGCCCCGAGGCCTTCCGAAAGGATCTGTTGGCCATTGCTCGTACCACTCTCAGCTCCAAGGTCCTGGCCCAGGATCGCGATCACTTCGCCCAGCTCGCTTGCGATGCGGTGCTCCGATTAAAGAAGTCGTCGGACCTCAGCCACATTCAGATCATCAAGAAGGCCGGAGGAAAGCTCAGCGAGTCGTACCTCGACGAAGGCTTCATCCTGGACAAGAAGATTGGCGTGAACCAGCCGAAGCGCCTAGAAAAGGCGAAGATCCTGGTGGCGAACACGTCGATGGACACGGACAAGGTCAAGATCTTCGGTGCCCGAGTGAAGGTCGGCTCAACAAGCAAGCTTGCGGAGCTGGAGAAGGCGGAGAGGGAGAAGATGAAGGCCAAGGTGGACAAGATCAAGGCTCACGGCATCAATTGCTTCATCAACCGCCAGCTCATCTACAACTGGCCGGAGCAGCTGTTTACCGATGCCGGCATCATGTCCATCGAGCACGCCGATTTCGACGGCATCGAGCGCCTGGCCCTGGTGACGGGCGGCGAAATCGCCTCCACGTTCGATCACCCCGAGCAGGTGAAGCTGGGTCAGTGCGATGTCATCGAGGAGGTCATCATCGGCGAGGACACACTGATCAAGTTCTCGGGAGTATCGGCGGGAGAGGCGTGCACCATCGTGCTGCGAGGCGCCACGGAGCAGCTGCTGGACGAGGCGGAGCGAAGCTTGCACGACGCGCTGGCCGTGCTCTCGCAAACCGTCATTGAGCCGAGAACAACGCTGGGTGGCGGCTGTGCAGAGATGGTCATGGCCAAGGCCGTAGAAGGAGTCGCAACTCGCACCGAGGGCAAGAAGCAGTTGGCTGTGTCGAGCTTCGCCGTGGCCCTGCGGCAACTGCCGACCATCCTTGCCGACAACGCCGGCCTGGACTCTGGCGAGCTTGTCACACGGCTCCGGAAGAACATTTACGACGGCATGACGACGTACGGACTCGACCTGACGAAGCCTGGCGGAGACACCGCGGACATGCGAGAACTTGGTGTCATTGAGAGCTTCAAATTGAAGAGGGCTGTGGTTTCGTCCGCCAGCGAAGCAGCAGAGGTAAGAAATCATCCCCGCCGAGATCGTACTTATGGGCGGCGGCTAACCTTTGCGCAGCTTCTCCTCAGGGTAGACGACATCATTCGGGCCGCCCCGCGAAGGCGCGAGCGGATGTAGACGGATGGCAGCGGGGCATAGATGGGTTCATGACCGTGCTCTTAATGATACCATAGAGATGGCAGCGGTATAAAGAGGAAAATACAGCTGAATTCAAAGAGGACTTTCATGCGGTCCCCGCGCAATGCAGCAGGCGCGAGCTCTCGCGGCCCTGAGTTTCGAGCCGGCATCTTTGAACTGGAGTGGGATCATGACTTTACTGTGTCGCTCATCTCCGACTTCATATTTTTGCATTGACAGGTTTACGATGGCTGACTCTGCCAAATTGGTTGAACAATGCTCTCTCGCATGCACCCATTCCTCCCAGAGCCACCAGAAACTAAGATGTGGCAATCCTTGTGCTTCGTATTGTGTACTCCTTGTACTCGTAGCCTTGCCATTGCGTTGCCGTCGGTACCTGAACCTTTCCTCTTGGCACCTGAGGCTCTGCTCGCTCGCGCCTCGGCATGAGAGCATCCACGGTGCGGCCACGATTGATCGCAGGTGGACCGCTGCCCTTCCTATATAGGCTTGTCATTGGGCGGCCCCCCCGGCGAATGAACCCAGCGCCCACGAACGTCGAGACCACGGACGTCGAGACCACGGAATGCTTTGCAGGTGCTGAAGCAACGCATACTCGGGTCGTACATGTACGCAGTGGCTCGCCAGGAGCAAGAGGGTTCGAGCAGCGATAGCAGCAATACCTAATCCGTCTTGAGGAAAAGGGGGGGACCGGCGCGCGAGCTCGGGTTCTCACAGGGATGCGGTGCCTTGCATGCTGGGAGCTGGGAGGTTGTGCGTTGTGCCCACGGGCTCCGCACATCCCGTGAATGGCGGCTGGTGCGGCCGCCCAAGCACCACCATATCACCAGTGGTCAGGCTGCAAAACTTGTGCTGCGGATGCAAGCTGCTGCTGACGCTGGTGCCTTTTGTCGTGCCGCCTCACTCACGAAGTGCAGCCAGTCGACGTGCGTTTAAGCCTACCTTACCTTGCGTAGTAAGCACCTGCGAGTGCGACGGCACAAACGACTCGAAGTGTCGGCTTTGCCAGTTCCCCGTTGTTCTCTCCCATTCTCCCTGACCCCTGCCCGCGCCTCGTGCTTGCGCCCCAATCAATCCGGAGGGGGAAAGGTCCATCTCATCTGCGGAGTCGCTCACGCACACACCATGGCGCCCTGTCCCGGGACGGGCGGGACGACGGGCGGCCTGCAACCAGTCAAAACTCTGCTGCGAGCAAGTCTCTGGCTGCGCCAGGGCACCGCACCGAGCTACCTGCGGGGGCCCTTGGCTCCGTAATTGCCTCCCACTGGTCGGCTGGCCCAGGTTTGGCGCGCGCCTCCTCTCCTCGAACTGGGCTGTCTCGTCATCACCACCAACGCCGCTATTCTTCTCCGTACATGTGCTGCATTTCCCTCACGTATATTTCCGTCTCTGTCTATCTATCTCACTCTCGCTCGCCTGTACAAGCGTCATCCCTCGTTTCGACCTTGGCGGCCTTTTTTTTTGTTCTAATTTTCTTGCTTCCTTTGGTGCTGCTGACCGCGGTCATTTTTCTACCTTTTTGGCGCCCAAGCCCCCATTCAGTCGTTGACCGTTTCAACAACCCCCCATTCAGTCGTTGACCGTTTCAACAACCCCCCGTTTACCGCCTCGACGCCGGCCGTTGCAACACCAAACGGCCTCCGCGCGCCACCCCGACGACCTCTCTGCGCATAGGTCACCATAATCGCGCCGTCAACCTTGTGGCGATCCGTTCAGGCCGATAATTCTACATTCACCCAGGTGCCGGGCCTCCTGTTCTTGGCCGCGACCGAAGCGCACCAGCGGAAGGCGGCCAAGGTGCTCGACGAGGCTCTGCAAAGCTGCAAGGCATTGAAATGCAGCAGCCGTATCAGGCGCATCCGTAATGATCCTCGGTCAAGGCATCACCATCACAGGCTCCGCCGTTCTTTCGAGCCCTGGCTCGCCTCCCGGCATGACCACGTCCAAGAGCTCCAAGTCCTCCTCCTTCCAGTCGCTCAACAGCGACGATGGGAGTGTCCTCGCCGACGTCAGCCACTTTGAGGACATAGGCCTTGGGGACGACGATGCCACGCTCAAGGGTCCTTCACACGTTGCCCTCCGGCCCAGCCCCTTTCCGACGGCTCCATCAACCAGAGTCCTGGCCGCAGGCAAGCGGCCCCCCCGGCCACGCCGCTCGATCCCCAACTTGCAGAACAACATCTTCGCCTCAAATCCCAGAAGCACCAGCCTGACCGTCCTGACCAGCCCACGCCCGCCGTCCCTGACAAAGGTTCATTCGACCACCTCACTGCCCGTCTCCCGGCGGCACCGGAGCACGAGCCCCGGTCTGTCCCTGAACCCCAGGGACCCAGATCTGCCTCTAAAACCCAGACGTGGCAGCTGGCAAGCGAATCGCGACTACCGTAAGACGCTCGAGGAGCTTGAACATGAATGCGACGAAGACGACGGCGACGACATCCCTGAGGGCGTTGTCTTGGACAACGTGCCAATCTCGCCTCGCCCAGCCCATGACCGTCCCCCGAGCCGAGCTCCGTCGCTCTCCCCCTCTCCCGACCGCGACCGCCGCCGCGGCCCCAAGGAGCGCGTGCGTAGCATCGGCAACGGAACGCCGCCTGTAGCGCAGGCCCAAGGATCCCTGCGCTCCCCGTCGTGGAAATCGGATGCTTCCGACAGGCCGCCTCCAAGCCCGCTGAAGAGTAGGGCCCAAAGCTGGAACGCCGCGCTGGCCGAACTGAGCACGGAGGCCAAGGCGCTGACGGAGAAGCTGGAAGAGCGTGCCGACGAGCTGGATGAGGAATACGCCCGGCGCCCCTCCGCCTCCGGTCGTCCCAACACCTGGAACTCAAGCCAGACACCAGTCGATCACATTTACGATAAAAGGGGAAGGGTCAAATCCTCAACGCCCGAGCTCCCTCCCCTTCGACGAACCAACATTATGGTTGATCCTCTGCCCATTTCCAAGGAGAAGGAGGCAGTCCTCAGCCGCACGCGACCCTCTTGGCTTCCACCTAAAGATCGCGCAGAGGAGAAGAAGCACCTTCGTGAGTACCAAAAGATGATGGCTGCCAGTGCCAAGGCCGACGAGCGACGAGAGGCCGCCCGCCGAGTCAACTCCGAGTCGAGAGACAGCAATGCGGGCAACACGATGCACGTCTGGGAAAACGAGATCATCCCTCGATGGAACGACGCAATCCGGGAGCGGAGAACGCGCGACATGTGGTGGAGAGGCATTGCGCCCCGCAGCCGAGGTGCTATCTGGATGCGGGCCATTGGCAACGAATTGGGGCTTTCAGAGGCGTCCTTCCACACTGCCTTGTCGCGTGCCCACGACCTTGAAGCTCGGGTAAAGATGGACAGGGGAGATGCGGAGGATGTCAAGAGGTCGAAATGGTTCGAGCTGATTCGTAAGGATGCAGGGGAGCGGACCTGGAGGGAATTGCGCATCTTCGAAGTGGGCGGGCCCCTGCACCAGGCTTTGGTGGACGTACTGAGCGCCTACGCCATGTACAGGAATGACATTGGCTACGCCCCTGGTTGCAACGTGAGTCTGATCAGCTATTCCAAGTGCGATTCGGTGGACCAACTGACCGTTGCCCCCAGACCATTGCGGCGCTGCTCTTGCTGAATCTCCCGAACCCGGAGGCGGCGTTCATTGCACTGGCGAATGTCCTCAACCGTCCGCTACCTCTGTCTTTCCACACATCGGACCTCGGCGCCCAAGCCTCGGCGTACAATCTCGTCATGCAAACGCTCGGGCATAAGTCGAGCGCCCTCTACGAGCACCTCACGCACAGTATGCGGGAGGTGGAGCCGGAGCTGTATCTCGGCGATCTGTTCACGAGCATCTTCACATCATACCTGGCTATCGACGAAGCAGCCCGACTGTGGGATGTCTACGTGTTTGAGGGTGATGCTCTACTTGTCCGTGCCGCGGTGGCCGTGCTATTGTCCCGTGAGATGGCGCTGCTCGGCGTTAAGACCGCAGACGAGGTGAGAGCGGTCTTGTCGAAATCCGAGAATGCCAGGTCGTCAACGCGAGTTGTCGGAGAGGTCGGGGCAGAGGACCGTTTCATGCGGTCTGTCCGCGAGGCCGGCAAGGCTTAGGAAGAGCCACGACTCTTCGGCGAACTTAATTACCACTAATGACGCAGTAATCTCAATATGGCTTAAGCGGTATGTATATTTTGGAATAGACGGAGGCACGTGGGCTCGATCGTGCTTGGCGTTCTCTCGATAGTTGGAATAGCGGGAATCGAGTGGTGCTGAGATAGTGTCTATAAGAGCAACGGGGTCGGATTTCGTCTTTTCTCTGCACACGCTCGGCTGCCCACAGCCGATGGGATTCTTGTATGTAATAATCATTCCAAGGGCAACGGGTTGGGCGAGCAGTTGGGTTCGAGAAACTTGGCCCAGATGCCCAGATGCTCACCTCGCAGTGACTGGTGAACCTTCAAGTAACCCGCATACATACTCGTAACTTACTTACGACAACTTGTACTTAAAGGCATATTACAGCCGCAGCGAAGGCAATTGATTCGTGCGAAGTTGCGCAGCTAGTTCATATGAGCTCACCCTTTGACACGTGCTCACGATATTGAATGAGGCGGTATCACGTGATGCAGAGTGTGAGCTTGCTTTGCGGCCTCGCGAGGCACGCCACCCATCTCTGACTTGGGGCCAGACAAAAACAACCACACACTACTTCTGTCCGCGACTCGAACTACTCGAGCCATCGCTGCCCTTCGGTGGGCGATCGGCCCAGCATGCCCCCGGCCGGCTATAAGCATGGCGACACGCCGAAAAAGGCCATGGTTCGTGGAACCATCTCATACCTCGAATCACAGGGTCTACCCGTCAACAAGTCGGCCATTTTTCGCCACTTCGACCTGTCGCGGTCCCAGGGATATGCGGCCCTAAGCCTGCCTCCATCCAAGCGGAACGACCCGGAGTGGGAGGAGACGCGGGGCCGGCCGGCCAAAGTCAGCGAAGCCGATCAGCAGAAGATGGAGACCGTGCTATGGGACGAGCAGTACGAGGACGTCGGGCTAAACTGGTCCGGGCTGGCCGAGGCGGCCGGTGTCGAGATATCATGTAACCCGCGGACGCTGCATCGCACCATGGGTACGTTGGGGTACCGGCGCTGCCTTGGTTGTGAGCGCTGCCTCGTGCACAACAAGTGCCGGGAGAAGCGAGTCGAGTACGCGAGGCGCATGCTCGACATGTTCCCGCAGGCGCACGACTGGCGGTCGGTGCGCTTCAGCGTCGAGCTGCACTTTGGCTTTGGCCTCGATGGCAAGATGCGCCTGCTGCCGCGGCCGGGGGAAAAGTTCTGCCCAGCGTGCAACCAGCAACCGGAGGCGAACTGGCCGCGGGACGTGAAGCGGGTGCACGCGTGGGCGGCCGCCGGGTACGGCTTCAAGAGCGACCTGGTCTTCTACGAGGAGTCAACAAACCCCAGCAGCTCCGGCATCATCAGCATGACCGACTACCAAGACAAGATACTCGAGAAGACGGTGAGGCCGTGGCTGCGGGCAGCGAAGCCATGGCTCGATGCCGATGAAGGAGCCCAGGCGCCATCAGCGACGACAACGACGACGACGAAGTTTGTTCTTGAAGAGGATGTCGAGGCGTTTGGCCACGGGGGGCTGAGCAAGGTCAACCCTGTGCAGCAGTGGAAGGAAGCAGCAGGCCTCCGGCACTTTTTCAACTGCGGCGACAGCCCGGACCTGAGCCCCGTCGACTCGCTGTGGCCGCCGCGCAAGCAGTGGCAGCGGGAGGAGCCGCTGCGGGACTGGGAGGATGAGACGTTGCGGCAGGCGGCGCGAGAGGCGTGGGCGAATCTGCTGTCTCAGGAGCGCATCAACGTATGGGTTGAGTTCATGCCCCAGCGGCTGCGACAGGTGATTGAGAGCGACGGCAAGATGGTGTCGTGGTGAGAAGGCGCCCCCGTGGTGGCTGCTTGTCGATTCGTGAAGCGAAGAGTGTTCGAGTTTGGCGTCATTTGGGAAGCATGGTGGCGTTGGTATCTCGTGTATCGCAATTGTGGGAGCGAGATGATGACGAGACGGTGATGACGACGATGATGATCTTAACGATGATGACTACGGCGACGATGGTGACGATGATATGAATGGCTTAAGCGAATTGTGTGGGCATACGGCATTGTCATTGCGAAAATAGGTACAAATGCAACGAATTGGTCTTGGCGACTTATTGAGCACATTGGGAATTAAACGTCAAACGAGGCATTCTTACATGGCGCTGACTGAGTTACTGATCACGGCGACTTCCAATGTACGTAGTACATACCCAACCACTCACATCCTGTGCTACGAACCACGCCAACCTTTCAATTGGAATATGTTTCGAGCAGAAAAAATTGAAGACAAATAATTGTCGAGACCCATGATCTACGCCCTCATTCATGGCAGTTGGGCTCATGCCGTTGTCTCGGGGCTTGGGGTGCAGGGTAGATGCTGATGACGCCAAACCCAGAGCACAAAATGCCAACTTTCTCGATTGGAATCAATACTTCCATACTCGTAGCAAGTCGTGCACAAGAGCTGAGGTAGACTCCCAGCTTCCGGCGGTATGCTGCCTGATATCCGTACTTGTTCGAGCATACTCGTATGTCGTCGCCCCCAAATCTGCCAAGGCAAACAAACAAACATTGGCCCTCCTGGGCTCACGCTACGAGGGGCCACCCCCTGTGGTGTCAAACGGTGCGACGACAATCACATGCTTTTTTGCACAACAAATTCGGCTTCGTTGATAGCTGCCACTGGATTCTCGCCGAGTGATTGATATGGAGGCGCTTTGCCCCTCGCTAGCGAAGCTACGAGTGCCCCAGGGCACGCCATCCGTGGTACCTTTCGATGGTAGGCAATGCGGCGCTGCGGCAAGGACTCGATCCGCGCGCTTGGGCCAACCAGAGCCAGCGGGCAGGCATTGAGGCGCCTGGCAAGTGCTACATGTACGTACTCGTAGTTGGCGGCGCACGTGGGGAAGGGAGGGGACCCCCCACTGGGGCGGGGCCGCGGGATCGACTAGGGGTCTTGAGCTCAACAAATTTCCCAACAGAAAGTTTTTTTTCCCTTTGTCTGACCTGATCGGAGGGACGGCTTCTACAAGTACGTGCAGGCATGTGGGCGGCGCGCATCCGCGTCTGACCCCGGGCTCCACCGTCGATTCCGGGGGCGTCTGTTCAGGGAAGAGCCCGCTGAGGCCTCCGTGTAAGTGACCAGGCTGGGTCAGAGCCAGGCTCTGGACAACACGATGGTGCCCGCGAGAGACGCCCGTCCGGCTACGAGTACGTACACAACTACCTAGGTAACGAGAGACACCTTGGGCTTGCAGCGGCCCAGCGAAAACCTAGGGCCTCGGCCTTGGACTGTTGATCCTGAGACGGCGCCATGCGTCGCGGCGTTGCTTTTGCGAAACAGATGCAGGCTGGCGGGCAGGCCGCGGTGGCGGTCGATGCGGATCTGATCAACGTGCGCCACGGCGTGCTGGTCGCGGCTGAACGCCGCAATTACGAGATTGCGTTGCACTGCACCAAGGAGTACCTGGTACGTCTACTCCGTACATGCGCGCCCTGCACTCGTCGTCGGCGAGGAGGAGCTGGCTGGCTGGCTGGCTGGCTGAGAGGCCAATGTCTGTAGCTGTGTCGGGGAGGGTTCGTCGACGACGACAGCTCGGCAGTAAGGTTATCTCGCAGCGATTCGTACACGCACGCCCCAAAGCCGTGGGCGGACCCCGAATCGTCGGGACTCGGGACCCTAGGGGCAAGCTTCCTTGCCCACTGCTCCTGTGGCCCAATTCTCCACGTCCCCAGTTTGCCAGTGCAGCGTCGAAGACCAAAGGCTGCAGGTGCTTTGGTCAGCCAGCGGCACTCTGAAGAGATGCGGGATGAGCATGTCTCGCCTGCAAAGCATGGGAATGCCCGCCGAGACGGCGATTGGCGGGCGAATGTCTCGTCATGGGCGAACTTGACGTCTTGTCCAGAGCAGCAGCAGCAGCAGATGCCGACACGGCGCGGAGCGTTGTCGATGTCCACGGCCCAGTCCCTGACGCGGCCGACGAGTACCCGTGCTGCCCGCCTCCCACTCGGCATGACGGTGTGCAGCTGCCTTCGGACAGGCCTACTGCGTAGATACCTTACCTCTTCAGCCTTTCTGCGGTTCGGCTTCACGTGCATTGCCGTTCCTTCGTGGAACGTGCCCCCGCGTCACCGACTGGACGCTGCCGTTGGCTAGCCTGTGGTTGGATCTGCGCAGTTCCGTGAGCCCGTGCGAGGGACTCCTCGGCTGTCTCGCAGGGAGGGAGAACGTGAATTACAGGCATCGCCGAGTTGTTCAATCACGAAGCGGCCAATCCGAATACTACAAGTACATAGTATGGAGTACGGACACCTCACAGATCACCAAGCACGAGTACAAGTACCTCAGTATCCGTCCCCCGTGCAGCAGGGGGCGCGCGACTCAAACAGACGGGACCCCGCCCAATTATCGCCGCTCGCTGCGGCCACACCCTCGGATGGCTTGACGCGGTGCGCTTGTCCCGCCTCTCTTCCGTGCTTTCCCAGCCGATGCCTGAATCAAACGGACACAATCTGCACGGAGACCCCGTTCGACCCTGTACTCGTACATTGCGCATGTGCGGAGCGTCCGTTCGAAGTATCTTTTGGGCCAAGAAAATAAAAAAGAGCCAATGGATAAATAGGAAAACCCCCCCTCTCCACTGTCGCGGGTGCTGAAGCGGTCTGCCCCTTATCCTCTCGACTGCTCGCTCGCGCCGCGGCAACGCCTGTTCCCGATCTGCTGTTCCAACCCACGCTCCAGGACACCCAGTCGCTCGATCAGGACCGTGGATTTAGCCTTTGGGCGGGAACCAGCAACGCCCGACAACATCATCCGATCTGCCCTTTCCCCGTCTGCTGTTGCCATTCTGCGTGGGTGGTAGCTGTCTACCGCTGTTGCTGCTTGCCCCACGACCCTGCGACCCCAACAATTTCCAGACGCACACCCTACGAGAGATAACTTCGGCCTGTCTGCCCATTCCCCTTCCTCTCCCTCCGTTCATACCGAGCCGGCCAAGCCCAATTGCCTCCCCTTCGACTCTGCATTCGATTCTTCTGCGTGGCAGAAGATTCTCACGCAACCGCGCCATGGCTTCCGTATCCTCTGCCGTCCCTAGGAACCCCATCCTGCGCCGTACCGCCACCTCGGCCACGGTCACAGACTCCGAGTCCTCAGCGGCCGTCTCTCCGTCCGATTCGCCCCGGCCGTCGCCCTCGTCGACTTCGCTCTCGTCGTTGTCGTCGGTTGACGTGGCCGAGAAGCCAACGTACACGGGCCTCGTCGACACGTACGGCAACGAGTTCACACCCCCCGACTTCACCATCAAGGACATCCGCGATGCCATCCCCAAGCACTGCTTCGAGCGCTCCGCCACGACTGGCTACCTCTACATTCTCCGGGACGTTGTCTGCCTCGCAACCACCTTCCTCGTCTTCCACAACTTCGTAACCCCGGAAAACGTCCCGTCGACACCGGCCCGCGCCCTTCTCTGGGGCGTCTACACCGTCCTCCAAGGTCTGTTCGGCACCGGTGTCTGGGTCATTGCCCACGAGTGCGGCCATGGCGCCTTTTCCGACTCGCGTCTCGTCAACGACATCACCGGCTGGGTTCTCCACTCTGCCCTTCTTGTCCCTTACTTCAGCTGGCAAATCTCCCACCGCAAGCACCACAAGGCCACCGGCAACATGGAGCGCGACATGGTCTTCGTCCCCCGGACCAGGGACCAGCATGCCACGCGTATCGGCCGTTTGGTCCATGAGCTTGCCGAGCTCACCGAGGAGACGCCCGTGTACACCCTGCTCACGCTCATCGGTCAGCAGCTCATCGGTTGGCCCAACTACCTCATGACCAACGTCACGGGCCACAACTTCCACGAGCGCCAGCGCGAGGGCCGTGGCAAGGGCAAGAAGAATGGGTTCGGTGGCGGCGTCAACCACTTTGACCCTCGCAGCCCGCTGTACGAGGCCAAGGACGCGAAGCTCATTGTCCTCAGCGACATCGGCATCACCATCACCGCCTGCGCCCTCGTGTACCTGGGAAACAGGTTCGGATGGTACAACATGGCCGTTTGGTACTTCCTCCCCTATCTCTGGGTCAACCACTGGCTGGGTTCGTCGTCTCCCGTGCGTCCGTGCTTGTGAATGGTTATGCTGACTTTTCCTCGGTTGCAGTGGCCATTACCTTCCTGCAGCACACTGACCCCTCTCTGCCGCACTACACCGCAGACGAGTGGAACTTCGTCCGAGGCGCTGCCGCGACCATCGATCGTGAGATGGGATTCATCGGTCGACAACTGCTGCACGGCATCATTGAGACCCACGTCTTGCACCACTATGTCAGCACCATCCCCTTCTACCATGCCGACGAGGCGTCCGACGCCATCCGCCCGATTATGGGCAAGCACTATCGTGCCGACACGAGAGATGGCGCCTGGGGCTTCATCCGTGCCCTGTGGCGAAGCGCCCGCATGTGCCAGTGGGTTGAACCCAGCGAAGGAGCCCAGGGCGCCGCCAAGGGCATTCTCTTCTTCCGCAACCATAATGGGCTGGGGACCAAGCCGTCATCGATGAAGGCCGAGTAAAGCCAGGCATCGGGGCATCGAGATTGCGCCAGGATGTGCAAGGTTGGCGTTGAAAACGTTGGTTTGACTTTTTGAAGCGGCCCGCAGCAGCATGATTTTATTCCCGTTCGCGTTTTCCATCTTGGTCGAGTCTTGACTGGTTCTGATCTCTCCGCTGTGTCGGACGGAGACTGCAGACGCTGGAAACTGCAATTGAGACAAAAACCGGAGGTTGGCCCATAGAGTAGATGGAGAGTTAACGGCCAGGAAGCGGATAGACAAGTCATAGACTGAATTAGATTCATCAATGAAACGGATGCAAACACGTTGCGGGTGCCGAGGATGATGAAGTTTGCGCAACGGGGTTGGTCTGCCGGAGCCTCCGGGCTGGAGTAGTTGAGCCCTGGTCGAATGCGGGGAAAGCAGGGTTTCGCATCTGAGACACTGTCACCAACCAATCCGGAAGCCGGCAATGGAAAGCACGCGCTACCATCAGCCAAGGGCCGCGGCGAACTTGTGACCGACCGTTGCGTTTTCAAGTCCGGAGGGGGGTGGTTGAGGTGCACGAGCGGAGTGGCCAAGAGGGAGGAGCCGATGTGTATGTGTGTGTTGTGTGTGTATGTGCGCGCGTGTGGTTGCTTAAGGGCCCTTTCATACTCAACCCTGAACGAGTACGGCGCTGAACATCAGTTTGCAACTTATTTTGTTTAAAGTTTACAGAGAATTTCGTATCCCGGTGTTTGCTGTTTGGCTGCCTTGGCTTATCGGGGGCGCCCCAGGAGTTGCACGAGCTCTCTTAAGCTGTTGATACCGGGCTTCCCTTTGGTAGCCAGACATATGAAAGTATTTTTGATCACTGCAGGAATTCTTTGGGTGTCATGAAAAGTGAAAGCCAACCAAGGCAAGGATATGGGTACCGCCGCCTGATTGTCTGAGAGATACCCGTACTGACTGGAACCGTCAAGATCTCTAAAATCACAGTCCTAATTCAACGTTAACGTCTTGACGCGGACGGGGTGCCATTCATCCTTAGCGGTGGCACTTCCTGCTAATGCGGCTCCAAAATGTCAAGTCGTTCCCGCCTCGCGCTTTGAAAGGAGTGCCCAGCTTACTTCGCGGGAATCACTTCGCGGGAAAATGCAGGTTTGTGGACCAGCCTGTAGAGACACAAGATTGCCACAAGGACATACACCTGAATTTTGCAGAGAAACAATTAAATTTCTCTGCATGAGTCTTGGAGTGAAACACTGAATACGTACATGTACTGACGCAGATGTATTGTAGAATGCTCTGCCGCTATATTGTGCTCTGTGAGCCGATCGCAAGGCGTCTATGTGCAAGCCTCATAATAGGACCGGGAAACTGCGAGACAGCCTGACCCCAGCTTTGAGACTATGACAGGCGTCAATCTGCACTCCCGCCTGCAGTCGGCGAGACGTCGAACAAAGTGCGTCACCTCGGAGCATTGACTGTTGAGAATGTAGAAACTTCGTTGTCACGACGCGAGAGGGCTTGTTCGTCAGGTAGTGAGCGGTCTTTGGCTCTCGAGTTGACGCGAACTGTCGATCGTTCGACATTACGCTCCATTCGAAGGCCTGCTCCTCACATGCACCCTATATGCACTTTTCACAGTGCTTTCGTTGATGAGGACCATGGCGATACTTCGGAAACCCGTCATCTGCTCTCCAGGGTGCAAGATGCCGGTGAGCCAGGAAAGATTTTGCCGGTGGTACCATGACGCGACAATGGACTAATGAGTTGCTTCAGGTCATGCTGTTGATGCTCTTCATGACTCGATTGAAATTTCTTGCATTTCGAGTTCCGCGCTCCTAGCCGTGATGTGGTGAGTTGCATGAGCATTACGCTGGCGGTTAAAATAAATTACATCGACTGTCTGCGGTCGCTTCGTTCCCCGACAGTGCTCAGATTGTATTTGTCCGCCCTGACCCCTTTTCGTCCTGGCTCGGGTGCGAACGCTATGGCTCATTTAAGCGAAGCTCGCAAGCCAATCGTGATTGTGAGCGGCTTGGCTCTTGGAAAAATTACTGGTCTTGTATGCCTTACCAGAAGCAACGATGCATCTGAAGCCTAACTAACTAGTAGTAGAGGGAGAACTAGCGTTTTCTGGCTTTGTTGCATCATTCTGACAAGCCATTCCAGAGCGTTGTTTCCAAAGGACTTGCCCATTATGGATGCCAAGCTGCAGAGCTACAACACTTTACACAGAAAGTTGGGACAACGTGGGCTCGACGTAAGCGAAACGGCCTGTAGCTTGTGCACCCTCTAATGCTGTACGCTCTCGTGAAGAAAGTGTTGCGTTAGCCTTTAGTCTGAATATTTCCTTTTAAGAATGATAGTCCATTTTGCCTGTGCCAGCACTCTTGGTTCATTGCTAGACTGCGAGCCCAACTTATAGCGCCAGTGTATCGCCGAACGCTGCAGCCAGAGAAGCCGACTGGGCGAAATCAAGGAAATTACCCGAATAGGAATCGGTATGCAGCGTATCGCAAGCGGAGTGCACTTCATTATGAGGCGTAGGCTTCTATGCTTGACATTTGTCTCGCCAGTTGGCTGCTCGAGGAACAGTTCTCTTTGGCCCGTCTGGCGCCGATATTCTTTGTGTCCGGTGGGTGGATGACCGGAACACCTTATGCTTGCGATACAACGATTGCCTAACTAATGCATCTCGACCTATGCAGCCTTTTGTAGGTATCACTCCCATGGGGTCACTGAAAGTTCAGAGACGCCTCCAAGTCACCTCAGCATTCCTGAGCTACATGAAAGTCGTCAAGATGCTTGGCCGCTTGTAAGTGATGCCCACGACAATAAAAATAAAAACGAGATTGATGCGTCAAAGAAGCAACGAAAGCTCCTCGTTGCAACCGTACTGTTATGTACGCTGGCACCACACTCTGGACAAAGCTCAATGTTGGTCGGTTTATGACTGACAAAACCGGACAGCTACTGCACTGATTACTCTAGCACCAGCCACAATCTTTGCAGTCAGTGTTGCAATTTCTATATTTTGGAAGACTGGTCACATTTGGCTGCGCAAGCGTTCACTTTCATAGCGTTCATATCACTACTGACGACGCCAGTAGTGATGTTTGTGCCTGGTCTTACGATGGAGATTCACATACATTGGCAGCTTCGATCGTATCAAAGAATACTGCAACTGCTTTTTGAACCTACTAACTGATGGCAAAATTACCGGCTCTATATAGCACATTGGAAATTCCGGCAATGAAGCTTGGAATTTATCAGCAATTGATGCAGCCTGCTTAGGAGCCAGGAGATAGAACTAGATATTTGCAGGAGATAGATCCAGACGAAACAGGAATGAGCTAGCCATTCTCAAAATAATAAAATAAAAATAATAATAAAATGTGGCGGCAAAGACCGAGCCGAGGTAAGTAACTGCTAGTATCGGTCACGTTGGCGTCCGCGAGCCCGCCATCTTGGCAAGCCTGTTGGGCGAACTAGGCGCCATCCCATCATTGCCACGTGAAGGTGCACCGACAACAAACGATATAGGAAGTGTGGAGCACTTCTCTCAACAGCCGTGGCTACAAAATAGAAAACTTCGGTAAAAAGTCGTCGTCACAGCGGCTCATGAGCAAGCTTGGTACGACGTTGTCATGGCTACCTGCGACCTCGACAGGGACACTGACCAGCTCCGGATGGGGAGTCTCACAGCAGCAGGCAGCGAAGCCGTGATTTTGAGCAGCGGCCAGAAGCAACGCGTAAAAAGGATCGCGGCTATTTCACTTGTCATGGTGCTCCGGTGATGCCCATGTCCAATAGAATTACTGCGTGCCAAACGAGAAACCATCATTCTTGATGTCTTTAATGAACTGGATGTAGGTACTGCGCGTAAATCATCGCATTGACAGCCGTGAGTGATAGTTCACATGGATGCGAAGCTTGTCATCGCCTCGACTGGGCGGGTCTCTGGCTGCTCCTTGCAGACAGGGCGGACTGGACGGGGAAATGAACGCAGCAGCGTGGTCAGCTGGGCAAAGGCAGCTCTTTTGTTTCGCCCGCACAATGGTCAAGAGGTCAGCAGTTTTGATCCTAGACGAAGCCGCGAGCGAGTGTGTGCAGCATCAGCCCTTCCCGCAGTGGGGAACTACGCAAAGTGTGCCATCCAAGGGCTCATCGATTCCGAGTTTAGCGAGATTGCCGTCGTGGCTATTATGAACCGGCTGAGGCATTATTTCGTGCTACGACAGAGCCGCGGTGAAGGGCGACGGGGCGGTGATGGAGTTTGGAGAGCCGTCAGCCCTGATAGCGGCGGGTGGAGAAGCTGCCAAGCTGCATAGGTAGGGCTTAAGAAAAGCTTGGCATCAGATCGCGCGTGCACAGACTACCTACACGTCGTTGCGTGCCGCTCCGTGCGCGTCGTGGATACTCGCATTGTGGGGAGCGCCCGACGAGGAAGATGGCTTGGCTTGGCAGGGCCTGCTGGAGACGACGGGCCGGCTTCCCGGCTCCATCGCGAGACGGCGGGCGCGGGCAGCGAGCGGAATGCATCGGCCAATATATTGGACGTCGACCAACGGGAGGCCATACCGGCAGAAATATGGTGCAGCCGCCGGTGGCGCGCGTGGTCGAATGCAGCTCGGCTGGATGTCCGGCATGCGACGAGGCGGTGATGACGGGGATGGGGATGTGCTCGCTTGTGCTGCTGGTGCTGCCGGGCGCTGATCGCCTTGGGTGGTGAGGGGCTCGCGGCGAACAAAGGGCTTTCAGGGTGGTGCGCCGGGGGAAAATCCCTTCGGCCCACCAGCGCGGAGCGCGGCACAGCCGTGTAAGGCGAGGCAGGGTACCGAGCAAGGGACCTTAAGTTCCATGGTAGTTGTAAGTACTCCGCAGTAGGTAAGGTACTGGTAACCAGCGGAGCATCAGGGAGCATCGCAACCTGAGGGAGGGAGGGAGGATGGGCAGCATTACTCCGTAGTACGTAGTGCCTTCTCCTGGGTGCTCCGTTCCGTACCCGTATCCGGTACAGGAGGCAGGAGGCAGGAGGCACGGATGGCGTGCGCTGCCATCCCTCGACGCCACGTGCTGCCCGCCACTCATACTCATACATGCCATGTTGCCGCCATCCAACCACTACCGAGCTACTCGTAGGATTTGCTACTCGTACCACGCTGTGTGGCAATGCTGCCTCTCTCGGAGCAGCCAGCGAGCAACCATCCGTGCTCGATGGAAGGGTGTACGGGACGGTGTGGCGGGCCAGGGCCTGGAATGGCCGACGGAGCCCGTGTTGGTTGCGTTCGTCGGGGCGGTGCTGCGGTGTTGCGCTGCCGAATGACATCAGACACGCTCAGGTCACGTCAAATTTTCAACCCAAGGTCCGTCCGCGCGCCCTGGACGAGTAGGTACTGCGTACACGAGTACCCGTACATGCGTACCGCGACAGCGCTCTCTGGCGCCTGAAAATTTTCATCGCCCGAACGTGGCTGGCCGCGAAGAAATTTCTCCGCCAAATTAGTCGACGCTTTGAATGTGCGAGTACGGAGCACGAGTAACGGACATCGAGGCGCCCTGATGCGGGCGCCGCCCAAGGCGCAGCCCGGTGGGACAACCCGACAAACCGACCGTCGATTCGCTCGCCGCAACAGGCAACTCTCGCGCCCTGGACGCCTGCACACGAGGGCGTGTCGACGCCCGCGCTTCTCGCGCCTCTCGCCGCTGCCGGCCGGCGTCCTTTTGAACCGCTTCAGCTCTGACCGCTCGCAGCGACCGAAATTCCCTCAGCGTCGGCGGCCGGCGGGTGTCCGGCATCAGGCCGCCGCCGTCGAGGCACGAGGGAGGCTGTGGCCTCCCTGCCTCCCTGCCTCCCTGCCGTGCTGATCCGCGCAGGCTGGAAGGGCCTGGGCTGCATGTGATTCGGCAGCGGGCGTCGCCCATGGACGCATCCAGGACGACGTTCGGCAAATTTCCAGCGGGCCCACTGGGTGCGCTGTCAGGTGGGTGGAGGCGCCTGGCATCCGCTCGGGTTTGGGGGCCGGCCAAGCCTGGCGCCGGCGGCCTTGCCGTACAGCGCTGGGGCTTACGCGGGCTGGCGTTCGTCCTTGCCCGATTAGGCATTCTCGACGTAATGTCAGCCCTGTGGTTGGTCTCTCGATATCGCCCGCTGCGTCTGGACGTATGCGCCATTTGTTACGCCGGTTCAAGGGCCCCGAAACTCTTCCTCGACACAGGCCGGTGGGCTGCTGGCCACGTCCAAATTACCGCACGGGTCGTCTAAGCCCTCCATGAGCCCTCCGTGAGCCCTCCATGTCGCGGTACATCGCCAGCATGTGAATAAAAGGCCACGCTCCAGGGAGCCCTCGTCGGCCGTGCCTTGTTTGCTCTCACCTTCTGCAGCCTGCACATCACCCCTCGCCTCTGCCCACTCGTTGTAAACCGCAACCGGCACCCCCAGCACCGACGTCTTAGACGTGCTTCCGCGGCAAGGTTCCCTCTTGTCTCGCTACCTCCCCCGACCGACGTTGCAGCCAGCGTCGTCGACCAAGCACAGTCCAAGTTGTCTTGCCGACCTGCATACCCGTCCCACTGACATGGCCGACGATACCACTCCCGAGGCGGCCGAGAAGGACGTGGAGGCTGCCGACCGCGACATGCGCATCACCTTCGACCCGGACAGCAACGCTCGTGCCGGCCGCGGCAGGGCTCCTGGTCGGGACCGAGATGTGACCTCGCGGTCGAGATCCCGTCGACGCTCCCTGAGCCGGACCTCGTCCATGTCCCGCGCCGGCCTTCCCACCTCGCCTTACTCGGGCGTCCAGATCGAATACCGCACCCTCTCCATCAATGTCGCCGAGTCTCGCAACGTCGACGCCGACTCCTCGGGCGAGAAGGCCATCAAGAAGGAGGACCAGGACTACTTTGCCAACCTCAACTACCACGAGCTCAGCGTCGACCAGATTTGCCAGCAGCTCAACGTCGCCAAGGACCAGGGCCTGTCGGACAATGCCGCCTCCATCAGACTCGCGCGCGATGGCAGGAACACGCTTCCCAAGCCCAAGACCAACTACACCAAGAAGATTCTCGGGTACGTCTTTGGCGGTTTCTGCTCTGTCCTCTGGGTCGGCGTCATCATCTTCTTCATATGCTGGAGGCCCCTGAGCGACCCCCCTTCCGCCACCAACCTTGCCCTCGCCATCCTTGTCCTCATTGTCATCATGCTCCAGGCCGGCTTCTCGGCTTTCCAGGACTGGTCGACCCAGCGAACCATGAAGTCCATCACCGACCTCTTGCCGTCCGAGGCCCTTGTTCACCGCGAGGGAAAGCTTCAGAAGATGCCGGCTACCGAACTCGTCGCCGGCGACATCGTGACTCTTCAGATCGGTAACAAAGTGCCCGCCGACCTCCGCCTCCTGAGCCACTCTGGCGACATCAGGTTCGACCGGGCCGTCTTGACGGGCGAGTCGGATGAGATCGAGGGCGCCGTCGATGTGACGGATCAGAATTTCCTCGAAAGCCGCAATATCGCGCTCATGGGAACGTTGGTCGTCAACGGCAGCGGCACTGGTGTCGTCGTCTTGACGGGCGCTCGTTCCGTCATGGGGCGCATCGCAAATGCCACGGCGTCTGCCGAAGAGCGCCCGACCTTGATCCAACAGGAGATTTGGCGCTTCGTCCGCATCATTGTCGGTCTGACCGTCGTCCTGGCGTTGCTGATTCTCTTTGTGTGGGTCGGCTGGTTGAGGCGCGACCACTTCGCTTACATGAACGTTGTGGCCATGTTGAACAATGTCATGGGATGCGTCGTCGCTTTCATCCCTGAAGGCATGCCTGTTGCAGTCGCCCTGACCCTCATGATGGTCGCGCGCCGCATGAAGGCCGTCAACATCTTGCCCAAGGGCCTCTCTACTGTCGAGACGCTCGGCTGTGTCAACGTCATCTGCTCCGACAAGACCGGCACCCTCACGCAGAACCAGATGCACGTAAATTCGGCATCATTCATCGATGAGCCGGTTGCCCTCGCCGACTTCCAGTACAGCCTGGACAGCGAAAACACCGAGGCTTGCATCATGAAGCTCTATCAAGCCGCATTGCTCTGCAACGATGCGACTTTTGACCCGGCCTCCATGAACCTCCCCGTCGCCAGCCGGCAGGTTCAAGGCAACGCAACCGATGCTGCCGTCCTCCGATTTGCTTCGACAACAAGGAGGAGCGAAAAGGAGGCCACGACATTGCCGCGCGTATTCCAGATTCCTTTCAATTCCAAAAACAAGTGGATGCTCACCATGCATAGCGAGACTGAGGGGGACGACGTTGGAAAGGAATATCGCGTCTTCGTCAAAGGTGCCCCCGACGTGCTGTTGCCCTCTTGCACAAAATACTGGTCCCGCAAGACGAACTCGGTTCAAGAGCTGGACAGCTCCGCCAGAGATGCTTTCAAGCTCTACCAAGACACCCTGTCCCGGAATGCGGAGCGCGTCATTGTTCTCTGTGAGAAGACGATGACACCGTCCCAGGCCTTGAACACCAACGCATTTAGCGACGAAGTGGCTCGCAATGCCACGAGCGACCTCACTGTGGTTGGCATTCTCGGCATCATTGATCCTCCCCGACCCGAGACGGCTACGACCGTCGCAGAATGCCGCCGTGCCGGCGCGAGGTTTTTCATGGTCACCGGCGATTATGGCCTGACTGCTGCGGCCATCGCTCGCAACACCGGCATATTTACACGAGAAGCCGATCCCGACACGGCGGAAACGATTAGGACCAAGTCTGGGCCGACGGCCGAGGCGCTGCGTGACGCGCGAGCCAATGGCACCCGGCATAGCCTCCTACTCGAGGGACCATCGCTGGCAACCCTGGCGCTGGGTGATTGGGATATTGTCTGCGAATATGAAGAGATTGTCTTTGCGCGCACGACGCCTGAGCAGAAGCTCCGCATTGTCAACGAATTCCGCAAGCGCGACAACGTCGTCGCGGTCACTGGCGATGGAGTCAACGACGCGCCCGCTCTGCGGGCCGCCGATGTCGGTGTCGCCGTTGTGACTGGCAGCGATGTGGCCATCGAGGCCGCAGATCTCGTCCTGCTGGACAAGTTCGATTCCATTATCGAGGCTATTCGCTTGGGTCGTCTTGTTTTCCAGAATCTGCAAAAGGTCATTGCCTACCTCCTTCCGGCAGGCAGTTGGTCTGAGATTTGGCCGGTCATACTGAACGTCTTCTTTGGCGTTCCTTTGCCATTAAGCGCCTTCCTCATGATCATCATCTGCGTCTTCACAGATCTGTTCCTGTCGCTTTCGCTCATTATGGAGAAGGAGGAATTCGACCTGCTCTCTCTTCCGCCCCGCAATCACAAGCGAGACCACCTCATCAACCTCAAGATTTATATCCAGGCGTATTTATTCACGGGAACTATGGAGACCGTCATTGCCCATGCGATGTTCTTCCTCTACTATTGGCAGTACGCTGGCATTCCCATCTCGCAAATGTTTTTCCTGTTTGAGGGATATTCAGCCGGCTTCCACGGATACACGACAGACGAGCTGAACCAGTTCAACATGACTGGCCAGTGTGTCTACTTTGTCACGCTGGTTATTTTGCAATGGGGAAATATCCTGGCGGTGCGAAACCGTCGCCTTAGCATCCTGCAAGCCGACCCGGTGACCGAGAAGAGGCGGAACCCCTGGCTGCTCCTGAGCATGCTCATCAGTCTGGTCATTGCCATTTTCGTCACCGAGGTGCCCGGCATCCAGTCTCTGTTCGGCACGGCGTCGGTTCCCATTAAGTTTTGGGTCATTCCGATCCCGCTGGCGCTGGCAGTTCTTTGCATGGACGAGATTCGGAAACTGATTGTCCGCCTCTGGCCCAAGGGACCTCTCGCTAGAATAGCTTGGTGATTGGATCTATATTGACTGATTGGGGGAGCGGGATTGGGCAGTGGCTGAAGTAGATTAAAAAGGAAACAAAAAGAAAGAAAAACATATATCCAGTAACGATCACGAAATCTAAGATACCCTATAGGCAACTCATGCTAGTGACTCTTCGTTGCCCTGCTTCGGCATGTCCAAAAGTAGACGCCGGTCGTGCCAGTTCCTCCGGCGTGGCCCAAGTCACTGGGCCCAGTGGACTACGGAGCCGCTGCGGAGTGGGTCTCGGCAGTCGCCGGCGAGCTCGCCGGTGACAGCTCGCGCACAGACAACCCGGAGCTGTCTTAGTACTCGTACGATGCAGTTCGTAGAGGGAGATGATGTTCGGAATGCTTGCGCGTCCGTATCAAGCGATGCCCTGTCCCGTCTTGGGATTGTGGGTTGAGATCATCCCGGGTTGCCATCCTGCTCCAGCTTATCGCTATGGTACGACCGCGATTTTTCTTGAGTCGTCGCACCTCTTGCCCGACAATTGCGGTCGTTTAGCACAGAACGTGTTACTTGAGCGACCATCATTCATGTTGGTGCCAAGACAAAAATGGCTGTCTGCTTCATCGATGGTTCATGTCGTATCATTCAGGGCTGCAAAGGCCTGCTGGGCACAGCCAGCACGGACGCCTCGAGGGGGAGGTATATTAAACGACTGAGTTCAAGACAAGACAAGCTCTCCAGTTTCAGGGGTACATACATGGGTGCTTGCTACTTGTAAAATGTACTTGTGTGCTGCGACATTACTTTTGAGGAGTGTTGTACTCCGTTCGGAGTACTGTACAGGGCCCGTTGTTTAAACAGGCGGAACCATCCACCACTAAGTTACATGGTCAGGGCATTGAGGCCTTTTTGAGCCCCGTCAGAGGCTCAATAGAGTATCGTGCAGGTTCGCGTTGTCAATCCGGCTCTCATCAGAAGACACCAGGAAGAACGCTGCCCTTGCAAACAAACTTGCTCGTGAAGAACTCAGCAAGAGGCCGCGTCATAGGGCAAGCCCTTTGCCGTCGAACCCATGACCCGTTCGAGGCTTTGCCTCTGGACTTTTGTCGAAGGCGGAAACGTACGGCTCCGGCCGGCTGATTTTCAATTTGTTTCCTGGCGTACTTCCTTACTTGTGGGGCTGCATAGGCATGACTCAAGGCTTAACGGTTAATAATGGGAGAAGAATTCGGACGAACCCCGCCAAATTTGATGGGAGGCCGCACACGCCTTGCGGGGTTCGGGCACACAGACAATCATTCATGGATCTTGCCCACAGCGTCGAGACGCGGCTCCTGGCGGCTGGATGGCGGAATTGAGGTGCCACGAGGACCCCGGGATCGATAGCGCCAAGCTCTAATCCCCAATCGTTGTCAACCACCGACGGAATGCATCGACGAAAGGCAGAGTTTTTGCGGCTAACCCCCCCTTTCAACGGGCCGTTTGGACGTGCGGGCGGGTGGCGTTTGGACAGACCTATCACAGCTTCATCCCGTCCCCAGTTCGTTGTGGCCATCGGGCCTTTTCGGTCTAGAGCACATGTAATCGATGCATCGGTCCCTGGAGCCGACTGCAGGGCAGGGGCAGTGGCCAATGCCGCTTCCCCAAACGAAGGCGGAATCAAACCAACGAGGTAAAGCTGAACTAATCACCACTCAAACCTGCAACACTATTTGCAACACTTACCCAACGCGCAAGGCTACCGAGGCGCGTCATAGTCCTTAGAAGCGGGTTGCTACCTTGGGCGGACAAGTAGGAACCGTTCCACGTCCCGGATCCAGAGCCTGAACGCGACCGGGGACTGAGCCCCGACCTGACCCCGGTATGGAGCCCCCTCCCCCAACTCCAGATGACCTGGATCAAATAGCGTACGTATACCCCCCTTCCCCGCGTGCCGGCTACTCGACAGGTTCGCGGACCTGCTCCCAGGAACAGTCGGTGTCGCATTCATTCCGAGCTGGCGTCTGAACGGATTGCAGGAACACGTTGCGCCGATTGACTACCCGAAGAACCGGAGCACAGGGCAATCGAGCTCCCCCAGCTCCGCCCGGCATGATGTTGCAACAGGGCTCGCCGCTCAGGAGGGAAGCTCCGTCCTGTCACGGCTTGGATCCTCGATCGCCTTCCGAAGATTTTGAAGTCAGTCTCGACCGCGGCATCGACGGCCTCCAGATAGATGCGCCGGATAACGAGAGCATAAGAACGAGGCGACCTTCGTCTCGCGGAAGCGCCCTTCATCAAACGGCCATGCGGCAGACGCCCCCACGAGGATCGGCGTCATCTGCAGGATCTGTGTCTAGTTACAGCCTCTATCCTCCACCGTATAAACCACTGCCGCCAATACCGCACAAAGCAAAGCGTTTCGGTAGAATCTCGTCGCAGTCGCAAGACTCGTTCGGCGACTCCTCTGTTAGCATCGATCGCTGCTACTCGCGGTCCTCAATCGCAACCTCCAACCTCGACACCACCCGTTCACACTCCTTCACTCTCGAAAACTCCGATGCGGCTCGGCAACAGCATATCCCACAGATGCGGGCCTCGAGGTCGTCCATGACAAGGCCGTCCATGTTGCAACTAAACTGTGCGCAGACTCTTGTGTCGGACGACAAGCGCAACGACAACGCGGTCTACTTCTTGCACGCCTCGCCCACGTCTGCCATTCTGGCCAGCAAACATGGCAACAACATCATAAAGATTTGGACCATTGATGATGGCCAAGTTCAAGCCGTCCTCAAATTCTCCGCTTACACGGAGGCGAAATCCCGATCTCGAGACTACTTGATTCGGAGCCACTCCATCCTTTCCGAAGCCTCTAGCTTGATCGCTATAGCAACCAAGTTTGGCAGAGGGATAGAAGTTTGGAATTGGGAAAAGAAGAAGTGTCTTCAAACCATCAATAATGCAGATCGCTGGGCCGCAGGACGGAACGAGGTGTACGGCGAGGGCTGCAGCCCTTTGGCCGTGTATCGAGCCGAAGCCAACACAATAGATCTCTACACGGCGACCTTGGAAAAGAAGCCGTTCGCGCAAACACGGTCCATCGACCTCACGGAAGCAAGTTTACCCTTCGTGCCACAGTTCCCAGAGCTCGCCTTGTCGGCCACAAGCCCCCTCCTTGTTGCTGCAGCGGGGCCTCGACCTCCGCGACCAGGACACCCGCCTCCGGAAAAGGAGACTTTACTTATGGCCTGGGACACCGTCGATGGTGGTCTAGATCCGCACAAGCCTTTCCGAGTCGCCAGGCCCTGGCAACACGAAGAGATAAAGACGGCGATACCTTGTGAGCTCGCCACATATGGCAGCATCGTCGTGTCGATTTGGATCCCGGCCACATTCCAAACAGTGGCAGTGCCTCCATCGCGCGGTGGTGTGGGATTCAACATTGTCCCTGTGCCTGTGCCCTCTCGATACGTGCTCGTCTGGGATCTTTCAGCCAATTCAACGAGAACATTCGCAATTCCAAACTGCACATCGTGTATATCCCCAGACTGTCGCTACGTCGCATATTGCCACGCGAGCGGCGCCGGCATAGGGGCAAGGGGATGTTTGTGTATTGTCGACATCGTCGACGGGAGAGAGGTCTGGTGCTGGCCAGACAAAGACGCGCTTGCCATTGACAGCGGGCCCAGGTTCGGCTTTGAGCAATTCAACGACCTGGCCCAGGTCACGGAGCTGGCATTTTCGGTTGATGGAAAGTCTTTGTTTGTGGGCGGAAAGGATGGTCGCATCTGTACCTACAATATACGCGACTCAAGTGCTTGAGGGTCGAGTCTTCCTCGACGCTTGGTTCCAGCGGGCGTTGAGGGTGTGCATTTCTACGACTCTGTCAGGGGGTGTTTCGGCGCTGGCGTCTGGGCTACGATGGGTATCAGAAGCTGCAATGGGTATGGGAAGCTGCCAGGATTACTCCATGCCTTTCAAGGTAGCTTTGGGGGAGTTTTTAACCGAGACTAATGCTCATAGCTCATCTTTTACATTCCGTTCTTGAAGATGATCAGAAACGCTCGAGAGGTAATGCCCGTCTGCCGGGAAGCTTCACAACCCGACGCTGCCATTCCGTAGCGCACTCTCGCTCAAAGATTCCAAGATGCAATCAAACTTGCTGTTATTTCTAGTTATTCCCCCCTGCAACTAGACAAATTAACACCGGCAAGACTGGCTACGGGCTTGCCGCACTTACAGCAGCAACCGATACATGGTCTCAGCGGCAGCAGCAGCATCCCCCTCGCCCGCCAGTGGCAAATCTATGCCAACCAGCCACGGCATCCGAGGCGGCCAGGACCAGAGCTGCACCGCCGCGTTCACAAAGAGCGTCTGCACGCCTCGCTCCACGGCGTGATCTCCGTCCGGGGAGATGTCTACGGCGCAGCAGTGGCTCACCTCCCTCGGCGGGGAGTGATGCCTCTGCGTCGTCCTTGCGGGTAGAGGACCGAGGCTGCTCTCTCGAGCTCGAGTAGTCGTGCTGGCCGGCAGCAGACTCGCTACGATGCGGGAACGCTGTGCGTCAACGAGGTTGCTGTAGACCGGAGCACTCGGCTCGCAGAAAGCAGTTGTCCCGCCGCCTGCGCCCGACACGACCATCTCGCGCTTCCAGGAGACCACTTCAGCGCCCCATTCCCCGTGGATATGCCCGAAGCAGTGCACGCGCGGCTGCGCGCGCTCTACGGCCGCCAGCAGCGCCGCGCACCCGGCACCGGCCGCCACTCCACCTTGCCCCATTCCGGTCCCGTCACGGATACCCCTCGGCGGGCCGTGCGTCATCACCACGTCTACTGCCCCGTCTCCGGTCGGCGTCGTCGGGGGTATGGCCCATTTGTGAGGGTTCGACCGGTCGTACTGGAAGCCCCAGTTGCCGCGCCGCGGCGTCAGCGGGCTCGCGAAGAGCCGGAGCCGCGCCCCGCCGCCGCCCGCGCCGCCTGCGTCGGGGGGCAGCACGAACGTGTGCGTTCCTTGCGGGAGGAGGAAGACCCTGTCGTACCGGGCAGCGTGGCTAAAGTGCTCCCACAAGGCTTTGGGGTCGGCGTCGTTCTGTGCAGGCACATTACATGTACCCTTGTCTTGTCGCCGTCGCTGAGCTGGCTTGGCTGGGTAGCTGTGAGCCCTCGTCCAACTCCAGTAGTCCGGCTCGAGGCCGAAGTCGTGGTTCCCAGGAATGGCCAGCTTCAGAGGCGCGTCGATGGCACTCAGCATCGCCAGCGTCCTCTCGAGCTCCGCGGACCGTGAGTCATCGGTGAGGTCGCCGCAGTGAAGGACCACATCAGCCCTAGGGAGAGATACATCCTTTCGGCCCTCACCGTGGGTGTCGGAGAGAATGATCATCTGGATCTTTCGCCGCTGGAAGCTCAGGTTTCTACCCAGGATAGTAGTGGTAGTCTTGAGTTGGTAGAAGGAGGTAAATGCATAGGGCCGGATAGGGGGAAATACCCTGTATAGCATGCTGATAAGGATTGTATGGGATATCCAGGCTTTAGAGAAATAGAGGTACAGCATCCATAAATCGTGAGATGCTGCTGGCAAAGTGACCTGGAGTGGGATTTGATTGTACGTCATGATAGCCAGAAATATTGTACATGCTTGCCGTTTGTAAGGTACACAGGGTAAGATAAGGTAGGTGCTACCGAGGTATATGCAAACCTTAGAAGAGCCTCCGCAGGTAAGACGAAACCTTACGTACATGAATTAGCTCCAGAACGTCCAGAAATGGCATTGGCACCACCTGAGTGTTCGTAGTGTCTTGTCTCTATCGGACATGTTCTACCGAGACCGGCTACGGCCCTCCTGATTGATCCACTTTCACTCCTCTTGAACCTTCGTATGGTTTGGGTGGCTTGGGAAGCCTCGTAAGGGGTCCGCACCGATCCTAAATCTCGTGAACGAGCTGTCGAATTTTGGTCCGATTATACTTAGCTGGCTTGTTCAGCACAATTAAGACTATAATACATGCTTAAATCTATTATCGCGCAAATCTAAGCCAGTGCTTTTCGTCTTCTATCTTCTTATAAAATGTGTTCGTTACAACCTCATCGCGATAATCCAGACGATGACCACAGCGATTTTCAAGGACATCCTTTACCCTTGGTCCTGATCTGCAGCAACTGCCCCAGCAATCACTGATGTGATCAATAACAGGTATGTGGGGTGTTTTACGGCGACTGTTGTCGATGATATGGACCATTGTCGGTATTGCCACCTCGTGCATGACGTTGTATTGAACAAAGACCTCGGAAAGGTAGATGAAATCTTCGAAGAAACGCCGAGGGATGTAGTAGATGTCGCTCCATCCCAAACACCATTCTGTAGTTTGGACTGTGTAGCTTAAGTTTGAGCTCTTCACGGCCGAGGCGGCTTCCATAGAATGATTGTGAAAGCCCTCCCCCCAACCCCACCAGCTGTGCTCGTTGACGTCCGTCATACACACCCATGGTGGCCCTTCGTTCTCATTGATAATCGCAGGGTAATGAATTTTGTTGTTATTCATGTCGCTCCAAGCCAGGGGATCAATCCAAGCGTCAAAGTGAAAGTAGAGAAGGCCATTGATATGAGGTTCAGTATCCAAAATAAGCCTCATTGTATGTGCGACTTGTGTGTAGATAGTGAAAGTGCCGGAAAATTGGTCATACGTTAGGTTGTGGAGTTCCACCCCATGTTCCACCACTCTATCCGGCATGGAGATGTGAATGGTATGAAAAAAAGGCTGATACTTCATTAAAAGTGGAATGCGTTCTGGAAATGCAGAATTCCACCGAATGAAGGCCAGACTGTCTTTAAAGGGCGAGAAGACCTTCTCCGTTGACTTCGTTGCCTGGGCTGGTTTTGGCGCTGAATGGCTGTTGGTMCCCCCGGCCCCACCAGAAAACGTCAAGTTCAAGGCCGCCACTACCGCCAGCGTCGATAGAAGTGCGATGAAAAAGCAAACTCGTTTAAATTTCCAGAATATCCTACCCCAACCGCAGCCAAGGGCTGATTTCGGGCCCTTGGGATTATGGTTCTGGGGCTCAGCATTCCCCGCGTACAGCCATGAGGCGGCAAAAACCACGATCGTGCCGGGAAGTACCAAAAACTCGAAAGTCGTGCCAAAGATTATGGGCGAGACATAGAGCAGGATAGCAGTCGCGACGGCTGTTGCAAGGCACTTGACAATGGCGTCGGCATCTATACAAGTATTGAGTCAGACCAAATGTGAGTTCAGGCAGAACTCAATGCAAAACTTACATTTATAGACTGCATTGATCGCAAGTCCTATAAAGACGTTGCTCACAATAACCATGATGGCCGCAATGCTTCCATACCCCTCGAAGAAGCCTGGTTCATCTTGCTTGAGCGCTCGTAGCATTATGTGGCAGAGGGCGTTGATGCCAGCACCAGCGCCGTACAGAATGAGGTTGCTAGCATGCAAGCTGCACCCTTCAGTTTTGAGAAGTGTCTGGTTGTAGACTCCAGAAACTGCGCTAAGGAATACGTGCAGGAGCAGAAGAGCGTAAGTACCGATCGGGTATACAGCGCCCAATTCCGGGCTGTATTGCGTCACTACTAGACCGCAAATCTGGCCCATGATTAGCATGCCGAAGGAGTGGTGCATGGAGTACTGTACCGTACCTGAAGGATAATGGCAACCCATTGGGTGTATGAGATCTTTTTATTCAGGGCTACTTTCAAGACCCAAGCGGTGATGAAGGTAACACTGCTCTTGGTCAACTGGATCGTTGCTGGATCTGCAACCTGGTAGCTTATAAAAATCTGCGCACGTCAGTATAGAGCAGAGAGAAAAAGTTACGCAAGCAGCGTACCAAATTATTGATCAGCACGTAAAAGAGTGCCAGGTTGCATAGCCCAAGTGCTGTGCCCTCAGAGGCTTCTCTGCGAATACGGCCAAAGAACGTTCGTAAAGAGAGCCGCGGCATAGAACGGTCCAATGTAGAATCCTCAACATCGTCGATATCGCCTCCCCTTGACATATCCCTTTCTTCTGCGCTCGCTCCAACATCGTACACCGGCAACTCAGATGCGAGTGGCCGCGATTCTCCGAGAATCGATCGCCTTTCGGACGCTGCATCCCTGTCACGAGCCTTACATTCTCGGTAAAACAACAGCATGGACAGAAGCATTTTCAATGCTTCTGAGATAGTGACTGATGCGGAAGGCGAAAAGGAGTATGTGCCACCGGCTTGGGCGCCCTTGATAATGATACCCACGGCGACCTGAACAGCGACCAATCCGCAGGCACTGTACACTGCGTACTGGTGTTTGCCCCAGACTGGAAGGAATGGAATGATGAAAGTCGCAAAACTGCCGCTGTGGCGTGCCATATTGACGGTTTAACCTCCCAACCAACTGGGAGGCACTCAAAACGAAGGGGCTCTGATAATAACAATTCCAGAAGTGAAGGTATGAGAAAGGTATCTGTGAAAAGATAATGCAAAGGGTCTGCAATTGTTCGTCTGCCATGTACCTCAGTCATTGCTGTGACGACTACCCATTCCGAACTGCAGATGTGCTCGTTTCCGCTGCGGCTTAGACTTGCGAAGATGGAAAAGAGATGGATGGCTTCAGGGGTAGGGCCTGGAACTGATACCAAGATTCTAGCCCGCTTGCTTTCATTTCATCTTACGCCTTTATTTGGAATCTAAACAAACCAAAGTCGTTTTATTGGCGAAGCGAAGCGGCGCAGCGTTTCTTAGTGCGGTGCGGCACAGCTTTTCCAAAGGAATGCCCTCACAAGCGGCACAGCTTTTCCAAAGGAATGCCCTCGCAAGCGGCGTAGCATTTTGGAGGGGCAGGTAATTAGAGACGATTTTTCGTATCTCTTACCCAATCAAAGCTACGACGTACTACCCGTAGTATCGCATAATTTTTAGTTTGAGCTAGTAGCTTTTAGTTTAGAGAATATTACTAGAAGTACGAAGTACTTATATTACTTCCTATCCTTTTAGTAGTTAGGTATTTAATATCTAATTAAGTTGTACCTTTCCTCTTAGTACTATAGCATAAGAGCTAGAATCTACAGACAGAATATATTACGTATATAACCTATAGGGATTCTAAAGCTGTAGTATATACATTTACCCTTAGGTAGGAGACTACGTATAGTGCGGCATAGCTTTTCTAAAGGAATGCCCTTACAAGCGGCGTAGTATTTCAGAGGGGAAGGTAATTAGAGATAATTTTTCTTATCTCTTACTAATATCTAATTAGGTTTTGCCTTTCCTCTTAGTACTATAGCGTAAGAGCTAGAATCTGTAGATGGAATGTATTACGTGTACAACTTAGGGATTCTAAAGCTACAGCGTGTACATTCACCCTCAGGTAGGAGAGCAAGTAGCCGTACTGCTAAAATACTACATGACCTACTTCATTCATATCAAGAGTAGGTCACAGATTTGCCGCAACTATGGATCATCGTGTAAGGCGATCGCGAGAGATCGGGGTCGTGCATTAACGAATAGAGGCTGGGTAAACAACATCAATCTTTGGTAATCATAAATAAAAGCGGTCGTGAAGTTATTTGCAAATGTATCATTACATAGCGCTAGCTAATCAAAATGGTCACTGGAGTTAAGTACGCACTGCTGCTTTGGAATCCCTATGTGGTCGTAGCCACCCCTTCCTACCGTTTGTGGGCCTAAAGGCAAAAGCCACCAATTAGGTGCTGAGAATGGCGTTATCTTTACCAGATTGGTTTTCCCTTTAATTTTAGACCCGGCTTGCGTCACTACAAGGGGACCCCTCGCAGAGACCTCCGGGCTTTTATGAAATGAACGGAAGGAAGAAGCGGTGTCCCCTTCGTCCTGGATGTCGCTCTCTGTGTAAGAAGTAACTCACCTTTGCAATGCCGGTACTCCCTTTCTCCCTTTCAAGTGTATGCCTTTATAAGTTCTTACCTCCCCTTCTTCCTCCAAGTTGGTAACGAATTAGCGCAAACACTGCCTACACTTTTGCCCTCTCGCCATGAGGCATCTGGACTTCGGAATGTCGTCTACACGCAGCACTGCAAATGGCATGGCCATCACAGGCGATACAGACCAGCAGCCTTTGAATATCATCATCCCAATCGGCGGGATTGGTTCGCGCTTTGCCAATCATGGCTATCGATATCCCAAGCCTTTAATCAACATCGTCGGTCGGCCAATGCTCCTTTGGCTTTTAGACAGCCTAAGCCTTCAAAAAGGCGATACCGTATGGATTGCTGTGAACGAGGAAATCGACGATGAATTCCGCATTGGTGAGCTTATCACCAAGGCTCTTGGACATCATGACCACAGCGTCCTGAGACTACGGCATCAGACCAAAGGTGCCAGCGAGACAGTGAGCCCCAGCAATTCAATGGACTGGGTGAAATGCCATCGACTCCTCGCTAATTTGTTCCGTTTGTGCAGCTGCATGTAGTGTCCCAAAGCATGACGAAGAAGCACCTTAATCGAAGAACGGTCTCTCTCGATTGCGACACTCTCTACTGGTTTGATATTCTCAGTGCTATTCGAAACATGCCATCAAACTACGGGGCCTGCTTTTACTTCCCCGATGATGGTGATAAGCCAACGTTCTCCTACATCAAAACAGAGGCGAAGTACGCGTGACTCGCCCATCCACAAGCTTGTTTGTCGAGGCTTAGCTAACGGTGGCTTTCAGTAGCAATGGACTGGAGTTGATAATAGATATTCAGGAGAAGAAGGCAATCTCAACCAAGGCCAATACCGGTGCATACGTGTTCCCTACCGCCAGAGAGCTCAGGTCGCAAGCTGCCGAGACAATCGATATAAAGCTTTCCGTGGGAACCGAGGTTGGCGAGTATTATACTTCACAACTGGTTGCCCACATGATGCAAAACGGCGTGTCTTTTATCGGAATACCGGTAGCAAGGCAAGAAGTTTGCTGTGTGGGAACTCCTCGACAACTGCAAGAATTCTTGAAACTTCTCAAAGACGACACGTGCAAACCTCCCGTCACACTCAAGAAACGTCGTTTCTGCTTTGATCTGGATATGACACTCGTCGGCGCGCCAATTGTCCCGAGCGATTATTCTACATGCCCTCCAATCAAGAAGAACATTGCCCTTGTTCAGCAACTGTATAAGGCAGGTCATTACATTATCATTGTGAGTATTCAACGCATCAGTGAGAGACGGAATGATACTCTCCAAAGTTACTATTGCTTGTGTAGAAAAGCTAATAGTGTCTTAAGCAAACCGCGCGCCGTATGCGAACCCACGGTGGGAATGCAGGCTCTGTCCTCGCGGATGTTGGACCCGTCACCTTTTTCCAGCTTTCCAAGTACGAAGTTCCATTCCACGAAATTCACTTCGGAAAGCCTCACGCGGATGTCTACGTTGACGACCTCGCGGTGAACGCCAACATCGATACGATGCGGGAGATAGGCTGGCTAGTGGACGATCAAACAGCACCGAGCCTGCGAGACGTCGCATCGGAAGATACAAGCCCCGAAAAAAACTCCAATATGATCCCGGCTCGTGATTTCAACATCATTCAAATCATTGGCAACAAAGTAGTCAAGTCCAGCAAGTCTGAGAACATTCTTGGCGAAGTTTACTTCTATTCGCACATGCCATCTGATGTTGCCCATCTATTTCCCTCCGTCTACGGTATCGAATTCATTACTGAAACCAGTACTTACACTATCACGATGGAGAATTGCCGGGGACTCACCTTTTCTCACATGCTTGTCGGTCGTTCAATTACGAAAGGCCGTTTTCTCTCGGCCTTGGAAGGTCTGCGCGCCATCCATACCGCTAAGCGAGCAAGCCGACGAAACCTCAATATCTGCGCTGCTCTTGAGGAGAAGCTGAAAACTCATTCTCTTGAGAAGGTTAACAATTGTGTCGATATTTACGCCAACTATGGCCCCAAGCTACGTCGCCGGTACCATGATAACCGTGCACGCTACGATGCTCTCGGACCGCTGGCAGCATCGCTCTTCAGCCAACTGAGCGCAATATTAGACGCGTACGAGGCAGAGGAGAAGGCAGTACCCGTGCCGCTCATACATGGCGATCCGGTCTTTAGCAATATCATCCTGTCTGAGGACGAAAAAGCTGTGCGCTTCATTGATGTGAGATGTCAACTGGGTAATACTCTGACGTCTGAGGGAGATGTTTACTACGACTTAGCCAAGGTCCTGCAGTCACTATGCGGCTACGATCACGTTTTATTTGTAAACGAAGAAAATCAAAGCTTGCCTGGAATCCGCAAAGATGGCGAGCAGCTTCTGCATCAAGCAGACAAGGACCTGTTGGAGGAGTTACAGGAATACTTCTTCGCGTTCGTGGAGAATGCCTACACAGTACGCCTGCACCGCGAAACACTCTTTCAAATCACTGCGTCGCTCTTTTTTAGCCTCATACCATTGCACCGGGCCGAGATGGGCTCTGTGTTCCTACGAATGTGTGAAGAGGCGCTGGAGAAAGCGAATTCTATTAGCCGGGCATCCGTCAACGGTGCCGAACACCAGAGCTAAGCCTAACATTTACATGCTATACTCTCCGGCATTGAATGAGCTCTCGACTGTGGGCCTTGAGCGTGAGGTGTACAAAGAGGACTGGCGAGATCAGTTCATAGCAGATCCTAGGGGCAGATATTCCGACCCAGATGCAGGCAGTTGTGGAAAGAGTATCTGCATGACATAGATATTTTGCCTTCAACACGAGCGTATACTAGCCTCATCTCATCAATCTGTGAGTGGGGCTTCTTCTAGTCAGGGGACTGAGGTCATCCTTAAGGATGCTCATCCTTCTGGATGCATCTCAACAGCCGCAACAGCAAGCTGCCCTGCTCGCTCTTGATTGCCGCTGAAGCTAAACATGTATGCTGTTAAGGGCGTAACCTCAGCAAGCAGAATGGACCCACTTACTCGGCCGTTTCAAGTTTGATGTGTTACGCTTAAGTCTTTGATATTGGTAATCATGTACGCGCGCACCCAGAACAAGCGGCACGCGTTCCGACTCCATACACTTCGACCTTTCACAATCCACCGTCAGTACGACTCATACGTCTTGGGTTGACTCGCCGAACCTTTTCTCCTATACGAGCGGGCTCCACTAATCACTTACGTGCTCACTCATCCGAGATGGAGTTGAGAAATTGGCGGCCGCTAGCAAGCTTTCCCGTCAATCCTCTCCTCCCTCTCATCCTCTCCCTTCTTCCCCGCTACCTCATTCCTTGTAGGCCCGGGGCAATATCAGCCTGCTTCTAAACCCTTAATGCGTGGAACCTACTCCTCTCTCATCATGTTCCCACTACGCGATGACGGCTCTCGCTTGTCGCAATCACTGCGGCGAGTCTGCACATCCCCCGTTCGCAATCCGGTCCATCTTTTAGAGCTACTATTACTTCTTGTCTTAGTCTTGATATTGTACGCGTCACGTTTGTCGCTCTCCGATTCGGACGTCTGTCGAGGATCAAGCACAGCGGTGTTGAGTGCGAAGGCACAAGGAATATTCCTTCCTATCCGAGCCGACGGCACGAATGTAACCGTCCTCGAGTCTGGTCAAAATATTTCTTCCCCAAACGGGCTGTATTTCTTGACTCTCGAACGGAATGGGGATTTGATGTTGAAGCAACGAATTGATGAGGATATGGTTCCTCTTTGGTGGACGGGAACTGGCGACAATCGAATACCCGACGGACATAGCGTTGAGCTCACGACTATCGACAGCGGCCATTATCGACTCGAGGTCCAAGTGCGACTTGATATTGGTTCAGAAAAGACCGTCCTTTGGCATAGTGACTTTGAGCCACAATGCCAAAATAAGGATCGTGAGCCTGACGCTGAGTATGAAGCACTCGGCATGCTATACCTCTCAAACTCAGGGCGGCTGCGTATCACTGGTCAGTGCGACTTATATCGTCCATTTTACGATCGTCAAGACAGTCAAAGTCTCGCTGTCATTGTCGCCGGCCTTCATAGAACTCAAGCCCAAGCTTGTCCTACACATGTCAAGTACCTCATCGAGGACAACAAGGCCTTCGGCAGTGTCGATATTTTTGCGTACATATTATCTGAAGACGGCAGCCCTACGCAAAAGGCTTTGATTGAAACTGAAGTCAGGCAATGCTACGGCGATAATTTACGCCGCCTCGAGGTTCGGAGCGTCGAGGAGGTAGAAGAAGATTATCCTGGCGGCACAAAGTCGATGCTTGAGCCCTGTGGCCATAGGCTCCGGCGCCTGAACAATCAGCTAAAAACTATCTTTCTGGCCGGAGCCATGTGGCGTTCGTGGACTATTGAGCAAGGACAACGGTACGATATAGTTGCGCGTATTCGCCCGGATACACGCTTTATTAGTGACGAGCAGGTTCGCTTCTGGACGCTCGCCGAACTAGGCTCAGACAAGCTGGTTCTGCCTCACCCTAAAGCTGGCGGCGAGCATTACTTTTACTGCGCGCAGATGAGTGGCCGGGTTGGTGTTGGTAAGTCTGAGTATTCTACAATCACTCGAAGCCACAAAAGTAACTTGTTGCAGGTCCTACTGATCAAGTTGCATATGGGAGTCCGGCAGCCATGGGCCACTGGCTCGCCATGTATCAATATTTCCCCCAAATAGTGGACCTCGCTTCGAACCGACAGAGACTGGCTCATCGCGATTTCTCAGGCTGTGAGGTGCTTCCATCAGGCCCGAGGCCGGAGCAGTGTCCCCAACCCGCCCCTTGTTCGATTGAATGCATAGTGCCTTGGTATCTTGAGAGCCAAGGTATTCAGTTTCATGTTGGATGGGACTGGAAGCATGAAATAGTTCGGGTATAAATGGAAGCAGGATTTTACATTGGAATATATAGGCCCACGCCGCGAGCAGGACGTCATTGGGCCAAAGATTCGGTGAACAATGAATCAAACTATTATCTCCCTGCTAAAATTGTGGCAACTGACCTCGGAGGAGGGATTTTCGTCCTCGAAAGTATTGTGCTTCTCAGGTTGGTTATGGCTTTCCCGTGGTGATGCATTGACAATATGCATATGATTCACTCAAGTAGGAGTTGGGACCTGTAGATGTGGTTCGAATCGGTTCGGACCAACAGATATGGCGCTGAAGTGCGAGCAACTGACGACCGGTGATAACTGTGGACAACTGTTTAGCCTTGGAGGTACCGCAAAATGGACTTTTTTGAGGTCGCCGGAAGGTGGATTATGAAAAAAAGGGGTAGTCTACTTGTTTAAACAGACCATGCTCCCTTCAACTTCACCCCCCCAATCACACGATTCCTTCGACGTTGTATCTCACAAAGATCCAAAGAAAACGACCTGCTCCTGTGATATTTAACCGCGAAATGCGCCTTGCTCCCGTTGGCCCAATAGCCGTTCGGCATGGAACTTGGCGGCAAGGTTGCGAGGATGTTCAATGAAAGGCTGAGACATATTCACTGGAACATATGAGGGAGTAGGAGTCCAAGATGCGCATACAAACAAAGCTCGCCTCTACGGCCCTCACAGCGCAGGTTTTATCGCTCGTAATGTGCGCACAATAAAGCCTCTGATACTCGAAGTCTTGGAATAGATATTGCGGATTGGAAAAAGCTTGCATGACCAGTGTAAAACAGTTCAGCTTTAGGAAGGAATACTGAGGCGCCTGTGATGGTTATAGCTGCGGAGAGGCAGTTGTTGAGCCAATGACCAGAATTGAGACCCGCGTCGGTATCAGTATTCGGACCCTTTGACATAGTTGCGCTGTGTATCACTTTATGCCGTTGGAGATCTCGAACAAGATTTAGAGATCGTTAAAAGTTTTGTTGACAGATTGTACTTAAGACTTGTTCAAACTGAACATTTCTGAAAGTCAGCTACCGTCCCACTTATTTAGAAGCCCAGCCGAGCTGCGTCTTGCCCCCGTCGAAAACGACAAAAGCAGCCTTCAAGGCTATATCTCCGAAAATAGAGATTCCAATATCCGCGCTACTCTGGATTCCACCAAAGCAAGTGGCCCCTGAGTCATCAGTTGGCGCGTAGTTCATGTAGTCTCCGGGGATTGTGATGCTCGAGCTTTCTACGCCAAATGTGAAGTCGGGAAGAGTTGTACCGCAGCTGAATGTATAGCCTCCCTGAGAGTCATCGTAGTTTGCTCCATCCACTTGAGCATAGTAATCGCTGACAACGTCGTCTGGAACAAGAAGCAGGGTCGTGCCAGTGTCAGCAATTCCGGTAATGGACTGTCCGTTCAACTCGCCCTGGCCAACAGCGTAACCTGGAGAAGTCCAGCTCCAAAATCCCTGGCTGTTGTCCACAGGGGTGTATGTGATTGAGCCTTTGTATTCTGCCTTATCAATGTAGCCAAAATTGTACTTGCCATCTTGATTATTCGGCCGTCAGTAGGCGACTAACTTTGTGGCAAAGGTTGTTTGGGAAAATTCTAACTTACTGGCTTGGTGGTTGAGATTGGCCGTAAAGACAGGCTGTTTGAGCTGTGGCTTGGCAGTGTCAAAGAATGTCCGCTGCTGCTGGGGCTGAACAGTATTTATCGAACTAAAGGCTAGACCAAGAAGGCCAGAACCTGGGCTGCTTGTGAATTGTGCAGAGACTTCCTTTGCCGACTCAACAGCTTGACCCTTCACGGCCAACCCTCCAATGGTAACGACATCACTGTAAACGTCGCCGCTCGAGCTGCTCTGGTCCCCGTACGTGATGCTCCAAGTCTGACCCTTGAGCAATTTTGCCGTTTTGCTGGACTTGGGATGATACAATGTTTGACCGTTAACTTCGCTGGAAGGGGTTTCGGTACTAAAGACCCAGAGATCACTTGAGCCAGTATCGAAATCAAGGTTGAGGGTCTGAGGTGGCGTTCCGATTTGGACAGCAGCTAGATACTCGCTGTCGTACTGCTGGGGAACATTCGTCACGGAGCCGGTGTTCTGGCGCCTTTCGAGACTTTTGATTGCAGCAGCAAGGTCTGACGGCAGAGGCTTGTTGAACTTCTTGTACGCTTTTGCCAGTGCAAGTGGACCGTGAGGTTTGAACTGAGAGTTATGCTTGGCAGTGACGGAGAACGTTCCCGCTGGAGTCGTGGGGACAGCTGAGACAAGGCAGCTTCCCATTAAAAATGAGACAATAAATGCGCCAAAGGTCTGCATCTTGTCTTCCAAGTGACTCACAATGAACGCCTGTAGTTGCTTTGTGGAATGAAGTTAGAAAAGGTTGGAAGGCCCTGGATGAAATGAATCGAATGCCTGAGCTTGGTGAGCTTAGTGAACGTCAACATATGGTATTTATATTTCAGAGATACACTCTATCATAACCTCTGTCTCGTATCATGGCTGAGAGTTTGTCAATAGCTTGGCAACTTCCTAAGGGGTAATAGCTAAGCAGAGCGCACAAGAACATGTTTGAAGTGCATACAAAGACCTTGGCTCCGCCATATTGAAGCCATGATACTTCCAAAAAAGGAAGTTGTGTTTCGAAGTGAAAGATACGGGGGTGACATCGGCTTTAAGTTCCGGTAAAAGAAAATTGCCGCCGTTTCCGGCTCCTCTCACTCCTCTTTAAAGTTGGCGAAAACAGGACGAAAATAGAAACAAGAGTGGAATATAGACCACATGAAAACGTGACCGAATTCTAATCAGGCAGGTTCACTGATACCTCGTTGTACTTACTGGAAGCTACAACGCAATGGAATGGCTAGACCTGACTTGGTCCAATGTGACACAGCAGCTGGCATTCACACCTTAATCACCAAAATCTACTAGGCGATGTATAGTATGTTGGCTGCATGGTTCAATAGAAGCTGCGTACATTGAAAATGCGTGCGTATGATTGTACAGACTTTCCTCGCTTCGGCCGCAAATACGCAACTGCACCTGATGAGGCAGGCATGCCGAGAACAGTCCGCACCGTTTCATAGTTTCATACCGCTGTTGTCGCCACCGCCCAATTGCAGCCATTTGCCGACTCCCGCGCTGACCTATTGAATCAGCAGATTGAATGGTGCCCCGTCGGAAGGGATCCCGGATTAAGAAGTTGCTCGGAGCCGCAATGCCGAGGTAGCATTGAGGCACTCAGCGCCAAGACCGGGGTGCGTGTTATCTTGGGCGGGGGGGAATGCCGTGACAGTCAGCTGAGCATTACTTACAGCCGCACACGTGGTGGAGCGACGCCGATGATCGTTTTGAGAAGGAAATAATGGATAAGAGCTAGCACATGTTCTCATTTTATTGCAGCCAGGGCTTACTTACAAGCGAAAAGCCTCACTGACAACTGCTGCATTTGTTTTCGAGGCATCCACAGTCGTTACGTAGTTAACAAGTGCAGCTAGCTCGCCTTACGCCATGCAATTCATTCAAATCGGTCTACGGACGCTCTACGCTGCAATAGAAAGCCGATTTACCCGGTGCCGGAACTTTGTTCTCGAACAATTGCTGCGCATTGTCGCTATTGTGTAGCACTATGGTGTGTGGTGTGGTCGACTCAAGAAGGCATGGGGTCGACGTTGGCATCATTCCCGGGCTTCAACAGTTAATCACATCCCATTGGTGATGTACAACATCGATGTTGACTGCATTTGCGCCAATACCTTCGCTACATGGCGTTCAAAGAATGCTTCATTAAAGACCCCCGGGATCAAGGGTGAAGCATAGACCTTAGACAACTTTTACACATGTGTGCCTGCTGCACTGACGATGGGGCTTCTTTCATAGAAGCCCGGCAAAACTGGAATCGATATTACCCCCGCGACTCTGCACTTCCTGACTATTTCCAGCTATATACCCTTTATTAATTGAGGGTGAGAGGTCGAAGAATCGTGGAATCATTCGTTGCGTATGCTCCCTTTTGACTTGTCCTAACTTGAAACACTCTGTCTTGAACAGCATACGCAAGCCGCCTTCGCCATCGCCGGCATGTTCGCCGCTAATCTCCCCCTTAGCTCGACTCCTCCGTCCACAGACGTTTATTAGTCATGGCCGTGCTGGCCTATCGTTCTTTGCTGCTTGAGTCAATCTGTTGAATTGCAAGTCTCATCTTGCTATGGGATCATTGCACGTTCTGTAAGGGGTTCCGCACTATGCATTCATATGAATCATACGACGACCTGAGCCTTCTAATCATTGTATCGAATCGGAAGAGTGAATTCAATTATACGAATCGGGTGGACCCCGGCGCAAGCTGCCAGAGAGGCATCTGGAATTCCGCTGGGGGTGTGCAAGGTCCTTTAGTACTGTGGCATTCGACGGTGCTGTCGTCTGGCAGCGCTCTCTTCCTCATCAGCTGAATGCGTTTGTCCGCCTTCCGTTCTCTGAAATCTCGGGGCTGGCGTCGCTGCTAATCAACGAATTGACATGGTTTACCGGTACAACTTGGCAGGTGCCACTGGTCCAGCCAGTGGGCATGGCTGGGATCATGATACACCATGGGCATTTCTAGTAGGAAGTGAAGGGATTTATGGCTGCTTTTCGAGGCACTGAAATCCGAGCCGTCAACAATAGGAACATTTAATAGAAGACGATCCGTATATCGAGTGCGTTGTCACCTCCATAATGTAGCTCGTAGCATGGCACAATTGTTTGAGTGCGGTACGTCCCGGCCCGGCACAGGATGTCAGATTTAAAATTAATCTTACCATCTAGTTCATGGCCCACAAAATGGACGGGATGTATGCGGTGCGTATGGCATAGTGGTTGGTTCATATGGCTATTTAATCCATTTGCGCAACGTTGCCTATGTTTCCCAATATTCGCAGTGTATGCACTAAGGACCTCAGTCATCATCTGCCGAGTATTAAAGATCTCAGTATTGAAGAGGTGAAAAAGATGCTAAGCTTTATCGAGATAGTATTTCGAGTATTTCGCAAACACGGCTCAAAATCTTACTGTAGACTATTTGATTACTCTAGCAACCCCAAACCAAGAACAGCACTTGCAAATTGGTGCAAACTTAGACCAAATTTCTACAGAGATTCGACAAATGAGCTAATAATAGGTTCTTCATTGTTAAATAAGTCAAATACAGCTACGTCGGGGGAGTATACCCAAGATAATACCACCCAAGATAATACCTGTACGTGTGCTATCGACGGCGATGGTATGGTCTATGGACATGAAGTACTCGGAGGAATGATATGTAACTAGATTACCTGGAGCTATGTCTGAACGTTGTTCATGCGGCGAAATCGAGCTTACTGGGGAGAGGCATAACCCTAATAACGATGCCGACGCCGGCGGAAAAATATGGGTTCATAGGTCTATTACACGAAGGCAAGGAGTACTTAACGATATCATTGACTTTACTAAGTTAGGAAGGGCTCGCTAAATGCATAGGTGTTATAAAATATGTCTAAGGATATCTAGGGTTTTAATTCGGAGTCTATTTAGCTTGTATAGCTATCTAGCCGGTTCATTTCCTCTAGCTACTAATAAACGACATCGCCAATGCTCAAAACCTGTCGGCTGGGCGACTGGGCCACAGGGTTGCCCGCTGGCGGCGGGCGGGGCCCCGGGGGGCGGAGGGGCGGAGGGGCGGAGGGAGGTATTAAATGAAAAGAACAGGAAAACCGCCTCCAGTACCTCCGCATTGCCACATGATGTCCTTGCGCTCGACTCTAATAAGTGAGATAATTTGATGGGGTGGAGGAAGTGAGCCTGGTGATCTAAGGTTGAACTGTGGCGTTAAACCAACCAGACTGTGACACTCGATCGTTGAGGTAACGTTAACGTGGCAATGCGGGGAAGGCATTAGCCAGGGCGGAGCCGTCATGACCGACTTTGGTGGGTGTCCTACAAACGCTGCTCAGTAAATCCAGGCGGGCACATTCGGAGAACCATGGGTCAAGGGCGCAAGGTAGCCTATGAATATATTAAATATTGGATATTCTGGCCATCCCGTAACATCTGATAGCTGCAGCCAAGACATCCAAACCGCACTCTGTCCGTACGCCCTCGCCCTGTCCATTACCTGTGCATGCACTCCACTCTCATATTTGCATGTCGTTGAGGCTCGTCTGGCAGAAGCTACCCTGCCTAGCTGGAAGGCTCGTAGGGTTACATCTCGATCATTCGTTCCATGATCCTGTGACTGGGCCCTCCGCTCCGACGTAGAGGTCAACGATGCGCCAGTCAATTACTACTCCACGTAGCATCTTTTTGTTTGCCTAGCTACTAACAGGCACGCGCCGTGTCGTAGCTCACGTAATTTCTTTTACAAAAAGCACGTCGTCGCCTGCCCTTGGTGCTACTTGGCCCTTTGCAATCGATTTTTAACACAATTGAGGCGTGTTTGTTACTCCTTCCCCGTGCACCTAGTCGAGATGCGCGTCCAAAGCCTCCCTGCCACGCTTCTATGCCTCACTGCGGTTGTCAACGTCAGCTTAGCTGTCAAAGTCAATCCATTACCCGCGCCGCAAAAGGTCACTTGGGGCACGGCCGGCCCCAAGTCGGTCAGCTGGCTCAGTCTTCGCACAAATGCTGGTCACGGCCCCGAAACAAATTTACAAATTCTCATTGACGCCTGGAATCGGGCACACGAGGCAATCACTACATTGAAATGGGTGCCACAGGCGATTGAGGTGCCGATACCCGTGTTCGATCCATTTCCAAGTTCCAACAATCACAGCAATTTCAAGCGGGAAGAAAGCACTACAACCACAAGCAATCGGTGGCTGACAGATATCAACGTCAAAATATCTGACTGGGCGGCTGACCTACAGCATGGCGTGGATGAGAGCTACACCCTCGCCATCACGCCGTCATCTTCAACAGTCGAAGTCACGGCAAAGACGGTATGGGGCGCGCTCCACGCTTTCGCGACATTCCAGCAAATAGTTATTTCAGATGGTCGGAGTGGACTCATAGTCGAACAGCCCGTCACGATCGAAGACTATCCAAAATACCCTTATCGGGGCGTAATGATCGATTCGGGCAGAAACTTTATATCTGTCAAAAAGATTCACGAACAGATCGATGGCCTCTCACTGTCCAAAATGAATATCCTGCACTGGCACATCACTGATACTCAGTCTTGGCCTATTCACATCAACGCCTTTCCCCAGGCCACAAAGGACGCCTACTCCGCTGGAGAGACGTACTCTCCGGGAGATGTTGAAGGCATCATTGCCTATGCCCGCGCACGAGGTGTTCGCGTCATTCCAGAAATTGATATGCCGGGCCATTCCGCGTCCGGATGGAAGCAAATCGACGAAGGAATTGTGACGTGCCAAAACAGCTGGTGGTCCAACGACAACTGGCCATTGCACACGGCCGTACAGCCGAACCCAGGCCAATTGGATGTCCTCAACCCCAAGACCTACTCAGTTGTGCAGAAGGTGTATTCGGAGCTCTCGGGGCGTTTTGCGGACAATTTCTTCCACGTTGGTGGCGATGAGCTTCAGACAGGATGCTTCAACTTCAGCAAGCCAATTCGAGATTGGTTCGCCGCAAATACATCTCGTACCTATTTTGACCTCAACCAGTACTGGATTGATCATTCTATGCCAATCTTCACCTCAGCCAAGAACTCGGGGAAGAAGAATCGTCGCCTTATCATGTGGGAAGACGTCGTCCTCTCCGCCGATGCCCACGCTACCAACGTTTCCAAGGATGTCATTATGCAATCCTGGAACAACGGAATTGCCAATATAGCTAAACTGACTACCGCGGGCTACGACGTCATAGTATCCAGTTCAGACTTCCTGTACTTGGATTGCGGCTTCGGTGGCTATGTCACTAACGATGCTCGTTACAACGTCCAGGAAAACCCAGACCCAACAGGACAAACAGCATCCTTCAACTACGGGGGCATCGGCGGTTCCTGGTGCGCACCGTATAAAACTTGGCAGAGGATCTACGACTACGACTTTTCCACGAGCTTGACTGACGACCAAGCTAAACACATCATCGGCGCCGCCGCGCCGCTGTGGTCGGAACAGGTTGACGATGTCGTCATCAGCGGAAAGATGTGGCCTAGGGCTGCTGCGTTAGCCGAGTTGGTATGGTCAGGTAACAAAGACCCCGCTACAGGCAAAAAGAGAACAACTGCCTTCACGCAAAGAATACTGAACTTTAGGGAGTATCTGGTTGCAAATGGGATCGGCGCAACTCCCCTGGTGCCAAAGTACTGCTTGCAGCATCCGCATGCTTGTGACTTGTTCTACGATCAGCAGGCGGTGCATTAGATGCGCTCATGACCTGATCATCAATGGAGTCAACAGTATTTGAAATATTGAACATAGCTTGACAATGTCACTGATCTCAAATGGTGTCGTTCATGGTATGATGTACGTCGAGTCAAGAACGTTCAGGCTTCAGTCGTGCTTTGAAGAACGCAATCCCAAAGGACTACAAGAAAGGGCCCGAACCTTGAGTGAGAAATCTTAACCAAATGTGGAGGCAAATATGCTAAAATGACGCGACTTGTAGTCTTAAACAGTGCTAAACTGTGTCCTGGTAGCACAGGGATGGCAAGATCCTGATTCACTTGCACATGAACGTTAGTACTTGGAGCTCCAGAGACGAAGAGCAAGGTGCATTTGTGACCCGCACGGCCTGACGTAGATCTTCCCCACTCTACTGATGCAAGTATATCAGAGTTTCGAGGGGAGAATAGGGAAAGGATAGCAATATATGGCTTGTACTTCTATTATGGTAGAAATACGCTGAGTTTTCTTCATTTTGGAATATTTGCAGGAGCAGATTATTGCTTTGAGTTTGAATTCTGGCCGTTCAATTGAATGATGATTTTCAGCGACTAGAACCCGTAGCCCCATTACAGAAGTGTTTGAACTGGGGAGAGCGTTTACCCCTTCCTTCAATAATTGCGCTCTAGATGCGCGTTCCATTTTCGATGACCTCCCTTACGAGTCCATATATTCGTCATGACTTTACGTGGGATTCAACCTCAAGCTTCATTCGTCCGGAATAAGGTCGTGAGCCCTGGCAAATATGGCAGCGCCGGAAGGCACGGATTTGACAAGCCGGCCAGCAAATGGCATTCGTACCTTAAATAGAGACTGTGAGCTCGCTGGTGATTCTGTACACACCTGAAACAGCAGCCTACTTGTTTACTGATTGTGTGCTGACGATGCCGAAATACTCTAGCTTCGATGAGCAGCAGGAAGCAATTCAACCACGTGTGTAAAGTAGTCTTTTCGTGTGTGAGTGTGTCTAACACCTGTCTCTCTTTCTTTACCAGTTTTTAAAAGCTTCCTAATAAAGTGCCTGAGGCGTCGTGACAGTGAATCTTTACAATGCGCGATGCGATAAAGTCTGGACCTCCGATAGGTCGAAGAGCCGTTTCGAATATGCAGGAAAGAGCGTGAAAGAGTATGAAAGGTTTGCTTACACAAAATGCATGGATACTGTGTCCTGCCCATTATCCAATCGTCCAATTGGGCAGGCTCGACATCCCGATGACAATGAATGGCAGCATTTACCTGGCCCGCCGAGTTGGTTATTTGAAACAATGTGTCGGTTGGAAATGTCGATCGCGAGGGAGAGAACGAAATTTAATAGGTGTAGATGCCTTACCTGACACAGAGTGCCGTCGACAGGTTTTAGGCTTTGAAGGGATGTGCGTACTCTGCAAGTGTCCTCTTCATTGAGTTGGTTGGTACGAGACACACGCAATCAGACTGACCCGAATTGAGCCGCTCATCAACTCCGCAAGGCCTAGAGCCACGGACATTCAGAATCTTGAGTAGATCAAATTTTCAGTCATGGCACGATGATTTGCAGGACGAGGTCTAGTTATATGGATATTGCGCGCGCCGGAACATGGGTGCTGCATTCGACACTGCCACGCAAGCAATTGGACATCTGTTGTTATATTCTGCTCAGCTGATTTCCGAAAACTGTACCTTGTACGGAGTGCACTTCTGGCCATGATTGGATGTCGTCATCCCTTGACGAAGCCCCTCGCTCCGAGGAACTTCCCGTGCCGCCCTTGGGCTGCAACGCTGCTTTGAAGCTAGCTTCGGAAGAGTTTCGCAGGGTGGCGATCAATCCACTTGTGCTTGCATTCACTGCCAAGTATCCTGCTGTCGTCGTCATAGGCCAGGAGTCGAGAAGGCATACATAGTGAGACTCGCGTACTTGGCAGCCCATTGTCGTCAACGGTCACAATCTGTCTGCCCTTGTGACCTTGTCTATCTAAGCTAACTTCCTCTATGCGCTCAAGAGTATCCACAAATACGAGATAAATGCAGTGCCATTAGATGCACACATGCATCGTCCGACTTGTTCGAAGCGAGGTCACTTTTACGCAGCGCTGTCCTGTGCCACAAGAACAACAAAATCTGCTATTGTAGCGCTAATTTGAAGCTCGCCCGAGACGCATGACCACTGTCGTATATTTGGGAGCATAGTAATACATGACGCACGTGGAGTTTGTTGATCTTCTATTGGTGATCGCTACATGTAAATTGGAAAGTGAGGCGACGGATGATGGTGTTACGATTTGGGACACGACAGGGTTCGCGTTTGAAGCCAAATACGACCCAGATCACGATGGGCAGCCCTTGTGGGGCAATCGCAGACAATAGCTTGCGTGGCCAGTGACGTTTGGCACAGCCTCAATGCCGTTCCATGATCGTAAGGAGATTGCGCGGCCCATCCCTTCAGCAGTCGTAAGGCTTGTGGCTACGCTGTTGCTTCTTCAAACCCCTGTAAATAAAAGAATACAGCGATTTAATTGGTTTTGAGCCCTGTAATCCGGTATCCCCAGGTCTTGATCTGGTACCCACAAGCCTTACGACTGCTCATGGGATAGGTAGGCGGGAGACTTGGACGAATATACGACAAGAGGATCAAAAGGGGGGGTCGGGCAACGCGCGGCAGCCCTACGGCAAGGATCGTGGCCCGCCAACACTTGCCTATGTTAAACGTGGTGCCCCTGGGTGGTCGTGGGCTACTACAATAATTAAATTCAATGTCAGTTAAAGAGTATCTTAGATGCTAGATATATAATGTATTTAGAATATCTTAAGGGTTCATAACGTTTCTTCTGAATTTATATTAGATACTAGATATGAGTAGTGGCTTTTTAAGCGTTTCTAAACGTACGAGAGGTGTCTTAGCCTACGGGTGATTAGGCCCCCGCCTAATAGCCCCGTAGGCTTAAATGGGAAAAAGCTCATGGGGATTTTACGCCCTGGCCTTGGTACCTTTTCTGAAAGTGGTTCCATCGAACCACGTAATACTCCCGCGCTAACCCAAATGACAGCGGGCTTCAGCTGACGCTGGCTTAGGTGCATCCCGGCAGAGGCAGCCATCACGAGTTGGACTTCATCGCCTTCGCTTATCAGTGAACCAAGGTGATGCTCAACGAGATGAAGCGCAGAGAATTCTCCTTTTCGTCAAGTGGCAACGATCGGCTCGCACTGCACAGCGGCCAACCTCTGCAATAGCGGGCGGTGCTGTTATCTTGAAGTGTGGCCCTTTGAAGGACGTAAACGAGTGGAACTACCCAAACGTCTGCAACGCCTGCGCATATTCTTCATTGGTTTAAGCCATTCTGGCGCCCGCCCTTGTGCAACAAACGTTTTCGGACACTACTGTCAACTCGTTTGTTGAGGTGGAACAGACAGGCCAGAGCCAAACGCAGTAACATGACTGTTGCTTTAACAACGCAAATGATCCAGCATTCCGTACAAGAAGCTTTCATAACAATAAAAGCGTCAAATGAGCAATAGAGATATAGTGCCTATAACAAGTCAACAAAGATGTCAAGTCATTCTATAAAACAAGACGAACAGCGCAGAACAGACTTAGTCCAAAGCTTAGGGCCACAAATTCCAGTTATACAGGCACCGTTCACAGACTGATGGGCAGGTGTGACCACCTGATCGTAAGTCCTCGTAATGCCCAAGTTTTGTCCTGACCTGGCAAAATGTCCTTCTGGGCATGCCCTGTCGATTGTGAGTTCAGGGGTGCGTCAGGACACCCCGTCAAAATAGGTAGCCTCCGGGTCTCCGGGTGATTTGCACCCAATAGGCCCGTGCCAAGATTGACCACCTGCAGCAAAACGCCCTTGTTTTACACCCTACCCTCAACTCTTGCATCTGCTGCTGTGCTGCCCTGTTCGTGCTCGTTACCGCCTCGGCGCGATTGGAAAGGTTCAAGGTACTAAGAACCTATTTTATTCCTTCATCCGTCTTCACTTTCGTCATATCCCCTTCTTACTCTCCTGAGATTCTGTTTGATGTCACTCGTGCAAGCGCGAACATCACCTCTCCTCTTGGGTGCTTGATCGGCTCAATCGCTACCACAGTCCACAATGTCAGCTATTTCCAGGAACAGCTTGAAGATTCTCTCTTTGGCAGCTCTTCTATTTCTAATTGCTGTTCTCGCTACCCGTCAACTAAGCTTTGCCGATACTTTTGCGTTTGCCGGCTCGTTGTCCGAGTCGATGGACATAATCAACGGATGCACCGCAGCCGAACTCGATCCGCCTAACGACCCTCACCCGAGAAAAGACGCGGGAATACCAAATATTGTCCACCAAATATGGAAAACTGTCGAAGTTGAAACATATTCCACCACCGTGGACCCATCCCACAGGTCGTGGAAGACCATGCTCGAGCCCTTGAACTATACTGTCAAACTTTGGACCGACGACGATATTCTCCGGCTCATTAAAAACAATTATACCTGGTTGCTATCTACGTATGAAGGCTATCCCCAGGATATACAGAGAGCAGATGTGGCTCGGCTATTAGTCGTCAACACAGAAGGTGGCATATACGCCGACCTAGATGTATACCCAAGCTCGGCCACACTGATTTCATGCCTGCAACACCTAGGCCTGCAAGCCATCTTTGCTTCCACAACGGGAGCCAGCGGTCTAAGTAACCATTTCTTCATGGCTGAGCGAGGATCCTCGTTCCTGCAATGGGCACTTTTCGAGGCCAAGCGCCGCGGCGGCGTAGCGTCGAAGCGGATACCTCTTCCGTACCTTCGGGTATTCTGGTCAACGGGACCGATGATGATAACTTCGGCATTGCGCACTTACACTTGGCTGCACGACACGGTGCGACATGACTTGGGATTGCTGGATGAAGGCTATGCGGGGACAGTAATAAGGCACGCGGCTGGGCGGTCGTGGCACGGATCGGATGGGCGAGCCTTGAATTTCATTGCAGATCATGTGCGAATCGACGCTTTGTTGATGGCGATTGCCTTTCTAGTAACCATAGCTGGACTTGTGTGTTCTTTGAAAGGCTGCTGCCGTCGATATATAGGGATTTCGTATCGTGCCCTTGTATGTAGGTGCGAGAAGCGATGAGTCCGGAATTGAGGCTTTTCATTATGCCGTCGCCTTGCTGCTATGATTGGACTTCCTGGACCCAGTGATGGATGTCCCAGCGGTCCTTTGCCTTTGATGAAAAGTGGACAAGGTAATCAACGAGTCCAGACCTGCTACTACAGAAACACTCATCAACACAGGACTTCATGTAAGCCTTAGCTGGCTATCCTTTACCGCTTCGACCCTTTCAAGACGGCTGTTGACGTCGTATGATATGTCAGGAGCAATTTAGGATATGTGGAGTAGAGAGAGAAGCAATTTAATGCAAGTCCTAAGAGAAAGAAGCACCGGCTGTCTCTACACCTACGTGTTCACGGTCAAGGATAGCACGGAAAGCAGTACAGCGATAACTGTTCCTTTCTATGTCTCCTGCTGGTATCTTGTCCTGTAAACAAAAACCAAGCTTAGTCTCATAACTTCCTGAGATGCGAATACTATATCAATGTTTCAGTACTTACACTTTGACAACGTCATCGTCAGAATGCATAGTGCCGGGCAGCCTGAGCGGCTGTTCGCGTCACGTGCGCTGATGAACCAGAATAACGTCTCGAAGTAATTAAGACAGATGACACTTCCAGAACTGGGAAACCTCGGTTGTAAACTCACGCAAGGAACAACGCACCTGCGCATGCAGCTGAAATCGCTGGAAGAACCAAGGGCAAGGGAGCGGGAAAGGTAATTGGGTTGAGACGCCCCGGATCGGAGCATCCTCGCGTCACAGGCAGACCAACACCAGGCTTGCCTGTGTACGTAGTAATGTCGCCTTGGCGTTCTGGTCCAATCGCCATTTGTTTGAGACATCTGATTGACACCCGACCTTTTTTTTTTTGTTTTTTGTTTCCCTTTTTCGTGTTGGGCACAAGTACCATTTACTACCGCCACATCCGCCAAGATGGCACCTACCAGTATCCTATCCACCTTTGCGATGACAAGGATACATGTAGCTTAGATGGAACGCAGGCGTTGCAACGATTGTTAAATATGCTATCCGGCTTGTCCTTGATCGTGATTTCATTCTTGTACTCAGTAGGGCATCCGCTGTACGGTCCAGTCGTGGGCGTTGGAGCCTAATCTGCAGAATGTATTTCATTTCTGCATGAATCACAAGCAACGTCCCTCAGCTGTGCACAGACGCATAATCTTCAAGGCAGCCCATGAAAAGAACACATTAATACATTGAGCACGATGGGATTCAGATGATCTGGCGACGTGGAGAATTAGGGCCGTTGGAGTAAAATAGCACACAGCGGCGCTGGGATCGACGAGAAATAGACCACTCTAGGGCCTTGAGATCGCTTGAGCTGTAGGAGATTGAGGTGACGGTCGAATGCTACAGGGTCCGCAAGACAGAACGCCATCCTAGCATTGTTGGATGCTCCTTCGGGGAGGCCTGAGAGACCTACGGCGTCGCGGTCAATTATCGCTGAGCAGCGAGCCTGCGTTGGTGATGACGATTGATAATGTGGTGCCAAGTTGGCAGGCTCCCGATTAAAATACCCGACGCCCCGTACTTTGTACTTGTCCGTGTAGCGTAGCTTACCCGGTTTCGTAGTTCGCAGATGTGCCGCTAAACTCGCTGACCGTTAGTACGAGCCATATCAGGTACGTACCTTACCTAAGACACTCCTTACTCCTCTAACTTTGCTAGCGGGCCCGCTTGCTATTGCTTCCAGTATCGCAACCCCCCTCAACCGGCTGGCGTGGAGCAGCTCCCCTGCCACTTGGCCGTCTTTTGAACTATCCCCAGTCTAATATCCTCTACTAGACATCGTGTCTAAGTGCGACAACAGTATTGCCAGAGCCCAAGACTGTGACCATCGCTGCAGACTGCGGACTGCGGAAAGTACCTACGTGCGGCATTGCGACGCCCGCGACGACCGCGACGACTGCTACGACCTCGACAACCGCGACGACTGCGACGAGTGCGGCGACAACGATCCTCGAACTGTGTCGACAACTGCGATTCTCGCTTCGCTGAAACACCATTCAACAGCCCGCGCGTTCGCTCGGTAACGCGGCCTACCTGTCCTCGGCCCCTCTGCCTCAATGGTCTCTTGATATCCAAAGGCGCGTGCCAATCTTCGAAGATGGCACCACATGGGGACATTGAACTCAATCCCATCAGCAACTTCAAGGCGAAAGAAGAGTCCATTATTCAAGGCAGCTCACACAGCATGGGAGAACCCGACTATGACTCTCAGTCGCCGCACCGCTTCCGGCGCTTTCTCGATAGCTTCAAGCCCGATGAAGCGAGCGCGAGCTTTTTCCCCAGCGATCACCTCACCCAGGTCAGCAGCGAAACCGGCCTATATCATTATGACCTGAGAGCGGCGGCAATCCAGTCAGCGAACATAGGCTTGGCGCGAAAGCTCAAAGGAAGGCATTTGCAGATGATCGCCATCGGAGGCGCAATAGGCACAGGCTTGTTTGTGGCATCCGGAAAGGCGTTGTCAGCTGGAGGCCCCGGCTCTTTGCTGATTGCGTTTACCACTGTTGGCATCATGCTGTATTGCACATGTCAAGCTCTTGGCGAGTTGGCTGTAATATTCCCCATTACCGGGTCTTTTTCCTCCTGGGCAACTCGGTTTTTGGACCCCTCTTGGGGATTTGCCATGGGCTGGACGTAAGTTGTGCCGACGCTTCTGGCTGGCGACTTGATGCTGACTATGATCGTTCTAGATACGCCATACAATGGCTCATTGTTTTGCCCTTGGAAGTTATAGCAGCATCTTTAACCATTCAATACTGGAACGACCAGCTGCCTAATGCCATATTTGTGACGTTATTTTTAGTCACCATCATTATCATCAACCTTTTTGGCGTCAAGGGATATGGCGAAGCCGAATTTGTCTTCTCTATTATTAAAGTTATCGCCGTCATCGGATTCATGTGAGTGCGAATGCCTCATCATAATTGTGGCTGCAACTCTGACATATCGACCTAGTCTCCTTGGGATTGTCATCAACTGCAGCGGGACTCCCGATAGCGGATACATTGGTGGCCAGTATTGGCAGAATCCAGGCGCTTTCAATGACGGCTTCAAAGGACTGTCCAGTATCTTCATCACGGCGGCATTTGCCTTTGCTGGAACGGAGCTCATTGGCCTGGCGGCAGCTGAGACAGCCAACCCGCGGAAGTCCCTTCCCACGGCTATCAAGCAGGTTTTTTGGCGCATCACCCTTTTCTACATCGTCTCCCTCACCCTTGTAGGACTCTTGGTCCCATACACCGACCCTCGACTCCTCGACGCTGATAGTAGCGTAGACGCAAAGGCTTCGCCCTTTGTTATCGCTATCGAGGGGGCCGGGATCCAAGTTCTTCCCTCCGTCATGAATTCTGTCATTCTCATCGCTGTCTTGTCTGTGGGCAACTCAGCTGTGTTCGGAGCTTCGCGAACCCTTGTCGCCCTGGCCAAGCTCAATCTAGCACCAAAGGTCTTGGGGTACGTGGATAAGAAGGGACGCCCACTGGTTGCCATTGCGGTGGCTGCTGTTTTCGGTCTCCTTGCCTACCTTGCCGACCTTCACACTAGAACGAACGTGCTCGACTGGCTCGTCGCAATTTCTGGCCTCTCCTCAATATTCATTTGGTTCTCAATTTGCCTTTGTCATATTCGTTTTCGGCGCGCCTGGGCTTTTCATGGGCGAAGCCTTGACACCTTGCCTTTTGTCTCACAAGTCGGCGTCCTCGGCTCATATCTTGGCATCGCGCTCAACGTCTTCATCCTCGGTGCGCAATTTTGGTTAGGGGCCTTCCCCGTCGGCTGGCGAACTATGGATGCGAGCGCCATAGCACAGAACTTCTTCCTAAAGTACATGGGCTTTCCCATCACCTTCTTGTTCTACCTTGTACACAAGATCTTATACAGGACGAAATATGTTAAGATACGCGACATGGATGTTGACACAGGACGGCGAGAGTTCAACTTGCCAATTTTGGTGGCGCAGGAGATGGATGAACGCGCCACTTGGCCCAGGTGGAAAAAGTTCTACAAATTTGTTTGTTGACAATGGCTTTGAGATGAGTTGGTTTTGCCTTTCTTTGTCTCTTTTCCATACAGCTATTTGGTTCGAGACTGAGTCGGAAGTTTCGAGTTGTCCTGAGCTGACAAAATTTGTTGGATGTGGTGAATACCTCTTGTGTTTGAGCAAGGATCTGAGCGAGGCGTTACTGGAGCAAGCTAAGTTATATCAGTGTAGGAGGAGCTATCTTGCGCCCCCTCTCAATTGAGCCCTATTTTTGTAGCGGTTTTCTACGCCGTAGAAGGACTGGAAACTTCGTTACCTTGGCGAAGCTACTGTGACCAATTGAGGCGAGATGGAGGTGCAATGCCATCTGTTCGGAACGAGTCCAAGGAGCGTCCTGGCAATGGATCAGTGCGAGCAGGTCTCTCGTCCTCATGCAATGCACCAGGAGATATGGGACAAGGTAGTAACTATGTGTATCATACCTAGGTATAACAGCTGAGGAATGCTATGAAAAATTTGATACAATTTATGCCATACTACCATGTCGTAACCTCTTTGGAGAACTTGCAGCAATCAACGGCTGAGCAAAAGTCGAGATCCATTCTGCTAGCCGTAGCGGTCTTCGGAAGGCTCTGCTGAGCTGGCCATATCTCCTGGTTGGCCTCCACCTCTCGCTTGTGATGGTCCTTCACGAGATCCCGCACCAAGTTCTGGAAGAACAAAGGGCCTTTCTCCATCTTAGGATGCAACTCGCCATTTACAAAAGTACCAGAATTGAGATTCTTCTGCGCATTCTCACAAAGATACTTGTCCTCAGACATGATTCTTTTGTACATTGTGCTGATGATTGCGAAGTCTTCCTCGCTGGAATGTCGATTTCTGTAGACTTCGTACTTCATTGTTGATTTCGTAGGACCCTTGGGCACAAATCTTTGTATGAAAAAAAAGTGTGGCCTGATCTAAGTCAGCCATGCCTCAGGCCGTTGAGAGTCTCAAAGGTTGCAACTCACGAAATATTCATGGATGCATTGGGAAAGTAATAGGTACTGGCAACGCGAAATCCTCGTGCAATCTGCTCCGGGGTAGGGTTGCCAAAGTGTTGAATGTGATTACCCTTAGTTTGGACCGAATAGGAGTTAAGATCTGCAATAGCCGGGATATCTGGATGTGAAGTCTTGCAATGATAACACTCGTTGTAGTTGTCTGCCAGAATCTTCCAATTGTACTCTCCGTCCATCTCCCAGGTGTGGTCAAACTGGTAGTCCTCGAAATTGTAGGCTTCATACCTACTTTGCTGATCGACACCGTCAAAGTCGTCTGCCCAGGCGAATTGTGGCTTCTCGCCGCCGTCAAGATTGACCCAGATAAACCCTTTGTCATCAACATGTACATGGATCGGCAAAAGGCCATTTTCGGATTTGTTGAAATGTTGAAGATCCTGGTACCCTGGCGCTTTCGCAAGCTTCCCATTAAGGCCGTATGACCATCCATGGTATTTACATGCAAACATAAAGCTGTTTCCTTGTTCTCTGGTAACAATGGGAAAAGCACGGTGTCTGCATACGTTGTGAAATGCGTGAATCTCTCCCTCACGATCCCGGCAGAGAATAAACTCAAAGCCAGCCACCTCAAATAGAAGCCAGTCACCCAAGGATGGAAGCCTGAGCTTATTCGTCGTGAGGAGCCATTTCTTTGAGAAAATTGCCCTCCTCTCGAGCTCGTACATTTCTTGAGAGGTATACCATGAGGATGGTAGAGCCTTCACAGGGACTAGGTCGTCCACGGGCAGCGATGACCCCAATCCGAAATAGGCTTTGAAGAACGACTGCGTCATGCCTATGAGATGAAGATTATTGGCTATTCAAAGTCCAAAAGAGTTTATGGAGGTGATGATAGCTTGCTACAACTATTTACAAAGTTTGAAGAGGTTTCATTCCTTTGTGTCCTTTTAAACCAGAATCTGTCGTCTCACAATCAGTGTGGCATGTCACTTGTCATCTGTCGCCCTCCACATGACTATACTCGTATGCCGAGTGTAATCAAATGGCCTTTGACAGATTCCATCGGGGCGACGTACCGGTCACATGATCGGACATCCCGCCGTCTGAGCCGTGAAGGGGGTTCTATTGCCCCTGTCAACGCAAAATGCAGATAGAGGGTGATGAGATTCGAGACCTTATCAGTGTGCGGACAGGCCCATGGGGCCTGTCTGGCAACAGCCCGTGAGGGAACCTGCAACAATTCCACACTTGGCGGCTCGGAGAATCGAGATGCTGTCGGCAAGTGGCTACCCGGTCGGGTACATCTCGTACCAGCCGCTGAAAAGGTACCATCCGAGTCGCCACTTGGCGTTCACCCTACAAAAGGAATGGATCGAGATACACAACGAATGCACAGCGTCACGAGGCCAATCTTGTCGATAGGACCGCATGAGTCTGGAATCATGCCTCAATTCTTGTGTCATATTAATGTTGTCACGCAAGCCTCGTACAGTACTGCTTTCACTACGACCGCGGATACAGCTGCCCGTCCCACAACCCAAGGCATCAGTAGATGAATACGAATAAGGTAGGACAACAGCGAGATTTCAGGCGTAACTACTCCGCACCAATCACCACATAAAGTTATTCTTGGAAATCTTGCTTATCACAGCCGCATAACCGTGGCACCTGTGAAAGATGCTTGTGCGCTCAGAGGTTGGGAAGTGGGTTGCGTGGCGTTTGGCTGCGGGTACTCCGCGATCGGTAGCGTCGGCACGCTACCCCTCGGGGTTCGTCGGCTAGGCCTCTCACGGAAATATAAGTGCATGTATTGCATTAGTGCGTTCCCGCCATGTTCTGTTGAATCACAGATGAATTTGATTGTGCTGATAGTTTCTGGGAGGACGGTGCGTATGAAGGGGTACGTACACTTCAGCGTGCCCTTCCGCCACTGTACTCTGAACGAGACTCGGGACAAACCAATGCGACGGCCTTGAGTCTAACTTTGGTCATGTGGTCGGCTTTTCGGAGAGTCTCGCCGACCCCCTCTTGGCGCCTGCGAAGTCGGAAGCAGCTACCTTGCTCCATGGGCGGTGGCTGCGACCGAGCGTACGGGCAGTGACGGCAGCAAAGCTACCCTACCCCACTTGATCCCGCAAGAGGGGATTTGTACGGAGTAAACAGCACTTGTTTACCCGATATAGCTGACAGTCTCTCCTGACTCTAAAGCGTTGTGCACCAGTGAGTCGACGGACTGCGATTTCTCACAACCTCTCAATTCCGGCTGTACGAGTACCTGAATCAGCCCCGGCCGGCCATCGGTACCCAATATGAGCTCAAGCAAGCCAGAATACCTAATCATAGGAGCGGGTGTGTTTGGCGTGTCCACGGCATATCATATCATTCGAAAGTATCCTGAAGCATCAGTAACCCTGGTTGACCGTGATGTATTTGACGCTGATACTCGCGTGGCTGCTTCCTGGGATTGGAACAAGGCGGTACGCGCCGACTATGATGACATTGTCTACTGCAATCTTGCACTCGAAGCACAGGACATCTTTAAATCCGACCCGCTGTGGATGCCGCACTTTCACGAGACAGGCGTCTACTGGATTTGTCGCAGCGACTACGCCAAACATGTCGTGAATAACTACAAGAAATTGGGCCGCAAAGCCGACGTCACTGCAATACCTGTCGATAAGGCTCGAGAGATGTACGGTGGCATTTTTGATGCCGCCGATTATACCGGTGCAACAGAGATATTAGTGAATAAAACGAGTGGCTGGGTAGCGGCTGGAGACTGCTTGCGAGCCGTCACTCGCAAGACATTGGAACTGGGCGTCAAGTATGTGACGGCAGAGGTACAAACACTACAATTTGATGAACGCGGTCGGTGTCAAGGGATTTTAACAGCGGGAGGGGACGTTTTCATGGCGAAGCAGGTTGTTCTTTGCACTGGTGCATTCACATCCAAATTATTGGAGTACAGCGCCGCGAGCAGTGGTATCAGCGATTTGCGAGCGGGATCGAGAATCACGGCGGGTGGCATCACAACGGGAATCGCGCAGCTTGACGACAGGGCTTATGAGAGGTATACATCTATGCCTGTGGGATTTCAGGGTTACACTGCAAACACCGGTAAGCCTCAGGCAGAGGTGCAAACTTGTTGTCCGAGGTTGACGACAAACCTAGGATCCTTCATTGGCAGCCTTCCGCCAACTAAAGACAAGGAGTTGAAGTGGTGGGGACAAACGATCTTTAGAAACACTGAAGAAGTGTTGCCGGGCCGACATGTCTCGACCCCGCCTCCGAAACGAGACTACGCCCAGTGGAAAGTCCCTGAAAGACTTAGGGAAGACATTCGTCACGCTAAACACGTATTCTTTGGGGAAACAGGTGCAAGCTGGAAGATAGACAAATATCGTATCTGCTGGTAGGTTATGTTATGGCAAATTGTGGAACGCAGTCTGCTAATACTCTCCCAGGGATGCTTTCACTACCAGCGGAGACTTCATCATCTCCGCGCATCCGGCTTCAAAGGGGCTGTATGTAGCAACTTGCGGTTCTTTTCATGGATACAAATTCTTCCCTATTATTGGCAAGTATGTATTGCAAATGCTAGAGGATTCTCTGTCTCCTGGGCTTGCGCGAAAATGGGCATGGGATCGGGAGCGGCCGGATCCAGCGCTGAACCCCGAGTGGCCGAGAATAGAGATGAATGAATTGTTGGGTCCAGTGTCAAAGATATAGCGAAAGGATACCTGAACCACATTTACATCGATGTTATAACACCACTCCACGTCAAAAGGACACCCAAGTGGCATCGAATTTGGAACAACTAAAAATAAAAGCATACTGTAAAAAAAAAAAAAATGCCCTTTACGTATTTGAATAGACGCCATAGATTGATCGTTACATCCCAACCCACCGACGGTGCGAACCCTGCACAAGCCTATGAGCATGACGGCAAGAATGTACTATACTCTTCGCACTTCTAGGTATTCAATGAGTCGTTCATGTTGAAGTTAGCTGACGGCATCTGAGACTACCTCCCAAATTACGTACGACGTCTGCAAGGCGCTTGTTTTTCCGGTGCTGATTCGGCTGGATAGATGCCCATGGAGTTCCTCATACTCTTCCGGCTTGTCCACACCTTCCGAGCAGGTGCATTCCCTGCGTAACTACTTACAAAATCGTGATACTACTGCATTGTGAAGGCCACCCGGCTTATTCATAATCTTCAAGAATGGTAAGTACACAGCAACGATATTCACGACACCGTTACCAGTTTTCGCCCGACCCTTCTCCGAGTCGCCATCCTTTGCAACGTCAGCGCCCCCGCGCTAAGAGCTCCACTTCCCAAGCCGGAGTTTCCCAATGGCTCCACCGGTCAAGGGGGCACTGGGAGATGCGGGGGTGGCATGGTGGGTTACGTCTGTGCGCCCCTCTATGATTCTATTTATTACAAGCGCGCCCCTCGAAGCTTACTCCCATGGTCACCTGGCCCACCTTAGAATTAAGAGTCGAGACACACGATGCGATGACGCCGCCAGAAGATGGCTTCAAGTCTCGTGGAAGGAAACGATCTCACAATGCCTGCCTCACTTGCAGGTTTGGTCTTTTTACGATGATTGGCTTGCCGCTGCACGCTGACAAACATGCAGGAGAAAGAAAACGCGGTGTCCCGGGGAGAAGCCTTCTTGTTCAAGCTGCGTCCGCCTCAGACAATCATGCTCTTATCAGCCCGCCACAAGACTGCCGCAAAGTGGCCCATCCGTTCGTAGCTACGTAACATAACCCCGGAAGAAATCCATTTTGACGCAGTACAGGAGGAGAGGCTGGCTCACTTAGAAGAGAAATTGGATCTCCTCCTGAGTGGCAGCTTGTATGACACCTGATATAATCCCTTGAGGCACTGACCTCTATTATTGACTCGCCTCTTAGATCAAGCCATAATACACGCCAAGAGCACGCATTCAGCGATCACGTATTCGACGAGATAACGGACAATTCGGAAAAGTCCTATTCGTTGACCCCTCCCACAACCCAAGCCGACAAGGGCAGCAAGCGCCCTTCTACAATCGCGTTTGACATCGAAGAGTTGACCTCGCGGCCCAGCCCATCTGAAATAGCGATTGCTATTGGACGTTATTTCAAATTTTGCCACAGACAACCGATTTGGTGCTTCAATCGTGATGAAGTCAGCGATTGCGGCAACCTTCCTGATGAGCTTGCCTGCAGCATCCTAGTACTTACGTCCCGTTTCTCAAAGAAAAGACATGACTCGCAACTGTACCGCGACAATGCAAAGAATTTGGTCATGCTTCGCATCGCAAATGGCACAGTGGAGCTTACAACTATTGAGTGCTTATGTCTGCTCTCATACTCTTGCTTCATAGGCAGGGACTCCCGGGAAATCATCCTGCAGTACTCAAGAGACTAATTATTATGTAGATGGAAGCTTTCACCGGGGCCAATTTCATCTTGGTCTTGCATTTCAGCTTTGTCGAACTGCCATGCTCGATCTCAATTCTTCTTACGATGTGGAAGATCCGAGCACCGATCGAAAGAAGAGACTCTTTTGGAGCCTTCAATTACTGGAACAGTTTTACGGTTGTCAAAATGGTCTTCTGAGTGCCTCAATGGAAAGTTGGCAACCGTCATTTTATTCTTGCGCTGCGGCGGACCGCACAGAATTCTTACCAAACGCGCCGCCTCTGCCCAGGGATGATCTTGGATGTTCTGAGCCGAATGAAGCAGGAATATGGAACACCAGTGTTCACCTCGCATGGGTATGGAGCCAAGTCCGGAAATATGTCTCCAACTGCGCCCGCAACATCCTGAAGGAGCCTTGGCGTCACGACTCGATGTACGCCAAAGTTCTCTCAGATTTTATGGAGACAGAGAATAGGATTCCCATATGTCATCGATACGATTCTGCCAAATTTTATAAGCGCAAGACGGAGGAGTTGAGTATCAACCGAGACTATTGGGCACCGTGGCTGAAGGAGCAGTTCACATACCATGCAATCCACACCGTCTTGAATCACCCATTCCTCTATATCATCGGGGCGCAGCACAATCCAAACCTGGCGATCCCAAACACGTTCTGGAGAAGATCTTCCGAGCTCGCCTTACTACACGCCACTTGGATTGTTCGAATGATAGACATGGTCATGGACAAACAGGTGCCGCTGACAGATCCCTTCTTCGGACACGCAGCAGCGATTGCAGCTACAGTCCATCTTTACTATTGCTGTGCTGCCGCTCCTAGGCTCAAACACAAGTCAAACACGGATTTGGCGAAGTGCAGAAGATTCCTGAAAGAGTTCATTCACTCATCCACTGCATGTGGAGTATTGGTATATTTACTTGCCACGTTGATCAGAAGGGTCATACTGACTGACCTTTAAAGGACCTAAATCTGGAGAAGATGACAAACATGGCAGCTGGCCCCGAGAGCATGGATGTCGAGGACTGGATGCCGTCCAAGATCTATCTAAGCGTACCCTTGATGTGGGAAATCCTCGATTTCAACTCCATAGAGGACTTGGAAGAAGATCCAACTGCAGGCCTACTGCATGCGTCGCTCACTCCCGCCGCGACCAATGTGGGCGTGGGCGAAAGCTCCACGATTGAGATCATGGTCGCAACATCACCCGAAATTACGATAAACACTGCTGACGGGGGGCAAGAAGCACCTGTACTATCTTCGTACAAGGCTTCTGGCCCACAAGAGGGCGGCTCTCCCTGGAGTGCTTACCGAGATGAAGATAGTCTTACCTTTCATTTTACTCCATGGCTATATGCGGACTCTTCGCAGTTCATCGACATGGGAGACATGGGCTATGGTAATTCGCAGCCCATCAATAATGGCAATAGATGTGCTGCATGGTGGGAAGGGGATAGCTTCAGCAACATCATGTTCAACCATTTGCTGTAATCAGCGCGCATCGCGTTCGGGGGGTCAAAGGCAGTTTAGCTCAGTTTCAGGCCAGAATGTTGAACACGCAGGTATCTTTGCTACTAGCATTGAAGAGCTCTCATGGTTAAGTGAAGGGGAGTGGCGGTCTGGGAAGCGCCATATCGTATCACATTCGCTCGAAGGTCTCTGCCACATAAATTTGAGAGTACTTTTTCCAATCTCGCATGAACTTGTGTAGTAAAGCGTTGTTGCATGAGTGCTTCTGGCAAGCTGAAGTTAGCCAAGTGTCCATCGCCCATCATAGAAGCTGGAACAGGCTCGTCGAGAAGGGAGCATGAACTCCAAAGTTGGTTGAACCGATATCGGGGTTAAATCCTCAATCGGCAGTTCCCAATCCGGGGTTCATTATATCAAGTGGGGTGCCAATCTTTTAGTAACTTGGGTCTCGTGCCCGAACGAAGTAAGTATCAGATCATAAGTTACCAGTCGCGCGAGGACGGGTTCGGCATCGGTTTCTTATTCCGATCACGTGACCGCCATTGTCGCAGCCTTCAATCGCTGGTTCCTTACGCCTTGTAGCTCCCGTCTCTTGAAGTATCTCTGGATGCAACATTCATCTTGGAGCATGTTTATTCATTTAAGACGGTTCTTAGTGTCCTTCTGAAATGTAATTCTCGCAGCGACCCCATTTGAGCCAGTCCTAATCTACCTGTAACATATCTTCTGACTCAAACTCGAGATATCCTGCCCAAAGTCGCTTATGGCCGTGCCAGCAGCAGCACGAGTCATCATTATTGGGGCAGGCATCGTCGGTACCAATGTCGCCGACGAGTTAGTGTCACGCGGCTGGGCCGACATCACGGTGGTCGATCAAGGACCACTGGACATGCCCGGCGGGTCAACATCGCATGCTCCCGGGCTTGTGTTTCAGTGCAACGCCTCCAGGACCATGACTTTGTTCGCCAAATACACTGTAGAGAAACTTCTCTCCCTGAAGACAGATGGGAAGAGCTGTTTCAATCAAGTGGGTGGTTTGGAAGTCGCAACTACTCCCGAAAGGCTTGAAGAGCTTAAGCGAAAACACGGCTACGCCACTTCTTGGGGCGTCAACACACGCTTGATCAGTGTTGATGAGTGCCTCGAGATATATCCTCTGTTGCAAAAGGACTTGGTACTCGGCGGCCTAAGTATTCCTAGTGATGGCCTTGCATCGGCGGCCCGGGCCGTTCAATTGCTCATTGCCCGTACGAGCAAGGCCGGCGTGCGTTACTTTGGATCGACTCCGGTCATCGGCATCGAGCAGGCTGACGGCCAAATCACCGGCGTTATCACAAGAAATGGCACTATACCTGCTGATATTGTCATATCGTGCGTCGGTTTCTGGGGCGCCGAGCTGGGCGCCATGGTCGGGGTCCGCATCCCCCTACTACCAATGGCTCACCAGTACGTCAAGACCACCGTTGTACCAGCTCAACGTGGTCGAGAGTCCCGAGGAAATGAGGCGTCGCTACCAATTCTACGTTATCAGGATCAGGACCTTTATTACAGGGAGCATGGTGAGCGGTACGGCATCGGTTACTATGGCCACCGCCCTATCCCGGTAGTCGCAGCATCTTTGGGCACAACTGCTGAGCATGTGGACGAGTTTAATATGCCTTCGCGGCTTGAATTTACCCCAAAAGACTTTGAACCGGCTTGGAAACTGTCACAAGAGTTGCTGCCAGCCCTGCGGGAGAGCGAGATTGCCGAGGGATTCAACGGCATCCTGTCGTTCACCCCGGATGGTGGGCCCCTCCTCGGGAAGGCACCAAACCTGGAAGGGTTCTATGTGGCAGAGGCGGTGTGGGTGACGCACTCTGCAGGCGTAGCACGCGCGTTGGCCGAGATTTTGACTACAGGCAGGTCTGAACTTGACATTTCCGGGTGTGAACTGTCGCGCTTCGAACAAATCCAGCTCACCCCCGACTATGTCAAAGAGGCTTCGCAACAAAACTTCCTAGAGGTGTATAAGATCATTCATCCGTTTCAAGCGCGAGAGTCGCCTCGAAATATTCGACTTAGTCCCTTCCACGTCCGCCAGCGTGAGCTTGGCGCCATCTTCTTCGAGAACAGCGGCTGGGAGCGTCCGGAATGGTATGCGGCAAATGCAGAACTACTCCACCGCCTCCCGACCAGGTGGAAACCGGTTGATCGTGATTCTTGGTCAGCCAAGTACTATTCGCCGATAGTGGCAGCAGAAGCATGGAAGACACGTACCGCTGCCGCTATGTACGATATGACCTCTCTGCGTCGAGTAGAGGTGTCTGGTCCCGGGGCAAAGAACCTGTTGGACCGACTTACCACGGGCGATGTCTCCCGGGAGCCAAACACTGTCACATATTCCCTGCTCCTCGACAATCAAGGGTGCATCCGCAGCGATATCACCGTGGCCATGCTTCTCGAAAATCTGTTTCAAGTTGGCGTGAACGGGCCGGCAGACTTGGCGTACCTAGATCAAGAAGCCCGTATGCAAAATAATGAGTCGCCTGAACGATTTGTGCAGGTACGCGACATTACAGGTGGCACATGTTGCATAGGCCTTTGGGGTCCCCTCTCTTGGAACGTCATTTCTGCAACTAGTATGGATGACTTTAGACAGGAAGGGTTCCCTTCCTCCCGTGTCAGGAAAGCAACTGTCGCAGGTATTCCCGTCACATTGATGAGTCTATTCTGGGTTGGAGAAATAGGCTGGGAAATACATGCAAGCGCAGAGTACGGCCTGCATCTCTGGGACGCTCTCTGGCGGGCCGGTAGGCCGTACGGAGTAATTGCGGCGGGCCGTAGCGCCTTCTTCGCATTGCGACTGGAGCATGGAGTTCGAATATCGGGCATAGACTTCACCTCTGAGCACGACCCGTATGAAGCAGGACTCGAATTTGCCGTTCAACCGAAGAAACGGGGGTATGTAGGTCATGCCGCGCTCAGGAGCCGGCCTAGCGAGACCCGGGCTCGGAGGCTACGCTGCCTCACTGTGGACGACGGGTGCTCCATGATACTTGGCAAAGAGCCCGTGTTTTTTGACGGGAAAAGAGCAGGTTACGTCACCAGCGCCGCCTTTGGCTATACAATCGGTAAGCCCATAGCATATGCGTATCTTCCTGGCGCCTTGGCCGACGGAAGTGCTGTCGAGATTGAATACTTTGGACGGCGAATTCCGGCCACGATCACGGCTCAGCCGATTTACAAACGTCACACGGAAAAATTTGGAGCTAGGCCAAAACATCACCGACTTTAACCACAATCTGCCCTGCCGATATCTTTGTCATTCCCGTTCTATGAGTAGCTTTGACATTCTTCATCTTCAATGGAAGCAACATTATTTGTGTACTGTTGATGAAAGATTTCAAATAAATCGTGGGTTCGCATCACTTATCCTGATGTTCATTGGCCAGTAATATATAGGACCGGGTGAGGCCTTTGGTTGAAAGGGTTTTACCCTGAATCGTAACCCGCTCTTTCATACTTCCAAGGACTCATGTCCAAGAACCATTCATGCCAACGAGTGTTATGGCATAGCAAAAACATCAGACATCAAAATAGACCACCGAACCTTCGATAAAAATCGATCGCATCATCCTTTGAACTATCTCAAGTTTGTGAACCTCATCAAAACTTTTTGTTAGCGAGAACTCCGTCGAGAATCTGAGCCAAGTTCTCCGTTGGTAGGTCGACTAGCTCGTTATCCAATAGCTCTTTAACATTCGCGCCCCGATCCGCATCATCCGCGTAGAGTATTGTCAAAGTCAATAGCTTCAGGCCTTCGAACTTCCCTATTTGTCAAGCCCCCGTTCTTCAGCGCCACCTCTGACGTAACCTATCGAACCTAAGCAACTCAATGCAAATAGAATTGTGAAGCCCGTTGAACGGCTACATTTTAAATTCTTGCCCCCTACTCCCTTAGGGTGATGCAAAGTGGCTTGTTGCCATGGCTGAGCAGCGTCCAAGTTTGCTAGCAGAGTTCATCGCGCACCGGTACTTAAGTGGATTAGCAGCACGCTTGGCGCGCCGACGGTGGTCCCAATCAGATCATCAATGGCAAGGCATCGAGACGTGTCGGTAATTCACCCAGCCAAGTAAAATTCGTTAATCATCTCTAAATAGTCATAGCAGAACGAATGTTTCTCCTCTCAAGGGTTAGAGCGCGGAGTCGACAATCCCAGCTCCAAGGCTTCAAATATGCATCTAGATGCACGTAATCTGAAAACACAAAGCTCTTGCCGGAATCATCTTTTCCTTGCCGGGGCAAAAACGGCCTCAAGTGCCTGATGGACATCCGTGACAAGATCCTCTGGGGCCTCGACTCCCATACTCAGCCTTACCAAGTCGTCATACACGCCAATATCAGCTCTCTGTTTTGATGTCAGCAGCTTGTGAGTCATTGGACCTGGCACCTCGCATAAGCTCTGAACGCTCCCAAAACTCTCTGCGAGAGTGAATAAGCGCGTGGACCGACAAAACTCTTCTGCAGCCTCGAATCCTCCCTTTATGCGGAACGATATCATTCCTCCACCTGCGCCATGATTGTGTTGTCTCTTGACAATATCACGTCCAGGGTGCGAGTCCAGGCCTGGATACCGCACCATGAGAACATAGGGGGATCTAACAAGAGCTTCCGCAACGATCTGTGCGTTCCTGTTGGCTCGTTCGACCCGCAAATGAAAGGTACGAATACCCCTGGATGCAAGCCAACAGTCAAATGGCGAAGGAACTGCCCCAATAGCATTTTGAAGAAATGCCAAACGACTGTGGAGGTGCCTACAGTTGGTAGCTAAAACGCCTATGACTAGATCGTTGTGTCCAGCCAAATGCTTCGTGGCTGAATGAACGACAATATCTGCGCCGTGTACAACGGGGTTGAAAATGTATGGGGAAGCGAGGGTATTGTCCACGACAACAAGAATCCCTCTACGGTGAGCCTGGGTGGCGATTGCTCTGAGATCAACAATGTTCAGTAGCGGATTGCTTGGCGATTCAATCCAGACCATCTTCGTCTTTGACGTGGCATACTTGTCCAGTCTCTCGGCGAGGTCTGAAGCTGCGACACTAGTAGTAGAAATGCGAAGAGACTCCGCCATGAGCGTGAAGGTTCGTTGGGTTCCTTTCCATAGCGGTCTTGGTGTTAGTGATCGTGGGCCACATCGATTCTTTTTAGCCTCCAGGTATACTTACCGGCATACACATCTGTGATGGTGAGAATATTACTGTACGGTTCGAGCAGATGCACAATCATTGCGATTGCTGCTGAACCGGACGAGAAAGCAAGCCCATACTTGGCTTGCTCCAGCGCCGCAACCGACTTCTCGAAGTCGGAGCGGTTCGGATTTCCCTTGCGAGAATAAACGTAATCTCCCGCTACACGCGCAGCGGTTGTTTGGGCGTAAGTTGACGACATAGCAATTGGCATAGACACGGCGCCAGTTGCGGGGTCGTGCTGTTGGTGCCCGGCATGGACCGCTTTGGTATCAAAAGAATGTCCATAATACGATCTTTGAGATGGAGTCTCCTCGACAGAGTCCTCATTCAAAACAGTTGAAAAGGCCTGAGCACCGGGCGATGGGGCTTTCGTGGATGGCATGTAACATGAGTTGGGGTTATGTCCTGGCCTTGAGTCCAAAGAGGTTGCACTTGAGCTGCGTGACAATTCTCCGATGGAACCGCTGCTGTTGCTCCTGTTGCCAAGGTCCCAAGACAACCTTGATCTTGGCACAAAGCTTTCCGAATGTTCAAGTTCAAGTTGCGTGGCGTCTTTCAGCTTCTTGTCAAACATTTCACGTGCCATCTTCCATTCGGCTGTCGTCCGCCAATCTTGAAGTTTGACAAGATTGGGCAACAGTTGCTTTGCGCAATAGTCGCTGGCGTCTCTTGGAATGAGGCTTGGCAGGTGATCGATAGAAATGACGCTCAGCTTTGGGCCGTTTTTGGTGGGGACTGTCAGGCATGGTTTTTTGAAGCTGCTATGGCCAGAGTAGACCCCGATAGGATTGCCGGGGTCATCTCCATCACAGCTAACGTCTGAAATGACCGATAGTTGTCGACTCGTATCCCTCAGCGCATCCATTGTAATGAATGGCTTTGTTCCTTCTGACAAGTAGATGCAGTTGATGAGAATGTCGACTTGCAAGGCCTGCCTCGAAAAAGAAGGATCTGAGGTCTCTGCGCGACCACATTGAAGGATATTCTCTGAACCGAAACCAACTTGTTCGCAAAGATTCACTGCCCCAGATCCACACTTTCCGAAGGCTCCTATAACCATCACTGTCGGCAGACGACCGGTTGCGGCAAAACCGTCTTGCAAGAAGGAAATGGTGTCGGCAATGGCTTCGCGCTCACTGTGATAGGGCATAACCTCTGGAAAGTCCATCTCTCCCGCACTCGTGATCTGGTGGGCCCACGCCTGGACAGCGAGAACAGCACCACAAAATCCAGCATGGAAGCTGGACGGATTCAAGAGTCGACTCTTCGCGGCGGGATCCTCGAGGAATTCGATGTCCAGAAGTGACCCACCTCCGTGGGCGAAACGGAGCAAGAGATCCGACCAGCCTGGTTGATCTTTAAACGCGTGCGCAAAATGCAAGTGAGTGTGTTTGAGTGGAAACGTGTCTGAGGGTGTCAACTCCTTCAGTCCAACGATGATATGGTCGAGGGGTGCTTCCAGCCAAGAGTTCGCCGGGATGAGAGTAGCCCCAGCGGCGGCCATCTCCTCATCGCTAAAGCATCTTTCTTCACACCTTTCGCATTTGACCTCATACCCTGCGTTTATCAGAGAAGTAATAGCCGAAGGTGTCAATACCGAACGATGTTCCAGTGGCTTGCTCTCTGCCCTAAGGAGTATCGTAGTAGGATTCGTCATAATGTACGAAAAATAGTGTTGAGACGACGGAAGGGCTTACTAGGTTTGGCTTGAGTAGGATCTCAAAGATGATGTGTATGTTAAAGCCGAGTCACTACCTTTGGCCTCGTACAGCACGTTTACAGAAGGCTATTGCAACATGATATATCTCGTGCCATGCCCTTGTCCCCTAAGCTGTGCGATTGGCTTGCCGAGCCATGCCGTCATGGTACGGCATGCCCTCGGCAAATTCGAATCCCTGGCCTTGTGTCAATTCCCCGTTTATCCGCACGATAGCCCTGGTTTCCTGGGAGGATTACGCCCGTGACATTGATCCTTGCCTCAGTCTACTTCTGATGTACGGCATCTCAAGACGATGCAGCCGAGATGTACGTCATAATACTAACCATGAATTCTTCATGTATGGCTCCTGTGTATTGTGATTGGTAGCATAGGTTGTGGCTTCTCCGTCGACCTAAAAAAATGGTCCGACGGGACATCTGCAAAATTTCATCAGAGTCTGACGCCCCGACACCTTCGTCGGGAAGTCGTCTGCAAGTCGCCGGCATGCTTACATGTAGCCAGGCGTCCACAGCCGCTTATCACCACAATCGGCGCAGGCTTCGCAAGTGACATGGGTGTCAGAAGGATCAACATAGATGACGCCTGGATGACACCCGCCAGGCGCGATCTGGCATCGACGTAACTTAGTAGCGAGAGCTGATGTGATGTGCCAATCACAGTTGAAGCATCCTGCGTGGCCTTGGTCCTTGCATCTAGGGATGCTGTAAGCAAGGCTTTGAAGCATTTGGTCGAATGCAAGTTGGATGCATTTCGACTATCACTCGACTAGCACGTACTCCGGGCGTGCTCAGTCGTTTGCATCTGCGATGACCCAAATCAGGGAAGTACTTCTCAGTACTACTGAAGTACCTCTTAGGCCCGGGGAAAGCCAGGGGAAAGGGCCTGGGAGGGGCGGGATTGGGCGGCGGCTCGATGTAGGTAGGGGTGGATATAAGGCTGACATGCACACGACTGTCACTCTATCCACCCCTGGTGAAAAGGTTACCATGTTTGGGTTGGAATGTACTCCGTACGAGGCAGCCACAACTGCAAAGTTGCATCAAGTGTATTGTCTTAAATCGAGTCTACGTCATAGGGTGAGCGACTCGCCAAATTTCAACCACAGTCAACAGGACACTACCGCTACATTCTCAGCCGCCGCCGAGCTTCAATGCGATCTTGAACAACTGCTTCATATTCCTGCATCTTACGCCAGTATTGCAGCATAGCTCGCTCCTTTCTCCATTTGGCGCGTCACATTTATTGGTCCATATTAGGGTCCATGACAGTCACCACGTTCGCTTCCAAATTCCTTCGGACCTACTCTTGCTCCCTCGACGACAATCTGCACCCTGTTCAATATTTCGCCCGCGATGGCTTCCATAATACAATACCGGCAGATTGTCAGATTGGATGCAAGTGACTCTATCTCAGACGCCGAGATGCAGGCCAATGGCAAATCCACGGGTGACGACGTTGTGCCAGTAGACGCTAAATCAACCGAGAAGGCTCTTAATCCTCGTTCATGGCCTATGTGCAAGCGTATTCTTTGCACAGTCCTGGTCACATCGGTGGGCTTTATTGTGAGCTGGGCAGGCTCCATCACCTCTGCTGCCGCCAAACACGCCGGTGAAGAATTTGGCGTAAGCGAAACGGTAGAGTCCCTGGCCACTGGGCTCTATTTTATTGGGTTTGGCCTCGGGTCCCTTGTTGCTGGGCCGGTGTCGGAGACACTCGGTCGTAATGTCATTTACATCGTCGCAATGTGGGTATTGCCAACATTCTCCATTTAGAGACGGTACAACTCATGACTTGCAACAGGTCGCTCTTCATGGTCTTCATCGCTGCGTCCGGAGCGGCCCCCAACATCGAGTCGCAACTCATTTTCCGCTTCCTGGCCGGTTTTTTTGGCAACACGCCATTGACATGCGCTGGAGGTAGTTTGGCGGACCTGTGGAGTCCCGAAGAAAGGGTCATCGTTGTCCCATTCTATTCTGTGGGCATATACGACGGATCTACGCTGGCTCCAGTCGTTGGCGGCTGGATTGCGCAGGGCACAAACAACGGAGCACTGTCGTGGCGCTGGGTTGAATGGATCACGCTGATCATCTCAGCCGTCATTCTTCTCCTCATCGTCTTGTTCCTTCCAGAGACCTACGCGCCCATCCTTCTGCAATGGAAAGCCCATCACATTCGCGCACGCACCGGAGACAAACGTTACCGAGCTCCGATCGAAATGACACAGGAGCCGCTGATGAAACGCTTGAAAACCGCAATGCATCGGCCCTTCACTTTCCTAATTAGGGAACCCATCATTATTGCTATTGCGCTGTACTTGATTCTGGTCTATGTTGTCCTCTTCACATTTCTCAATGGATTTCCCTTCATTTTCGGCAAAACGTATGACTGGAGCTCTGGACTAGTAGGCACGGCGTTCTTGTCCATCGTGGTCGGGCAGCATCTGCCATTGGTTTTAATGCCGCTCACGAGTCGGTGGGCGGCAGCATACAAAGCCAGGCGTGAGGCCAGTGGAGCTCAGGAAATTGATCCGCCTGAGAACAGACTCTGGATGGCCATGGCTGGAGCCATCGCACTGCCAGTCAGTCTCATTTGGCTGGGCTGGACGGCTTATCCAAACATCAGCCCGTGGTCGGCGCTGGCGGCTGGAGTGCTCTTCGGGTTTGCCTGTGTCGCCATCTACATAGGCTTTTACATGTACGTGATTGATGCTTACGCGACATATGCTGCGTCGGGTTTGGCGAGTACTACTGTTCTCCGATACGTTGCGGCTGGAGCAATGGTGGCCCCGTCGATACCGATGTATGCAAGTCTGGGAAATCATTGGACCTTGACCTTATTTGGTGCTCTGAGTGTGCTCATGGGAACTGTACCTTTCATCTTTTTCTGTTATGGCTTTTCTTTGAGAGAAAGAAGCCCGTTCGCCAGAAAATCACAATGATGAGAGGGGGTTTGTCGACTTGGCGGACCATGCGTGTGATAGAACGGCGTTCGGCATAAGTTACACAATCGAGTCTCGGCTTACCAGAGCCAACCTAGCGTCTACTCCATATAATTTCTCAACTTAAAACAGAACTGGGTGTTTGCATACACATCTGCATACTCATCTGCGGGCATATTTTGTAGCCTTGATTGCTGGCGGCAGTTTGCCATTTCGTCTGGACAAGACTGGAGGACGGGCTAGCTTTGGGCATCGATTCGGTTGCCACGGTCAAAATCCGAATCGATCGGGTGCTCCACGCTTCGATATTACTCATCACCAAGGCTTCTCCCGGACATAACAGTACTGCAGTTATGTTTACGACGTTCTTCCTATGGCATTTACAATACAAGACTCCGTTCATCGCTCGCGCAATGACATCACTACGTATGCCCACATTTACATATCATCCAGTCATCACTGCCCTCATTGCTCCCTTGGCAAGTTTGTTCCTTAGACTGCCTGCTCTCCTCCCACTCCTCGCAACATTTGATCCACATCCTTGCACCTTATCTCACCACGATCAGCGGTGTCCTTGATTTGTTTCGTAATCCTTTTGCAGTCCTTCTCGGCAAGGTCAAGACCAAGGGACCGCGCACGGTGCATGACGGCATTGAGAGAGTGGATGTGAAACCAACGCGGCGCGAAACTCCGAAGTCCTCAGGACGCAAATTCTCGTAGGTGCCTGGGTTTGCAAGAATCGCTTTAGTGTGAATGCCAGCTTTATGGCAAAATGCAGCCGAGCCCGTGATACAGTTATTAAATGGAACCGCGATATTGCAGCACGACGCTACAAGCTTGTCGAGAGAGGCGAGCGTCTTCAAGTTATATCTAGCTTGAACATCTTCGCGGGCGCATACGCTCATGCGATCCAAGAAAACACCGAGAGGTGTGATGCCGTTGCGTTCTCCAATGCTAAACAAGTCTTGTCAGCTCTTGCCATGATCCCCTTCATGGACAATTATTGGCATACCCAAGAATAGTGGTGTCGACATGTGTTGCGCCGGCTTTGACGGCCATATACGCGTTTGCGACTGCGCAACCCGTGTCATTGTGAAAATGCGTCTCGATATCAATGCTTACAGCATCTCGCACGGCTGAAATCACATGGCTGACTTGATCGGGTGTGGCACACCCGACCGTGTCTGGGATTCCAACCCGAGTCACGCAACACGATTGCATTAACTGATATAATTAGATAAGAAGATTGATGGTGCGAAAAGCGTCTTCGCCGGAGACGGGACCTCAATACTGTGCGAGCGGAGGAACTTCACTACCGAGACGGCCGATCTCGTAATGTCTGCCAGGCGCATGCCATGCGAATACTCTTGCATGTGTCGTAAAGCTCCAATCATGACGTTGACATATCCCGCTTGAACAGCAGCTTTGGCATCGTCCAAGTGACAACGGATATGCCCAACCACCTTGGATTTCCGCAATGGCAAGGAACAGAGTTTGGAGCAGTGAGCCATTGACCTAGTTGATGCTGCCGGATTCGTGACTTCTCTGAAGTCAACTCCAAAATCGTCCAAGGCGCGAGCTATGCTGATTTTGTCCGCAGTGGTGAAATATGCATCTTGATACTGCTCGCCTTCTCGAAGCGTGCGTCTGCAATTTGAAGGATCTGATTGAGAGAAGGAGATTCAAATCATAGTGCGTAAGAGCTTAGATGTGGTGCTGTGCGCCAGCCGTTAGTATTCGCGAGCGTCAACAGGTGTTCCGCAGTATTCGTCATGATCCCACCAATTCATGTCCAGGGTTCAGAAATGACCCTAATCCGCCCGGTAACGAAAGATTTCACCTCCAGTAACCCCCAAAGCCGAGGCGAAATATGCCACCCTGTTGATGTCGATGGCACTGGGATCTGGATGCGGTTCAGTCGTCATCGCAGAAAATCATGCAACTGAAGCAGAGGTGCCTGAAGCATACGTATAACTGAAGGACTTAGCCGATGGGATCGGCAAATGTCGCGATCGCCCTGGCCCGGTATTAAGCCTGAATCCTTTGTAGAATCATACGGGTGGTCAGCTCCTGGTGGCAACCAGGCTGGCCCCGGTTGTTTGCTGACTTCCGCATGTGGCGGATATTCCGCGTTCTGTCCATGCACGCGTGGGCCTTGTGCTGACAGACGTGCTCCTTCTGCCTGGTATTGCATGCTGTTATACGCCTCTCTTAGTTGCCGAAAAGGCGAGCGATGACATTAGGTTGGGTGCTGGAGCGGAGGAGGAAATGATTAGTACGAGGTACATAGCCATGACATTCGGAGACTTGCAAAGGCTCGTCCCAGTGGCCCCACGCCGTCACACCTTTGCTCGTGGCTGAGCGGCTGAATCTCGCTAAACCTGCCCACTCCGCACGGCATTAGCGCCCGAGGCGATGTGTCGGGTGCCGGGCCTAGCCGCCCCCGCTGTGGAGTCATAACGTTGGATCCTTCGTCATCTCACGCCACACCGATTTCCTGCACGGCCCAGGCGGACAATTAGGTGCTGTGGCATGACGATTGCTGGGGGTACTAGGAGCGGGACACTGGTCACATACATTTACTCGATCGACGAAGGTCTGATTCCCTCCTATGTAGGTCCCGAAAGGTGGCATGATTATGCGGATTGGGCACCTGTTGCACAAGCTTGGGACAGCAACGAACGCTGGGGTGTTCTCTGTCTACGTCAGCTCAGATGTTTAGACATCCGACAGTGCTGGAGTGTGCCGTCCGACATACTGGGGTACCCTCCTGCCTTCATATTGGTATAGAACCAGGTATAAAGTGCTAGCCATTTAGAGCTTGACATGCTAAGCCTCGCGGAGAAATACCATCGAAAGATTGTACAACGCAAGATTGCATTTAAGCGTTTTACTACCTACGCAATGACGACACCATCAACGTTGCCAACGGTGAACCCCACAGAGTCCTTTTGGCTCAGTGAGCTGTCAGAAATGTTGAGAGATTACCGTGCGTCGTCCGGAAAACTTGGACACGATGTGGCGACTAACGTGAGGGAACATAGGGAGCACCGAGGATATTCCCAGCTACGCTGATGTTGTCGTGGTTGGTAGCGGCATCTCAGGGACTTTTGCTGCCCGTGAACTACTCAAGCATGCCGCTGGATCAGTCGGCAAGTTGACAGTAGTCATGTTCGAAGCAAGGGAGGTCTGCTCTGGGGCTTCGGGAAGGGTGAGTTGCAGCCACTCTCATTTTTCACCAAGAAGGGGTTTGGCGTCATGCACTGAGTACTGTTCCATCAATAACCGCTGAAGAAACTGCAGAACGGGGGGCACTGTCAGCCGGCTCTATACAGTGGCGACGCCGAGATAACTAGGTTGGAAATGGCCACTTACCACTACATTTCGAAGCATATTGAAGACTGCGCAATAGACTGCGACTGGCAGCCCAGAGGAGCCGTTGCGGCATTCTATTCTACAGCGGACCTCGATCGTGCGATGGGCAAACTCGAAGATAGCAAGGCCAGCATGCCAGAAATCATGGAGCACCTGCACTACGTAACCCCAGACAGCACGAATCCAAGCCTACGAGATCTTGGTGTCGCCAGAGCGAAGGGGGCTATAATCAACAAGATGGCTGCAAGTCTATGGCCTTACAAGATGGTCGCTGGAGTAGTAGAAGACCTAATCCAGCAATACCCTGAGTTCAACCTACAGACGAACACCCCGGTGCGAGGCATCGAGCATGATGCACACGATGTTGCGAGAAAATGGCAGCTACACACATCTCGTGGAACCTGCACGGCACGGCACGTGCTTTTGGCCACGAATGGATACACTTCACACTTGCTGCCGGGGATGCAGCAAGCTATCCAGCCGGTCCGAGGTAACATGATTGCGGGTACAGGTGGGGGTGATCTACTCCTTAAGCATTCGTACGGTCTTGTCGATGAACTCAGCGGGGAAGAGTACAGAGATCTTGCGCGTGCCAGTGAACGTTTGGTAGGAGACGGCGAATATCTCATGCAGAGGCCAGCGGAAAATAGCGCTGACTGCAGCCACGAGAGCCCCTTGGTGGCTCTCGGCGGTGCGCGCTTCATGATGCCTCGTTCGGGCTACGGATTAAGCGACGATGGCGTTATAGACAAACCAGCGAACGAATTCCTGCGCGGTCGGTTGGGTCAAGTCCTGGATGCGGTTGCTGAGGCACCAGCTGACTTCAAAGTGACGCACGAATGGACGGGAATTTTGGGCTACTCCAAGGACGCTTACCCGTGGGTCGGCCAGCTGCAAGATGGACTGTGGCTTTGCGCGGGCTATAGTGGTCACGGCATGCCACAGGCGGCTCTATGCGCAGTCAGCGTGGCCACGATGATCCTGGAACAGATGGGACAACCAGAAGCACGCGTCGGCAAGCCTCGTCCGCAGGATATACTGCCGGCGCGGTTTCTAATTACGCCCGATAGGCTGAAAGCCAACGGACTGTGTGAGGAGAGGAGAACATGATTTTTCTCAGCTCGAAGCGCTCAATCTGAGCCAATCGCCACGCAGCTGATACATGCATGTGTACGGGGTGGCGTTGATTGCAGGCACGCAAGGCATCCCTGGCGATGACGTCGAAGGGAGGGTCAGCGTATCAGGGGTGGGGTCAATTCTTGATAATTCAAGGCAACAGAGTAAATCATGTCTTATTCTGGCAAGCATGTATCGCAAACTGTCTTCAGAGCCGATATCTTAACCAATAGCAGCCACTCTGCTCTTTGATGAGATCGCTTAGTATTAGCGCCAAAGCCAGTGCGAGTGGCAGCAAGATCTGCTGGGAATTCGATCGTGCGAGTGCAACGTCAGCACGTAGCCACTCCGTCCGCCATGATGAGACGCACGGCACGGCACGGCACGGCGCGCTGATCCACACCAGTGGCATCGCCCTGAGCCATGTTCACTTACTACGAACTTGCCTGCCGACTTTGGCTTGCCGGCCATGCCTTGCCACGTAATTCCACACCATCTAGAATGGGCTTTGCTGCCGGAGCTGATCGTCCCTGCCCCGTCGAACCTCCATGCATTATCTGGCCACCAAAGGCCGATTTGACACGTGAAGATCCGCGGCGACCCTTGTGAGTTTCGCTCGCTAAACTTGTACTCCGTACTTCATGCTTCTTGCACTCGCAGGTTCTTGATCATTTTGTTCATGATGTCCCGCTGGCAATCGGATTCTGTATTGCCCTTTCGGTATGTTTTGACCAGAGGCGGTGCCCAATTAGGCCAAGCACTACCATTCGAGCCGGATGATATTTGAAATGCAGCATGCAGCAAGTGAAAGAAGGCTTACTGCAGCCTATATATCGATCGTTGTCGACAAAGGTCAATTGACGCTCGTAGAAGTGTTGAAGAACCAGAATTTCTGTATGAACCTGCGGTGCCCGTTTTGAGTCTTGCTCCAAGAATTTTGTGAACAAGTCAGAACGGGATTGGCAGTCAGTTTCAAGGAGTATACGCTTCACTTCGCCCTTTTCGGCATCTCCGTATCTAAACACTCTGTTGAGGACGCCATCGAGCGTAGTATGTGAATCGGCAATCGGTGGGGCACTAGAGACTAGGCATACCGCATGCACCTTATGTGTTTCCAGAATATGTGAACGTTTGAAGGCATCCCGAAGGAGCACTTCATGGCTGATAATGTGCTGAGACAGGCGTCCGATGTAATGCTTTGCATCGCGAACCAACTTCGAATCTCCAGCAATTTGATTTAGCGTTCAAGCTCGCTTGCTTGAGATTCCAACGTTACCATGAAATCGGATTTGGTGGCTTCATAGACAGCCATACATAGCTCAATGTAGTTATCGCGGTAAGTTAACGCACTAAGACAAGTAAGGGGCACCTCGTCTAGTGGCCGTCAGCGCGACATTTGGTATGGGCACTATAGCAAGCAAGGAGCCAAATACTTTCTGAATTGCGCTTGTGCGAATGTCGTAGTTTGTGGATTGCCCGCCGTAAACAGTGCTATTCTCCCCTAATTCGCTTCTTCGATATATGATGCATTTGCTAAGAAGCTTATTTTCACGTATGATCCAATTTTGCGTAGTTGCGATGTTCAATGATGCTAGGGACTTAAGAGCCACTTTAAAGAAGTAAAGCGTTTCACCGTCCGCTGCATTAAAAGTGAACCAAAAGCTATAGCAAGCCGCAGTATCTTCGGAGGCCAATAGCTGTGCAAGAGGTTCCGCTTTCGTTAAAGTCGCAGATAAAGGCAAGAATCAGAAGAAATCTTCTTAGATAGGCCTATCCATCATCTGAATCCCGTGGAAATAGTGTGTGGTAGTCACTGGGTTTTCCAAAGAAGGGAAAACACTTCGTAGAACCTCGCTAGCAGTTTTCGATGGGTTTGACATGGCCATGAATCAAGAATGTGCGACCTGAGGAGGAATCTGAACCGGGATGTTGGAGATGGTCGAGGCGTCCATATCTTTGTGAGTATATATCTTTGTGAGTATATATCTTTGTGAGTATATATCTTTGTGAGTATATATCTTTGTGAGTATATATCTTTGTGAGTATATATCTTTGTGAGTATCTGTGTAAATAGCTTTATGAGACTTCGCAGTGGCACGAATGTTCGTGGCCAAGATGGTGAGCTATCAAGAGCGGGCTTATCGCAACATTAGATGCGTTGCCTTCCTAGACTTTCCCATGGCAAGCTTGCTTCAGCTGAGCCTCAACTGCCCGTCTTTACTCATCGCTTGATACATCCCCAACACAGTGTTGGATAGTGGAATCCCCCCTGGGTTAGCTTTAGACTTGAAGAAACCACCGTAGGGCATGTCCAACTCTTCTAACTGGTGTATCAGACCACAAAGTATACCAAGGTATCTATCATGTATGTAAATGCACGAGTGTTACACATGCAGTGAGGCTGTCTTCGCGAATCTTCAGCATTGCAGGGGCTGCCGAATGGGTCCTGGGAGGAAGTTACTAAGTGGAACGTTACTTGTTAAATTGCTCGTGGATTCCCACCAATCTGCGGGATGCCTGCCTATCGTTCTGCGTGCAGACATGCGTGACTACCTTCATTAATGTTCGCCGACCATACGATGATAGCGCCACCTGGGTCGCGCAATTGGTGCGAACTGAAAACGTGCCTTACGATCATTGGACTCCTGGCTAGCGGCGCATCTGTCGTTGCCTGCAACATGATCTGGATTGCCCGTCAATGCAAGTCTGCAGACAATATTCAAGTTAGTGCATGACAATGTATGTTACAAAAAGTGATAACATGCTTATTAAGTACACGTAGTCTTACACGTAGTCTTTGACCTGCGGCGACGGAAGGCCAAACATGATGTGGGCGACTATTTTGGCTGTCGGCCCATCTGGCTAGACTGTGGCTCTGGTACGAAAAAATATTAGCATTCTGTATGATAGAAGATGCCTGCTAGAACTTTCACTGACATAGTTTGTGTGCCGCCGTCTAAATATGAAGCTAGACAGACTGGACGACGACCATGGCAACTGAATTGGATGTAAAATTGATGGTCGATACATGTACACCAACCACCGAAGTCTAGGGTTTACTCGCCATGAGGATTGCCCCGTCACGCCCAGTCAAATATAAGAACCATAGTAATCGCAGTGCTCCAAGCAGTTGGTGAAGTTCACATCTGGTCCTTTGCAATAAAACAAGCTCGTGTCAACTGCGACGCCGTTACCAGTAGCGCCATCCACCTTGCTCCCCGTTGTCTTTGGCCCCCCCGTGGCTCTTCGGCAGACCGACTCCCACCTGAGTTTGAAATCCGCAGGAAGCACAGCCTTCGGTGTTCTCCAAGCACAATTCAACCCTTCTAATAGTAAGGCGTAGGAGCAGGCTTAGGCGTACACTATTGATAGAACCGTTAGCATAGAATGAATAGTGCGGCTCTATTTAGCACTTACATTTTTTTTGCCTCATCTGGTAATTGAGTATACGCTGATTCCCTTTTCAGTAACGTCATACTTGGCTATGGAATCCACAATTTCTTATTTCACTATTATCGCGTGACCGATCTCTCGAAACTTAAATACAATCAACTCGTCAACAAGAGCTACGACCGTAATTACCAGACTCGCGTGCCATGTCGTAAGTCCGGCCATGAATACCACAAATGCGTACAGGAGCATCAAGAAACGGAGAGACGACTCCGCAGAGACTGGAACCTCAAGACCGAGTGCCAATAACGATAGGCGGAGTATATGAGAAAGTTATCAGAGATTCAAGACGGCATACCCTATCAGCAATATGACATTCAGTGTGCAGTTGAGGAAGATGGATAGAAGACGACAATTTCCCGCCAGAGCTGGTGGCACGTCTGATGCAACGAGACCTGCATTGACTTTAATTCTAATTGAGCAGCAGCGTACTTCTTAGTACTAAGCAAATGCTACATTGTCACTGTATTACTCATGCTTTGCAAGAGCATGTGCATGAACTTGGTCGCGTACTTCGTAGTGTAGCAGTAGTTTTAAAGCCCGAGCTGCCAAATGCTACAACTGCTAGGGATGTAAACAATTATGAAATAGACAAGATAATGTATCCTCATATTATTTTTGATTCTTTCTGCATAGCCTTCCAGTGAGAACAAGTGTTCCTTCTTTAGCTCAAACTGGGCATATCTAAGTTCTAGACTTTCTCTCCGCCATCACGCCCGATACTGCTCGTTGAGAACTGGTAGACGCCCTTGTATCCCTCGACTGTTTCTCTCATTTCGTCGAATACGATCTGTGCGAGTTTGGCGTCTTTATGAAGGACTATTCCCGAGGGATTCTTGACTTCCATCAGAGCACCCATGGAACCCTCATATCCAGCATCGACCACACCAGCAGTGATTCCCACACCAGACCGCCACAGCGACGACCTAGGAAGAACAGTTGCCATGCAATTCCGTGGTATTTGAACCGTCTCATTAAATTCAACCAAGTAGGCGCCCGGTTGTAGTGAAATTGTGTGATTGGTGTTATATGACAGACCGGAGACGCTAGCTCCCCGCCGCTGGGTATTATCGAAATCAATTGTGGCTGCTGAAGTCCATCGGGAAACCTGGCGGAGGGTCAGGTCGACACCGCATGGCTGTTGCTGCAGGGAGACTTGTCGTAGGTTGCGCACCAATTGGCGCGTAACGATTTCAAGACCACTGAGGATCATTGTCGAGCTTTAGGCGTCCTAGTGTTCCTGCGATGGGGAACGGAGTAGCTTAAATGATGGTGGCAAGTGCAAGAGCATCCCCAGCCTGACGAATCGTTACGGGGCAAATGTGGTGGGCGCACACCAGCCCCTGAGCTATTTCTGTGTTCCGAAGACTCCAAGAGTCCAATCTAGCCCCGCCACATCCAACCCCACAACCACAAAAGGTCCCTGCAATCTATTTCCGAACCTCGCCCTGTACATCCTGGCCAGGAGGCTCTTTCTCATCCCTGCCAAGCGGAGTCCAATCCAATCCAAAACTAGCTAGGCATGCCACAACGCATGCTGCGGTGGGGAAGTACTGATCAAGAACAAGAGTTAGCATCTGCAAGAAACTAAGATGCAGGCGTGATCACGTACAAACATCTCCGTCACAGCTTGGTTGTACGCCTTCAGAAAGCCCTCGAATTGCTCTGGTTGTATGAGTGGCCGGACGTTGGTGGCGCCGACCTCCAAGACCATGGTAGCGTTGACATCCGGGGCGTAACGATGAAGGAGAACGGGCAGCTGGTTGCCGAATATTGTCTGAGAAGCTGAGACGGAAACGGCAGTGCCGAGCTGCAGGAAGAGGTTTACTACCGACATGCACACGGCTTGCTGGTTGAGGGGAACAAGCTCTTGCACAGAACTGATTGGCTATGACCAAAACAACCTTAGCAGCCGGCTCGGACGGGAACACGAGCATATTGCAACTTACGACCTGGAACGCAAAGCCGCGCCCAACACTGGTGAAGATTTGATAGACAACCCAGCGACCTACCGAAGTCTCCGGAGAAAGCGTAGTGTAGAGACCGGAGCCAATACTGGCGATGATGCTGCCGACAATGGCCCAAGGTGGCAAGTAGCGTAGCTTGCGCAAGAAGACCCCGAAAGTGATCAGAGCCAACACCATTGTCACCAGCGACGGCAACAAGTGGACGGCGCTGGCGCTAGGGCCATCGCCCTTGACAGCCTGGAACCAAAGCGGCAGGAAGAAGGGCAGGGCCTGTGAGGCGCCGCCCTGCAGGAACATGACGATGCTACCAATAGAGATGCAGCGCTGAGCCATGCAGGACGGCGGAATGATAGCGTCTTCCCCCTTATACCACACCCATCCGCAGAACACGATGGTCGCTCCAAAAGCGCCGCAGAGCAGTCCAATGATAGTGGGAGCGGACCAGGCGAACTGAGCGCCGCCCCAAGTCAAAGCGAGCAGCAACATGACGACAGCTGCCACGAACAGAATGAAGCCGATCGGGTCAATGGTGCGCGGTAGCTTCTTGATGGCTATGAGAATGGGAGGCTTTTCGGTTTGTTCAGGTATTTTCATGATCCACACAATGAAGATGATGGCGCCGCCCATGGGCAACAGCATCCAAAAACCTGAGGACCAGTTCATCAGCGGGGATACAACAGACACTCTTATCGCGAGTGGCACAGAGCTAGTCGAGGGTTGGCTGCGAAGTGGATTCTAGAGCTGGGGACAATAGCCAAGAAAAGAACTTACACCAGCGCCAGCCTACCTGAGCCGTCACGACTCCCGCAATAATGGGTCCCGTCATAGACCCTACCGAGATCATGGAGATGGCGAGAGCAGACGCGAGGGGCCGAACCTTGGGATCACAGACACAGGACATGATGAGCATGCAGCCGTTGAACTGTCCAGCGGCGCCGAGCCCGTTGACGGCTCTGCCGACGACGAAGACGTCGCTCGTCTTGGCCAGGGCGCAGATGACGAGACCCGCCTCGAAGACGATGATGAAAGCTAGGTACACGTGCTTGATGCGTAGTTGTTCGTACAGCTTGCCTACTACAGGAGTCAGGGCGCACCTGGTGGATCGCGCATTAGCTGGGGCAGTCTCTCTTTCTCCCAGTCTTGCCCATCAATTTTTCCCTCTAGGATTTCCTTCCTCCTTCTATTTTTCCCTCCCTTTCGCGACTGGGTCCCTAGGGGTGGGACAAGAGTGAGGGCCGTGAAAGAACTTACACTGGCAGCACGTACGCTGATTCGTACCACGAAATGTCTGCAACAGTGTGAAACTCGTCGGTCAGAGTAGGAATGACCGTGGATAACATAGTGGTCTCGAGCGCCAAGAGGTAGATTCCTAAATACAAAACCCCGAGAAGCAGCCAGAGTCGCGGCCCGTGGAGAAGTAGAGACTTTTGCGAATCCTCAACCGGAGGCTGCTTAGAAGATGGCTTCTGCTGTTGGTATTCATCGGCCATGCTGGGCAAGGTAGTCGCTGACGTATCGCTGGCTGCTTTGACGCCGGCGGTAGCCTCCGTCTTCTCCTGCATAGCTGGAGGATCGGGTCGCGTTATGTTTCTCGTTCTGCGAGGCGTGAGAACTTAGCCTTGGCGTGGTCAAACAAGCCGGATCGGACGGCCAGAACATTCGTGATTAGCGATGCGAATTAAAGTGATACCCCGAGGATGGTGCACTCATACGCGTGCTGCGACCGGCCTTTGTCGTTATTATTTACACCATGATGTTGTGTTCCAGTCAAAACAACGGCAGCATGGGAAGCAAATCAGAGGCCACCCCTGTCTGTTTCCTGCGGGTCAGTTTAAGGCAACCGCTTAAGTGGAGCCTCCCTAAATTACGGTGGCCTGAGAGCCCGATGAGAGGTGAAACAGACAGAATACGAGGAAATGAGGACGGGTATTTGGAGCGCTGGAGATTTGAAGACCAAAGTAAAATGCGAAATATTATGCGTGTAAGGGTATCTTGCGTACTCCGTACTCTGAGCTTACAACTCCCCTTGTTTCTCATACTCCCTGAGAATGGCCATGTGAAGGAGAATTCTGCAGGCTCAAGTCTTTCATACGGATACACTCAACCAGTAAGCTCGGCATCTGAAGGGCCTAACTTTGCCCTCAGGGCCTGATTGTTATTCTCACTCGCTGTTCTTGGCGATTGCGATTTCGGGCGCTGGATGTTTTCCGTTCTTCGCGACGCGCAGCATTAGCGCCCCAAAAGTCCCTAAAGCCGTGCCGTGCCGTGCCGTGCCGTTGCGTGATTGCCGAAAGGGGAGATGACCGAACGGAGTGCGCCTAATTCGAACGAGTGTCTATTGGCTGTTTGGCCCTAACCCTGGAGCTATTGCTGTGTCACCACAGAGTCTACTACGTAACTTGCCCTCGACTCCGTTGTACTGGGATTATGATCTTTGCCGGATATTGCTATTTTTGAGGTTCTGCCAACATGAAAGCTTGAGCTCAGGTTGGAGGTTAACGTGATTGAGGTAAACATGCATGTAGGCAATACCGGGATGCGAATTCTCAGCGTCAGATGCCGTACGTACTACATAGCATGTAGCTTCCCTAGGTGGTCTTACACTAATGCTGTAGTCCTAGAGTTTATCCAAATAAAACATCGGAGATCTGATATGGCTCACTTTCTGCGAACCTAGGGTGTCAGAGATCAGCTTGTATAAGGTTACATTTAGGTATTAGAGCAACTGAAAGAGACGAGAGGTACGGAGTACTAAGTTGAAGAAAAAAAAAGAAACGAACCAAAAAAATAAACAGAAAGAAAACACACCGCTTTCCCAATGACTATCCAAGACAGCCTCTCCATCTTCGAACGAGCTTTCCAGGCTAAAACGATCCAGGATGTGATGAAGCATCTCATGTACCTCGACAGGCCTTCGTTTGGCTTTCCATCAGAAGAAGCGGGATATGTCTACGGGGTACTATTCACCTAAATGGGCTTGTATAATGACCGATAGGCCTAGCCGCATTTATCGCACACAAGGCATGTCCGTTCGTCGCGGCACCAGCAGCCCTATCGTAACTGGGTTGTGCATGTCGTCCACGATTCACTCCGTCATCTTGTTTTTGGCCCTCGTCCGGATGGGCCACATTGTGTGAATAGCCGCGCCCTTCGCCTCAGCGAATGCCCTCAAAAACGTTGCGCAGCAATCCGGTTGCGAATTCATGGACAACGCCATCGAAAGCCAGAATTACAAGGCCATACCTATTGCGACGAAGGAGCAGCTAGCTCAGATGGACCCTTCCACGGAGGAGAACGGAGAAGAGCACCATTACTCGACGCAGACCAGGGTAGTCCCCGATGCAGCTGAATCAGCTATCACGATGCACTCTTCGGGCACCACAAGGCGGCCCAAACTCACACACAAAAGTCGTACCGCGCTGATGACCATGCTCCGTCACATGCCTACGGCAATGCACGATATACACGTCTTCTTCGGCTTATAGATGCAATGGATGAACGGTGTTTGCCTAATTCTCTTTGCATTTATCAAACCTGATGACTGCACTTGTTGGCCTGGCGAAGACTTCGCGTTCCCGGCAGACTCTGTCAAGGAAATGCTGCTGGAGATGAAGCCCCATGTGATTCCGGCCAACGTGGGCTTCTTCATCCGGTCCAGCGAGGCATCCGAGGGCATCGAGGTCCTTCAGCGCTGTATGCTTGTCGCCAGTCTCGGGGGCGTTCTGCCGCCGTACGTGCCCAGGCGGGAGTCCGTCTGGTGACCGGTTACGGCAGGACAGAGCTGCCCCTTGGGCTACACTCAATGGCAAGTGACGGCGATGCACTCCATTGGGGCTACATCCAGCTAAATGAGTCAATATCATTGCGCCTGAATTTCCAGCTGGCTGCTGAAGCAGAAGGCAATACCGAAACCTCTACTGGCGGTAGCAGTGGCGAGCAGCCGTTGTTTGAGCTCGTTGTCGGACCCACTCTCCCAGCACTGGAGAGCACATGGGCGACATCTTCGTCAGGGCCCGGCCTTACGAGGACGCCATCGAGCACGTGCATCGGGAGCTCCTCGATGCAGCTGTCCTTTTCGGCGATAACAGGACCAAGCCCGGAACCCTCCACTTTGTGAAACCCCCGCCTGAGACAGCCTCGAAACAATACATGCCTCTGGATCCCGTTTATCGCACCTCTTTAGAGTAATAGGTTGCGATGCGACCACGGGACGTGCCGGTACGTAACCCGTATGGACCTTAGGATATAGGAGTATTGCCGCGTTTTCTACGGATAGGCCAATCTATGGAAGAAAAGGTGGCGATATCGTGCGGTGCGCCAAGCAGGCGCGAGAGGTGCCGTAGACGATGCGGGTTTTCAGGATACCTGCGGCGACCGGATGGTTCGAGGTCGGCAGGGCCAGCGAGTCGCCGGAGACGGTCCAGTCGGCAGCAGAATGTGCGTAGTTGTATGTATTCGAACTCTTGTCGCGGCTTCACGATGCGCAGGTGTAGAGATTATAGACCCAGGCAGAAAGACGACATTAGTGTGGCCAGCGACAACACCGAACCGAACGGATGGGTACTGTAGGCAGTCGCCCCTGTTATTTACTATGTAGTAAATGATACGGAAATTGGTCCGTGTACGACGTTGTGTCCTTGTGCTTTTTCATCAAAAAACGCACTTTTCGTCCTAACCATCGGCCCGCATCCCCCTGGCCTTCCGTCTGGCTCATTTGACCTTTGCGCTCACCTTGCGTTCAGCTATTTGGGAGATCCCCAATTCACGTGGAATGATAGCGGTTCCCCGTGTAAGTGAATCCTTCGACGCCCGCCTTAAAGATAATAGCCATTTTCCAGGCCGATCGGCCGGACAAGTTGGCTGAACTTCGGCCTACTCGCCTTGCATTTCGTCTCCAACTTACCGTGGACATCTACTGAACTAGGCCCTCGTTCATGTTCGCGGCACAATTTATGATACCTAAAACTGACGGCTTCCCATCCACGATGCCCAACCCTGAATTTTTAACAAAGGATCATAATTGCGTAGCCATTCTTTATGCCTACACAGTAATTGTCCTTTTTAAATACCTCATTTCCTCTATGTTCTCTCGGATCCCCTCTGAATTGTCACGAATGCTTCTATCTAACACGACTCGAGCCCTACGGCGCTAGTCGGGCACTAAGAAGGCTGGAGAGGGCTAAGGTGATGCCTTTCCCTAAGCCATACAGGCGAGCGAGTACGTCGTACCGCGACTCGGAACCAGGCTGCAAATTTACTGCGCTGGCCAAACAGTCCATTAGACTGAACTCTGCTCTGCTGCACATATGTCAATGATTCACTCCACTCCTCTACTTTATCAATCTACCGCTACATAGTCGCCCGTTGCAATACGCTGCCTAGCCATAGCTTGTCAGGGTCTGAGTGTAAGAGTAGTCGAAGAGCCGCCTTGCCTACGCGAGGTCTCGCTGCAATCATCACCGCGAGATAGTCCCCCCGAGGCTGCGTATACTAGATATGTCGCCGTAAGTGAGACGTGGTATGCGGTATAGCTCGAAGGCAGCATCAAACCAAACTAGCAATATCGCAGGGCGATGGGCCTTCTGCGAAGATATGACGGACAGCGCTATGAGTGTTGTCTTGGATGCAAACAGGTCTAAGTGCTGTGTTTCAGCCCTTCAATCTAACATGGTTCCACCCGACATGGCGCCCTAACGTCCATTTTCTGCTATAGTGCAGCTCAGACGCTCCTTCTCTTGAGTGTCGCACCCTCCACAAAACGCCAACGGCGGCTTCATGCCAATGCATCATATTCGACTTTCAATGTGAAGCAAGGTATCAAATATCTTGTGCACCTGGAAGCTGGTTTCCGCATATTTTGCTCAGCTGTTTCTGGCTTCCATTACACCAGCCACGAACCGCGCTGCAGGCGAATGCGGCTGGACTTGGCACATGCAGTGAGGCACAATATCTCCAGATCAATCTTCGGATTACCCAGCAAATGGATATCATGGTGATTCCACAGTAGTTTATCGCCCCTAGAACATGCACCCGAATTTTTTCTCATGGCGCTAAATATCGAATTCATGAAGGGGGAACTAAGCAAACGCAGCTATCGTTTATTACAGAAAACCCCAGGCAATTTGTCTAGACAGCCGAATCTACGAAGGTTAAGAGCAACGACTATCGACGAAGATTAAATGTAAGGCACCGCCTAGCGCGTAGAAGATAAAAATTACATTAGGGGAATAATGGTAGAGACATAAGGCTAGACGGGGTTTAATTCGTATCACGCAAGGATTACACCCGCATAAGCGAATATAGAAGAACTGCATACTATTATCTATCATAGCTAACGATATCTCGATCGCCGCTAGATTCTTTATAACTCAATTACCATGCCAGTATTAACCGGGACGTTTTGCTCACACAAGTTATCCCATGCTCCCTTAATACCAGTGGCACCCTCGACGCCATGCAATATCTTTACCTGCAAGTTACTATAACCTCCTTCTCTACAGCATCTTGTCCACCCTTCTCTAAGCTTTCGAGATAACTCTTGGGGGCCTATTACCTCGCTAGCTCGGTCCCGCAAACCGCTGGCATTTAGTTGCACCTTGCCTAGCCGCTTATTTCTCGCAACTCTCTCTTCTAGTTCAATCGATGAGTACACCTTGGCTTCGTATCCAACCGCAATAATCGTAACTGCTTGAGAAATTGTAGTTATTGCCGAGGATAGCGCCTCCATTACATCATCAGACGCGCCAAAGTCCACAATGACGATGCGTGCGGGCTGGAAGTCAGCTACCCACGACATCACACCGGGCTCATCATATCGAGCAGCCTTGGTAGGTAGAGCGCTGTCAGGGTACCGAGATAGCGTATCGGGTGCCGACGTTAGCTGAAGTAGAGCTAGTGGACCTTTCTTCGTAACATCGCGTGCCATTGCAAGCGACCAGAAGAAGCTGCGGCCGGTCTTGCTCGAAGCAGACAGGCTAATGACAACGGCAGAGGAGAGGTCGGCGTCATCAGCGGACCAAGGATCGCCGAAGCCGAAGGGGTGAATCGCAGCTTCGGAGAATGAGAATTGGCTAAGAAGATATGGTCCGTTCCACAGAGGTTTGCAAAGAGCAGTCATGCTCATAGCTGTGGAGTCCTGGAGAAGAGCCTGCTCGTAGCTGTTGTACGAGGTCATGAGCTTTTCTCGATGTGGACTGCATTCCCGCCAGTGCCCGGCCGGCTCGACGGGTCGAAGGCACAGGTCGACGGGATGAGCCGACGTGGGCCACATGCCCCATAGAAGTGAGCCTGGGGAAATGGAATCAATTGTGCTGTCGACGACTCGGCCGTATCCCCAAGCAGGTACGATACCCCAATCCTCGCGGTTGTTATACGGCGCAGGAGCGGATTCTGGGACAGGATAGGCATCCCACCAGTGCAGGGTCTTCCCACCGCGGGCATAGGTAAGGTTGTTCGATGTCAAGGCGATCAGCCTCGTACGGACACGCACCGTGGATAGCGCGAGGGGGAGGGTCTCCAAAGCCTCATCAGCACGGCAGACGGCACTCTGGGCGTTGTTGGCCTTCAAAACGACGTGCATTAGAGAAGCCATGGTCTCATGTCTTGTATTATCGTCTGGATTACCGGGACGAGATGGGGCGCTGAAATATACTTGCTCGAAGTTACAAGTGTTAAGACGTAAATCGTTGATGCTGAAAGGACTGGACGGAGCCTTGATTACGTTACGCGGCACATGCATAAGGGACTATGCTGATGGGCGCTGGCTCAAATCGAGGCATTTTCTTGCCATTGCGAATTTGATGGTCGCACTAACGCCCTGCATGTCTGACTTCCACTTGTCGTCGCCCGACGACGCTTTTCCTTCAAGGACACGTTCCCCGTGAGCATTTTGAGCATGACTTCCTGTTGTATTGTGCACTTACTGAATTAGAATAGGAACTACTCTATCGTCTCCGCTGCTTATACACAATCGGACATGTCCGACTCTGCTGCTCCTCTTGCGCGGGTACGCCCGAGTCAAACTATATGTATGGCCTGTGTGAAGTTGGAACAACATGTTTGTTTCTTCCCTTTCCAACTGGGCGTGTAGAACGCGTGTATGCTTGCCGGGTAGTGCGATTCGCTTCGAGTATTTTCGAACTCCTTCTCGAAATCGCCCACATTGCCGTTGTTGCGGATCTGCGACGTAGCTTGGTCAGTGGCGTGTCTGTTATACCATCCGGTGTTGGTGAATGTGCCCCACAGCGGCTGGAAGCTGAGCGCCGGACCTTAGGGCGGGGGAGGCGCAGCTGCATGTACGTACTACGTGGGCAAACCTTTCCAAGTTTCCAGCACCCAAGGGCGGCAGAGGCGGCGTGCGCAATTGAGCCTACGTGTACTCCGTACTTATGGCTCCACGGCCACCGTGATACTCACATTTGGCTATAGGCCCCAGTGCAAACTCTTCGTCTCCTGCCGTCGCCTATGTGAGCGCAGCAGAGTACCCTCTGTTCTGGAGGGACTCGGAGCGATCATATACGCCACCACCAAGTGTGTATGCCACGTAGCTACTTAGCATCATCAATAGCATCAGACGCCTGCGCAAGATGGTGCCAATCGATTTCCAGATGACTGTCTCCCTCCTTATTTATGGCTATCAACACCTGGGATGAGCCGCGAGGCTATGCGTTCAGGGATGGAAGGTCAAAACCAGAGAACAAATCTGGAAGATGTATACTCACACATACTTCGAATCATGCGTGCCGCCCATCAAGTAACTCGATCGGCAACGATTTACTACTATTCTGGACATTGGGTGTCAGTACTCCATTCTCGGCAAGCCAAGCTACAATCATACTCAATACTTGTAGTCTCTGAGGCACCGCCCGGATAGCTGATTCGCGATCTATTGCTATGAGCTAAGCCAGCACGAGTCTGTTATCTGGTACATCGTATACTATCTGATAGATCAACTACTACTTTCAAGGCTTAAGAATGTCGGGAAAGTACCAGGGGATATCAGGACGTGTCTCTATTCGAAGGCGAACTCTATTTTAACCTAGTATGATATCTTTTACCGAATTGCAGAGAGCAAGCAAGAACTCTGCGAAGGCTAGAGTAGAATGCAAGCTCATTACGACCCTCGCTCTCCTCGCTCCCGCTATCTGAAAACAAGTCCATAAGCCCACAGAGTCCGGAGGTTTTGATATGCCCCGTCGCGGAAAGATCGGCAGGCCCTAACCAAGAGGGTTTACGTCCCTTAGGTTCTAGCCCGTGTTTTCGATGATGGAGAAGGTCGAAGTTGGGCAGGGCGGCTTAGGCCATGCGGGGACCGTTTGTGCGTTGTATTCGCTGACCAACAACAATATCCATAGCGCTACGCAAGCAGAAACAGCCGACGTGGTACAAATCCTGTCACATGCTTCAGCTGGAACCAGAAGTAGATAATAAAAACGTCACCGGCGTAATCAATCGGCCTAACCTGCCTAGTGACCGCGTGAATTTCAGCCGGCCCTTAATGGGTCTTCTGCTCCTGAACACTCGCTGACTCCGAAATACTCCCTGAGTTGCTTGGTTCAAAGGGTAGTAGTGGTAATTGTACGGCCAGTTCATGCGCCCAGGCACCTACGATGCATTCGAGAGACACGCAAGACAAGCGTGGTGAGCTGTCCACCTCATCATCACCGCCATACTTGGCGAACACCGCTCCTGGCACCGACGAGAGGCAGTTCGACAACGGCTCAAGGTCAACCACTGCCACCGCCGCTAGAAATCATCCGAGGACTCACTCAGACCTGGAGAATGTATCCACCGAGAAGCAGCGGCCCAGCACAACCTCGCGCGGTGGTAGCAAGGCTGTCAAATGCGGTCGCCTCGCCTGCGATACCTGCCGTGAGCGCAAGGTGCGCTGCGACCGAGCATGGCCCAAGTGCGGGCGATGCGCGCGGCTAGGAGACAACTGTACCTACGTGGGACGGACGAGACATCGTCAGACTCAAGGGGACATCCCGCGACAGCTCAAGCAGCTCCAGGACCGGCTATGTTTGTCTCCCACGGCCCGTCACTTTCCCACTCCTACACATCCACTGACTATCCATTTACCTTCTAGCACAGGCGGAAGCCAGACTGTCGGCACGGCCACCAGACTCTCGCCTTTATCCGGATCTCGTGCCCGATCTGGAGTTCTTTGCCGAAAATCAGCATGACGTATTGCCTCCCACCACAGGACGCTCCGCAAGCGGGAGTGAATCAGAGGCTTCGGTGGCCTTTTCTCGCTTCGACCACGGAATAGACGTTTTAAACAGCATTCCAGACGATGTTTTTGATCTTCCCCACTCGGAGCTTAACTGGTGGGTTGACTAGAAACCTGTGGTGGCCGACTGGCCAACTAACCCTCGGCCAGGCTTCACAGTCCCTCCGCCCTGAATTTTGCCACAGATGATGGAGCATCGGCATTGACTAAGAACATGAGGTCCAAACCAGCAGTGCATTATCACAATGCACCTACGGGACCCCCATCCGTTGGCACGCCGCCGGGGCAAGCATCCGGACAAACTCCAGCCGCAACCACGGCGACTCACACCTCGACTTCCGGGCTGTCACACTTGGGTGTCCCGGACAAGCAGATATCCCCTTCCGATCTCCGCAATCTGTGAGTTGCCCCTTTTACCCTTGCTTACCCCAAGAACGTGCACTCACCCCGTCAAGGCATGACAACTACTTCGAAATATTTTACCCGATTATGCCCATCCTGGCGCGGGACCGCTTCTTTTCTCACATCCAGATCAACCATGATACTCCGCAGGTCCAGGCCCTGAGCTACGCCGTCGCGCTCGTCGGCGCAATGGTGTCGCCGGAGCACCGCCACCTTGAGGACACTTGTGTTAGCATGGCGCGCAACTGCATCGAGATGTGCGAGCGGGACGACGGGCTGCCCATGATGTTATCTCTAGACCTCTTCCAGGCACTCCTCTTCTTGGTTCGCTTCGAGCTGACGCACCGCAAAATCCTACGTGCCTGGATAACCATTGGACGAGCTGTGCGGCTGGCCAACCTCCTCGGGCTTCACCTCAACAACCCAGAGTTGGAGGCTTCAGGCGAGCATGAGGGCCTTCCGCCGACCACCGAACCCGTTTGCCAGGAAGAGCGGCGCAGGGCATTTTGGACACTCTTCATCTGCGAGACATACGCCAGCTCTAGGGCCAGGCTTCCTCCACTGCTACAGGAACATCACATTACCATACCTCTTCCCTCGCCGGGCATACTCAGCACAGACTTCGAGCTGTTATCCATGCCGACACTCGCCGAGTCGGATGCGGCGGGAGATCTCAAGAAAGCCAGCATCTCGCCGTTTGCCGGTATCGTGCTGGCTTGCGCCATTGCACGCCGGTGCCAGCCGCACGCCGGCGCAGTCCTGGTCGCTAGTTCGTCGCCGGATGCTTGGCCTTCTACAGCCTCGGTTCCGTGTCCAAGCGCCAACGGGACTGGCAAGGGGTTCTGGGACCGCCACTTTGCTCTCATAACCCTCCTCAAGCATCGAGTCGAGCTCCTCGCTCCGCATATGACGGTGCGGGCAGTCCAGACGGACCCAGTCTCCTTTGCATTATACGTTTACCTATGCGGTATTGATATTGCGTTGCAAGAGGCTGCCGTCGCTCAAGTAGAAAAGCAAGGCCTCTCCCCCACGGTTGCTGCCGACAGTGCCAAACGATCGAGAACGGCAGCTTATCGCCTGGTTGGTGCTGCTCGAGGAACGCTGCCAAGGCACAAATCCGCAGTAAGTTGCGTACGCCGCAAAATGTTCTGGAATGATCGTTCTGACAACGCTGCTGAATAGCCTGATTACTTTGCGCTGCACGGAGCTTTCATGGCACGGCCCCTTGCCACAGCCGTGCAAGTCTTGGGTCGAGATCTCCATCGTGAGCCCGAGAGCCCTGCCTCCGCCACAATTTCCGACTCGTTGCAGCTTCTACTGGAAGCTCTTGATCGTGTGGAGGAAGAGGGCGGCTTCTGGCACGAGACCGTGGAGCCGATTGCTCAAGCAGTCCAGGAATGGGAGGAGAGGCATGGGAACAGATCTGCGGACACATGGGCAGCATCTCTGGTCCCGGGAACCTAGCAAACTGTTTATACAAGATTCTTTTCTAGATGACCTGTTGAACAACAATAGTTGGAGAAGTTCCTAGCATGCGCCGATAGAGAATACACGTTGCCATATTGAGCGGTGTTGTAAGTTTGGCTCCTTTGAAAAGAGCACAAGTGCACTGTAATGTCCATTCTCAATTTCCCCAGGCTCTCTTGCTAACTAGTGGAACAAGCCACTTCTATACCATGGCACAATGAGCCGCCGCTTCGAGCACCGGGGGCTTTGCAGAGGTGGGTCATCATATCGTCACTTGAACTTTCGAGCCGCCAGCTCACCCTTTGCCGGTCCAACTTGGTCCGCCTGTCTCAACGTTTGCTCACGAGCAGCTAGGGCAAATGAACCAGACGCTCCCGGACCAATAGTGAGTGCGCCCAGAATAATCAAGCCCAGATCACGGAGTTCCATCGGGCTCATGCTCATTCCGGGCTTGGAGACATCTCCGCCACGGTTGTGAAGCATCCAATGAGTAAACACAACGCACGCGGCGCTGACAATAGCATAGTCCAATTGTGTGAAGAGATGATAACCCTCGTAAAGGATGTGATACGCCCTAGGCAGCGGTGAAGTGATCCCTGTGTTGTTGGCAACAGCTTCACGGCCCAGCAGCACTACCGGAGTGGACGTAAACGAGTGCATCTTCCCGGGCGATGGCAGGAAGACGCGAGTCAGAGACATGTCCGGGTTGGACGAGGTGACCGAGGTTGCAATGCAGGCAAGGTGCACGATGGCGGAGAGCAGGCCGACAAGGACAAAGGTGGAAACGATCCACGGCTTGTCGGCATTCGGTCGCATCGGGTCTTTCTTGGACTCTATGCCATGCCAGGGCATCAGAATACCGACTATTATCAGGCAGGTGACGACCAGCAGGAAAGGCGACCCGAGAAATGCCCCAACGTAGCCGTGGTGCTCGTACGTGCCCCAATTCAACCAGGGTGGAACGAAAAGAAACAACGGTATCAGAAACGACGGTAGCGCGGCCAAGAAGAGCGCAATGGCCTCGTTGTATGGCACGCTCGGGTCTCGCTTCACGGCTTGGGTTCGGGTGTGTAACCAAAAGTAGAGCGGCTGGATAAATGCAGCACCCAAGCCAAGCCAAAGGATCATGAATGGCACGGGGCTACGCGATTCAACGTGTTAACCTTTGTGCACAGCATGGTTCTGGATGTGCGGTTGCCGTCACTTACTGCCTCAGTGCCATGTTTCGGACTCCTCGACGCCGGCTCTCAATGAATACCCAGATGTTTGTCGCCGCGATGAGAAAGTTGATGTTTACAAAGAGCAGGCGAGGCCCCGAGGTGGTGTTGTTCGAGAGAACCTCGTAAAAGGCAACTAGGTATTCGATCCTTCCGTCCAACGGCGCAAGTCCGGTATAAGTCGATCGCAAGGGTCTCCCATCGGGCAGCTCGCCCTTTGCGATGGCGGTATTCATGTTGTTCAACGTGCCATTGAAGAAAGCAACTCCCCAGAGAAATGCAGCCCCAAGCCCGCCGAGGGCCAGCAGATGGTGCGGTGCTGTTCTTGAAACAGCCATGGCATAGGCGATGCCAAAAGACGCAACCGATGCGTTGAATGATCAAAGTATAATATGATCTCTCTCACTGGAGCTGTTTCTGGAGCTTTATCAACTGCTGTAATCGATTTGTAGGGACCATGATGATGCAATCGAATCTTATAGTGCAAAGGATGAATACCCATTGATTCGCGGCCCCGACACAAAGCTCGGCGTGACAACACGCAGGCCGACTCGGACAGAACTCTCTGAGCTACAACGATCGGCAATCGGTAGTTACAGCCCCAGGGTGAGGCGGCATCGGCGCCTAATCATGAAATCGGCCGCTCTCTTCTCCGGTTCAGTGAGATTGGACGGCCTTGTACCCTGTCGGAACCCGGTCGGCCGCCACAGCCGTGCTGCATGCGCGCGCGCACCCGTTCCCAGTACGCCGCAGCCGGCCACCCGTCAGACCCGACCGGCACAATCTACTCCGTATGCTTGCGGGCAATTCTCCTCCAGGGTTGCAGTTGGTCTCGACCCTCCTTCAGGCTGCATTTGGAAGAGCACCTTGTGGTACTTCGCAAGACAGCAGTTATTTCCAACGACCATTCGCAACATCTCATGATTAATTGGCAGGAAGTACATATTCTAGAATTGGAGCATTGCGAGAAGAATTGAAACTGCCATGTCTTGTAAAGCTTTGACGCATTGTTTAAGCTACCACAAAACCTCCATGACCTAAACCAGGCGCAGTGACACTCTTCACACACCAATATTGAGAAACTACAATTCCGGTTCTTTCAATCAATCCAAGCACGGCGCACCGTTCTCTGAGCGCGTCAGTCCCGCTCTCAGATGGTTGAAGGGTGAGTTAGATTCCTGGGCTAGCTGTGGCATTTTGCAGCGCGTCCTTCAAAGTCGGAGTACCTTGGCCAAACCCAGAGAGCCACATCATAGAGCAGACTACCACAGCAGTGGAGACGGCAACCTTGATGTCGAAGCGGCTCCCCTTGGGCGGGCCAGCGAGCTTCTTGGGTTCGGCAGGCTCTTCATGAGTGATAATGTTGGTATCAGACCAAGCCAGCGTTCCTTTACGCTGAATATACGGCACAAAGTTCAACTGCGGGGCTTGGCAGCAACTCTGCGCGACATTGTGGCCGACCCAGTCCAGGCCAATGATGGGAAGAATCCAGCGCTGCAGCACGTACATGAGCCACCCGTCGTACGCTTGCAGGCGGGTAAGCGCCCAGCTTATCCAGAATATCTCCGTGGCCCGCGGCATGCGCTCGTTCTGGTAACCCTCAAGCGCCTCGCTAATCTCAATGTCGGAGGGCTTCTTATTTGGGTGGGCATCCAGCGCTGCCTTGAGATGGTTGGTGAGTGTCACGGCGCCCTCCATGGCCGTGGACCCGCCGAATCCCGCGTTGGGCGTGACTTTGTGAACGGCGTCACCGAGCAGGGCAACCCGGCCAAAATGCCAGTGCTTAAGGACTCCCTCCTCTAGAGAGACGATGTGGGCGCGAGTCTTGTTGCGCCATAGCTCGCCGAATAGCACCGACTGGGACACGGGCAAGTCGGCCACCTTCCTGGCGTAGGCCTCCATATCGGCTTCGGTGAAGCGCAGGCGGTTTGGCCAGCGGCATTGCTCCTCTGGTGGGAGCTTGAAGTGTGCTGCGACGTAAATGGTATCGGGTTGGCAGAGCATCAAGAACGACACACGATCAAACGAGGTGCTGTGCATGTGATTTGGTCCAAGACCCGGCATCTGAGGGACACAGGCGATGATGGCGACATACGTCGTCTTCATAGCTATGGCATACATGTTTAGTATCAAAATCTCGACAGAGGGTGGATCTGAACTTACTCCTCTTCTCTGCCGATGAGATGTAGCCCTCGATGGTCTCGTTTGCCATCTTCCACATCAACTCCCGGCAAAGGCTGTGCACGCCGTCCGCACCGACTACAAGATCACCCTCGTACTCAGTTCCGTCTTGCAAAATCACCTTGCTGCTTCCAATGCTGTCGACAATCTCCTTTACGCGGCTATGTTCGTGGATGCGCTCCTTGTATCTGAGAGTATCGTACAGCGCCTTCAGAAAAAGACGTCGCTCGAGGGTAAGTGTAGTATATCCCGTTCTAGACGGCATGAAGTTAGATGTGGGGAGCAAATTGGGTCGGGGTGGGTTATTAGTACCGCGAACGGACCGCTTGAAAGAAGAAGTCGTAGTCAAATGGATGGCCCGAAGATGTGCGGTTATAGAACCGCTCCATTGGAACGCAGTACTTTTCGGCCTCATCTAGTGCTCCTATCTGATCTAGGATGCGGCAGCCATTTGGGTGAATGCTGATGCTGGTTCCCCAGGCCGGGGCGATGACGCCCTTATCGAGCAGGACGTAGTCGATGTTTGCCTTTTCCAAACAGTGTGCCAATGATAGGCCAGCTACACCACCACCCACTATCACGACCTTGAACGGCCTATCATGTGCGGTGTTTGCTCCATTGCTGGCCCAGCCGGTTACCGAGGTGGTCATTATGCAATTTGGGAATAAAGCAGATACCGCTCGGCTGCGATGGGCTGCTCGAGGGCAAAATCCGGACTATGCAAGTATGGGAGAGACACGGGGGACTGGAAGAAGAAAGAAACGTGAGTGAAGAGTGCAAATCGGGAACCAAAGGAGGGAGGATTGACATCAAATTCAAAGCACTGGCTGTCAGGCGAGCCTTCAGCGCCCGTACAATGTACGACAAAGTGCGCCACCTGCCAGGCGACTTCACCATACAGCGAGACCAGGGCCATATTCCATTGGATGCTGATTGACCAGACACGGATCTAGTTCAGATTATCGGGGCGGCCGTTCCATGGGGAATCGGGGTCGGCGATGTTCTTGGGGCCAAAACGCCGTGTCGGCCGATCAGTGTCCGCCCGGCCGCTCGGTGTAAGCCGGTCTGCCTACCCAGGGCGGGGACTCGGACACGCATAACAAAAGCTACAGTACCAATGGTATTGGACAGTATTATCCACTGCTATCAGGCGCCACAAATATGCCAGGCCACATGGTGATTGTGTGCGACGATGGCCGTGTCTGGTATGCTCCGACCGGTTGCGATTGGCAGTGACCACATCCAAGTAATCTGAATCTCGACTGTACACTGCAATAAACACCCACTCGAACCGTAATGTACACTTACGAACCCAAACAAGGGGACGTTGATGTAATTTTTGCAGGTGGAGGCACAGCCGCCTGTGTGGCCGCTGGAAGACTGGCGCGCAGTGACCCAAATACCAGGATTCTCCTCATCGAACGCGGCAAGAACAACTTGAACGACCCCACAGTTGTGAACCCGGCACTCTTTGCGGTGCATTTGATGCCCGGGAGTTCAACGGCAATGGTACATGGCCCTGTATTTCCCATCAGACATACTGTGCTTACCGTTGTGGTTCACGTAGTTCTACCACTCCAAGACTTCTCCAGATGTCGCTGGACGGGAAGTCGTAGTTCCGGCCGGCGGAATCCTGGGTGGCGGCTCGTCAATCAACCTTAGCATGTATACCAGAGCACAGGCTGAAGACTACGATGCGTGGGAAGCACCAGGTTGGGAGGCCAAGGACATGATACCCCTATGCAACAAGCTCGAAAACTACCAGGCTGCTGCAGAGGCGGCCGTCAAGGTCAACCATGGGGATAGCGGCCCTGTTAAAGTCTCGGATGGCGGGTTCCGATCCATGAGTGAGCATGCCGTCATGGACACCATTCGCCAACTGGGGCTGGAGGAGCTGAGTGACATCAACGACTTTGCAACCATCGGTGGCTTCATGGTAAGAATCGTCCTTTCTGAAGTTTCGCTCGCGATCCGTGTCTAAAAGTGGTGATAGAAAATTCCTCGATATGTATCCCCGGATGGACAGAGGCAGGATGCAGCTCATTGTTACATTCACCCGCTGCTACAAGATAGTCAGGGTCATAGTCTCTTCATCCTCCTCCGTTGTACTGTGACGCGGATAATCTTCGACGAATCAGCGACTCCTCCTCGAGCGATTGGAGTAGAGTATCGGTCCACTGATTCCATCGACAGCCCGCCCCAGACGGTGTGCGCCAAGAAGCTCGTCGTCGTTTCCTCCGGTGCGCTCGGCTCACCACAGGTCCTCGAGCGGTCTGGTATTGGCAATAGCAGCATGCTCGAGAGCCTCGGTATCCCTACAGTGTCAGATTTGACCGGTGTTGGGGAGAATTATCAAGACCACCACCTTGTGAGTAGCTCGTACAAAACGACCCTTCCGCCGGAGGAGACGCTCGATAGCCTCGCTTCTGGCCGCAAGAATGTAGCTCAAGCTATTTCTTCAAGAGACCCACAGTTAGGCTGGAACACCATTGGTATGAAACGAGGTCAAGTCCCTTTATTATCTAGCATTGCTAACTGTACGCGTCTCGACAGATGTGGCGGGGAAACTCTGCCCGAACAATTTAGAGGCAAAGGAGCTGGGTCCTGAATTCTTCGAAATCTGGAAAAGGGATTGGGCTACTCGTCGAAATAAGCCAATGATCATTATGAACTTTATCAATACCTTTGTGGGAAACCCCGCTGGTGTCGCCGGCGACCAACAGCACCTGACCATTGGATCCATCGGCTTGTACCCATACTCGAGAGGGTCGATCCACATCACAGGCCGTGAACAGGGATATGACTTTAGCACGGGGTTTCTGAGCCACAATGCCGACGTCAAGACACAGGTTTGGGGATACAAACGCGCTCGCTGTATTGCTCGACAGTTGCCGTTTTTCGCTGGTGAGGTAGCCGCTTCGCACCCACGCTATGCAGACGGGAGTGCCGCCTCGGTAGTCACGTCGGCCTCGGCGGTCGACACAGAGATTGCCTACACGGCCGAAGACGATGCCGCGATCGAACGCTGGATTCGACAGTCTGTCGGCACTACTTGGCACTCGCTAGGCACATGTGCAATGCGGCCCCGAAAGGCGGGCGGCGTCGTGGATCCAAGGTTGAACGTGTACGGCACGCAGTCTCTCAAGGTGGTGGATTTATCCATCGCACCGGAGAACATTGGCGCAAACGTGGGTAACACTGCGTTTGCGATTGGCGAGAAGGCAGCTCTTATAATTTCTGAAGAGCTTGGCATTAGTTGATCCCGACCTGTCGACAGAGAGCGTGCGTCAAATGCTACACCTTGAGATATACAAGATACATGTAGTTACTCTGCCCGCCTAAATTATGACAGAGACATTTTGTAGGGCCGAAGCCATCACGACTGCTAGTGCGCCAACAATGGCAGAACGAGAAACGGAACCTCGCCATATACAGGCATCAACTCACCATCTAACCAGGATAGAAGTAGTTCGTACATTCACTGAGGAGCTGTAAAATGGCCTACAGGCATCTATCACCGACCTGTGTGGGTGGAATCATTTCTATCAATGCCGCACGTCTAAGCGAGGGAGACATGTACTTCACTGAACAAACTAGCCAAACATAGCATCACCCAGGTAGACACGCACTGCTTTTACCTGTGTGTAGTTCTCGAGTGCATATGACCCCAGCTCGCGACCATTGCCAGATTGCTTGTAACCGCCAAATGGAACTTGCTGATGGATGAGGTTGTAGTTGTTCACCCAGACGGTCCTGTGAACACCGTTAGCGTGCATCCCCCCGTGGGAGCCGGTATATGTCACTTGCCCTGCCTTGAGGCGATTGGTAACGCGAGTAGCCGTGTTTAAATTCATGGTATGCACGGCGGACGCCAGACCGTAGCTGGTGCTGTTGGCAAGGCGAATCGCCTCCTCTTCGTCCTTGAAGCTCTGCACAGTGCATACAGGGCCAAAGATTTCTTCCTGCACAATGGCCATGTCCTCGGTAACGTTGGAAAATATTGTAGGCTGGATGTAATAGCCAGTCTCTCCGTGGCGCTCGCCGCCGATTTCGAGCGTTGCACCGGCCGCCTTTCCCCGCTCAATATAGCTCAGTATCCGGTCGAACTGGGCGCGCGACACCTGAGGCCCCTGGAATGTGTCTGAGGCAAAGGGGTCGCCGACCTTGTTGAGCCGGGCGCGAGCTTTGAAGCGCTTGATGAATTCGTGGTAAATATCCTCGTGGACGAGTATCCGGGACCCCGCGCAGCAGGCCTGTCCGTGGTTGTAGTAGATTCCGAAGTTGACCCACGACAGGGCGTTATCCAAGTTGGCATCGGGGAACACAATGTTTGGCGACTTACCGCCGAGCTCCAGGGTGACCCTTTTCAGGTTGCTCCTTGCCGCCGCGATCTGGATCTGTCTCCCAACTTCCGTCGATCCGGTAAAGGCGACCTTGTCAATGTCCATGTGCGACGAGATGGCGGCGCCGGCAACGTGACCGAAGCCGTTGACTATGTTGACGACACCTGGTGGGAATCCCGCCTCGACAATCAGCTTGCCCACGAACAGCGCCGACAGCGGTGTCTGCTCGGCGGGCTTCAGGACGATGGTGTTGCCGGTGGCGAGTGCAGGGCCGATTTTCCACGACAGCATCACCAGGGGAAAGTTCCACGGGATAATCTGCCCACAGACACCGATTGGCTCGTGACGCGTATATGTGTGGCTTCCCTCGTCGATGTCAATGGTCTGCCCGCAGACTTTGTCTGCCCAGCCTCCATAGTAGCGCAGCGTGGCGGCAGAGCCCATGACATCGAAGGCGGCCATTCCGACCGTCTTGCCGTTGTCCAGGGCTTCTATGTTTGCCAGAACGGTGGCATTGCGCTCAAACAGATCTGCGAGTCTGAGGAGAAGCTTGCCGCGCTCGACAGTGGGCAGTGACCTCCAAGGGCCGTCTAGAGCAGCCCTGGCGGCTTTGACGGCAACGTCGATATCTTTTTCGGTACCCTCACAGACCGTAACGATGGGCTTTTCATTGTGCGGATTGATTGTTTCAAATGCTTGGCCATCAATTCCCGGAACAAACTCGTTGTTAATGAACCTGTCGGCCTTTGTCCTTAGCTGGCGTTTGAACATGACGGAGGTCAGAAATGCTTACAATCCCAGGGGCTGCTCATACTTTAGAGCAGGAGTTTCGATTTCTTTGACCAAATCCATGACGGGACTTGGTTATGACGTTCTCGTACTGAGTGCCAGAAACAGGTAAGGGAATTGTGATGCTATTTGTCCTACTGCAGCCGCGATTCTGTAAAGCTGCACTGGTCCAGGGTAGCTACGTGTAAAAAAAGCCACGTGCAGGCGCTTCAAATGTAAGCAGACACGGAGCATTCCACCTTAGTTCTATATCTAGGCAGGTTGGCCAAGTCTGCATGTGGCCATGCCTGGCGGCACGTTGTTGAGCCCGACTACATGTACGTACTGGGAGAAGTTGAAAACAACTCCACTGGGCTGGCAGGGCTGGCAAGCGGATGGATGCCGGTCCTAGATCAGGACCCGGATCGGACAAGGATCGGGCTCAGATAGGTAACCGCAACCCTAGATAACGGAGCGACCGACCCATATCCGCCCCCTGCAACTCTCGGCCGTCCCAACTCCGTGTCTACCAATCAGCGTTAGGCGTCGTCGGTTTATCTGCGCGCTCCGTCATCCATGAGCATCCTGCCATGTAAATGCTCGCAAATGCCCCTCTGGCATCAAGACCCAGCAAAGGCCGCTGCCAAGAATGGCATCGCAGTTGAGCTCCGGCAAGAGCTCCGGTCTCTCACCCACAGAGCTAGCCGATAGCCCACCGAACGGCCTGCTGAACGACGATGTGGAAAAGCAGCCGGCGCAGCCCCCCAAGCCTTCCGGGCCGGCGCCACCCCCCAATGGCGGCTGGGCGGCCTGGCTGCAGGTGGCTGGCAGCTGGTGCCTCATGTTCAACTGCTGGTAATCCCCGGGTGCCCGAATCTGCCTGGAGCCAGTGTGGCGCTACTATGCAAAGCAGCATTGGGCTAACACGGCAATTTCACCAGGGGCATCGTCAACGCATATGGCGTCTTCCAAACGTACTATGAAACAGACTTGCTCAAGGGCGAGTCGGCGTCGAGCATAGCCTGGATCGGCTCAATACAAGCCTTTCTGCTCCTCTTCGTCGGGGCGCTCACGGGACCCCTGTACGACTATGGCTACTTTCGACACTTGCTTGTTGCCGGCACCTTCCTAATGGTGTTTGGCATGATGATGGTGAGTCTCTGCACCAAGTACTGGCAGATTGTGCTTGCGCAGGGTTTCGTCGTCGGCATCGGCGGCGGCTGTCTCTTTGTTCCCAGCGTCGCCATCCTGCCCACGTACTTTTCCACCCGTATGGCAGGTACCATCGGCGTGGCGGGAAGCGGGAGCGGTCTCGGTGAGCTCTCTTGAACACAATTCATATGGCCCGCACCAAAGCTGACGCATGCAATCCCAGGCGGCATCGTCTACCCGATTGCCTTCCAGAGGCTCGTAGCCACCATTGGATTTGGCTGGGCCACCAGGACAATGGCTTTCATCATGCTGGCGACGCTCATATTTCCTCTCGCCGTCATGCGCATGCGCGTGCGGCCGTCTGCTGCGCGTAAGCTCTTCGACGCCTCAGCTTGGTCCGAGCGCCCGTTCTACCTCTTCGCCGTTGGCGGCTTCTTTGGCTTTATCGGCATGTACATGCCGCTCTTTTACGTGTCCATATACGCCATTGAGAACAATATCATGTCGCCAGACGTCGCATTTTATCTCTTGCCTGTCCTCAACGCTGGATCGGTCGTCGGCCGCATACTGCCAAACGTAAGTAAGGATTCAGTTACCCCCGACAAACGGCAAATTGCTCACAAACTGGTTCTAGTATGGAGCGGACAAGACTGGCCCGCTCAACATGTTTGTCCCGACCTGCTTGGGCCTATCAATTCTGTCATTCGGGTGGATCGGCATCAAGGACAGCGGGGGACTTTTTGTCTTTGCGGCCCTATACGGCTTCTTCTCTGGAACCTTCCTGACCCTGCCCTTCAGCACAGTCGTAACACTCAGCCCGCACATGGGCGTTGTCGGTGTGCGTATGGGCATGAGCTGCGCCGTCGTCAGTCTCGGCCTCCTCGTCGGCACGCCGGTGGGGGGAGCCATCCTCAAGCACGGCTGGACCGCTCTCCAGGCATTTGGAGGAACTGCGCTGATGATTTCAGCCATAGCTATATGCGGGTCCCGAATCGCCAAGGCTGGATGGCGAATTACGGCCAAGGCATGAGGTTTTAATGAGGGTAGATGTATTTTGTAGATATTTACTCGACGGAGGGCCGAGTGGCGATGCTTCGACGTTGAGGGTTATCCTCCTGAGTGTGTAACACGTAATGAGTGCACGCTCTTATTCTGGGCGTGAACCTGGAACACTACATTCAGTCGGATTAAAGTATACACCTTTTAGAAAACAAAAATAGATTACAGAATACGACAAGATGAGCGGTATCTGCGGACACCGAGAGGGAAAATATGGCTGGGTATGCGCGGGTCTCGGAAGGACAAGAGCAGTTTCCACCACAACGCTATTTGATGTCGTCTGTATTCCGTTTACGCACAGCTACATCCTATAAAGTCTGCCTTCATCAGGATTCTAAACAAATTGGCTCGTGACGGTGCAGGGCCAGCAACAAGGAACAATTAAATTTGCCAAGAAGGGATGTTAAATCACTGCTCTACTTCTCGCTAGCACTGCTATTTGCCTCCCTCACTCTCAAATATTCTTGTATTAGTCCCTTGTAGTCGCTAGGTTGGTAGGGAGAAAGCTGTTCGGCGACGGGACCACCCTTTCGGTGAACCGACAACCCGAGATCACGCATCAGCGTGTCGATGTACTTGTAAAGCTGTTAGCCGAGCCATTTGGAGGTGTTCACGCCTATCTACAAGACTTACGGAAAGGTAGTCGTAGATGAAATAGGCATGCTTCTTGCCTTGCTCCAGATATCGCTTCCGCGTCCAGGCGTTGAAGGTGGCCGCTTCCAACTCCATCACCTCCCGTTTGGGCAGATCGATGTATCCCAGCATGGCGGCTGCGCCCCAAAGCGCCTGAACTTCGCCAGTAAGAGGGGTAAAGACTGAATGGATCTGGCCGGGAAACAGAATGGAACAATCACCCCTGGCCGCCATTTCGGGAACGACTAACCGGCGGTAGTGTCGGCTTGGTCCTTGGGACGGCTTCGATTCCCATCCGCAGGTGGGCTCCGGCGGGTTCATCAGCAAAGGTAGCTTGCTGTCTACTATGGCGTTGGCGCGGGAGTCGACGTCTGCCCACCGTGACGCTGTGTTGTTGAGACCATAGTACAGCCCGCACTGCTCGCGAAGCTCCGGAGTGAACTCCTTGTAGCCCTTATCATAGCCTGTGCACATGATGACGAAATCCGTCTCAAGGGAGTGCCCGTCCTTGAGGTTCACCACGTTGCTGTGAGAAAACGAGTCGACCTCCCCCCTCCGAATGGATACGTCACCAGCGTGCAAGACCTTCCAGAAGTCGGGGGCACTGGCGATGCCGATTCCGCCGCTCCCCCAGAACATGCCGTAGCCGTACGGCTGCGGACGCAGCTTCTCCATGTCCTCGTTGGCATCGTAGTTGGCATGGACTGCGGAGAGGTATGTCGAAATTCGCCAGTACAGCTTTGTAACCGCGCGACCCAGGTACGTGCGCTGCAAGAAGTAGTACCAGAATCCGCTGGTGTTCATGATGCACGGGCTGAAGCTGGCCGCCATCCTGGTCGATACGTGATCGACAGTATTCCACAGTCCGATAAAGGTCGGTGCGGAAAGAGAGAGGGGACCGGACGGGCTGTCGCGTATGATCCAGTCTACCTTCTGACCTGCCTTGACGAGCATGAAAACGGTGTCAAAGGCAGACTTTGCTCCCCCAATGACCGTCGTTCGCTTGCAGTTCGTTTTTATCCAACCAATGTGCTCGCCCATGATCTGAGAATGTATGATGGGCCTTGAAAATCCCTTGGCTGGCCAGTTGGGGATGATTGCACTCGAGGTCGGTCCCGTCGCGTAAATCAGTTTGTCGCATATGAGATCGGCTCCGTTGTCGACAGAGAGCTTCCACCTTTTGCCATCCGGTGCTCGATTGACCGCCAACACGCAAGTCTTAAGCCAAGTGCGCTTGTCGAGCCCGAACTGTTCTGCAAAGCTCACAAGGTATTCATGGACAGTATTGGCCGGAATGTATCCGTCCTGAGAGATGCCCTCGTGCTTCATCGGCCACATGGAAAATTCGAACTTTGGCGTGTTTATCTGGGCGTACAGGTTGGGATAGATCTTCTCCTTGTTCCACGCCCCCCCAATCGTCCGTCCATTATCAACGATGATAAGGTTGGTGTCTGATGCTAGCTGGAGGTACGTGTATGCCGCAATTAAGCCGTTCCACCCTAGGTACTTTGGGCGTTAACGCTGTGTCACGATGCTGTTGGCACGTCAATCGACTGGACTCACCGGCGCCAACAACAATCACATCGAAATTCTCGACTACTAATCCGGGCATTGTAACGGCAAACCGAAGAGGTCACTAGCACTGTGGACGAGATGTGGCAAGAGACAGCTCATGAGCAAGAGGAGAAGTTGCTGCGGCCTTGCATCCTCATGTTTGCTGGATGATGTGGGCTGTACTGCGAGACTCAGCACCAACTCCTTGCCCGGCCACCGTCTACAATATCCCTAGACGTACTATAATCTACATCTAGCAAGTACTAAGTACCGACGGGCACAGCTGCCAATCTGCAGCCTGGGAAACAAGCATTGGTTGCCGCCGACCCGCCGGACGGGGATGCTCGGCACACGGATCCCGTCGGCCGATCTCTGTCCGTCTCCGTGTCCAGTTAGACAGTCGGGCCGTCGCTAGATCAGCGCTCGTCATTTTCTTGTGTAAGCTGCGATGCTAATACACCGGCGCACGTCCATGGCACCGGCGCCGTCCCGCCACGCGCACGCCGGTCCGTGATGCTTGCCTCCGGCCGAATACCTCTCCGCCACGGACGCGTCCGAAAGCCTGGATACGGAAAGCCCGCGGCGGAAGAGGCCACCGAGGCTGGGCGGCTCCGCTACAAGAATTGTCCCAGAAGGGAATGTCCTGGTTGAGCGGACGGTGCGCACAAAGGCGACCCGGTAGAGGCAGCCGAAGGGGATGCGGCGGGCTTGAAGTGGCACGTCACCGGTGAAGATGGCCGCGGACAAGGTACGTCTGTCTAAAATGTCAGCTCTTAGATTGCACCAGTTTTGTTGTCAAAACTGTAAACTATAATTACCCACCAGGAGCCACCTTATTGTAGAGTTTTCTGCATGAAAGAGTAGACAAGGCCGTGTCACTGTCAACCGATTCGCTTCATCCATCTTATTCAGTCCAAAGCATTGGGCACCCTAAGGAAGTACTAGCCTTGAGACACTACGTCTACCTCGGCCCTATTGATTGCTCGACACGGTACAGCTGGCCAGGTGGCCACACCGAAAGAACCCTGCACAGCTTCGTCCGCCAAGATGCCCTACATCCGCTCCTCCGCCCCTTCCAGAGACTCCAACAGTGACGCCGGTGATCAGCTGCTGCAAAGAAGTCTAGGCCAGTCCATCATAGACGATGCGTCATACGCGGAGAACATCAAATGCCTCGTCCAAGACTATGCCGAGAAGCCGTTGAGCGAGCAGTTAGAGCCCATTGCGGTGGTAGGCATGGGTTCGTCGTCCCCGAAAGCCACGAGTGCAAAGCCTTGATTGCTAACCCTGTGTAGGTTGCCGGCTTCCTAGCGACGTGAAGTCTCCCGATGAGTTCTGGAAAATGATGCTCAACAAGGAAACCGGGCAGATGGACAAGGTGCCCAAGTCTCGCTTCGACATTGACGCCCACTACCATGAAAATAACGAACGACCCGGTAGCTTTGCTATCAAGGGCGGCTACTTTCTTCATGAGACTCTAAAGGAATTTGATCCCAACTTCTTTGGCGTAACGCCAATCGAAGCCATGTGGATGGATCCCCAACAGCGAAAGTTGCTCGAAGTCGTCTACGAGACGTTTGAGTCCGCCGGCGTCAGCTTACTAGAAATCTCGGGCTCCCAAACTGCGGTGTTCGTGGCCAGTTTTACCGCCGACTTTCAGCAGATGGCGTTTAAAGAGCCCTCATTTCGGCACAGTCTTGCCGCGACGGGAGTCGACCCGGGCATCATCAGCAACCGCATTAGCCACGTTTTCAACCTACGAGGACCTAGCATCGTCGTCAACACTGCCTGCTCCTCATCCGTCTACGCAATGCATAATGCCTGCAACGCCCTCCGCAACAAGGAGTGCTCCGCCGCGGTCGTCGGTGGCGTCAATCTCGTCCTTACTGTTGATCAGCACATGAACACAGCGAAGCTCGGCGTCCTATCCGAGACAGCGACCTGTCACACCTTTGACGCTTCCGCTGACGGGTATGGACGTGCCGAGGGTGTTGGGGCCGTCTATCTGAAGCGCCTTTGCGATGCCGTCCGCGACGGTGATCCCATCAGGGGCGTGCTCCGGTCTAGCGCTACGAATAATAACGGCAAGATTCCCGGCGTGGGAATCACCCACCCCAACCTCGAGGGCCAGGAGAGCGTTATCCGTCATGCCTACCGTCGCGGGGGCGACTTGGACCCTCGTCTCACGGGCCTCTTTGAATGCCACGGCACCGGCACCGCTGTCGGTGACCCTCTCGAGGTGCACGCCGTGTCCAACGCCATGAACGAGCGTCGTCGCCCCGAGGATGGACCCTTGACGGTAGGCGCTGTCAAGCCCAATATTGGCCACAGTGAGGCCGCAAGCGGTCTGTCGGCCATCATCAAGGCCATCCTTACCGTTGAGCACGGTATCATTCCTCCCACCCGTGGAGTCACCAACCCCAGCGCGGCCATCGACTGGGCGGGCTGGCAGGTTGCCGTCTCTCACAAAGCCGGCCCTTTCCCGTCAATGCTACCGGTCAAGCGTGTCAGTGTCAACTCATTTGGTTACGGAGGCACGAATGCTCACGTCATTGTCGAGAGCGCCGACTCGATCCTCACGCAGCCCCAGGCTTACAAGCACCGCCGCTCGCTGGCTCGGTCCAAGCCGGCCAGGTCAAGAGGCACAGCGAAGCGCAACCGTCCATTTCTGCTAGCCTTTTCTGCGCACGATAACGCTACTCTGCGTCGCAATATTACGGCTCTAGGCGGCGTTGCGTGCGAGTATGAGCTACTTGACCTCGCTTACACCTTGGGGAATCGTCGCACTCCGTTCAGCAGCCGCGGTGCCGTCGTCACGAGCGCCGCATCTCTGACGGATACTTTCGGTGCCAAAATGGAAAACTTTGCTTTTCTCGACAAGAAAATAGGCAGTAAGAAGCCCGTCCTCGGCTTCGTGTTTACTGGCCAGGGTGCCCAGTGGCCACGGATGGGCGCAGAGCTCATGGCATACTATCCCAGCTTCCTCCGCACCATCCGTCATCTAGATGTTGTCCTGGGCGATCTTGACGACGCCCCAGAGTGGACCATTGAGGACTTGCTCCTTGAACATCCCGAGTACTCGCGCGTTCACGAAGCCGAATTTAGCCAGCCCCTGTGCACGGCTATCCAGATAGCGCTCGTGAACCTCCTCCGTTCTTGGAATGTAACACCCCAGGTCACCGTCGGTCACTCTTCGGGCGAGATTGCGGCGGCGTACACGGCCGGTTTCATTTCCTCGGCCGCTGCGATTGTCGCCGCTTATTACAGAGGCAAAGTCGTACGGAATATCACCAACGGCGCCATGTTGGCAGTCGGCCTGGGCGCCGACGATGCAATGCGGTACTTGGAAGGCCGAGATGGCAAGGTAGTTATTGCCTGCCATAATTCGACTGCCGGCGTGACACTGAGCGGCGACGAAGAAGCTATTGAGCAGGTCCGCCAGCACCTTGACGGTGACGGCGTCTTTGCACGCGTGGTCAAGACAAACGGCAAGGCATATCACTCGCATCACATGAGATCCGTGTCCATAGAATACGAGACCCTCATCCGTCAGGCCAGCGAAAATGACATTACAACTGGCCCTCGTCTTCCTGGTGATGCTGCCATGGTCTCATCGGTGTACAACAAGGTGTTGCCTGCCGAGACGCAACTGGACGAGACCTACTGGAGTGCTAACCTCCTCAGCCCCGTCCTTTTTAGCCAGGCTGTTCAGACGATAGCCACCACCGACGAGCTTGCTGATGTCGACCTCTTCATCGAAATTGGCCCACACGCTGCCCTGTCGGGACCTCTTCGCCAAATCAAAGCTTCGTACCAGTTTGCAAATCTAAACCACCTCCCGTCGCTGACTCGCGGTGCCGATTCGGCCGTGTCGATTTTGAAGCTGGCCGGCGAACTGTTCCTGCGCAACTACGACATTGATATGGCTCGAGTCACCGCCATCGAGGAGACCTCTACCAGCGGCAAAGAGTTGCTTAAGTCCGGCAGCTTCATCGTGGACATGCCGACCTATCAGTGGGACAAAACCAGGCAGTACTTTTCAGAGGCTCGTATGAGCAAAGAGCACCGCGCTCCGCCGTATATGCGTCACGACATCTTGGGATCGCTGTTGATCGGTGCGTCCAAGGCCGAGCCAACGTGGCGCAATGTGCTACGCCTCCGAGACCTCCCGTGGCTCAACGACCATTCGCTTGGAGGAGAGGCGGTGTTTCCCGCGGCAGGCTACTTTTCTATGGCCATGGAGGCAATCACTCAGTTAAACGAGATGTCCGCTAACAGCGTCCTCGTTGACGGATACACTTTGCGCGATGTTTCCATCAAGAATGCGCTCGTGACGCCAGATGATGATAATGGTATTGAGGTCATGCTCAACATGCGCCCGTCGCTGCACACTCATGCCCGCGAGAACGGCAATTGGTGGGATTTCAATGTTTCATCAGTGGATCAGGATGGAAACAAAAACGATCACATGGCCGGCAGTATCTCCATCAACAGCCGCCTTGGCCGTCCCACTGCGAAACCAGCCCCCCCCTTCTCGCAGCGCTCTTCTGGTAAGGCTTGGAACCAAGCTCTGCGCAACGTCGGGTTCGACTACGGCCCGACATTTCAGGACATGGATGACATTCAATTCGACGGAAAGACATATGCCGCCGTGTCCAAGACGATGCTTCGGACAAACGTCGATGGCGTGATCGGAGAGTCGCGGCATGTGCTACACCCTGCGTGCGTCGATTCGTGTCTCCAGCTTCTCATTGTATCCATCTATGCCGGACGCACAAGCGCCATGGCATGCGGCGCTGTGCCAATCCAAGTCGACGAAGTATCCATCTGGGTTCCCACCACTGAGCAGCTTGCGAAGCCGGCAGCCCGAGCCTACTCCTGGATCGACAAACGTGGCGTCCGTAGCTTCGTCGGTAGCAACCAGCTCGTTGCCAGCGATGGCAAAGTTGTCATGGAGATCACCGACATGCGTTGTTCGCTGTACGAGGCTGCCGTGCCGCAGCGCACTTCCGAGTCCCCCAGGGCTCGGCCGTATGGAGAGATGGTTTGGAAGCGCGATTTCGACGATGTCATTGCCAATGGTGCATCCGACATCACCATTCCCAAGTTGGTTGAGTTGATCGACTTTAAGCAACCAGGCCTCAAGGCTGTAGATCTCGTGGGCAATTTCTCCAACGAAGGTCTCTCGGGGGCTCGGGATCTTGATCTTCTAGCGCCCAAGGGCGGAATGGAGGAGATCCGGGACTCACTAAAAGAAGGGTTCTTTAGCCTGGTCATCAGCCGCTGTAGGGACTCTGGGGATCTCACGTATGCTCGAAAGCTTCTTGCTCCCGCTGGTCGCGCCGTATTTGTGCAATCGACGCAGCTCTCCGAGGCTACCGTACGGCAAGCAGGGTTCTCCGGCATTGAACTGGCATCCGACTCTTTCTTTACCGCGGTCGTTTCCGACGAGCCACAGCGGAACAATGCCAATGGAAACACACCTATAAATAAATCCATTCAGGTCATCTATCGAGATGGCAAAGCTCCGCCCCACATTTATATTCCGGTACAAAGGGCACTCGAGGCAGAGGGCTACGCCGTAACGGCGTCCAGAATCACTGGCAGCGACGCCATCTGCGAAAATGTCCTCTTTCTTGCCGACACATTGCGTCCCTTACTCGTGGATATTAGTGAATCAGAGTTCTATGGGCTTCAAAGGATCACCAACGAGGCAAAGAACTTGCTCTGGGTTACCGCTGGCGGGGCCACGAAGGGGGCCATCCCGGAGTACGACATGACGGCCGGCTTTACCCGGACTCTCCGTTCAGAGCAGGCTGCACTCAAAATTGTTACCATTGACTTCCATCCCGAGGAGGAAGCGGGTGTTCCCAGTACAATTGTCCAGAGATTGCTCGATCTAGTGAATGGACATGCCACGGAACTAGAATACAGAATTGCAGGAGGCCGGACTTATATCAGCCGGCTTGCATTCAACGAGCATCTCAACAGAACGTACTGTATTGACGAGACAAAGCTAGAGGAGAAGGCTTTCGACTCTGCAGAGCCGCTGGTTGGTAAGGTGCAGAACGGCAAGGTCGTCTTCCAGGCTGACGCGCGAGTCGAGGAGTATCTGGGTGAAGAGGAGATGGAGATTCGAGTTCTCGTCAGCGGCCTCAACAAGGAAGACACCTTGGTCGTAAGCGGTACAGATTATCCCACCGACTTTAGTCATGAGATTGCCGGGGTCGTCACCAAGGTTGGCAAAGCCGTCTCGAAGTTTGCTCCCGGAGACCACGTGGCCGGCTTTAGCTTCGATAAATTTGCCACGTTCCAGAGGGTTCCACAGTCCTTCATCCAGAAGTTCGACGATACTCTGGCTCAGGCAGCGGCGGGCTTGCCGATGGCCTTTGGTGCCGCTTTATTCGGACTTAGGAATGCTGCCGGCCTACAGCGTGGGGAGTCTGTCCTCATCCTTCCCGGTGCCGGCCTTGCAGGAAATGCTGCCATACATGTTGCCAAGGCTTTAGGAGGAAAACCGTTTGTCGCCGTCAACCGAGCTACCGATGTTGATGCCGTCGCTAAGCTGTTCGTTCTACCGACGCAGCAGGTCATCCCACTCGCCAAACTCGAGCAGTCTCGCAGCGTCAGCAGTGCTCTTTTCGAGTTTGATATCGTCTTTAGCTCTGGATGGGTTGACCCAACGATTTCTCGGGAGATTTGGCGCCATCTTGCCCCATTTGGCCGCTTTGTCGACTCTGGGCGAAAGAATGTCCTTTCTCGCACTGTCATTGATACCATCCCGGTAAATAGAGGCGCAAGTTACATTGCATTTGACATGCTGGAGCTGCACGCCTACCGCCCTGCTATCCTATCCAAACTGATGGAGGAGATCGCTGAGTTGTACCGTGAGGGTATCATTACGCCTCTGGAACCCAGCGTGAAGAAGAATGTTGGAGAGATTAATGGCGCCATCTCCAGCTTTTGCGATGGCTACATGTCCGGAAAGACCCTCATCCTCCACGAGTCACCAGCTGAGAACGATCCCACTACGCCTCTCCAGGTTATTCCAAGTATTCGATCTCTCAGGCTTCGGCCCGACGTCACGTACTTGCTCGTTGGCTGTCTGGGCGGTCTCGGCAGAAGTTTGACGACCTGGATGATGAACAAAGGCGCAAGAAATTTCACATTTCTCTCACGATCTGGAGCCGACTCAAAGCAGGCAGGAGCTCTTGTATCACAGCTAAAAGATTCTGGAGCCAACGTTCGAGTGGTCCGCGGTGATGTCAGCGTACAAGAAGATGTCGACCGTGCTATACGGGAGAACGACCCGGCACTTCCAGTTCGTGGTGTAATCCATGCGGCTATGGTTCTTCGGGTGAGCTCAAGACCCTTATACTTTTACGTACCGAGTTACTGATAACATCATCTCCAGGATGGTCTCTTCCACAACATGTCTTATGGGAACTGGACCACGTCCATCAAGCCAAAGGTCAAGGGGGCCATGAACCTCCACAAGGCCTTGGTAGACGAACCGCTGGACTTTTTCGTCATGACCAGCTCCATTTCTGGTACACTTGGTACTCCAGCCCAGAGTAACTACGCCGCCGGCAACACCTACATGGACGCTCTAGCTCGGCATCGTGTTAGTCATGGTATGCAGGCCACCTCGATCGTGATCCCAATGGTCCTCGGTATTGGCGTCGTGGCCGAGAACCTTGAGCTGGAAGCCGCGCTGAAGCGAAAAGGAATGTATGGCATCGACGACGAGAGCCTAATGGCTGCCTTCGAGGCTGCCATCCTCGAGCAGACCGGGGGCCAAGTTGAGCTCGACCACATCATTGCCGGACTTGACCCGTCCCGTCTTATGGCCGCAATAGCCGAGGCCGGTGATGAAGTTGATACTTTCTGGACAAGTGATCCTCGCTTCAAAGCCGTCGTGCACGCCATGAGCGGATCTAGTGGAGGTTGCGATGGCGGCGATACACTGTTAGACTTGCTTAAGTCTGGCGAGATAGTCAGCGCGGATGCTAGGGATACCGTTGCTGCCCACATGGCAACCAAGTTGTCCCGAATGCTGATGCTTGACCCGGACGACATCTATGTAAACGAAGGTTCAATCTCTTCGTACGGAATCGACAGCATGATTGGAGCCGAGTTGAGGACGTGGATCTTTAAGGAGTTTGCCGTCGACATACCCTTCCAGCAACTGCTCGGCGCTAGTCTCACGGTTATGAAGTTTGCTGAGCTTGTTTGTTTACATCATGGTGTATAAAAGGGGTGACAGAATAGAACTATAGGAGAGGATAGCGTTTAGGCTTCTATAGCAACTACAGGTCCGGACAGCTACTATTTTCTTTCCACCACTCATTTTCACCAAATGAGCAATCTCCTGCTTGTTTCAGCCCCTGGAATTGGCTGCCGTCAGGTTTCCCGTTATCTCCGTCCATTTTCGCCGAAACTGAGGCTCGTTAATCCCCCTGGACACGGAACCCGCCTTGGGAGGGCCGAGCCGCCTGCCCCTCGCCGGAGGAACGGCCCCGATAGCCGATACGCCTCTTCTCATAAGACCTGAGACATAAGAAGCCAAAGGAGAAATGTTTATCGCTGGCCTATAAGAGAGTAGTACGTAGTACGGCGCCGTGATTTTATTTTTAATCTTATACTTAAGCCTGAATGGTATAATGATACACGAAGAGCCAAGGTTCTCTATGTGCACCGGCCGAGGCTCTGGACGTTCCTTGTGATGCCCTTGATGAAATGCATGTAGCTTGGATTTGATGTTACAAAGTCGCCAACACTATGCAATTCATCCTTCATGCAATCAGGCTTCCAACCAGGTTCTGAACCGAGAAGTCATCTTCGTGAAGTCGTTCTGCAATCTGCAACAGGATGATCTTCGCTGATCCCCTCAAGAACCAGCCGCCGCAAAGCTCGGCTCGCTTAACCAACGACGCTGCCCAATGCGCAAGGACCACGAGGGCGGCTGGGCTGTGGCACGAAACCATGTGGCTAAAGTGATCCGGTACCTTGGTCAACCACGTTGCCATAGCCCACCACGCCACTCCCACCTCATCAGACGCAAAGCTGATGTCGCAGCATTCAACCAAAGCGGCAATGGCCGACAGCACGGCCAAGACGTCCCGGGCATTATTTGGTTTTCCGAACGTTTCTGCCATGCGATAGGGGAGCTCACGGATGCGGATGAGTATCTGAGAGGGAGTGTTATAGCCACTAGAAGGAATTGTGCCCAAACTTCCAGGATCTGGCGAGCTCCCCATTTTCAAGACTCCTCGCGTCTGAACAAACGTTTCCTCTTGATACCCGTTATCTTCACTCAGGACGTGGCTAGAATATGGAGCAAAGTCGGGGGCGAAGGCGGCCCGAACAGTCATAATGATGGACTGCAAATTAAAACGGGCCGAGGGCTCCGGAATGGTCCCTTGATGCGGCGTGGATTCAGCTAACGCCCAGAATGCACAATGTAGTATGCATCTTACTTGCCCGCCTGCCTTCTTCGCCTCCTCTTCGACACCAGTGGCGACCACGCTAAAATCACGTTTTGTTGCCTCTTGCCATCCGGCAGAGAATTCTGAAAAGAATTGATCCCACTGTGCGCAGTGGGCCTTCTGGATCGTTGTGTCGTCCGCAAGCGTGGCCAGATGACATGCAGAGATGGCTAGCAAACCGCACATCAGCCATCGCCGCCGCAGGGCTTGGAAAACAACATCCGTCTGCCAGTAGTGTGTTGCCGGGCGCGGGTGTTCGGGGCCAGGAAGCGTGAGACTTGTCGAGGTGATGAAATGGTGAAAATACGTCAGGGTTTCCAGGTCAAGGTTAACTGCAGATGAGCCGGGAGGGGTCCTGGGGGAGGTTGACACTCGTGGTGGTGATGGAAGTTGTGTCGCTGTGTCCGTATCATGCACTTGCTCATTGTGCCCTTGCTCAACGTGCCCTTCATAGACACATCCCCCGACTTTATCATCAACTGTCTCGGCAGCCAGCGGCGCCAGTCCGGCCGTGTCTGCCGCCGGTGAGGAAGTGACCTCGAAATACTTGAGCTTGGTGCCGCGGAAGAATGTCTGAAGCTTCACCGGAAGTGCGAAGGTGGAAGAATCGGGATGCTCGCTTATGCCATGGACCTCGCTAACATGGCGTCTCATGCGCTTGGAACTGGCACAGAGATTTCCACACCCAAACGTCGCACAGCGGTAGCCGGAGATGACCGGCAGAGAATCGATGGGCGGGGAGGACCGGGTAGGCAGGGGCACTTGATGTGGCTCGAAAAGGTTGAGTTGGGCGATAGAGGACAGTAGACGTCGTCTCTCACCGCGGTAGATCTTGTGTCCGAGCAAGTGGCTCTGCAGCGCACTCTTCTGTATGGCGTACCGGCATTCTCGACAGATTAACACGCCGTACCTCGCGTCATACTCCAGCAGATCACGTGGTCCCAGCCTTATGGCTGGCATGGTACACCGTGATGGTGATGATGATGATGATGGTGATGTTAGGTACATAGTGATATCGTGCCATGCTTACGCACCCTGGTATGCACCGTAAGCAAATAATCCGCTGAAGCACCCATGTGTGACGCTAAACCGCTTACAGGCTATGATGGCAATGGTACAACGGATTTAGCGTAGGGACAGTACTACTACAGAGTACATGTGGTTCCACATGGAACCGTATATATGGTTCCGTACTAGAACGGCATATGCAGTTCGGAGTGCGCTTCAGTACATTAATCCATCGACATCTCCTGTCTGTTTTGAAATACCCTTTGAAGCTATGTCATACATTTGAAATCATTTGCCGATTTGAAATCATGTCGCTGGTTTCAGCTTGTGATTCCGCTTCCTCATCACTCGGATCATAAATGTGTAGACTACTTAACCAAGGCAGTCGCCCAGCTGATGTCTTCTTTCCATCGCCCTTCTTCATCCACAAAACCATCCATCCATCAGACTTGGTACTCCTTCTCGCTCGACCGCCCGTGTCTATCCACCAATACAAACAAGAACGACAAGAAGCAATGGCATCCCCGACGAACCAAGCCGCATGGCTCCTCAAGGCCGACACCCCCCTAAAGGTGGACTACGCCCCATTGCCCACGGCTGGACCAGGCGAACTTGTCGTGAAGAATGCTGCCGTCGCCATCAACCCGCTTGACTGCCATATGCAGGATTCCGGCGTCTTCGTCCAGCAGTGGCCCACCATCTTCGGCTGTGACGTGGCCGGCGAGGTTTATGAAGTGGGGTCGGAGGTGCAGGGCTTTAAGGAAGGAGATCGCGTCATCGGGTAGGTTGTTTGATTTTTTCTCTTTGGCGAAGAACCGTGGACTGATCTTTTCTTCCCTCCCTGTTGTAGGCATGCCGTCAATCTGGTCAGCGGTCGCCCCCAGGATGGCGCTTATGCTCTGTACACGGTCATCCCCGCTGACAAGGCTGCCATCCTCCCTGATGCAATCTCCTTCACCGACGGCGTCGTGGTGCCGTTTGCATTGGAGGCAGCGGTTTGCGCGCTGTCCCTGAAGGTCCCCGGCGTCGCGATGCCCGGCGTCTCTACACCGGCACTCGGCCTGCCGTACCCCTCGCTACGGAACATACCGTCGTCGGGCAAGACGCTTGTCGTGTACGGCGGCTCGTCCTCCGTCGGCTCCATGACTACTCAGCTGGCCACAGGCGCCGGAATCAACGTCATCTCTATCGCCGGCAAGCACAACTTTGACTTCAGCAAGCGCTGCGGGGCGGCTCAAGTCTTCGACCACAAGGATCCTTCAGTCACTGACAAAGTCATCGAAGCGGTCGGTAAATCTGAGTTTATCGGTATCTTCGACACCATAGCCACTACCGAGACGTACGTCAACGACCTCACCATCCTCGCAAAGCTGGGTGGAGGCCATCTTGCCTCCGTACATCCTCCTCCAGATGACATGCCCGCCAACGTGACGGGGGGTATGATCTTCGCCGTCAATGACGTCGCGACGCCCGTCTGGAAAAACTATGTTACGCCTGCCTTGCAAGCAGGAAAGCTTCAGTGCCTTCCGCCGCCTACCATCGTCGGCAAGGGGTTGGAGTACATCAACGACGCTCTGAAGAAGTCCAAGGCTGGTGTTAGTGCGACAAAGTTAGTGGTAGAACTGTAGATGGTGGATCGGGTCCTGTTAGCAACAGCATGGTCATAACAGCCAACTAGTTAGCACTCATCATACAGGAGATGCTGTCTCTTTCTCATCTTAGTTGAAGAATGAGCATAGCTTAAATACCATCTGCAGAGGGAATAAGTCCTTGTTAGGAAGTTGACGTGATCCATGTAATAGTGTCTTCTTACCTCTTGATGCTCGTGTCGTCAAAGCCTTGCTCTTATCGAACATTGGGTGTCCTGTTAGAACAACGCCATCGCTTGGCGTTATCCTGCCTATGTACTAGTTCTTCCCTACGGAAATGCTCCTTGAAGGCGGTCACTGCTTCAATATTGAGTGATATCATATGTGCAATTGCTTCCAACACTCAAATCAGTTTGTGTAATGGTGCGTATCAAGCGAACCAATGCCTGCGTAAGTGAGTCCCTGTGGAGATTGAGTTTTTCCCAGGCCCTAATTCTGGAATAAAACTCGACTACAACTCTTCAGCTACTTCCTGGCTACACCGTTGCAGAGAGAAAGGCAGTTGATCTGGCACGACGCGGTATATAACTCGCAAATATGGCCAGTTGTAAAGGGTGGTCATACACCTCTTAGTGTTTTTCAATCCGTCTTTCTCTACTGCACATGATGCAGAGACTTTTGTCAACAGCGCCCATGTATGAGCCTACCACGGTGAGCAAGAGCGAGTTTGATGGAGCCTTCGTTGAATGGGTTATTGAGAGAGCAACTCCCGATATTTGTACAGAATATAGTGTCATATGGAGCTACAGCACTATATCTGGATGACTAGTCACATATATAAGACAGGGCTCATGGAGGAAGCGAGGCAAAACATCAAGACAGACTCCGTTCCAGGCAAACTTCCAATCGCACCGCGAGCTGTTATTGTTCCAATTATTCTGCATGAGGCGAATCAATTTGCCCTCCGGCTAAACAAATATCCACGATATCATTCAAGAAGTGTTCATGAAATGTACAACGCGTCTCTCCTCATAAGTTCCAGTATTTACATACTCAGAGGAGAACCAGCAGCCAAGGACAGTTTACACGTAGGGTACTGTTAACCCCATTATTAGGGCTGGGTGATGGTCATTTCCGTCTCCGTTTGACAGCCTGCTCACTCCACTGTAAGTCGTAATGACTGACTGTCCCAACTCCGCATAATCCATTCTTGTTAGTTATTAGTTCCGCCTAAATCAATACAGTACCATGTACCGCTCTGCCTTCTTAAATCGCTCGGCTAATGGCAGCGATCTGCACGACTTCCCCTGGTCGGGACAATGGAAATAAAAACGGAGGCCCCCTCCCCTCCCCTCCCCGTTGTTTGTCTCAGCCTAAAAATAACCTTGACCGACGATTCTAGCCTAGACGAAGGACTGTCATGTGAGAAGAAGGGGATTGTGGAATATAAATGTGGTAAGCTCCGGCGACAACGGTCTGCGTTGGAAGAGGTGTCTATTATTATCATCGTCAAAGTCTATACTTAGCCGTCGAGGCAGACAATAATACGCGGCGCTCTGCAATATTGGTTTACCTGCAGTTCCAATTTCGCAAAAGCGCTTCTGGTAACTTCTACGACTATTCTTGGGTGCATTTTTCTCTCTAGGTTTTGCTCTGTTACGCCCCAGGGCTGACAACGAAGCGATCCTACAAGCAGACGTCTCAGTATAGTCCGAAGGGCATTGCTGCAGAAGAATTCTCGCTATGGGCAATCACTCGTTCTCGACAAGTTGGCGTCTTTATACTAGGAACCGCTCGAAACTTAAATTTGTTCTTCTTACGTAGAAGTGTGGGGAAAGGGGGAGCCCCAGTAATTCCCGTCGAGTGCAGCCAAAGCGAAAGCCCAAAAGTATGGCGCCACTAATTTAGTGGATATGAACCCTTGCTTCAAGTTACCATTCTCACCTCAAGCCACACATGTTGCTAAACGCATCGACACCTAGCGGACACAGACTTAGCTAGATCAAACTAGCCCATCCCTGTGCATCGAGGACAAGAGTCGCAGAGGATTTAATGAGCTTGCCATGTGTAGAGATGTGTTGTTGCAGGCTCTGTATGCTTACACACGCGCACATACGGCAATAGCAGTGAGCTTACAAAGCTTGCTAGAATTCTGTGGCGTTATTCAACAGAGGACGATAACATACAAGATGGGTAGTTACTTGCTGGAAGTTCTCTTGCATAGCGGTCAGCCAAGCACTGCGTTTTATCCCTCACTTTAGACCTTGATCGCGGCCGAGAGTTTGGTGGTCTTGGCGCATATTCGACTAAAAACAGCTAATCCGCGCCATCAGCAAATTCTGGCCAAGTCCTCGACGTTATGGCCAGTCCGGACAATCTTGGCAATTCACGGGGCCCGTGTCAGTCTCGGCACGTCTTGGCCAATGCTCCCTGCGCTCCGCCATCGGGCGACACTGAAGAGGATATAGTCTGAAAAATGAGCTTATAATGATTCGCCTAGCCGGGCTGAAAGTCTGTTGAGCTGTTGTTCTTGTGAACTGCGCGAGCCATTATCAATCATGTCGCAAGTCGATCCTGCGCCTTCGGGCGGCGATGTCGACCGCGGTCCTTCGGCATTGGTCATCCTCTGGGTTATGACTGGCATCGCTGTTATCGTTGTGGCGATGCGGTTCATAGGACGGCGCATGATCCGCTCCACAGGATCTGACGACTGGACGATGCTCCTCACTCTTGTAAGCTTTTTACCATTGCCCGGCTTCAATTTCTCAGTAGAAGTCGTTGCTCATGCCTTAGTATAGGCACTCTTCATCGTCTTCGTCGCCATCCTAACCAAGGACATCTCAATTGGCGGCATGCGCCATTTATACTATTTAACGCCCGATGAAAGAGTGCAGGCTGCAAAATGGAGCTGGATATCTCAACCGTTTGTGATCATGGGCTTCGCTACCGGTAAAATCTCAGTCGGGATCTTGCTCCTACGCGTGATCGGATCCACAACGACATTTTGGCGCAAATGGATTCTATATTTCGTTATCATTACAGCGTTTCTCGCTAGCGCTGTCAATGTTATCCTGACTTTCACTCAGTGCTCGCCGGTGGAGGCCCTATGGAACCCGCAATTGGTCGCAGAAGGAAAAGCCAAGTGCTGGCCTCCTTCAATCCAGGCTAATTTCGCCATCTTCCTCTCCAGTAAGTCCATTTACGCATGTATATTGACTTTTCTTTTCACAATCGCCAAACTAACGGATTTGACAGGTTACAACATCCTAACGGACATATTCCTAGCATTGTTGCCTGCTACCTTCCTTTATAAGCTCAATCTAGCTTGGAAGAAGAAAATTAGCCTGTGCGCCCTTTTAGGACTCGGTCTTGCCGCTGCTGTCTTTGCCGCCATCAAGACTAAGTACCTTGGGGCTTTAACTGAGCGCTCCGATATCACATGTGCGTTCGCAACTTCTGTCTTTCAAGGCTCTTCCGTCTTCATCAATCATCTTATTCACCACGAGTTTATTGCTGATACTCTAACAGGGGAGACCTACGAGCTCTATATCTGGTCCGGGGCAGAGCTATTTGTTATTATCTTTTGCGGCAGCGTGCCGTGCATTAAGCCTGTCTACGACTACTTCCTTGGCAAACCCAAAGTCATCAGCGCCACTGGTTACCCCTCTAGTACCAGCTACATACGTTCTATAAAAACTTCAAAAAGTCGAGAGGATAAAGAAGTAGAGCTTTATCCCCCAGGCATTGGAAGAGACGCAAACTCGACAACTTCTATATCGCATTCATATCTATTGGATAAAGCCGTTGACTTAGACAAGCCTTAGCCAGAGAAAAAAGAGATTTTATTTACAATCTGGTAGTCTAGAGCTATTTTTGCGGTTGCTTTTCCAATAGTATCACATTTGTTGTCCAGCAGCCAACGTTTAAAATAAGGTAAGAGATAGCTAGCGACCTCACAATACGTACTATGGCAAAATACACGCACGACTACTTAGAGTAGCAACTAATACCTTTAATATTCTGTAGTAAAAGTGTAACTCGCTAACCCTAGTCCTAAAATTAGCTTGGTAAGATATATCCCTCCGATAGCAATACGGCCATAGCAATACGACCATAGCGAGCGGGCGACACGGCCGACGCGATTGCAATTGGATTGCTTGATTGGCTAGATGGTTACGGGAACGGAACAGGGGCATTGTTTAGGGCGTTTTCAGGAACGAGACGGTCCTTTCGGGGAACAAGGAGAGGATAATGTGGCGATTGGGGGCAGTCTAGGGGGCGGTGTCTTTGGGGATCGGGGACGGCCCTGGTTTTGTCCTTGTACGGGCTATAGAAGAGAGTCAATATAAACCGTAGGGACAAGGAGACCGTTCATTAACCTTCCCATGGTGGCCTTGCGCATTAACATGATTAATCACATATACGTCACACATATTAGGATAGATATCGTAGCTTGCTAAAGTCGCGATTACCTACGATTGTCCCCCTTGACAGCGTCATGTGTGTTTATTCATCACAATAGCAGTATCTTTGCTGCAACTCCGTAATCTGCGATACCTATAAAACCGCATGTTAATGCTCTTTAGCTTGTTCTTTCCGGATTAATTGTGAGCCCTATTAAACATGGCTTGTTTGACATCATAGATCTACCACAGCGGCTCTAGTCACGGGCAGGTCGTGGCGAGATCCAAATTCCTTGTACTTTAACGCCCCTCTCCAAAGCTCGAGACCCAAAAGCCACCTCGTTAATTATCGAGCTCTCCAAACCAGGAAGTCGTGCTTCTTCCATACGAGCTGCTTCCAACTTCTCAAATCGATTTGTCCTGACATTGATCCACCATAATTTGACGAGTCCAATTGCGATCACTAGAATTATAGCAGAGGCCAGAACCTAGATCACGCGTTAGTTGGTGAACTGTCCCTCTCAGCGAGGGTTAGCTCTGAGAGAGTTAAGAGCTTACGAATGTCATCTCCTGCCAAAGCTCCCATCCCAGGAAAAAGACACTCATAGTAACGGTGGGTGCTGGGAGTGAATATCGGTTGGGCTTTTTCTCCCAGGGGGGAACTGTATCGCTGCTGTAAAAGTCTTGCGTCCCATGAGATGATTGCCTAGGAAGAGTTTTTTATGGCATGCCTAGAGTACGCGCCTCGATTATTTTGAGGTAGGCAGTGGTGACCCACTTGGTTTCTAAATATTACTCGCAAAGGGCAATCCCGGGTCAAGATACGAGAGATCTTCGTTGCGAGTTTCACTTGTGCGACGCGGCCCGCAATTGATCGTATTACCGAGTCATTGAACCGTCCATGCTTTTGCCGCAGTGGTAGAGCGACTAAGCTCACTTTCAATCTGCAATGCGGAGTACAAGTACGCAGGTGGCTTCCATCTGTATTAATTCACCTATAGAAGCTTAAATCCGCACATTCATGGCGATTGCCCACAGCACTGAAAAACTGGCAACAGCGCCGTGGGGGGATTTCCAAAGCCGGGACGGACTTCTGGTATTCCCTTTGGATTCCTGAGGTAACACGAAAGTTCCACCCGTACTTGCGTTGCTTGCAACAACATCTGGTATACTGCAAGCAGCTACTTTGGCTCTGGAGCACGCCTCCTCCCAACTACTGATCTCATTGACGCCTGATGTGTTAAAATAAGCTTTGACGTAGCTCACAAAGATTACCGCGTCGGTGGCCGGAGGACCTCCAGACCACAGGGGATTTCCATTGCTCCAGTGCTGCAACACAAGGTGGCCAGCGCTCGACGGCGTCTTGTCGCTTTGCATCTCAGCTAGCAACTCACTATCGGCGTAAAAGCGAACTCGTCCCGGTAGGAAATCGAATCTGTATTCATGGAATGCCTCCGTTGGGTCGAAGTCCAGGTTTACTCGTTTATAGGTGTCCGTCTTTGTTGCATCATAGCCGGCCTGCATAGAGTCTTTAGATTGTATGACGAGGTTAACAGGAAAGATGCGTTTTTCCTTGTCATATTGTTGAGAAAGAAACTCCATGTCAATTTCTTGTGTGTCGTTGAAGTACTGATTTTGGCATATTTAGATTATATTCTCAAAATGAAAATGGAACTTGCGAAATTGTGCAGTCGGAAACTCACCCAAAAGAAAGCTGCACATGTGCCGTTAACATCTGAGAGCCGCATTCCTGCACGATAGGAACCCCATCTAAAGTCTGAGTTTGTCGAGTCCATCTCGGCTGCGGTTATCATGCCGTCAGCTTCGTGGCCTTCCACTCGAAGAGCAAGGCCATTTTCCCCCTTGCTAGCGCAATCTTGGTCTTTATTTGCAACGTTTGGACAGCTGATAACGTTGTCAGGAGTGAAACTTTTGCCGTATTTGCCACGGCCGTCCTTTGCGGTGACATTGAATTGTTGTGGTCTCCATGCTGCGACCGCCGAACTTTTCGTGATTCTCGTGAAATCTGTCTCCAATGCGCTAGTAAACAGCCATGGGGCCGTGCTGTTGGAAGGGTTATTTATGGCGAAGCCACAATCACAAAGGGCAGTCGCGCTACCTTCCCAAAATGCCAAGAAAGGCAGCGCTAAAAGGTAAATTCGTATCATGAGACTGGGCTGGCAAGGAAGCAGGTGTTATTAAGGACTTATGTGAGGCGGCTTGTACGGAGGAAATTTTGCTCATATAGTCGCCGGGACTTTGGCTCTTGCTTGTGGTGCTAGCTGGTGATTGATTGATCATCCACGTAATACGAGGTCCCACAGAATCTGATCGCCGCGCCCCCGAGATACGATCGAAGGATCCACTCCGTGACATGGACCCATGTTCCTTTAGTGGAAGATCAACCACAATACGACTCGATACCATGTGCTGGATCAGCGCTGAGGGTACAGTATCGATCGATACGGAACTTCAACGCCCTTTCCACTGCAGGCAAGAGCAGAGCTGCGCTAGTACGCATATAAGGTTTACTGCCGCTGGAAGAGCCGCTTATGGCGAAGTCATATGATACAAGGGTCAGCGGATTTCCCAAACAAGTTCGGATAGCCAACGTCAGAAGTCGCTATGACAGTGGAGCCGATCCAAAAGGGGAGTCTGTCAGGACTCCCGGACAGCGCAATATCCCTGCTGAATTACCTCAACCCCCGAAGGGTGCGTTGAGGAGCTGGTACGTATACACTCAGAAAATTCCTCGCGGCCCCCCAAGTACTCTCGCAAGAGCCCTTGAAACGAGAAGAGCCGATCAGCTGCATCTTTCGTATGTTAATAATAGAAACACAGAAAGGTCATTAGGGCGGGCCCGCAGTGTCAATGCTGTCACAAGTATGACTAGTCTTAGTAGATCTCTTCCTTGAAGATCAGAGTAGAATGATACGAGCTGAAATTCATGTGTCCAGAAATAGGGCTACACTACCAGCGCTATTCGTAGAGTACAATTCATACACAACTTGAAAACCCTTTTCCTAATTCCCCCTTTCCCCTTCACTGCAATATCGCCCGGTCTAAAAGCGAAAGTTCAAGTCGCATGAAGTCTGTCCGCCGGTGCGAAGGAAATCGACGTCTAGGAACTTCCGCTTCCGCTTCGCCACGATGGCTTTTACAGAAGAATGGCAAACGAAAGATGTAAGCCCCCTAATCTCAGCATGCGCGCACATGATTGCTACGGGCATCGTCTCGGCATCTCGAGGGAGGACGATAGAGCTAACCCTGCTCTTGTTTAGATAGTCTACACAAGCATTGTGGGAACTGTCATGTTAATGGCATTTCTCGAATGGGTGCTATGGCTCGGCGTATTTCTTTATTGTTTGATCAAAGTGTTTCGGAAAGCAGATCATTGGTCCATGAGACTTCTTTCTGTTGTCGTCGGCATTGTCTTCATTCTGCTACGGTTAGAATCAGCTAATTTCCTACTGCCAATACTTCCATGCTAACATGACGCAGACTTATTTTCTTACCCATCATGATCGTCACCCTCCCTCTTCCGCCCCAAATAACCAGGCTCTGGCCACAAGCCATGGTATCGTTCCTGCAGTGGTTTGCCTTTTGGAGCTTCTCTATACTTCTGACCGTACCATGGTTGTTCTGCATTTTCCAACTTGTCACCAACAACTTGGGTCGAACAAAACGCGTCAAGCAAGTATTGGACGAAACGACGGCGCCCAAAGTGGTGGTTGTTATGCCTGTCTATCGCGAAGAACCAGACGTCCTCATCACGGCAGTCGATTCGGTTGTTGACTGCGACTATCCTCCGGCTTGCATACACGTCTTCCTTTCATTCGACGGAGACGAGGTCGACGACTTGTACCTGACTACGATCCAAAATCTCGGCGTACATCTTCCACCTGGTTTCTATCCTAAAAGCATTGATGTTCTCTACAAGAAGGCACGCGTCACCATCTCAAGATTTAAACATGGTGGGAAACGTCATTGCCAAAAGTCAACTTTCAAGCTTATTGATACGGTATACTCTCGGTATCTTATGAAACAGGATAATCTTTTTATTCTTTTCATTGATTCGGACTGTATACTGGATAAAGTGTGTTTGCAAAATTTCATGTACGACATGGAACTCAGGCCTGGAAACTCAAGCGAAATGCTAGCGATGACGGGCGTCATCACTTCTACGACCCGGAAGCATAGCATCATAACCCTGTTGCAAGACATGGAGTACGTCCACGGCCAACTCTTTGAGCGTACGGTAGAGTCGGGATGCGGATCAGTCACTTGCCTACCAGGCGCTCTTACAATGCTGCGCTACTCGGCTTTCAGAAAGATGGCCAAGTACTATTTCGCCGATAAAGCGGAAGAATGCGAGGACCTCTTCGATTATGCCAAATGCCATCTGGGCGAGGACAGGTGGCTCACGCACTTGTTCATGGTCGGCGCACGGAAACGATATCAGATTCAGATGTGCACTTCAGCCTTCTGCAAAACCGAAGCGGTTCAGACCTACCGCTCTCTCGTTAAGCAACGGCGTAGATGGTTTCTAGGCTTCGTGACTAACGAAGTCTGCATGCTAACGGACTGGCGATTATGGAAAAAGTACCCCATTCTCGTTATTGTCCGTTTCATGCAAAACACCATCCGAACGACCGCGTTGCTGTTTTTCGTCATGGTACTGGCTCTGGCTACAACAGTAGCTAGGGTGGACAATTTACCTGTCGGATTCATAGCAGTCTCTTTGGGGCTCAACTGGCTTCTTATGCTCTACTTTGGAGCAAAGCTACGACGCTTCAAAGTATGGATGTATCCCTTGATGTTCATTCTAAACCCATTTTTCAATTGGTACTATATGGTATATGGTGTCTTTACGGCAGGACAACGAACATGGGGAGGACCGCGAGCGGACGCTGCAGCGGCAGACCTCAACACTACGGCACAACAAGCTATCGAGCAAGCTGAGGCGCGAGGCGACGAGCTCAACATTATACCCGAAACGTTCAGGCCGGCGCATGATGCAAGAGCAGCTCAGCCATACCGTGGGCATGAACCCGGTCTTTTGCGACAAAAAAGTGTGGCTAGACCTCCTGACAAGGTGGTCGGAAAGTTCGCAGCCGGACCAGCATCGTCGAGTACATTAAGCGTGATCGGAGGGTCGGGTTCTGGTTCAACTCTTTTAGGGGAGGGACACCCGTCAGCACTGTCCTCACAGTTGTCAGTGATAACTGGTGACTGGTGTGACTCTCGCGACAGCTTGTATCTTAACGGCTCGGAAGCATCGTTTCGGGCTGGTTCATACCCAATGCGAACACCTGGTGGGAACCAAAGTATTACAACCACAGCCAACGGGTTACGGGATAGCATAGAAGAAAAGGTTTGTCGAGATGAACAGGCAGACTCCTGACTATGAGGTAATATAGCTGCTAGTACATATAATTGAAAGTTTTGGCGTTAACATTGTCGTGGTGATATATGTTTACTGTTTCGCTGCTAAATGATCCACTCTCGTGGTTGTTGGAGTTCGCTCACGAAGTCATGGGGTCGTTGGTCGTCTGTGGTGATCCTGTGTGTATTGACTCCTTCTATTTCGAATGTAAAATAAAGAGTGTAGAGTTGTTAAGAGTTATTGAAGTGTAGTGTGCGGGAGTTGGAAGCACTTCATTCTTGCTTGTTGTTTTCAGCGCCAGACAGAACCTTGGCCTGATCCCCGCGAACCGCCCCATTTTGACGATGAGCCAGGACATTATTACCGTATTCTTCAAAACGTAGGCAAAACTCGGGAGCTGCGTAGGGCTGTTCTTGTGTCCATGTCGAGCCGTTTGCCGGCAGAGGCCTCTCCTACACCTGGATCCTACTCGTACATCGGATGTGCAGTAGCTGCACCTCAAGCGTTCGGCGCTCTCGTTCCCTCATGCTCCCATCCAGCCGACGATGGACTGGGTCAACTCGGCATCTTACGTGCGCGTATGCCTCCCGCCACGAAGGAGTTCGGACTTAGCCAGCGGGCTGTCATGAGCGTGGATCGTGCATTCGGCAAAAGGCTACGGAACCACCCTCTTGGCTCGTGGAGAGCGTATATGGTTTCGCGCCCTCCCTTGGCTTCAGGACTCTCCATGCGATATTTTCATGCTGAGTTGACCGTCTTGGTACTTCTCGCGCTTTGGGCCTGGCGTAACTTGGACTTTTTGGCGTGCTGCGTTGAGGTGGAAAATGACCATCCATCGCTTGGTCGTGTCGCCCAGTTTCACCGCGCCTCCAAGGCCGGGATGAAGGCAGCTAGGCTCATATTTCATGACAAAATGTAATGCTCCTTGCGAAACGTCTGTTCCGCTGCAACAGAACGAACTACTGCAATTTACATTGTTCCTCCCTGTCTGCCGTCAGAACGCTGTCGTTTAGAGGTCGACTCTACAGGGTAGGCCAAGCTACATGTCCGTGGATCAGTGATCAGTAACAGAACAATCTCACAATTCTAGAGCATAGATGTCTAATCTGCCAGCCAGTAATAATGGAAGGTGGGAGATGCTTGTTGAAAGAAACGCCACTCGCTATCTGTAATCAGTGGTGAGTTAGTGTTGTTGGCGCAGCCTACGCCCTTTGCTGTACGATATGAATTGGGGTCCCCGCAACTCGGCTGAGATCAATCCAGGTGAGTTGCCTTCCAACTCGGCAATCACATCACGTCGCCCTTCAGGAAAAAAGAGACCTTGTAGCTCATGTTTGAGCACAAACAAGAGCTTGGTTGACAGAGTGTAACTAGTGTAGCAAGCGCGCGTGTTGGTTGCAGCTCTTCGTGCAGGTTCCCATGTGTCAGAAATAGCGCTTATCAGGAACATTAGTACCGCGTACCATTAATTAGGTGCGCGCACATTTTTGGTGGTCGAACGGTAGTTCCGACACCATGGAACCCCGGCCCGCCGTTTCGAGTTGCCTCTTTCGCTCCTCAAAGACAAGTGCTTAGAAGAGGGTGAGGCGCAGCATGCACCTTTCAGACAGATGGTTGAGAAACACAACCACCAGCGTCGTGTACTGCGGGTTTCTCACGTTGCAATTGCAACGGCCCAAGACTCGGAGGGTCGACTCCAAATTGTGAAAGGCGACCCGTCAAATGGGACAACGTGTCAGCACAGTCAGCTGACACCCCTGTCCATGGAATACGATTGTGAGGACGATTGTGGCATGCTGGGGTGAATTGGACTTGCAGCATTAAAAAGCCAAACTCATCCGCTTTCACATCGCGCTCTCCTCGTCACCTTCCCGGGGAAACAGGCCCACCTTTCGACAATTTGAAAGTAGAGACTACCTCAGCACGTTTAACCATGGCAATCGAAACCAACCTACCCTCTCGGTACGAGCTCCGCGTGCTCGAGGCTAAGCATATCGACTGGGCCAAAGCAATTGTCATCCACAGCAACCTGTTCTACTCACCCGTATGGCCGGTTCTGTTACCCGGAAACCACACGGCGCGGGCATACCAAGCCTTCAAGTACGCAGAACATCTCGTTAGGCATCAGGTTGAGTCTGGCTACTCGCTCGGCGTGTTCGACAAGGAGTACCAATTCAGACGGCCCGAGTCGGCCGCGACGGACGGCGCGCTCTACTGGGACCCGAGCGACGAGGTCGCCGACGGCGCCAAGCTGCTCGAGCAGATGGACTTTCCGCTCGTCTCTGTCGCGCTCGCCTACGACAGCTACTACCCCCTGAATATGGACAGGATGAACGAGCTGATGAGCGTGTGGCCCGGGTTCGGCCCCCTGTATCACATCCTCGCCACTAACGATAAGCGGGACCCCAAGTCTTGGCAAGCAAACGGCCCCAATGAGGTGCTGTTCCGCAACGCGACGAGCACGCGGCACGAGTACGAGGGCAAGGGCATCATGAAGGCGCAGGCGCAGTACATGATGCGCAAGACGGCGGCCCAGGGTTTCCGCGGCATCCAGATCGAGTGCTTGGCGGATGCGGTGAACCACGTCTGGAGCAACCCGCCCGCGCCGTTCCGGGGCGAGGTGGTGAGTGATTTCCACACCGCTACTTATGAGGAGAAGAACGAGGATGGGGAGACGGTGTATCCGTTCCGGCCGGCGAGTCAGCGGGCAACCAAGGTCTATTGCACGTTGCGGTAAATTTGACGATTTGGACCATTGTTTCTAGCATCGTGCAGGAGCATATGAATGCTGAGTGACGTACAGTGCCGATAAGGCTCATGCTATTATTTAGGAGCAGCAATCGGTAGCAAAGCCGAAGCCAGCAGCCTCTACTTCCCCGAAGCCATATGGGCCGTATTTGAGAGGGCCGGTTTGTGCAGTTCTGATCCGATCCCTATTGATTTGGGATGTGAGGAATTGTGTCTGAACGGGCTGGAGCTTGGTCATGGACCTAAGGCCACGTCAAATTTCTGTGCATTCTGCCGTTTGAATGATAGATCGCTATCACGACGGCCTCTATGGGTGAGATGGAAAGAGAAATTGAGTCGCTGGTTCATTTTTTAAATGCAGACCCGTTGATATCTTGAGCTATTTGTGCGGCCCTCTCAACCTATCCCTATGTTCGCGCACCCACCTAGCCAATCGGCTACCAACCTTTCCGATTCGACTATGTTATGTCTTCTCCCTGTCGACTGCGATATACGTGGGGAGTTCATCGGTTGCCGTGGCCATCGTGACACTTCGCGAGGCAAGTGGTGCTGTTGTGATTTGACGGGCTGATTTGCTCGAAAGGTTCGGGTTGCTGGGACCACCGAACGTGGAAGAATCTGAGTGGTTCAAGCTCTTCGCCCCCTCCGTGGCACCGCTTGTGTGCTGGAATTTTGTGATGTGAATGAGCAGAGCGCCAAGCAGTCGGATGCTTGACCCATGAGCCCCAATCAGATGGCTGAATGCTGCCGGCAAAGATACTGCAGACGTAGCCCGCCAGACCGTTATCCCGGGGAAGCCCCCCGACTCAAGTCTCCAGAAGCTGCCACAGATGCAGCAGCGGCCTGCTCGCTGAACTCTGGTGTCATAACCGCGCTCTGGTGCGGCTCCTGAAACCACATGGGCTCGGCATCGCCGATAACTTGATTGCGATGATCATTGCTTGGCAAGCTGAGGTCCTTAGGAACCCAACCAAGGCTCGAGGACGTTAATCCGAAGTCGTTTTGCATATCCAGAAAGCTACCTGACTCTGTCGAGCGCAAACCCCCTACGCCGTGGAAGCTCTCAATGTTGGACAGGTCAAGCGGCGGCTGCGGAGGGCTGAGAAGTCCCAATATTGAGCGTCTTTGCCACAGGCGTAATAATAATAAATAATGTTTATATACGTCAGGGTAATAACTTTCGCACCTAGGGGCCAAACTCTACCCCTCCTTTACTACGCCTTACCTGGATACCTAAACGCTAGAACGCCCTAAACAATTTTGCATTTTACCTTTGCATTTGCATAATAGTATAGGGAAAACCTAATATACTAGGGGAAAAACCTATACCAAGGCAGAAAGGAAAGACATTAGCCTCAATGTCACAAGGTCTCTATAGCTATACACTCTCTATCTAATCCCACTACTCCGCCTCCGAACTGCATCCTCCAGTTTTGCCTCTCTAGAGTCCTCGTTCTCCGGCCACGTTATGGCGATTATATACAACCCCAACCAGCACCACGACCACCAATATGTTGGCAGGTTTGACCAGCCGGACAAGCCGGGTCACAGGTACTAACAACAACTGGAGCCGGAAGACAACCATAGCCCGGAGTGTTAACCAGAAGCG